>JAWWEV010000034.1:4547889-4634465 GCA_035583235.1 Hafferia zeledoni | reverse complement strand
TGTTTTCCCTTCCCACAGCCCCTTGGCCAAGCCCCCATCTCATCTTCACCAACCAACTTCCCCTGTTATGCACAGCCTAAATGCTGACCTGGGCAGGAGAGTCTCCCAGCCCCACAAAACTGCCCCAGTCTGGTATGGAGGAGCACAGAGCCTGCCAACCTGACATCCTGTTGCAGTACTTGTGCCAAAACATTTCAGTCAAGCTCTGGTATGTGCAGTAACACGTATATATAAGTACAACTTAGAGAAGAAAAAGAGCTTTTCAGCTGGTGCATTACAGAAAGGAAAATAGTATTTTCCTCCAGAGTATTAAGCTGGAGAAGATTATCTGCCCCCTCTGCTGCTGGCTTTTATTTTTGGGAAAAAGGAGAAACTCTGCTGATGTTTTTGCAGCCCATGGTGCTCCTGACAAACCATTACCCACACAGGCTCCAACCCTTCCACAGCTGCTTCCACTGCCCTTCATGCAACCAAAATGCATTTCTCTCTCCTGCCCAATTCGCCTCTGGGAACTCAAATTAAATTGAATTTGGTCTGGGGATGCAGCTGGTGGAGGTGGTAAAGTTCCTGCCCCTTTTCTTCCACCCTTTTCACATTTGTTTTCATCTTGCAAAAATCCCTACTCTTTATGCTCGCCCTTCTGGAAAACTCTTACTTTCTAATTCAAGTCCACCTGTAGTGGGGGCAAAGAGACAAATAAATTCAAAGTTTTATTTAGAAAAATGTCTTTTTCATCATGTCTTTTTTTCTCCACTTTCCCATCTTTGAAATAAATCATTTACAGGTTTTTCCTTCCAGTCTTCCTCACTTATACAATCTTATAAGATGGAGATAACCCCCATAAACATACACATCACAGCGGTACAGCTTAACTTCTGAAGATAACTTGTGATATGCCAAATCTATCATTTGGGCTGGAGGAACTAATTTTTTATTGCTATGCATGGAATTTAGTTCTTGTTAGTCACCGATGCAATGTGAGGTGCACATACAACTTTATCAGAACAGGTTTCTTCAGTTATGGGAGAAAAGTTCCAGAATAGAGCATGAGAAGTGGCCACAGATATCCAGACCTTGCAAGAGGATTATCAGCGATACCAAGCAGTATCATTGTTCAGCAACACACAGAATTTCCCTCTGAGGCATCTCACATTTTATCACAGCAAACGCTCACTAAATGATGAGTACTTTCACTTCAGTTCTGCTAGGGAATCTAACTTGGGGGAGGGGGGGGGAAGACTGGAAACCTTCCAATGGGCTTTCTGATGGAAAAACACTCCACATGTGAAAATCAAAACATTTGGTGGGAATGTGTTGGTTTCAATGTATTTTTGATGGGTTTCTCCTGTAAGTGTGCCCAGTTGCTATGTGATGTACTGCCAGCCTGCCTCTCTGCTGTGCTAGCCCAACAGCTGTCTACCTGGTGGCCTTCCAGAGCTCAGGAGCTGGAATGGTGTGTGTGGGCAGCAAACAACGCTGGTCCTCCTTACCCACAGGGCAACAAAGGGTTTTGTTCCACCTTCAGCCTGCTGGGCACGTAACACACAGCCCTGTCCTGTCCTGCTCCAGGCAGCTGCTGTGTAACTGTGCTGAAAAGTGCACATGTTGCACAGCAAAGGCTGCAGCATAAAGGGATGCTCGTGCTGCAAGAGATGTGATCACTAATTGCCTTTACCAGCAATTACAGCTTGCAAATATACATGCTCAAAGCACATTCCAATACGCACGCCCTTATACATATGTACATGTAAGTCTGAAGAACTCATTTCATCCTCTCTTGCATAAGAAGAGGTGGTTTTGGTGCAGCCCTCTGAAATGTAAGCAAAGAAGCTACAGAAGTTGGCATTATTTCCACTTAATCAGTATGAAATCATTATAGCTTTGCTATGAAAATGAAACAACCCTAGTCATACAAGATGCATCATGACACAGAAAAATTAGAAAACACTGTGAGCTCTGCACAGCAAGATTTGTAAGCCTGCCAGCAGAATCACAAACTCGCACAGCTCTAATTTGTCTAGGAAAAAGGGGTGTTTAATTGCTGTGCATAATAAACACACAAACGTCAGAGAGCAGCCATGGATAACATGCACGAGCAGATTCCAGCTGTAGTGCTAAGGAAACATAAAAGCAATTTGTTTTATATCTTGATCTTAAGTCAAATAAATCACATTAAAGTAAAATGACCAAATTTCCCTAAGTGCTCAGCACTCAGCAGCTCTGGCCTTGCTATTGAGCTCCTCTGGAAAGGCAGTGATTTCACTGAGGTGTGTGCAGGGTACAGTACACGCAGCATCACCTGAGCCACCCTGCGCTCCACAAGAAACAGCTTTTTAGCTTGTTCAATTAGCCCACACAAAGCCAAGCACTAATGAAGTTCTAGTGCCTGAACTAGATATTGAGAGGTAAGTCTGGCCAGTCTTAGCTCTACTCCATGTTCAAATCCCCTAAACATCAACTGGTTGCTTTCAAAAGCCTGTCCAGTTTGTGTGGCCTAATGAGAGCCTCCAGGGACCAGTCCTTGTATAAATATCCAGACAGAAATTCATCTCTGCTCTGCTCCCAACAGCAGCCAATACACAGCATCAGATACCTGATGTGTTTATGAATTGCTGTGTTATAAAACTGTGTTTCTATCTCAGATATTTTTCCTTTCCCTGCAGAGACAGAGGGGAAAATAGAAAGGAACTGATCTACTAGAAAGAAGGGATTTTTGAGCGGCATGGAGAGGGTGAGAGCAACCTGCAAGTGGCCTAACATCTTACCCACTTTGCCGGGGAGTGATCCAAGTCACAATTAAACCCATTGCAACTGTCCACCTCAGTGAGCGCTTCAGAATACATTGGACTCTGTTGTACACCAATTGTGTTTAAATTGTATTGTTTGCAATCATTACACTTTACAGATAATGAAGTTGTCTGAGATTTTATTGAGTCTTGAATTCAGAACTTAAAAGTCTTTCCAAAGTGCTGATATTTTTTTTCCTTTAAGACAACTTTTAATTGAATAATCACTTCCTCATTACCTTTCTTTTTCTGCCTGACTGGCTTCAAGAAAAAAACCCAAAAACTATACCTTTCCATACTGAGATTACAAATCACTATCAATGGCTTGAGCAGTAGATGGCAAACCATGGTTTTAGACACCTTGAGAATTATCACTCTTCACAAAAGTCCTGCTTTGCAGATGGAATTCTTACTACCTGCAACTACTCTTTCTATACTGCAAAGGATTTCTTACATTATAGTCAACACGAAAGTTCCATCTGCAATTCCCCTAAAAAGTAATGAGGCAATCAATAAAGAAGAATACCTTGTGATTTTTTTCTTATTTACAGTACAGGATTTATGTGAGAAGTAAACTACTGTTTACTTGATTCAGGAAGAAAACTTCAGACTTGCAGGGGCTCCAGAAAAAAATATTTATAAATTAGCCAACTACGATGTGCTCTAAATCAATAGTAGCAGAAAACAGAACTTGCTTTGCTTTCATGGTCAGGTGCACAAGGTCCAGCCTCATCCTCAGTGTCATTTGTCTAAATACGGATAACATGTTTAAGAGCTTTCAACTGCTTCAGAATTTACATCAATCTAACCAAAAATGGCACCGGAAAAATCACAGGAGTTTAATTGCTTTTTTCCTTTAAAGTTGTAGGGTCCACAGTTTGAATACAAACTGTGCACAACAGAGAGGCCATTTCTCTCTATGATCACAGTGATGAAAAAAGCTTTACCTGAACATGAAAAAGATATTGCCGTCGTAAATACAGATAATAAATAAATTCGTCCTTTGTTCTAGTGGAAGGTGCACAGTTGGAGAAAGGAGAGGCTTGGGACTCAGTATTATTTAGTGCAGGGGACTGCTGAGCCATCTGTCCATGAACAGATAGCATCCTCTCCCATTTGTGCTGGAATAATCTCTCTGCAACATCTTGCTAGATCATGGCTGGTAATGAAAAACTGAGTGAAAGAACTGGATATAAAAGTCATGCTGAAGAAAGTTATTAAGAGGAATTCTTAATAGAGAAGACAGTCACAGGAGAGAATATTATGATGCTAAGAATATAGAGACAGATACAAATGGTGCCTCCCTAATCTCTTGCATACTCAGAGAGTGAGAACATATTTATATGAGATAGTACAGCTGGAAATTTTTCATTGACCAGAGAAAAAGTGCTATATCCCATATTGCTTGGCCAATAGGTAAAATATTAAAAGAAAGAAAAAAACCCCAAACTTTAAATGAAAATGTAGCTTGGAATTTTTAAAAGCTATCAAAGTGTGAGTAATAAGACCTGGTAAGGAAAGCTGAATAAATTATTTGCCAGAATCATTTGTTTAAAAAATTGTCATTAGCTGTTGTCATATCACTAAGCAGAATAAGAGAAAGCAGCAGTGTTAAACTAGTTCTAAATATGTTTTTAAAAATGAAACAAAAAACCCATATGAAAATGTAATTTCATTGCTTAAACAAGAGTTAAGCTGCCACAAATAATATAACAAATATTAAAAATCTATATATTTTTTTAATAGAACTAGATTTCTTTGAAACATGGAACTTACATTTTCTCTGGGAATTGACAAGCAGTTAAAGCATTAGAGTGAGAGGATTCAAGCTCTGGAAATATGAAGTCTTTGTTTAAGCTTATAACCTGTGATTCAGCCTTCTATCTTCCTGGCACTATTGATATGGCAAATAGATCATTGTTATGGGATTTTCATAACTGATCTGTGTATAAGCACAAAGTTAAAATAAAATGTTGCACTTCCTTTGTCAGAAATAGCAAAACATACACCTGGCTTTGCAAATCAGGGAGCAAACACCAGATTTAAACCCTGCATTTCAGAGTCCACATGAATCACAGCAGGTTGGGCGGTCAAACACATAAAGGGCTGGAAGTCTTCTAATGACTTTACAAGTCATCTTAAAGCCATTCAATTTAGATAACCTTTTCAGAATAATGGCTTCTAAAGCTGCAATTCAGCACAAATCTGGCAATTTTACTGTACAGCACATCCACATCTTTGAGAAATGATCAAGGAAAGATTAAACCACTTCACAATAGGATAAACTATTGCTTCAACTTGCAGTTTTAAGTGAAGTACTATCAAGATCATCTTGAAGAACCCCACTTTACTATTTAGATTCTCTAGTACCCAGAATGCTTCTTTAGGTTTATCAGATTTACAATAAGAGGGAGAAGGGTGATTTAGTAAGTCAATAGTGCTTGCTAAACTACATTTCTCAGGCTGAGTTACAAGCACATTATGCTTTATAAATTAAACTGGACTGTCAAGATAAATGCATAGGCAATACGGTGCTATTTGTAAGTAAATGCCTCTTTATGTTTAAACAGGTTCTTATAGACCAAGAGGCTGAATCTCTTTTTCCTAACAACATTATAAATCTAAAAGCCAAAGGAATAAAATGAAAAGCAAGTGGGCCTTAGGTCTTTGTGAAGGATTGATGACTCAGGCAGTACTAAGTCTACCAGAAATGATTCTTTTTCTTGCCTTTAGTTGGCTTTTGTCTAATCATCATGAGGAGCAGGAGGAGGGAAGACAGAGAGAAAGAGAATAAAGAAAAAGCAATTTTAGCTTTTTACTCCTTCTTTTTGGAAAAATTGCCTTACTTACCTGCATATCATGAGATACAGATAGCACTAAGTCAGCAAATTACTTGTTCTGCTGGATATGCTGTACTTACCATGATTCACCCTGCCACTTACAGTGAAATGACACCCTATTGTAGCAGCAGAATGACTACACTTTAAGGTTGCAGAAACATTCAGCAATTATCACTAGCAAGAAGGGTACATCAGCTGGTAAACTACATAATAACAGTCTCCCACCCCACTCTCGAAAGCCTGTCATCCATCTCTGCCTATTAAGTGAAATGCTTCTGCATCAAGACATGGCAGGCAACGAATCGGAGCCCATAAGCAACCTGCAGGAGTGCGGCGGCAGAACTGGGACCTCCAACCCTGCAATCCCTTGTGCTGCTGGACTGGGGCAGTTCTCTGCAGGCTGCTCTACCCTTGGATTATGGTGGGAAAATTTTTCAATTTCTTTATTAACCCACCAAATTAACGCTCAGAGCAGTTATTTGTGTCATCTGTCTCAAAGTGCTGCAGCAATTCCAACGGGCAAACAATAACAAGAATCTTTGCAGCAATAAAGCACAGAAAAGTCACTAAAGCTGTGGTTCAGAGGAAAGAAAAGCCAGAATCACAGAGACAGACTTGGTTTCAGATTCTCTTTTCAAGGATGGGGGGCTCTGCTGTTAAGGCTAATGACTCCTCTGGCAGTCAAGAACATACTTAAACAGCTTGTTGACAGTCTCCGCACAAATCACAAAAATATATATCTGTAAGCATTTGTAATGACACTATTCTACACCTGGCAAGTCAACAAAGATACACAGTGTAAGGTGTGTATCTCAGCTGTGGGCTGGCACAGCACTTCCCACATTATGAAGCATTAACAATGCAAGTGATGGCACCTGTGGAATGAGGCATTACCTGGTGCCCAAGTCTGTCTTCCCAGCCCTGGGATAAGTTTCTGCCATAGACACAGGAGAAAAACCTGCCTGGCTGCAATCGCTCAAATGGCAGTTCTTTAGAGATCTTGTGGGGTAAGTTAATTAAGGGAGTTAATCAAAGCTGAATGTGGAAGGCCTTGAAGCTGAAAGAAACACATTTGCTTACTAAAAATCCCCTCATCTAAGGAGCAGCTGTGCCCTGTGCAAACTGTGGACTCCTGATATCAGAGTGGCCAGAGGAAGGGAAGTTTGGTTTGCCTCCTTTATGTCTACCAAGGGCAGAGAATGGATTCACTCTGCCTGTGGTTTAAAATGGACGTGCCTGCCCCTGTGTCTTCTTTAAATGAGTGTTTTATCTCAGCATTAGTTGAACTGCAGGCCCCAAAGACGTGTATGCAGGTGTGACTGACTCTAAAACAGTAAAGATTCAATGCAAGTGCTGGGATTTGTGTTGGAATGGAATAGCCATATGTGGGAGTTCTGTAATACAGTTTATGCCTATGAGAAGACAAAGTTTTCATTTTAAACTTCTCTTTCTTCCTCCATCAATTAAATATTTGATCTCCCAGTAAGAAAGAAAAGACTTACTGGAACAAGTGCACAGATGGCATTGATGTTTTTTGCATGTACTGAATGGACATCCCAAAAGACAAAATTTCCATTAAGTCCCTGTAAGAACAGATTTGTTTTAATTTGTCATTTTTTGATAATTCATCAGTAAACGCAGCCTTTTTCCTACTGCTTTGTTTCACTTTATGCACTTGTTATGGTAACCAATGGATATAAAACATTTGTGCATTCCCTCTGCCCCACCCCCCCCCCCCGCTCTAATTGCATTTAGATTTGAGTCTGTTTTAATCAAGGCATTTTCACCCAGTACATAACTCCATCAGTAGCAGTTCTAGTTGGAAAGAGAGGAGGTGAGTGGTCCCTTCATACAAGACTACCCTCATAATCATCTGTAGAGGTGTCACTTTTTATCTACTGCCCTTTGATAAGAAAGGCAAGATTTTCCACTGAGCTGATTAAAACTGAGTGATTGCTTAAGATTATTATAATCTCATCTATTACTCAAGCAGAATGGTTGCCTACTGCATCATGGTGGCTAATAAGAAAAAAGGGCTCCTTTCTGAGTTGAGACTTAGTAAATTGTCAGCTTTCCCATATTTAGTTCTTCATCAGGTTACACAAGAAGGTGTTTCTGCCATCATGTTTTTACACCACCAAATGGAAACATTTTATGCTGTCTACAATTGATGCTACAATTTGGTAAAGATAAAAGATGAGTTCAGATCACTACAGTATTCAAAATAGCTATGGGCAGCCTGACTTGTACTGCACTGCTTTCAGGAGCCAATAAAAGAAATTAAAACCAATAAAAAGCACCACTAGCATTTTCTAAAGACATTCTATTATCATTTTCTCATGATCAAGTTCTCACAGAGAAGTCACTGGAAGGTTGCACAGTGCACAACACAATAAATAACTACAATACAAAAATAGCAAAGCCATGTGGATTCAGTCACTGCACAGCAGTGACACCTATTGCTATTGGTCTCCTCCTTGCCCAGGATGGTACCTGGATCTTCTGGGAGTTTCTGGGCCATGTTGGCCTATTTAGATGGCTCTGGTTTTAAACTAAAGATGCAATTTTTCTTTTTTTTCTTTTTCTTTTTTTTTTTTTTTAAACTGAGAAACTCCTTCCACTTCCAGACACAGAAAGCTATGTTTCCTTTCCTCTCTCATCCAGAATGATGAACTCTGCCTTTCAGCTTTCCTGCACTAAGTCTCTCATCAGCAGTCCTTGCCTGTTTTTGTAACATGATGTACTCTAGTGCAACAGCTCAGGGAAGAGCTGCCAGCTTAGAGGAACCAAACTGCCAGGATCTCACTCACAGACCTGCTCCTTTGCAGCCTGGTACAAAGTTCATCATCAGAGGGACTCCATTTCCCTCAAATTTAGCTCTACCTCATACCTGAAGTAATTATACACTCTTGGCTTGTATGGGTGGCCACACAAAAGGAAGTCATGGGCATCAGTTTGTTTGGAGTTCTCCATTTCCTAAAAGTGGCCAAGATTCCTCATCTTTAACAAGCTGGTAACTTCTACAAGGTTTTGAAAGTGAAAATTAATGATGTTACAGCATTGTTATTCCTGCTGTATGCAGAGTTTCTAGCAATGTGAAAACTGTAGTCTTGAACCACAGCCTCTGCGAGACTCTCAGAAATCAGAACAATTGGATTCCATTTTCTGTCACCTTAAGGTATCAGAATAACTGGAGAGGGATAGAGCTTGGCCTTACCCTGTCTAGCCCAAGTTTTGCCCATAGATTCTGCAGGTAGAGAAACGGGACTTGACAAAATAAATGTTCTGTAGTCAAATCAAATGCAAGGATATTACAGTTCTGTACAAAGCCTGAAATATTTCTATACTGGTCTTTATATATTATTGGAAATAATAACAAAAAGTCTCTCTTGAAGTCCACAGCCAAAAAGTGATGCTTTTCAGGAGAACACGACTTCACTTGGACCTGAATATTACTCTGCAACAAGACATCTAAATTTCTGATTGTTACTGCAGAATCATCTAACACTAGTCTGAGGTGGCAGTTTTGCATTCTGTAGATTATAGCCCATCTCAAAAGAGGAAAAAAAATTGTAATTCCTGAATAAGTTTAAAATGCTAAACAGTTTTTAACTATCCAGTTAATAGAAGCAGAAATAGAATCTGTAAAGGAATAGTTATAAAACTTCAGGGTGCATCTAATAGACTGATTCCATGCACTCAAGGTATCTTCCTGCAGTGGCCTAAGGCATCTTCCCAAGGGGTAGAAGATTGATATTCAAAAAAAAAAAAAAAAAAGTTGTGATTTTCTTTTCTTATAAAAGTTAATACTTATTAGGCATTTGCTGCCAGAATGCACTTTCTCTAGCTGTCTTCTTGCTTGAAAATAAAATAACAATTGGTTGATATCTTGAGGCGATATAAATAAATCTATTCATTATCTAGCACCAATTTCCAAAATCTCAACTGATTCACAGCAAGAATGCTGGGATGCACCTGGAAAGGCTTGATCTAAGGCAGATGTGACTGCAGGACCACTGAGCTCTCCAGACTGCAGAGGTTCTTTACAATGTAGGCAGCTAAGCATCCTTTACAGAAGCACTTACAAGCACAGCCTGAACTGTCCTCGGGACAGATCTGAAAAAGTGACAGAAAACCACGGGGTTTTCTTCCAGTCCCATCCCTGAATCTTCTTCATTAGAGTAGAAATTGGGACCATTTTCTCTACATATTTTCTAGAGCAGTTTAAAAAAATGGATTTTTTTTCCCTTTCAATTTTTAGTGTCAAATTATAGGTAAAAAGTATTTTTTAATATCTCCTGTTACAGTCTGAGATTTTTTTTTTCCTAGCACACAGATTTTTTTCTGGCTGCTCTATTGACACTTATGCAAATAGTGCAAAAACATCTCTAGTTTCAAAGTTATGTTTTTATAATCAGGTACAAAAGTTGTCCTGAAGTAACATTTAAACACTGAGGCTACCAAACATTTTCTGTTTATTCTCCATAGATTGAAAAAGCACAGTCATCCTTTTGCTCTGTAGAGTGCTGAACCACTCTGAGCTGCAACGAACCTTTAACTGCTCTTGTGTTCCAAAGAGCCACCCGAGTGTAACATCACTCCATTTGCATGGAAGTGATCCCAAACTTGAAACTATTTTCATGTCATCTGCTTCGTTAAACTGACACTGGTAGGAACTGTTTACAGTTTTAGAACATTGCACAAGTGAAAGCTGGTAAACGAACCATCTCTTTCTACTGTGTAAGTGAAAAGATCTTTTCAAAAAGAGTAAAGTTCTGAAGAATTAGCTAAATAATTTAATCTCATATAGTAACTGACATTACCCTTTACTAAAATGAATCATTTAGCCTCAAGCAATGCTGATATTGGGGAAATATCATTAACTAAAGAAAAATTACACTCAGTATCTGGACTCCAGCTCTACTGATAAGAGGAAGAAGAAAGCATTCAGACATGGAGTTAGGAGGACAGAATGCTTTGAAATCTGATGATTGGTGACCTGCAGCCTGTTCCATGTCTCCTTCTGCTGACCTTCCCCAGGCAGCAAAAGTAGCTCAGGTCCAAAGCTCTGCTATTAAATGGGCAGTATTACCACACCTTGGTACACCAAACCCCACCAGTTAGAGACAAAGAGGTCACCTCAAGTTCCAGCTTTAGAAGTAGGAGGAAACCACACTGCTGTACTTATCTTGCACACTATTTTAGCTTTATTTTACTACTTCTGTTTCATCTCCATCTGAATAATGGTTTCACAACTCCATCACAACCCAGATTAACTTAATTAAAAAGTTAAAGTATCACACTGTGTATCAAACACACATTGCCACCAAGATACTTATCTTTCAAGCCAACTATTTAAAACAAAACTATGACCCCTGGAAATAAAAATTAAAATAAAAAATCCGAAAAACAACTTGTCCTCATTTGCTCAGCTACCACATGAACAATGATGTAACACAATGATCTTGTATTATCTCAGCCAAAATACCAAAGGTCTTCTTAAGGTCTGCTTGGCAAAACTACAAGGATATCATTGACAGAAAAGAAATCAAAAATAAATTTGTTCCATTGATGTCTCAGAGTTTATTTCTGTTTTCTTATGCACTTCTTGGCAGAAGAGAATCAGTAGGGAGCACACATCACCTTAATTAGGTGTGTTCCTGAATCTGCAGAGGTGACTGGCATGTTTTTCAAAAGCTGCAGAGTTAAATACATAAGGATAGTATATAGCTGAAAAGAAAATGAAAGGAAAAAAACCCCGCAACAAGCTGTGATCATTTTGACAGATGTATCTCAGACACTTATGAAGGCTTTAAATGATGGTTTGAATCAGCCTTCACTCAAGCCATTACCTGGCCTGGTGCATAGATATGTTTGACCACACAACTGATGAAAGAATTGGTTTAGAAAACTAAATGCAAAAGGAGGTCATGGTATTTCTTCTCACTGTTGCACAGGAGAATTTTCATGATGATTTTATGACTTCATTGACAGATCTGTAACTATCTTCCAAAAGATGTCATGAAAGTAATAAATCAAAGGAAATAGACATTGTTGAAAGCATCTTAGGAGACACATCTAAGACTTGAGTAACTAGGTCAGGCAAGATGTATGGGTTGGGCTCTCCATGGTTTTAAACACTTTAGGACTAATACCACCAAACTTTGGGTGGGGAACGTTGTTCCTCAGCCGATGGAGGAACAGACTTCATTATTAGGGGCAAATAGATCTCTTTTTAGGGTTAAAATATCTTTACCCGATTCAGTGGTAGCAATTAGAACTCATTCCCTTGTGAAGTGTCAATTAACATTCTCTTACATAAATAATATCTCTCCAAATTAGAAAATAAAGGAGCCTCGAGATCAGCTTCTTTCTTCCTACAGGGAGCCATGATGTGCACCAAGCTCAAGAAAAATCTCTGAATTAGAATATAGATGCTGTAACATATTACCCCATTTCCCCTCTCCTTTACCCCCAAATCCTGATAGAACAGTTGAAATTAAAAAGCTCCCAATCTTCTATAAAACACGTTGGCCACGGGTCCAACAATTAGCAATGGGAAAGAAACACCCCTGCACTTAACTAAAATGAAAATGCTTTGTTTGCAGCATTACCAGACAATCATTACATTAAAAGCATTGCATTTGAAGCCTTTGTTATGTATAGGTCTGTGTTCACAAAAAGAAAAAAAAAAGAAAATGTAGTGCTCTGCTTTCACACAGAATGAACAAAAAGGACTTTCTGTGTGAACTGGTGGAAGTTCTGTGGTTTCTCAACATCTGGTTTTGCTGAAAATTTCACTCCAATCCTTCTCCCAAAGAGGTTTCCTACTAAGAGTTTCACTGCCACTCTCTCTGCATGAAACTGTAAATGAATTACTAATTGAGACAAACTTTCAAGTGATGGATTACAAATTAATTTGCACTTTTCTATGATAATTTTATATTAATTAAATGCATCATATTAATTGAAAATTTAATTAGCTCTTGGACAAAAAAGTTAAAATTAATTACTTTGTGGCATGTTTTAAAAAATACATCAAGGAACTCTGGACTGAAGTTCAACCATATTACATCACATTGTACTGTCAGTAAAGATGAAGAAAAATCTGGTGAGAAGGGAAGTTTTTAATCATAGAAGGCACAATAAAGTTCATGTGGCAAAAGGAGCTGGAGTTTAATTCATGGTTGACACAAACACAGTTATCTGCTTATTAAAATACCAGGAAGAGTGTTACTAGATCAGGTAAGTTTAAACAAGGGGTCAGGGCATTAAAACCAAAGCCTCGCTGCATTCTTACAAGACAATTCATCTAAGTCCAGTTGCTTTATTCTTGTTAGTAAAAACCCCAGAAAACTCCTCAAGAATTTGCATTCTCACAAAACTGAGAAATAACCATCATGGATGGTTCTAGGAAAGCAAATGCCATAAGAGAAAGAAAAGTTCTCAAGAAGAAGAAAACAAAAAACCAAACCAATATCTTACATGAGGCATGAGGGTGTAATATCAAGAGAACAGGGGAGAAAAAGAAGTGGTTCTAACTATTTAACAGGTGACTCAAACCCACAGAGCTGGAGATGGCTGGGCTGCACATTGCCAACAGTTTTCTGACCCAGCACTGGACAGGGAGTCCCACTGACAGCCCCATGACATACACCTGGAGTTCTGGTGTTAACTGTTCAGCACCCAAGCACCCACTAACTTTGGTCATTGTCACCCCTTGTCTGATGGTGGTTTCACTGCACATTCTGTCCATTTATTCTAAATGAACATTATTCCCTCAAAAACATTCATAAAGCAATTATCTTATTTCAAGTGCAATTGTTTGATTTTAGATTTCTTGTTCCTCAAAATTTCTTGACGTCTTCTAGGTTTGAGTTTCAAGTTTTGCATTGGAGTTGATATCATGCCATTCTCAATGGATACCTTGAGGTCTCTTTCAAAAACCAGAAACAAATTCACAGATCCACTTCTCTCTCTACAGTGGGGGAGTGTCAGGAGCAAATCTGCTGAAGTGAATGGAGATGCAGTGGTGAACCTCCAAGGGAAACCAGGGAGGATGGCAGACAGGACATTTAGGTGACTTCATCTTCAGAACAAACAATGCAATCCAGCCTGAATCAAGAGCATTCTCCACTGCAATGCAAGATTCACCAAAAAGTTGAGGACATAAACATTTTGGACAATACTCAGTGTACTTATATGGTCTCATTTATTGCCTACTCATTAAATTAGAGTTCTACAGGTTACTAAAAAAAAAAAAAATGCAGTGGCTCCCACAGAACTGAAGTCTACTATTAAGATGCCCAACTGAACTCAAAAAGAGCTGGAATATGTAAGGACTTGTCAAAAATCACCATGAACTGTGTGATGGAAAAACACAGGGCACAGGACACACCTAGAATGTTACATTGTTCATCTACCCCTTCCCACAGTGATGATGAACAAACAACATCACCTTCATGTCTTGAGAACTGCTACTGAGCTCAATTAATTAAACGTTAAATCCTGGATTCTCTTTGGCCCGTGGCATGGGAAAATTGCTGACCCTCCTGGGACAGTGCACTCAGGGGGCAGGTAGGAGTACAAGGATTATTCACCCCCAGTGATCAGAGGCAGAAAAGGCAAAGCAGGCCCAGCTCCCTGTCACAGCTCAGCCCCCTACCCAGCTCTGCTGCTCTGTGGACACTTGGTTTAAATGTAGATTAGTTATATCACAATTTCTATTCCTCTTCTAGCAAATGCATATGCATTTGCCCTGTGTGACCAGAGGAAGATGAGACTATTCTATTGCAAACTAATCTGGTGCTGCATGCACACTTCTGCAGAGGAAAATAAATCACTCAAGTGTGACTTCTGTGTAATAAAAATGTGTTGTTCCCCTTAAAGAACAAAAGTACAAACACTTCACATTCTGGGTGATCGAGTGATACCCTTGAAAAAGAAAACCGCAGCAGAGGATATCCAACATAACTAACTATACTGAATGGAAGGTGCTCTTCCATCTAAATACAGGTAAAAGAACAGTTGCTTGGCAGCAAAAACTTCATTTTGGAAAGGAAACCAAGATATCTGCCACAATTTGTAACAATATATTTTCTCACTTTTTATGACAAAGGATTTTTCAGCTCAGACATGAGTTTCTCTGATATATGTCCTGTCCATCACAGATACCTCTTCTATTTTGTCAGTGTAAAACTGATTACAGATGATGGACCTTTGACATCTATATATCTGTTAGAAAGAAAAACAGGCAAACTCTCATACATGCATTGCAAATGTTGCCATTATAATTCCTTACACACCAATACAGGCAGGGATACATGTGAAGTTAACAATAAAAAAAGATAAAATCCCTATGAGTAAGTGAGCACTGCTGACAAATCATATGTTGCTCCAAGAATACCAAAAGGTTTCAAATCAATATTCATAAAAATGCCTCCTTTGCCTCTTTAAAATACATCTTTAAATAATCCAGACACAGAGCCTGTAAATAAATTCAATCTACTACCAGTCACACAAATAACAGACCTGAATTACTTTGTTCTTCATCTTCCCACCCATCTACCTAATTTGGGTTTTCTTTGTGTCTAACAAAAACCCAACCTATTTCCACTGAGCTTTCATCCAAACTGAAGGTAAGCACTTTTTTGGGCTGGCTCCTTACTTAAGCTGATGATAAGCTGAAAAGTGCAATTAGAAGGCAATCAGGGCTGGAAACAATATAGGAGGATCAGAGAATTAAGAAACTAAACTCTCCCAGCTTCTCCAAAGGACAGCTAATGGTTGAGCTGATCACCATTTGCTATTTTCTGTGGCAGATATTTATATTAACACTTCTCACTGTGACCCAGAGGGGCACAATTCTTGTATTCCCTGAACGCTGAAAGGGTGTG
The DNA here is from genome assembly GCA_035583235.1 of Hafferia zeledoni. NCBI lineage: Eukaryota > Metazoa > Chordata > Aves > Passeriformes > Thamnophilidae > Hafferia > Hafferia zeledoni. Next base: position 4,618,943 of record JAWWEV010000034.1, on the reverse strand, counting down.
CTTCTTAAAAAACATTCACTGGCTAAAAGGTTGGGGTCCCTAAAATCAAGTCTAAGAGTAGAAAGAAGCAACTTCAGAACTGTCAGCTTGAGGTCAAAGCAGTTTGGATTAAGGAGTTCAATTATTATTTCCTCTTATCCTGCAAACAACAGAATTTACCAGAGCACTTTGCCATCAACACATGTAACACAAACAATAGGAAATGAATCTATCTATCCATCACTGATAAACAGATGTAGCGGAGATATATTTTGTCTTGTCCGTAATTACAATGCTCGGAACATCCTTCCCATTCGCACATGCCATTATTCCATTTGCCTCACTGAATTCTGTGCTTTGCTTGGAAATTAAATCAGGTCTTGAATTTGAAACCAGGACAATATTGAATCCCAAATCTATCAAAAAGTGCTGTCTCCTTAACTGAGCAAAAATTTCCATTTCCCCCTCAAACTATTAATATTAAGATACAATCACAAGAAGGAAAAAAAAAGCTGAGCTGAGCTTTAGAATATATCTCTTCGCTGAATAAGTGACAAAAAGTTAAAAGCAGTAATTTAGGAAACTTAAATGTGACAGTGTGTGATAGATGTGAGTTGGCAAGGCAAGAAAATGAGAAACATTAAAATCATATATTAGAATAGATCAAGCTCTACATACCAGTTTATGTCAGCAAATTTCTTTTGATATGTCAAGTCCCTATAGGGCTAGGATTCAAGTATACTTTGAAGATGTATTTTAAAGGGAATATGTTTATGTTTAGAAACTTAATAAGGTCATGTGTGTATGGAAACCAAAGAAAAATAAAATTGAACGCAATGTTGTTAAGTTCACTGTAAGGTTTCTCACTGTGCAGCATTTCTAAGGGTTTTCATGTTCTTCAGAACACTGCAGATTATTTTACTGATATACTCTTCTGCTTTCCCAGGTACTAGGCATAATGATATAAAAGGCCATGTGGGATTTTATCCCCAGCCATTGCCTATCAAAAATTATACCAAGTCAGTGAATTGCTGCTTGGTCAAAGGACATCAAGCAAATTGAATTCAGGAATGCACCATCTCCCACAGGATGCTGTCAGAGGCTTTGTCACTACCAGCAGGGGAACAAAAGCCATGTTCTAGTCAACACTAAGCCAGACATTTGCAGGCAGGCTGAATCCTCTCCCTAGCTAGAATCCATAATATCACTGAACAGAAGGTCACTCAGTTATAAATAAATAGATTTGTACCTTGAATCCTTGCCACCACTCCATTTGAAACAACAGTGTGGACCAGCAATTAGATGTAATAGCAAGGATTCTGCATCTGAGATACTCATTAAAACACAACAAAGACTGTTTGCATATTATCATACAGCAACATTACTGTGGGGGTGCCTTCTTGGCACCACTTGTGCAGATAAAATGAAAGATGAGCAGAAACTTGGTAGTCAAAGGTCTGAAAGAGGAAGGAAGGATAAAGTGCTGGCAGTCATGCCCAGCACAGTTTCTCCACCAGCACCAGAGCAGTGACACCATCCTAGCGTTCCAGTCAAATTCTTCTACCAGCAGGGAGAGCCTCCAGAATGTGAGTCTGCTCTTTACAGACACTATTGAAGCACCACAGGTGCTCCCACTGCTACTGAAAGTGCATCCAGGATGTGGGTAAGATGCAGACAAAAAGGGAAGTCAAATATGGTGAGGTGAGATGATCATTCCCCTAACACAGCACAGGAGGTTGGCAGCTGGATCCAGAAAACTAGAGAGCTGCTTGTGTTTTGGATCATTCTGGAGGGCACTTGACGTGCTAGGAAACAGTGAAACACTGGGCAAATCCTCATCCAGCCTTAGTATGGTGCCTGCCAGATCCAAGGGGTGCAGGTGCTCCCAAACGGAGTCTCTATGCCACGCAGTGGCACCGGCAGTGGTTTTACAGAACATCTCAGTCCTTTGCATCTTTTAGCTGTGCAACACAATCAGGTGTGATTACATGTTTGCATTCACACAAAGATTATTGGATTAGCTCTCTTTCCCTTTAAATGAACAGCTCAATTCCCCTGCTTGCACTCTGCATCCTGGTGGATAAATAAACCTCCTGCTGGTACACGAGCAGGTTTAGGATTTACATGTACATGCAGAAAATTGGTGATGGTGTGAAATCGCTTTCTTCCTCCTGCGTGTGAAAAGATCTACATAAAGCCACTTGAAAGACTGATGTTTGATAGCAATATAAAACACCACAAATGCTTAAATGAGTCTGAATCAAAGGTGAGCCAAAGGTAAATAGCATCTAGAATGACAGGGTGGACCATATACTCCCTCAGCAGCCACCCAGACCCAGCTGCATCTCCAAAACCATCAGCACAAGTGCCCGTGGACTGTGCCAGAAAGCCAGATGCCATTTGCTGGAAAACTGTGTTCTATAGCTTGGCATCTGGTAATTGTGATGTCCAGCCAGTAACTGTGAGGGGAGGAAAATATATTTTCTTCAGTAAACATTACTTCAGTGAACAACAAGCAACTGATCACTCCCATTTAAAAATGTCACTCTAAAGAAAGAAACATAAAAAGGCAGAATGAAAGAAGAAAAAACAAAACAACAACCAACCCACAGCGCCTTTATTAATACACACACACAGAGAAACATTTCCCTACACTAATAATATGATAAACTCAAGCTTTCATTTATGAGCTCTCATAAATGATACATTTTTTAGGAAGGTTTTATTCAAGCATCTGTAGAATTTGTTCAGTTCTTTGTTTTCATCCAAATAGTCTATTGGCAAGAGGAGGGAAGGTTATGAGACAGTTCTGCTTACCACTTTCATGGACCATCACCTCCCCCTGCCAACCCCTCCTCAGCTTTGATCTAAAAATGTTGCAATCAGCAGACCACTAGGAAGCCTTCCAAATTCCACAGTTGGATAACAACCAACCCTCTCTCATCTGCTGCATGTTGAAATCTCACACAATCCAGGAGATCAGGATTTTTCTGTGATGTGGCTGGAAATCAGACAATTCTATGCAAAATGCGTAAGAGGGAATTTTGTTCTGCAAGAGTTTCACTGACTGAAAATTTAGCTTGTTTTCAAATCTGAAAGCAAACAACAGTCAGTGATAACCCTTTAGTGGAAATGAACTGTCCCTCAGTTTATTCTACCATCATAGGCTCACAACAAAGCTTCCATCCATCACAGATAAATGATAAAATTTAGGTGATTATAAAATTTTTCTATCAGTTTCATTGACAGTGAACCTGTTTTTATAATAACTTTCAACTGCAACCATAATATTCAAACTTAGGTTGCAAAAAATAAATCTTACTACCCTCTCTCTGGGAGTACACTCCCTCCAAAGCAGTAAAAACCTCAAACAATTAACAGGTTTAATCAATAATATTTCAAGAGCTAAACTGTAGCTCCTCAGTCCTTAAAAGCAAATTGACTACACTGCCTCTCTTGCTTTCTGGTATCACAAGATTTCTCAATATCAGAATGCAAATCATCCTCCTTTACCATCTTTTCTTTCAGAAATGACATTTTAAATCTGCATTCAAAGCCTTAGAAAAAGTCTTGTTGATCTCTTCAAGCTGTGAATCAAGCAAAGATATTTCCAATTATAAATATTTCTGTCTAAAATCTTTTAAATAAAAGCACAGATCAGTAAGACTAACCCTTCATAAATTTATTAGAGTAGAAGATGAACCATGTTCTTCCTAATTTGAAAAAATGTGTGCAAATTCTTTTTTGATCTTTCTGCATCTTCTGCAGAGTTTGCTGCACTTGCTTGCAGAAAGAAATCTGTATGCAAAATATAAAAGATTTAGAAGACAAAGACATCCTTTAAACTGGGACTGTCTTAAAGTAATTTCTTACATGGCCAGAGCCAAACTGCACACTGTTAAACATATTAAAATTTATCGGACTGCAGAACAAGGGCATTTCTGTACCAAGAGTTTCACAAAATGTTCAGAAACACATTAGGACCTTTTATACACATATACAGAAACTATGGAACGCCAAGTGCCACCAAGCATTTATGCCATCAGCAACCAGATGTGCACAGGTTCTACAGTGTGAAGCCAAACACATGATGCCAAGTTGAATTCAAAGCCCTCTTGTTGCTCAGTTGTTGAGAAATGAAGTTGAATTTAAACATTCATCTCACTCCAAATGTAAAAGTTCTAGTTCTGTCATTTGTAATGAAGTCTCCTAACAAGGGATAAAAGATTATTGGCAGGAAAAGACAACTGCAGTACATTAAAAGCAGATTAAGGTTGTAAGAAAAAACAGTGGCAGGAAGGAAATTCACAGTTAAGGGGAAAAGGCTCCATATGTCTCCTAACACCAAGATACAATCGGGGGCACTGAGGAAGTCATTAAGGAGATACCCCATTGTGTGCTGGAATTATGAGACATATGGCATGTTTCCCCTAAACTGTGGATTTTCTTGATTATCTACCATCAGCATACAATTCCACTGCTTCTCAAAACCAATTTTTAAAGAGAGAAAGCAATAACCTACAGCTACACCAGAAGTAGTTTGCTCGTGCAAGAACTGTTATACTGCCTGCCTGTATCCCTCAAAGCAACCAATGTGAAGACTTGATAATACCCATGGATCACATGTAGTAGCAGAGTTCAAAATATACTATCAAGAAACGAAATCAATTTTGTCCTATCCCATGTTTCACAACAAATTGGGTATAACTTCCAAGTTTTAAGGGGGCTGTGAAGGTAAAAATCCCTAATGGTGAACCTACCATCACCCATTGGGTTTCCAGTGGTGGCTGGTGACACATCTCAACTTGAAAGAGAACCATATCTTACAGTAGCATTTGTATTGGTCACCTAAAACCCTCTACAGAAAGTTCTAGACATATCCAGTGTCCTCAAATGTTAATAAAATCACTTTAAAGGTGCCCTGGAGAGGCACGTTTATTAAATAAACATCCAGTCTTTTAGACTGTTGGAGGGATATCCCAACTAAAGCCATGCTATTTTATTCAAGAAGCTCAATTTTGCACAAGTGTCTAAGAGGATACATGTGCAAGGGTAAAACCAGTGCTCAGCCACAACCCAGGGGCACCTCTGGATTCAGTGTTTCACATGATGGTCCTACAACACGGCACAAGAAGTTTACACTGTGAGGACACCTGGGATAAGCACAGTCACCTGGCCCACCCATGGCACATGAGCTGGTTAGCAACACTTAATAAAATCAGAACTTACAGATGAATTTATGAATGGGTCCACAACAATTGTCCATAAATAAAATATACCTCATAATATCATATCTTTTACAGTATGAATCCTTTTTACAGCATTTATTATTTTCTACTCATTTTGGCACAATCTAGTTTCATATATTCCACTAATATTGCATTAATAATCTTTTAGCACCATTTAATTTTTTAAGCAAATTAACATAATGAACTACACTTGAAAAGTATTCACAATTTCATTAAGATATTTATTTCAATTTGGGGAAATGAATCCATAATAAGTCTGCAAAAAAAAAAAAAATCTATTAGCAAACCTGTTGTATTTCCTGGCATGTTTTCATTACTGCTAATAATGTGACTGAAGTCGGTGCTTCACCCTAAGAAAACTGTGAGTCACTGTAGGGATCTGGCCTGAGAGTAAAACCCACTCTTCCAGACTGGAAAGCAGGCACAGTGTAATCTGAAGCACAGGACCTTCCAACAGTGGCATGTCAGAGCTCTCTAAGGCAATCACACCATGAGAATAACTTTTAGGCCCTCAACATAGAGGCTGAAATGCTGATTAAACTCTTTTTTTTTTTTTTCCCCCCGTGTGACTAATGCCAAGTTGGCTCCTAGAGAGGCACTGCTGATACAAGCAGAATTATCCTGTTTTAACTGAATTTGACCTAAACTTCTTCCCTGTCTTTGAAAAACTGTCTCTGTGTGTGAGTTTTATCTCTTTCAGGTGTGTGTGGGAAGCTGGGGCACTGTCAGAGTCCAGCACACTCTGACCAGGTTCTTTTAAGCTGTTCCACACATGGAAGGTGTAATGTTTAATATGAATTGTACTTTTTTGAAGATACTTGATGTTACACAGAACTTGGGTTGAAGCCAGTTTAAAATCCTCCAAAACTCTCCTTGCTGGATGCTGAGGTTTTATACTCTTTATAGGACTGAACTACTCACTCAGTCTTCCCACACTGATCTGGTTAACTCAGGGAGAAACAGTTCCACCACCTGCTCCCACTCAGCAGTTTATCCAAAAGAAAAGCCAAGATTTGGCAGGTTCTGTGCAACAGCTGTGGTCAGTCCCACCTGCACTGCTGCCTGAGCTCCAGGGGCACATCAGCCCAGCCCAGCCCAGCCCACCCTCCTGCCCTTGGAGGGTCTGTTCAGTCACATTGACCCCCTAAGGGTTCAGTCAGTCACTAAACACACATCACTTTTAATGTCTCATTCAAATTTACCGAATTTAAGGTGACCTGAGAAGCTGGTTGAAAATTTGGGTCATCTTTTCTTCAGAGGCTTGAAAACCCATTCATGAAAAACCTTTCTTTTCATGTCATGCTCACTTGAATTTAGACATGTCAAGTGAATTATACATATTTTTTATGGTTTTGCTGAGGACACCTTGTGGATCTCAAATCCAGTAAATGAGAATTTTCCCAAACTTTACCAGGTTTTAAAATAACACAAAATAACCTGCTTCCTCCAAAGTGACTCTATAACAGCTGATTTTAAACAGCTTATTGGAGAAAAGTAAAATAAACCCACATATTCTGATTTTTTAATCTCACTGAAAAATATCTGCCTCTCTGACAGAATCACAAGATTCTGTTTTCTTTTACTGATATCACATGTGTTCTTTAAATATAACTATTTTCAAGGACAAACACATCAAGGACAAATAATGAGATGTCATAATTCATAAACTAAACAGAAATAAAAAATATCTTTACAGATAGATCTTGGACCTTCATTTCTGTGAGGGAACAAAAGAAATCCACACCTCCCCTATTCGCTCCTTAGGAACACACATCCCTGTTCCTGAGATAAGTCTGAATAAGAATTACTGTAACTTTGTGGCAGTTTTGACTTGGATTCACACAGTTGTGAAGTCACCAGACTCTTGGAAACACTGCATATAATGAGGTGGATTGGAAGCAGCTGAAACTCCACACCCACAGAACCTTTCTGAGTCTTCCCATGCATAGAACAACAGAGGTACCAAATCCCAGCAGATCACAAATCCTGAGTAAGGAAGAGATTGATAATTGCCCAAAGGAACGTATCTCTAAGCAACACTGTCCAAGAGGGGAAATTAGGAAACCCCCCCATAAGCCTCTGCTTATGGTAATTGCTTCTCTAAGTGTAATGTCTCAATAAAACATGAACTTGTCCTGTAAATGAATTCTCTTGACAATCTTTAACTTAGAACTTGAACACTATTCAAAATGTGTGGTTACTTTCTATTGTTTCTTTATCTTATTTCAAGCCTCATTTTCTCCCCCAGAAATAAGATTCCTGAATACTTGCTCTCCCTCTTTTAGTTTCAACCAGGCAGGTGTAAAAACAATGTCTTTTAAATTCATAATGAATCTTGAAGCACACAGCTTAGATAATAGAATCATAACAATACAGCCAAAACAACATGAAAATATTAGAAAACAATGTCAGTAAACTACTGTTTTCTCAGGGTTTTTTAAGAAACTGATAATAGAAAGTTGGGGTTGGTTCTGCTTTTTTTTTAATATAAAAAGTATTGAAGTGCTTAAAAAATTGTGGAACAGAGCAAAATAATTTGATATTCATCTTGCTGCTTTCTGTACCACTCTCACAAGGTTATGGTATAAACCAGTAACTCCAATCCAATGAGATACAGAAATTTGTCTCCTGAGCCCAATCAAGGATTTGAAAAGCAACTTCAAAGATATTCTTGAGCTGAAGACCCTTACTTACTTATTTTCAGATTTATTAAGAAGAAGAGGAGAAAAAAATTCCAACTTTTCCCTTTGAATGGTAATGGGGGGCTGGGAAGGTAGAGGTTAAATGAACTAGTGCAATACTCTTTTTCCTTTTTCTATGACAAGTGTAAGTCCAGTCATAACAGTCTAAACAAAAACAAACAAAAAAGAAGTATTTTAATTGCTTGTAAGCCACAATTAATAACTGAACTTGTAAGGATATACCTGGTGAAAGAAAACACCCTTAAAAAGCCTGGTACTGTTTTAATAGCAACAACAGGTAAAAAGAGGTATACTAATGTTTTATCTATCAATGACATAAAAAGCCTCAGATATGTCTTTTTCTACCTCTCTTTTAAGCACCAAAAGAAGAATAGAGAAACTGTTGAGTGACACAACTGACGACATAGACCTGAAGAACATACAAGTTCAACTCAGTGCCTAAGTTGTCTTCAAGGGGAAGCTACTGAAGGACAAGAAACCTAAAAATGGGTTGGAAGCTGCAGGTAGATCTGCCACAAAATTTCAAGTAAGGTTTATCTCTAACACCAAAGCTACTTGTTTTAGTTTTAGTTACACGAGTAATAAATTTCTTTAAGAACATTGTACCATATAAATTAAGCAAAAACTATAACTTTAAAAAAAGCCCCACACTTACCAGTTCAGTTTTAGGTCATGAAGCATCTGGACTGCAGGAGATGATTCCAGCCATTCACACTCCACTGAATCAGTGAATAAATCAGAACAGGAGATCTCATCTGCTAATGAATATCCGAGTCTTCAGTGCTCTGAATGTCTCCTGACTTTTCCCTAAGCTCACCTAACTTGACCTAAAACTAATACCTAGTAACAAATCTCCAAAAAGCTAAAAACAACCACTTCTATGAAAAGCTGTGGCAGCACTTGAAAGGGAAGAGCAATGAGCTCCTGCTCAGACCAGGTGCTCTTGATTAGCAGCAGAAAATGGCAGCAGCCTCCTTTGATTAGCCACACCTGAATGCAGGATCAGCTGTTTGCAGGTGTCATCTCTTGCAAAACTTGATGGAAAACTGGCCACATGGCTCTCATTCTGGGATATCAGGAGTAACAGGTGCCCACACACTTTAAGATCCACAAGTTAATGTTAAATGTTGATACTTGTATCTCTTTTCTACTAGGATTTTCCCATAGCACAAGAAATGACATTGTTTTGCTCTTGAAAAATATGGCAGGACAGAATTGGAGTGGTAAACTCAAGAGAGAAAGGGACAGAGAAAGAGCTGGGCTCATAAAAAATGATGCAAAAATTTCATGTCTTGAATAAATGTTCTTGACTCACTCTTTTCCAGTCTTGGAAGCAAAATTTTCACTTTTTTTATTTTTCATCAGTAATATTTTATGGAGAGGAATATCCATTTCTATAGTCACATCCCATGACTTCATCCAGCAATGAAACATTCATCTGTTAAAAGCTCTTAAAATCTGAATCAGGTTGCTCCAGCTGAAAACTGCAGCCCACCTTTTTACTCAAATTCAATCACTAGAGGCACACTGAGGTAGGAATGTCATGTTCCCTAGGATTAAATACACAACTTTAGTGAAGGGACTTTTCAATATTCAAAAAGAGTTTGGTCACTCAGAACTGTAGAATTAGAACTACTTATCTTTCTATTAATTTTTTCGCTTGTCTAATTACATTATTCAAAAACTACTAAAAATTCATCTAGAATGTTGTGCTTTCATTCCTCTTTTCCTCTCCCACTCTCTTGCCCTGCCCTGCCAGATGTTGTCATTTCTGAGTAGAGAAGTGTCTGCAGTGCTCATAAACCAACTCTGTGACTTCAGTCTGATGTAGCGAAGACAACCTAAAGCTGTGACAGACAAGGTGAGAGCAGCAACCATCTCACACATCCAGTTTCACTCTGCTGCCAAGTGTCTGTCAGAGCCCAAAGGCACGTTAGCTTTGAGACACCACTACTATTTCTTAGCAAAAGCATCTGCCTCAGCTAAGACACCTTTTTAGAGGGATGACAAAATAGATTTCGACATTTATAAACCAAGCATATGTAATAATACCTAAAGTTCAAGAGGAAAAAGCCACCAAGGTGGCCTCATTGGTAACACAACACAGAGAAGCACTTTTTCTAACAGGGAAAAAGAAGAAAAAAAAAATGTAGTGTATCACAAGTAGCCTCTGTGTGTGGCTATTGACTAGTTGACAAAACAGGCTAAAAATCAATAGCATTTTCTATGGGAAGTTAGATAACTTCCCAATAATATAAAAGAAGGGTCTGCTGAGGAATAGATGTCATCTCTGCTGATGGCTTAACTACAAATATTTCATTTATTTATTTCTACTTCTTGAAGAGCTCACTAAGTTCAGTCTTGGTACCAGCACTCCAGGGAATAAAAGAAAATAGTATTGCCATATAAAAGGAAAAGGGAAGCTTGAAGACTTGGGCAAGGCTGAACATTTAGCACTTTGCTTGCTGTAAATACCAGAAAAATTACCTAACCCCTTTAGAAACACTTACTGGTGCAAAATTGATCTGATAACTTAAAGAGAACAGGCTCCCAGAGTGAAATCTTAGCAATCCTGTTTCCCTTAGGATTGAAATCCTGTTATGCTTCATCTCTTGTTATGGGCAAAATGGAAAGCACCTTATAAGCTACTAACAAAATAGTAGTTGTCATCTGATTTTTGTACATAGCCTGTTCATGACAATGACAAATTTCAACAGATAGCTAAGAAGGGGGAAAAAAACCAAAACCAAGCTTGGCAAGGAAGATTACAATGTTTAAACCAAGATTTTAAAAAGGTAGACACAGTGTGAAAACAGCCCCAGCTGTAAGGGAGGGTTGGGTGGTCCTTCTGCTGCAAATGGAGCACAAGTATTAGTCAGGTGCATTCTACTTTCCAAATGACCAACTGGAAAAGTGAAGTGTGCATTCATATAGTCACATACAGCTCATATTACTGGAAATAGATGACAGATTTCTTTCCAGCATGAAGTGGGCATTTAGAGGAGGGGTTAATTTAAAAATTACAGTAAACGTGCAGCATTCCTTTGTCAATAGTTGCTAGTCTAGCTTTACTAGCTAACAAATAATTAGTTACAATATTTTTCAGGACAAAAGTGGATCATTTTCCTTTCTTATTAGCATATGCTTTACTCTTTGTCATGGTTTAATTTGAATACAACTGCAAATTTAAAAGTATTTTATTTTTACCACAGGAAAAGTAATTAAATCAGTGTTGGATTTGTGGAGCTTCTTGAGAGTATTAAAGTAACTTGATCCCAAATGAACTTAAAATTTTAATTCATTTTACCTTATGCTGGCTGTGGAAGAAGTCAAATTTTTAAATGCAATATGACATATGGCTGTTCATTATTTATACATTCTGTAGCAGCCTATAAATTTTACTTTGGACATATATCGAAGCACTGAAACCATTTCAGTCGCAAACACATAAATCATAGTTACAGTTATTAGTCTAAATGTAATGCCACCTAGGTTCTAGATCAAAACCTTTAAAATCCATTATAATTGACGTCTGCTGCATAACTTATGTCTGATTTTATTAAAGGAGCTCATTATTATTTATATCTTTGAAACATTATATTCCTAGCTGTGTAACCAGTTAAATGGGAAAGATTTGAGGAATGGAGGGAACAATAGTCCACAAACCAGGAAGAATGAGGCTGTAATAAGGGACAAATCGTGCTGAAATGAAATTACCTCATCCAAGATATGGGTTAGGGAACCTGCACTAGTGACTGCTGTTCATTTGGGACCAATGAAGTGGGAATTCTGTATCAGTCAACCTACCCATCAGTGAAAGGGCTGCAAACCAAAGCCATTCCCTCGTGCTACAAGTTGCTTTAGAGGGGAGGGGGAAGGTTTCAGACAGTTCCTAGAGCCTGGAAAATCACTGAAACAAACCAGAAAGGACTGAGAGGCTCTTATAGATTTATTAGGAGGCTTTTTGCTGATGAGCTGTTTCCTTTGCATAGGTGGGATGAGAAGTGCTCCCTGGGACACCCACCGTGTAAACATGAGCTAGTCCTTTGCTTTCACTCCTTTGCCAAAGTAGTTGAGCCTCAAAGCCAGGAGCCTGCCCTTTATGGACCATGGAGACTTTCTCATTCCCTTCCTGAATTTTCTGTTGTGTTCCAGAATGGCTTTTGCTTAGCTCTTAAACATAGCCAGGAGAAATAAATGAGAGAGCAGGTCTGTCAGTCAGATGTCTACTGAGGACCTGACACTGCACTCTCTAAAATCAATGGCAAGACTTCAAAAGACAAAGGATCAGACTTTCAGATGATTTGAAGTTTTCAGTGAAAGCAAAGAATCTCTGAGACACTATAAATTAGGAACATGTGAGCTATTGACACTTGCCCTGTCAGGGCCAGGGAAGGGCTTGGAAAGGAACCCAGGCCCAGCCTGGATGGGCACCAAAACACTCATTGACTGATTTGCTTGGAACAACAGAGGCCTCTATTGCTTAGTCCAACACAACCTTGTCTACTTTTGAACTATATTTAGCATAACATATTCCTATGCTATGCTATGCTTAAGTTTGCATTACGCTTACATTACTTCCAAGCTATGTTTACATATTAAACTGTGTTTCAACTCCACTTTACCTTCTTCACATTAGCTGAAGAGAAAAATAATCAAGAAAATGAATATTAATCTCCATATCTAGCTTTAGTTTAGCAACAATATGCAAGAGAAGGTGATGATAAAAGGAGAGGCAGCATTTGGAGTACAGCAGAACTGATGATAGGACTGCACAATTTCATACCTTCCTTGAGTTTATTTTTGAGTTTGTCATACTTGGCTGATATACAATAAAATATAATTTCTGGACATACCTTACATATTTCAGTAACTGTTGAACTTAACCATCACTTAACTTTTTTTTATTTATCCTTTAATACTTAATATTTTACTTAAAGTTTCGTAACTTGAGCCAGAGACACATCTGGACTTATGAGGAGGTTGCCCAGTTGGTACCAGGAGAATATTAAACAGTAGATAGAACAGGATATGAAATGTTTGGCTTTTATTAGAAACAGAAGGGGTATGGACTTTGTTTGTGGTAGGCCTAGACCACTCCTGTTTCTTGAAATTAAGAAAAACTTCAGAAGCAGGAGAAAGGGAATAGACATTACCTTCACTTGCTTCAAAAATGCAAGCAAATATTATGTCTTAAATCTGTATTTTAAATGTAAAATGGAAGAGAAAGATGTTGCTAATCCAGATTTAGTGAGTGTGAAATGCTAAAAAATAAATTTAAAAATCCAACACAAGTCAAGGGTGTTACAGCTTTTAGTACTTGGTTAAGAGTAGCTGATGGGCTTCCGTACAGCCCAGTAAGTAAGTCTGGAAATTATCTGATTTTCTGTTTCTTTTCTATGAGTGACCTAATTTTTTATTTGATATGCATATTGTCAGCCAAAGAAAAAAGAATAATCGGTTGGTTACTGGCCAAATTTGAGCTCAGTGTGAATTTGTGAATGGGAGGTACTGGCACTGCCCACTTCTGCTTGGTTTTCCCAGGCTGGTGTTAGAGACCCAAAGATCAAATGACAGAGTGACTGATTTAGGTTCTTGCTTTCAAATATTTAGACTTTAAGATAACATCCTCCCATGGGTATTTTATGGGCCACACCTGTGTAAGTCCTAAAAGACCCATTTACATCCTTGCTCTGGTGCTCTGTGTGAGAGGGCTGAAAAGAGATTTAAGGTCCCAAATGAAAACAGATCCTTTATTTAATGAATATCAAAAAGCTAATCATCTGTATCTTACTGCCCATGAAAATGATCTTGTTGCTGGATGAGTAGCTCACTGAGCTTTAGTTTTGATTTAATATTAATTAGGTTAATTATAAGACTGTGAACCTGTGGAATGCTTTGTGATTATTATATTTACTGCAGTGTTTACTGACATAAGACAAAACCAGGACATTGAACTGGCATAACAACATTTTATTTGTGTACTATCACAATATGGGCTGAATGTATCATACATTAAAAATCAAAACTCCTTTCCCCAAAATAATTAGCCAAATTAGGCCAGCAGAATTCAGGTTTGAGGAAAAAAATCTGATTGTACTCTACTTATCTTGACTGTGCAAAACTGCTGATGACATAACCTAGAATGTTCTACAAAAAAAAAAAAAAGAGGCTTTATTTCAAATTCTGGTAATTTGTCCACACTGCATCCATTCACTGGAGTAGCGATATCTTACTAATGTTGTACAAAAAGAGTTTCTTGCCCAGTGTATGGTTCCCACTGACTCCATAACTTTTGGGAAATTATAGTGGAAGACCCCTTATCCAGTGCTTTATACTATATTTTAAATGTCAATAAACTTCAGGAAATCGGGGAAAGTATTGTCAGAACTCTACCTATGATTCAGACTCTTTAATTGGCAGAGGCATTTGAGTCATGAAAAATTAGAGCCCGACTTTAGGAAATCAGGTAGATTTTGTTTTCACTGTAGAAATGACATAAAATACAGTTGTTCCATTTTTAGAGGTTGAGAGTATACAAAATATATATATATATATAAAAATATATATTAAAAAATATATATAATTTGTAACCAGCATCTACAAATATTGAGGAAGATGGTCAATAAGGGTGTGAATCTCAAAGAGGCCAGAACTGTGCTGTTATTTTGCAAAGCTCCTCTGGCAGAAAAAGGATGCTGTCAAACTAGAGGGCAGCCTTCCTTATTTCTCTTGGTTAAACCCAACTCCAGCCATCCAGGTACAGCACAGTCTATCATAGTCAAGTTGACTTCTTTCTGCATAATCAAAAATAAAACTAATTCCGCAGTGGTCTTTATAGTTGGTCATTAGGGGGATAACTAAAGCAGGGAAAAGGCGATGCAATGTGACTTCAAAACTGCCTTGATCCAGTAACGTCAGCAACAAATTGCTTTTGACCACACATACACTCAGGTACTCCTAAACCCTGAAATCCAAGAACATTTTACTGCCTAATATGAATAAATTGATATGTGTTTTAAATTAGTTCCTTCAGTTTTGATATCTACTACTAAATCAGATATTGGTGGGAGGCATTTTCTCTACAGGATGTTTTTGTACACTATTTTTCCATGCTCCTTAGGTTAGACAGCTATTTAGAGAGTAAGCTTGTCTTCAGCCACCAAACACAAGTGTAGAAAATTGCATTAATTTGGCAGTTATTAGATTTGTTTAATGCTTTTTCATCTGTTACTATTAAATAATTGGATCTGAGAGTTATTTTAAAAGGCAAATGTCTTGCTGTTCCTTGGAAGGGAATTGAGAAGAATTGCTAAGATTGATTTCATGAAGGCTTAACTTGGGCTTTCTACAGCTGGAACCACCCCATGCTCCTCAGTTGTCCTACCAGCAGCTGGCTGTGGGCAAATATGAACATGAAACTTGCAGGATATTTGGATTATAACTTTTGTCAGAAGTTTCTGCATTCTAATTTATTTGGTAAAAACAGCCTTACTTTGGCTTCCCCCACCTGCCCCTGCATTATCCAATTTGCTAATTTGTTTTAAAACTCTATTAAATCTATATCGATACAAAGTTGTCTTCTGCAGCTCTGAATAATACCTTCAATCTTTTTTTTTTTTTCTATAATGGGCAGTAAGTGTCAATCTATATAATCAAAATTAATGTCAAAGGAATTTTAATTTTTCCAACATTCAATCTAAAATATTTCCAAATGCCTTCAAGAATTACAATCATAAAGTGGTCTACTTACTAAGGTAAATTTTCTATCTTCAGTCGTACATATGGCCTGGGAAAAGTAGTAGTTTTTCCATCCAAGAAGTTAAATGGAGACCATTTTTATCAGGTATGACCCAGAAAATAACAGGTTTATATACTTTAGATAGTGAAATAATAGTAGTAGTAGTAGTAGTAGTAATAATAATAATAATAATAATAATAATAAAGTCAATAAATAATAATTCATAAATAATAATTCTATAAAGAACCTTCAGTTCCACACAAAATCAATTTCCTTAAATAAGTGGAAAAGGAGAAAATTTATTGTTGTCCTACTCTAACAAGAAATGCAATAGTGAATGTAGGAAAGTTTTCCCTCTGAAATGGGTTTACATCAAGGGCAGGTCATCAGTGTGTTGTGGAGCTCAGACAACATTCCAAGCAACATTCCCTGCAAAGAGTCATTCTCCAAACCCTGTCCCCCCAGCTCTCATTGCTGCTCAGTAAGTGGGACTGTCTGTATCAGTTGGTTGGAACATGTCACCAATGTTACCTTGTGTTAAAATACAGGATTTAATTGTTACTGCAGTGGCTCAGAGATACACAGGTTTTAGAAGAGCACTCAAAGCCCCTTTGCCTACAGCCCATGGTGCTGCTTCTGAGCACAGGGTAAATGATGCTGACAGCTGTGCCTGGGCTTTTCCTGCTTCATTCCCACTCATTTGGGATGAGGGGTCTACAAGCAGCAAAGGGAGCATCACATCCTGGTAGGGTCCCTCACTAGAGACTCCTGAATGTATTATATGTTTGTTTAATACAGGGGTGGAAGGCACTTTTTCTTCATTTCAATTCATGGGAACACTAATATAAATAATAACTGACTAAAGGACTATGGCCCAATACTTTCAGAATTTATCTTAATGTTAGATTATAATTGTCAGGAGGCTTGAGCTCTGCAGCAGAGGAGCAGAGCAAGGTAAGGGTAGAATACAAATAGGCCACACACACCAGAGCAGCAGTGATGAACTAAGCAGCCTGATTTTCCTATGAGCAGTTCAAACCTCTCTGCAGGGCTTCATCTCCCTTTAATTCCTACATTGCAAAACTTTTGCTTCTAGCATCAAACACAGCTAATTGCAGGACCTGTCCTCTGATGTCTTTAAATTCCCTGTCCTTGGAGCCTCAACTTTTCTCAAATTCTCCCCTCTATATCCTCAAAATATACCACAAAAGTCGAGGGATCTGAACAACTTTTCAACTCAAACAGTTTATTTGGAGTATCTGACTCAGACTGCCACGTTTGAGCTATCAAATGATCCTTATGAGTCCCTTCCAACTTAAGATACTCCTTGATGTTATGAAATCTATATATGCTAGGACAGACTCACCTGTCCATATAATTCAATTGCAAAGAATGTAGCAAAGACAACTGGTAAATGAAGCACTGGTGTTAGTCAAATGTATAAAGCAAGCTAATGACAAGTGTTGGTGCACTGGAAAGATAGAGGCAGAGATGCACATGTGTTACTGCAACAATAGGAAAACAACAGATTCCAAAATTATTTTTTATATTAACTTTTTTTTTTTTTTTTACTTCAGCAAAAGAATAATGACAGAACACTAAAATTCTTTAATATGTCATTTCTTTCTAGTACCACCTTATGACACTAAATACCTGCAGCAGATTAGAGGTCAGTGTATGAAATGCACATGGCAAATATCACGACACATTATAGTTTGGAAAATACAACCATATGCCAAGGTGAGCCAAATGGAAACCAAAAGCTTTTATCCAGCAACACTGAAACTAGGATGGCAAAGAAGGACCCAGATCCAACTCCTGACACACCATTTCGTCTGCCCTAGCTCAGAGCAATGGACTCGGTGGCCTCCTGAGCCCTATTTTCTGTGCTCAGCACACCGTGTCAGAGCCTGCTCTCGCTGGAATGAGCGCATGGAGGGTGACAGCAAACCTCCTGCCTTCTGCTCTGCTTGTTTTCTACCCCCAGCAGTCAGAGGGCTGCTGGTGACCCAAATTAAACTTCTGACAGTTAAGAGACATTTAAACCTGAAGCTCAAACTGATAAAGGAACGTGGACTGCCTTCCAGAATTAAAGCTTAATACACCATATAGAAAGGTAGTCTGCATTTTACATCCCATTTGATAAACTGCAAACAAACTTGGCACAAAAAGTTTTTAATCAGTGGAGCTTGCTGCAGTGTATTCATTACTGTTACAAAATGGGATTACAGTTATTCGTGATAGAGTTGTATGCTTCATATATTTTTATTGTTATTTATTTTAAGGAATATTTTTACACTGAGGCATAAAAGATTATATGCTATTACTTGTTTAACAGTTAAATATGACACTGGCAATATTCATCAACATTTTCCAGCTATCATTCCTAAAATTAGTTTTCTAACAGACATTTGGGTAGCTGGACCAATTTTCAGAAATGATGAACATCTCCAGTTTCCACTGGCAACTCACTCTATTTACTGTATCGTGTTTACTTCTAAGCACAAATTTCAGAAATTACTCTTAGCTATCTGTGTTCAGAAAACTTGCAATATGATGTTGCTCAGTATTTAGGTTTTGACTTTATGGTTTTTTCCCCACATACACTTTTTTCCTGTTAATTCACTGGTGGTAAGTAGATAATGATCATTTCTATTCAAAACACACCTCTTCAAATCTTCATCCATAATGAAAACACACTCAGATTACAAGGACAAACTGTGAGCAGTTTTTCACCTGCAATTCCTACATTTTCCATATTTTTTCTAGCTGTGAATAGAAGAGCACTTGAGAAATTTGAATTTTATTTTCTGTCCACATCTCATTTTTACATCTGTAAAATCAAAGTGAATCTTCCTTTGCCCTCTGTGTAGGTCAAGAAACTGTGTAAACGTGACACCTTTTCAAATAATGCCATAAAATCCTCTGTGGGAGAAATATCTATGCTTTTACAGCTGCATCTTCTGGTTTCCCTAAAATTCATAAAACCTGAAATACTGAGAAGTCTTGTGCTGTACCTTTGTAAGAGTTTATACCAAGAATAATTCTTTTATAGCTCACAAAAATCTTAAATAAATTTAAAGATTTAGTTCCATTGTATTTCCCACTCATTTTTCACTGCAAAGACAGGTGAGCCACACAAGTTATCCTTTTAATAAGTCTTAATATAAGCATTGTCAGACAACAAAGTCTTTGTTACATAGAGAGATCTTTCAAACTGGTATGACACAGAGAGAGGTTTATGAGTTCCTTTGCTAAGCAAGGAAGATGCAGTAATTGAAAGTGCCCACGGGCTCAGAGATTTATTGTTAAGGGAAGTGTGCTGTAAACAAGAGTAACATTAAGGATTTGACTGTAATAATTCAATCTATCTTACTTTACAAAACAACATCGAAGTTTGCAAGTAGTAAGGTCTTGTTTACAAATAATTTGCAGCCTTCATAATGTAGGCAGCTTTCAAAACCTCCCAGATGCAAGAAATTTTAGGGAATATGAGGTATTAGCACTGAAGCACTGGCCACAGGAGTGCAGTTCAGAGCAAGGGCATTTGTCATGCCAATGGGTTCAACCTCTGTGCACTTCAGTGCTTAGGGATGAGTAAAACAGCCAAGCACAGCCCTCTTCCTTTGTGGCTGGACCAACACATCCAAGTGGCATTACTGGATTAGGAGCTGGGAAGTGGCAGGATCAGATGAGCTTCAAGATGACTGGATTTGGTGGCAGCAGTCACATAATCCTGCAATAAATTCTCCAGCACACCTGAGCAGTTCCAGTCTTTGTAAATGTGGTCCTTTTCTTAAGCAGAGAATGGTGCTGCCCAGCTGGGCAGGCCACACCAGGAATGAGCACACAGGCTCTCTGGGCTAAGTGAGTCTCACCTCTCACTGTGTGAGCATCATTTTGATAAAAAAGCAGTAGAAATTAGAGTAGAAATGGCCAAAATACACTAAAAGAATTTGGCTAAAAAGGAAAAAAAACATGCAGTTAATGGAAGAATGGGATCGCAGAAATGTGTGTTTTAAAGACTCTCATTTTCTTCGCCTAGGACTTCTCTCTATTGTATCCCAAATGCTGAAAAACAGCACTATATTTGCACAATGAAGAACAGACGTTACTGTAAGGCTGAATTTCTGTTCTCAGGAATTAAAGGTGCTTCCTCCAGACACAGCACTCATCTTAAATTGATCCTAAGGGAAGAAGAAGTTGGAAGAGCTTGCTTAGCAAAATGCTAAATACTCAGCACATCCCAACTGTCCACAACCTGCATCCTCCCCAGTGGGTGTGATGGAAGGAAGGGCTGTTCCTGCTCTGGCACTGCCCTGGAGAGCAGGGCTGCCATCCTGCTCACACAGCTGTGCCAGGACTCAGCACCATCCTGGCAGTGCAGGAGTGTACTCTGAGAGTACAGGCAGCACTTACATCCCACAGCACAGGATTAACATCTTCAGACACGATGGATTCCATGGGCTGTAATTTTTACAGGAAGATCACAGATCTGCCCTTTGCACACACACAGCACTCCACAGAAACACCCAGACACACTGCAAAACTGGGCTTGGATCAGACAAGGCAAGGAAAAGATTAGATAACCCACTTGATCTTACACAGAAGCATATGCTGCTCCACAGGAATTATTAGAAACTATCTGGACCTTAAGGACAAAATTGTTAAGCCAGTACTTAACTGACAGAGTTATTTTACAATTAAATTTTAGGATGGTACGAATTACACTGTTACTATCTTTACAATCTGCTGTTCAGCAGAGCACTCGGTACAAACACAAGTGTGTGATTTTGGGGTATGTATAAAACATGAAAGCAGGGATTTAAAAATATCTTGAATATTTAGAGTCATCAGAATATATAGGTTAATTAAAGAAATAGAAAGAAGGACTAAAAGAATTATTTTCAATATCACTATCTTATCAGTGCCTCCTGATGTTCTTGCTTACAGAACTCATTTATTCATCTACTTAGAAGTATTGCAGTGGTTCAAGGAATGAAAAGTACTCTCAATTCTGGTGCTGCCATTATGCAGAGGTACTTAATAAAATGTACTAAATAGTCTTTTACACCTCAAAAGCACATTACAATAGTGATAGATGGATGTGTATGCCAGTGTGATGAGGGAAAAAAAAGGAAGTGAACTAAAGACTGTTACATTTTCATGGCAATTCCTTTCTTAAGTGTCAAGAAAGAGGGGGGGAGGGAAGATTCAATCTACACAGTGGAGATGGTGACAATTAAAAGAAAAGGCTACACCAATCATCTATTGATTCACTGCTACACAACAGGCTTTATCACTAACCAAAAGCACTGAAAAATGTGGCTGCCTAACAAGGAAGAACAATCACTAGAAACATTTTAATTTCCTCCTTCGTGAATAATAGTGTCAAAGATCTTAAATACTTCTCTGATGGAGAACAAGATAGACAGATACGGAACAGTCTTTTAATGCAAAGATACAAATATAGTTTGTACCTATTAATTAATTCAATTCACACTGTGAAATATTACAGCAAATCTTACAAAGAACAAATTAAGACATAAAGAAATTTAGATTCCTCAGCCTTTGAAGTTGAATGGTAAATTTTCTACTGGGCTGTTGCAGAATTGGGCAGTAGATTGGTTTTTAGTTCACACAATGAGGAACTGTGTGAGCCCAGACTGCAAAGATAACAATGAGGAACCCTTTCAGCAGTTTGTATTTATTAAGTGAAGGCATCACTGCAGGAACAGATGCAAGGAGTCACCAGAATACTGGCCAAAGCTTGACAAATTCACCTGCCATTTAAAACTTCCATGGAACTTCTCCTAGTCCTTTCATTTTATCACATGGTCTTACTTTAATTAAACAAAAAGATTTTGTGCTTCTTGATCTCCCAAATCGTGCACTATCACTACACATTTATTTATATTCAAGAACAGCCATAAAACCCTTGTCATCATATTAATGTTCTCCTCTGCCTGTCACTCTTTCATGACTACCTGTCATCCTTTTGACATTTTTTTGGTTTGGTTTTTAGGTTTTGTTTTGTTTTGTCGGGGTTTGTTTGCTTGGTTTTTTGTGGTAATGGAACAAACCTGAGTGAGTTTTGACTTTCAAATCTTCCTCTACAAAGTAGTTCTTTGAGCAGTTACAATGCAAAAAGCTGTAAGAACAGCACATACTGGCCCTCAGGGCAGATCAAAGCATGAGGAAACAACGTTGGGAGGTGAAAAAGGGCTTTTCTGGGACACAGATTTCTTCTTTGGGGTCTAAACCTTGGAAGGGTTTAGAATCTGGAAGAGTTGCTAGCAGTGTGCTACTGAACTTGCCAATCAGTTCTCTCCCATTTCCTACACCTCTTTGTATCTGAGCTAAGAAATTCAAAATTCAGTGACACCTGCACTTTCTCAGTGAAACAACACAAAAAGGTCACTTTAAACAAACATTTAGGCAAAAGCTGCCAGGTTGTCTGAGCATGGTTTCATGTGTTCACTGAAGGCACATTGCTAAAGCCAAAGCTATGCTTTCATCATTTGGGGAAAATGCAAAAGTGAAATGTGGGGAAAGAGCTGGAAGAAGGCAATGGTTGTTAGCTGCAGTATTTGGTGAACGTATGAACTGTGCTCTCCAGCCTTCTCCAGTGGATAAACATGTATTTTAATGCAATTTGCAATGGGGTTTGGGACTTATTACCAGCTGTCAAGAGATCAGTTATTGAGGGCTTAATTGACAGTGGATAATTAGCTTCTCTATGAACGGTGATTGTGTTTCACTCTGAAGATAGTGCAGTAAGAAAATGAAGCATATGGCAAAGTCAATTATGATTTTTTCTCAAAACTGTTTTTAATGGTATTTAACTATTGATCTGTTGGGTTCCAGTTTGCTTTGATGGGTGTGCAATATCCTAAGAAGCTATTGGATTTAGGCTGTTTTCCATTTTAACTACTTGTACCCTATGTAAACATAGAGAAATTAGTATATTGTTATTCCAAAAAAGGCTGTTCCTCTGCACAATTTATGGAGCAAATGAACGCATTTCACAGGGCTGCAGAATTATCAACAAACTGATGATAGTTGTGTCATGGCCTTAAGGCAGGCTGAGTGATCCCTACTACTTGCACTATTCAGTGGAGTTAATGCTGTCTTGGAACAAAACATATCGAAAAAAGTCTTCTAAAGTGTTTTCTGAAAGTATTCTCTCTGCTTTGTCAAGTCCCAGGATGAGAAATGATCTCAGCATTTCAGACAGCAAGTCCCAGCTGAGGAGCAGGGTTCTCCCAGGAGGCAGAGGAGCACACAGCCTGGTACTTCTGCCTGCAGACTTAATTTGCACAGAACATTAATTGTTTGCACACATGGAGTACAGTAGGATGCCTGTTGGATTAATAGTCTTAATGTAACTGTGTCACTCTCTTACAGATATAGCTGAACTCAATAATAATACAAAATTACATATTTTAATTAAAAATAAAAGCCTGTGTGCCTCTGTATTTGAAGGTATTCTCATTTTTCCTGTATTAGAAATTTGACACAATATTTTTGAAACAGTGACTTTAATGTCTAGAGTCTAATTTCAGGTCTCTATAAATGTTCAGAATTACACAAGGTAGGAGAAGAGAGTCATGAAAAGTTAAGAATCTAAAATTCCTAATCTAAGCAGTTGAAAACTGATATTAGGTCTTAGTGTTCTGGTTTCTCTTATAATACTAGACAGAAATAAAGTGATTTACAAATCCCATAGTCACCTGAAAAAAGCATCTTAAAAATGCCAAAAGTCTGTGTCTGTTAACACAAGAAACTAATTCCTAACAGATCCAAGTTACAACTTCAAAGCAAAAAAGAGACATAATTGGGTGGGTGGACGGACGGACGGATGGATGGAAGGAAAAATGTTTATTCTCTCATCAAAACTGCCTGCTGGGGTGAAGCCACAACACAGGGATAGGCATCATTTCAGGTGGGACCGAGCAGAAACTGCTCTGCACTCCCACCCTGCAGCCACTGAAGATCCCAAGTCAGGTGTGATACCACTTTATCTTCTGGATGCATATACCCTCCTCTGGGAAACCATCTGAAATCTCAGAAGAAACTATACAAAGATTTAGGCTTCTCAAAGTGATAGATTTATGAGCCACTAAATCACTTCCCTTTAGGTTTTTAATAAAAAAATTGTGAAGATCAGAGGCTCCTGATACAGCATCTTTGTAACAGCTGCTTTCTGTGACTGACAATTCAGCCTGGATTTCATTCAGAGATCTGAGAAGTCAGACATGGGCAGATGTCCCACCAAAAGAGTGTTGCACTGTGAAATGAAAGCAAAGCCAAAAGTGATAATCTCCAATTCCGCCCTAATGGCTTTTATCTGTAGATCTCAAGATGCTGCTGATATTTCTGAAGCTGAGAGCTCTGTGTTCAGCTCAGGAGGAGGTCAAGGGCAGAACACCCATGGACCTTAAAAGTTTGCTGCACTGAGGCACATGTATCAAAACATATTACTGCAGTTTCTGTCTTACATAATAAATCGTGGGCCAAAGGAGCAGTAAACCATCAACCACCAGCCTGATAATTGCCTTTCTAATGAAAATGTGTGCCCCTTTTGTGTCATTTCTACTGTAAAACAGCATGCTAGTACCCACCAGTGAACAGTGCACTCAGCAGAAGCATAACTAATAGGAGAAATAAAAATTATGTCCCTGATGGTGTATTTTTTAATGTATTAAATAATGATTAGGGGCAAAGGGCAAATATTCAGCAATCAGCAAGCAACCAACAAGGGAAAAAAAGATACTGATTCAGTAAGTAAGGATCATTAAAAAAATCTTAGTGTAGCCCTTCTCTGAAATGTCCCACTTGCCAGAAAAATACTGAAACACATCATCCTTTATTTTGATTGAGGGGAGTTTCTTCTCCAGATGTTAAGGCTGTTCTGCTACCTGTTACTATGTAATATATATGTATATTCCTGAAAATACACTGTCAAAAGGACATGGTTGACAGCTAAGATATGAAAAGGCAATTCCAGTTACAGCTGGCCCAATTTTTGATTAGCTCTTCAGTAAACAAAGGGCATTATTACTGACAGTAGGTGATTTCAGACAAGGTAGGTGAATGTCATGGCATGGCTTGCAAGTCTCTGTTGTGTGTTATGGTATGTTAAGAAATAGCAAAATCATCTCCAAGAGCATTGTTGTCAGACTTAAATAGAGACAAGGGTAATAATCCAATGTGCTGAACAGAATTTCTCAATTACTCTCCTCTTTCATATTGAAATACTTTTATATACAACCACAAATTGTTGTTGGGTAAACCTAGATAGAATAGGATATCATTTGGGGGCTTTATAATATTTCTGATCCTTTATAAAGGTTGGCTGAAAAAAAAACAAACAACTGTACACAGAAAAAATGACAATTATTTCTCCTATAAAAGGAACAGCATAATACAGACAAATGGACGTGGCAGGAGAATTGCCAATTATACTTGGTCTGGTTCAAAAGGTTAATAATGAAATATATCTCTGGCTTATATTTCAAGAAGAAAACTAGCAGTAAGGCAAAATTATTCATTGTGAATCAAGTAAAAATGTTTTCTTTGGCCTTTCTCTGGCTATTGCTAACAATTCACTTCTACAAAATGCTTTCTGCTGTTGAAACAGGTATGCTTAATCTTCTAAATTAAATTTAAATACTTTCAGATAGTATGAACTAGGGGTTTTTTCTTCATTTGCTACTTATATACTTTTAATGATGTAAACAGAACTGAAGGACATAGGAATGATCCTCATTAATCCAATAATACTTTGTGGTTAGACCAGGTCATGGGAATATTTACAATAAAAAACTTCATTTGCTCTATGGGTTGGTTTGGGAAAGGCAGTAAAAGAGAACAGTTTGCATCAATCTAGATTTAAAAGCCTCCTGGCAAACAAGCTGTTAAAAACAATGGTTGTTTGTCCCATTAGCTGTGGTAAAGTTAGGCAGAGCAGAATGAAACCAGGAAAAATTCTCCTCCTGTCTGGGGCATAGGAGTAATCCATGAAGTATTTTGAGGAGCCAACCAACATGGATTTACTGCACCTCCAAAACACCCACATGCAAAGCATGAAGTGAACAGCAATTACCTCTTTTTAAACTTCTAGGGGAAAGTCAGACAAGAGGTTTGATGTTATTTAAGCATGCAGCCTGCACATCATGCCCTGCTGTTTCTTATTTTTGCTCTTCCTTCTACTCAGAGCTCTCTGTTGGCAGCTCCCAGGGAGAAGACTTGGAGACACCCAGCACACACACACTGCTGAGCAAACTTGGCTAATCCATGACTCTCCCAAGGGCAGGATAAACTTGTCAGGACAGGCACAAAAAACCACCCTAACCCTATTGCCAGAACTCTAAAGGATTTGATTTGCTGAACATTTACCCCAGTGGAAATAAAGCACATTTAAGGTATTTCAAGTTAGATAACTAAAAAATTTATATGTATTTTTAAATGCCTTGGTTTTTAGTAGGTACCTATTTGGAGGATACTTACTAGTTTTAGATTTAAACTGAGACTTCCTAAATGAAGCAACACTGTTATGCAATTAAATTTGCCTCTATTAGATTTTTTTTGAAGTTTGATACAGCTTGATACTTCAATTGCTTTCATAAGTATATATGCACAGTCAGAGTGCTGAAGCAACACGTATCTTTGTCAGGCATCATGCCCTGGATAAAATCTTCAGGTAAAAACCCCTCACCAAAGAACAACAAAAGCCCCAGCCCTGGACCATGGGCAGAAACTCTGCAGAAAGAAAACTTCTAAAGGCAACCTGATGCAAAATGCTCTAAAAACAACACAAAGAGGTTAACATTAACAGTGAGACAAAGTCATTGAATTTAAGTAGTAGAAACCATCTTGTGAACAATACACACTTTAAGGACAACTTTTTGATTCGTTTTAACACAATTCCAAAGTTCTGCATTTGGAAGCGAACTGAGATGAGCTCCAGGTCACACCACCATCGAAGAGCATCACAGAGGTGACGTGCATCATCTGAAGACAGGGAAAGGCAATTGCTCACTTTGACCTGTCAGCCCAATTGACATCAAAAGTATCAAGAGAAATAGAAAAGAGTGAGCAGAAAAGCAAAGAAAAAGTATGAAGTAACAAAAAGGAAAACTTGAAAAAAAATGTCTTGCCATAGAGGATCTCTCTGCTTAGGTCATGAACTCATGTCACATCCTCAATATAGTTTGCAATAATTATCTGTTAACCTCACACAGAAATGAAGCATAGTCAGCACAGTCAATATTAACTCCTGAAATAGAACCCACCAATGCAAAATTAAAGGCTGTATAAGGATTAAAAGATTCCACTGATGAT
Organism: Hafferia zeledoni; assembly: GCA_035583235.1. Classification (NCBI taxonomy): domain Eukaryota; kingdom Metazoa; phylum Chordata; class Aves; order Passeriformes; family Thamnophilidae; genus Hafferia; species Hafferia zeledoni. The sequence continues at coordinate 4,591,926 of JAWWEV010000034.1, read as the reverse complement.
AAACTGAATATAGATGTGGTTTAAAAAACTTAATGTTGAGAATTGAGATTTAGTTCATGACATCTATTTGGCTCAATAATAATGCTCAAAATAACTGATAAATATATTTAGCTGGAGTAGTTCCTAAATTCAATTTCTTATTTTGTAATCTAGTTTTACTGAAAATAAACACGACATCCTAAAACTGCTTCAGTACAGTATTTTAATTAAACTATTTTAGGAACAAGTTTGACTTCTGTCAGTAAGGTATCCTGAAGTGTATTACAGCAGGATCAACTTTGGGTTTGTGAATTGGCTGAATTGTTCTACTGTCACCTTTCTGGTTTTCATATTATTTGCTGATGAAACCAGAACCCTGGCAAATAATCCTTCTTCCTCCAGACTAACTTGAACCCATTCCACATACCCCCGACTCAGAACCAAATACTGTTTTCAAGAACCAAGTTAAACAGAGTTTCAGAACACAAAAAGATGAAAGATTAGAACATTATTTTTTTAGCATTTCAGAGATCAGTAGCACTAAAAAGCACAACAGATTAATTATTCCTGTTATCTTGTTTGATTTTTCAAGAAAAGGAAAGGAATCCTTACTGAGGGATTATCACTGTGATAGCACCAAAGTCAAATGCACTGATGCGTCAACAGTTTCAGCCCCCACATGTGGGAGCTCTGAGTGCAAAATGTTACTATTCCCTTTGGGTGTTTCCCATATTGAATAGCCAGTATCAGATATAACAAATCTTTAAATTGTTAAAATACCTTTGGTGATGAGTGCACAGCAATAGATATAAATAAGCTACTACAGCTTCAATATTCACTTTCATCTTTCACAGAGCCAGAGTTATTATACAAATATATGATCATACAATGCATCTTACACTTTTTAGCTGCACACTATATTCTGATAATAGTTATTTACATAATTATTCTTTCTGCAGGAAAAGTATGGCACACTATGAAAAACACTCAGGAAAAAGTCATTAGACAATTAGTCATACAATACTCTGGAGCTAAATCCACAAAACTGCAAATAAGTAACTTCTTCCATGCACTTCTGTGAGGGAAGGTTATCCTCAGTGACTTATCAGTTTTAAACTCAGGTCTCCCCAGGTGTGGAGAGAGACAGAGAATTTCATAGAACTTACGTGCACTTACCAAATAAACAGATCTATTTTTGCATTGCCATTAGAGACACCATTACCCCTTTCTTAGGGTTTGGGGATTTTCTGCCTCTTTCTATTGTCTTTCCTGCTAATACCTCTTTGCAAGAAGTAGAAAAGAGTCCAAGTCCATTTCCTAAACCTCAACTTTGGAATACTCTGGATTTCACACAGGTGAACATTATACTAACAGCATGACAACCTCTGGATTTGCTTTTTTGTTCTCTTGATCCTAAACAGCTTCAATTTTTTGAAAGGCTGAAACAATTCACACACATCAACAGAAAAAAATAAATGACACAGGTGGCTCACAGACTTTGTGAAGATGATCAAGTGTTAAATCCACACTGCACTAATTATTCGCAACTTTTAAGACACACCAAAGTGAGTTTACTTGCATAAGGAGAATTTGGAGGGCACAGACAAACAGCTGAAATTGTTTGCTGCAAGGCCAATGATGAGGATGATTTTTGTTTCCCAGTTGCATAAGATTTCTTTTTAAGGGTATTTCAGGGCAGATGAAAGACAACTTTCTAGGTGCAATAACTCCTCACTCTTCCTCAGGATTTTAACAAACAAGTGGAGAATACACCTCTGGATGGTCTGTGAGCATAGTGCTTAGCTTTAAATAAACGTTGATGCTGCTAATAACTAAATATCATTGCCCTGAGCCAGCAGGTTTGGATACAGTTCTGTATATTCCTTACAGTTATTTGCCCCCTAGTCGTGCTTGTTTTCTTTTGAAGAATAATTAAGATTTAATGGCATATTTTCACAGGTTTTTTCTGCTTGCTTTCTTGCTGCCTACTGTGCTGATTGCTTGTGTCTGATCTGGTCATTATAAGAACTGTACAGTAATTGCCTATCTGGTGACTCGTTAATGAAGGTCCCCAGAGAGATGAGAAGCTGTTCTTTTGAAGTTCATCACGTTTGCTGTTGGCCTTCTAGTCTAATCTATACATTCACAACACCTTATTCAATTATTGGAAACTCCTTCTTTTCTAAGGATATAGACACCTTGTAAACAAGGTCCTTTATCTCTGCTAACAGCAGGGCTTACCTCTGATAAATCAAAGCATTTTACACACCAGACACATCCTTTTCATCTTGGAAAAGCCAGGATGGTTCAAAAAAAAAAAAAAAAAAAAAAAAAGAAAGAAACAAAAAAACCCCAAACATTCTGGTACAAAACATACGAAGAGGTGTTTTGAATCAGGGAATTACCTCCAAAATGTAGCATTTCAAACACCTGAAATTCAGCAAGATATTGTAAAAAAAGGCTGTGCTCATCAGCACACATTTTCCAGTTCTCAGGGGTTGTTCTTTCCCTTTTAAACTGAGCTTTATAAGAAAATTACATTTTAGAAGTTTCTGTGAAAGAAAAGTTTGAGATTGCTTAAGGAATGATCATAATATTTGGCAGCAAGTCAACCAAAAGCTTCCAGCTACTTATTTTCAGGCATCTGACCCACTCTTGGAGACAGACACAGAGACAATACATAACTTGGGGTTTATCTCCCCCCTAACCCATTGCTGCCAGGAGCGTTGCCTCCTCCCAAACGCTTAGCTCTGACTCCCTGCACTTGCACATCCCATGAACAGTAACCTAAGATGTGTGCAGAACATCTCACCAGTTACCTGATGAATGGATTTTTGAGAGACCTATCCTCGTTTCACCAGAAACTTAGCAAAATGTTTTACAACACATTCTGCTTTTGACAAATGAACCTGCCAGGGAAAAGACTGTTTCAACGGAACATTTCTGCGACTGTAGCACTGGAAATACTCAGCATCAGTTCAGATAATTAGATTTTTGTAGTGTTTGTTTGTGTGGTGGATGGCAGTACAGAGGTGGAGGGGAGCGTTTTGCCTTTGGTGAAGGGCACACTGAAGGTGATTAACTGCTTCCCTTTTATTATCTGTGTCATTTACTCGATTGTTTTTCTGCAGTTGTGCTCTCCTTACAAGAGAGCTATCAGCCTGCATGGGGGGTCCACTCTTTGTATTCTCAGGGCTGCTTCATTTTCTCAGTTTGTTTACACAGAATGTAACAGGAAAAGAACTAGCTGTGAGCAGAAGGAAGTCTCCAGAATGAGCGCTCAAAGCAAGGAGCTCTTACCTCCAACAAATGCAAAGACATGTTCCAGAAGGCTGAGTCACCAGGAGTCCCACCAATACATCAGGACTTGAAAGATCCATGCAAAAGTTTCTCTGGGTGCTCTCTAAGGAGGACAGGAAAAAATGGATCTTTTCTGGTTTGAGGTTTGATGGCAGTGGTAAACAAGCATGAGAGGACTGATGTCAATTAAGCAATCAGAAGACAGGTTTTGCATATAAGCAATTCTAAGCAGATATCTATGGGAGAACTTGACAGCTCCACAATAAATTTTAGCTAGCTCAAAACACCTGATGATGAGACTGCAGCCTCCTTGGCACCTGAGGGCACTGGAGTTGTTTAGTCTGGGGAAGAGGAGGCTCAGGGGAGATCTTATTGCTCTCTACAGCTGTCCAAAAAGGTTGTAGCCAGGTGGGGGTCAGTCTTTTCTCCCAGGCAACAAGTGACAGGACAAGAGGACAGAGCCCAAAGCTGTACCAAGGCAGGTTCAGGTTGGACAGCAGGAAGAATTCTTTCACTGAAAGTCTTGTCAAGCATTAGAAGGGGCTGCCCAGGGAGGTGTTCAAGAAATGACTGGACGTGGCATTTAGTGCTGTGGTTTGGTTGACAAGGTGGTGACTGGTCACAGGTTGGACTTGATCTTGGAGATATTTTCCAACCTTAATGATTCTATAATTCTATTCTATGATTCTATCTGTGTACTGTCTGACATTTTACAGAGCACCAGTCTAACAGTTCTCCTCAGCACATAAAATCTCATTTTAAGATTTAAGATTCAACAATAACCTTAACTTACTTTACAGTCTGATTTTCCTTTCAGACATCAAATAGAAGGCTGAACAAAGCCATTTACCTCTCTTTTGTAGGTTGAGAGGACCACACAAGAATGGGATATCCTCTGTGATTTAAAACTGCTCCTCATAACTCCTTTTTGCTCATACAAACCAAGGGTGGAAAAGAAAGACACACCTCCCACCCCCTCACCCTACAGGAAACCCTCTTGAGTTCTTTTCCCCTCACTACCTCGTGCTTTTGCAAATTACACACAGGACTGAACAGCATTAAATAAAGATAAGCTTTAACACTTTTTCTCAGATGATGCACAAAGTGAGGAAGACAGTGGGGCTGTCTGTAAATTCTGCAATTTTAACATCTCACAAGTGTCATCACTCATTCCAGCCACAACTCCTTCTTCTCTGCTTTCTTTTGTGGCCCTGTGTTCACCAAAAGCAAGTTGGCATTACAACCCCATTATTCACATAAAATGCAGACTCCTGCTGCTAATTCAGTGTATTTATGGCATTGAAGAGAAACTTTTTCTCAAATATTTGAAATCCATACAGTTCAATAAAAAATGTCTGTTGTCCAATTTTGATCTGACATGTCTTGAATATTTTACAATGTTAAGCAAGTTTCAAGGTTACCAATACTTGCTGGATTCATACATTAAATTTTTCCAGGGTTAAATAAACATTACATTAGCAGAAGATCAGATTAAGAATCTTGTATGGATGGACCTACCAGTCAGCATGGAAAAGCTGAGGGATTTGTAACTTGGACTTGCAGTCACATAGTATCAGTCATTCCTTCATCATCCCTTTTCTGTTCTACCTTGAACATGGCATGTGCCAACCACAGCTCTCCCAGGTCAATGGAAGAAACCCACAGATCTCCTGGCGCTCTTGGCCTCTGCCAGTGCTGTGCTTTTAACAGCTGTTTGGCCCCAGCTGAATTTCACCTGCACAGAAAGGATTCCACATGGCAAATACCAGATGCAACACAGGACAGGTCACTCGTTATCAAGGTATCTGGTCACCTGCTGCACCCAGTGGTAGTCTCTTTATCCAAAAAGGATGTGTCAGGCATGAGAAAACAAACACAAACTTGACAGCAAGTTCTCTCCAGTAAACAAAACATGAACTGCCAAAGGGACTTAAAACTAAGTTCACCTTTTTAGTAGTTAATCACAGAATGACGAGGAAATGTAAAAGCTGTTTTAACTGAGACATTTGTTCATAGAAAATTAACTATTCCACTGAGATTGCTTTAGAGATATTTTAGTATTTCATGGATGAAAATATCTTTACCTCATTCACACTTACGGTATTCTATATGTAACAAAACTGACCTTACACAGATATTAAAAAAAGGAGAAAAAACAAAACCAAAACTCAAACAGACACATTTTTATGGCTAAGGAAAAACAGCCACTTTTTGACTGTCATATCCTTAAAGTAATAACACAATATAAATTAATAGATATTGTAATTAATATAAAGTAATGAAAAGGCTAAAAACTGGTTGTAGTGACTTTTCAACTAAATGGGGAACAAAAGAAACAGCAGCAAAACATACACATGACAATCACAGTACATGATTTTGCAGATCTGAAAGTTTTATTTGCTGAGACTGCAGACTAGGCTATTAAAACATTAAAAATCAAACATTTGTGCAAACATAAAATTGACAATTTGTGCTCTTATGTTAGTATTATTATAACATCAAAAGGGTTCTCAGGTTAGAATCAAATGGAAATGAAACTACAGCTGATGGTTTGGTCAAGTTTGCCATTTTCACATTCCAGTATAAAATTATTTTTTGTCCAGATCCTAAGGGTAACATCAAGAGGAAGATTTGTTATCTCTTCCTGGAGTAGATAGATGTTTAATGAGCACTTGGTGATTCATCTAGAGTATAACATTTCAGCTGAGAGCCTGGTGTTATTATTCAAGCCCATTTCGCAGTCAGACAGCTCCCACTCTTCTATAAAGTATTTTTTTACTCTGTGAAAAACAAGGCCTTGGAGGCAAGTCTGAGGATACACAATGACATATTGAATTTACTGGCTTTGTCTGGAACAATATGGCAGAAATATTTCAGTGATGCAAGACTGTATCTATAAATAACTTGAAAATGTGGTGAAATTTCAACAGATTGTTGAAATCCCCAGTGGTTTGAATGGGAGTTTACTAGAGAGAATTCCTAAAGGACTACAGTTTCAAGCAGAATGGAGCCAAATAAAAATAAAAACAGGGAATCTAAAATGTCACTTCATAAAAGAATAATCACATATTGCAAGGGAGCAACACTTGGTGGCTGTTTGTCATTTTACACTTTTAGATACTCGAATTTCTTTCAGTTGATTCATTTTTTTCTCTCTTTCCTTCTCCTGTCTCCCTGTTTAGGTGGCTGTTCATGTTAAATATGTGTGTGCTTCAAGCCAGGAGTGGGGAAAAACAGACACGGTACCAAAGAGAAGCCCAAAATGCAGACGGCCAAATGAGCCATTAGAGCATGAAATTCCCCCTTCTCCTTCCCCATCTGTTTGTTGCTCTGGATTTCTTCACTTCTCTTCTTGCTCCCATTTGCTTGGCAGCTGCTGCAGGAATCTTGCCCCCAGCCAGCAGTAGAAGCTGAGAGGTTGTTTCCAGGGCTGCTGCCAGGGCTGCTCCAGAGCCCTGCAAGGGAGGATCTGAGTGGCATCTGGTCCTGGCACTGCAAACCCCCTGCTGAACCTGGAGCTGCGCTGGAGAGCCCCACAAAGCAGGGCACATCCACCCCTGAATACAGCTCACTGCTGAGAGGAGTTGGAGGGGAAAGAATTTTCCCCCAGATTAACCCTTCCTTTACACCAAGAGCAGCTGAACTGGGAGATTCAGCCATCCAGGAGTCAAGCAGGCCAACCTTACAATCAGAGGAGCGACTCACATCTTGGCTATTCCAGTACTTGCCAAAATAAAAACCTTCAAAGCAGCTGCTACTGCACAACAGGTTAAACTTGTCACCTTCTGCTCCTTTCTGTGACACTGCAGTGACATCGGGAGAAACACAGACTGCCTCGGCTGAGGGCCCACACTCCGGCTGTTTGAACCATACAAAGTTTAAACATTGAGTCAAAATTATGATGCAAAGCTTGTTCCTGTTAAGGTGAGATCCATTAGGAAATTAGATGAAAAAATAAAGTTTAAAAGAAATTCAAGATGATGGAGGTATTTTCTAGCTGACTGGTATCAATTTCTACCCCAAGATCTAACTCTGCCCTGGTTCAGCTGCTGTTATAGGCAGAGGGTGTTCTGTTGGACTTGCCTTCCTCCTTCCCTCTTCCACACACATCGTTCCTGCGGGTCTTGGAAGAAGGCTCAGTCCAGGTAGGGAAATCCTGCCCTCTTAAGATGTACTCAGACTTTCCCATCAATTAAACTAACTGGCAGCAAGTACAACACGTACCTTAATCACAAGTGCAAACACTCTGTGATTATACCAAATCCTTTCTGAAAAGGAGACTGTTATTTTTACAGGGCTCTGAAAAAAGTATTTAAAAAGAAAAATAGAAGTCTCTCTTAGAATATTTCACTGTATTACTTTCAAAGGTCAAAGAATCCAAATAAATGACCTTATCTGTTTTAAAAACATAAATTAATACTTTTAGTGGGTAATTATGATGTGTTCTTTTTCACCAATCTGCACATTTGATAGGGTCTTGTTTCAATCAGCTTCTATCACCACATATTTTTCTCATGTTAAATCTTAGGGTTTAACATGCACAGGGAATCCAGAATTATTTAATTATATCCTTTTTCACATTTTAATAAAAAGACTGACAGCTAAAGTGAACTGATCAGTATCCTCAAACATGAGCCTACTGTAAATTTTAAAATGTGAGAGCCAAGTAGTGCTGCATCAGAAACCCAGATTCAAGGTGCACAAGAGACCTAAAGGCTTATCCCTGAGAGTGGCTTAAATGAGTCCCCACATGCAGCACCTGCCAAAAGCCTGGCCAGGAGTCTTCCAGCCATCACTAACCATCTCCAGGGAACAAGATGCAGGAAAGGAGCTCTCTGTGCAGCAGCTGCTCTGCCTGGGGCAACAGATATCCCCAGAGACCCAAGTCACCAGGGCACCTTTTTCATCATCTTCCCACCACTGCCAATACTGATTCAGCTTGACTCAGGCTCTTGCTGGCAATTCAAACATCACTTTGATTTAGATCCATTTTGAGCTATATGGGATGAAGCTGGTGCCTTGTCTGGGAGAGCATTCCCAGTGTCTCCAGCATTAGAAATGCTGCACAACATTTGCAGGACAGAAAGGTGAGGCTCCTTCAGCAGACAATGAGTGGAAGAATCAGGCAACCAAAGGCAGTGTTGACAGCACACTCCCCCCAAGTAACAAAGCTGGATCAAGGCTCTTGTGACAACAGACAGACTAGAGGAACAGCGCTGGTGGGTGTGCTTGTGCTGACGCACGGCCTCCAAGGAGGCTGTTAACTGAGCAACTGGTTTACAGCTGAAGCATCTCTCCCTTCTTTTATATATAACTGGACTCCTTCATATGCCTGAAACAGTCACAGTGTTGTTTGTTTCGCATGTTGGAAAAGAAGGAGTTACTTCTAGAGAGAGATCAGTGCACTCCAGCACAAACAGCAGTCATAAATGGTTCTGTGCAGAACCTGAATGGAAGCAGAGAGAGAGGGGGAATAGTCAATCTTCAATTACCAAGCTGGCAGGTCACACTAAATCACACTACTCTGGCTCCAGACATCCCTTCTGAGCCTTCAAAGTTTACCACAGATATTTGAAGTGTGTGGGAAAAGTGACGGAGTGGTTTTGTTTGCTTGGTTTCATCTCTACTGACCTAAATATATTCTCAGGAAGAGCAGATTGGTATCACCCACATCTCAGTCTTTTTCATCTCATTGCACTTTCAGGAGTCAGAAAGGTTTGACGGAGTGAGCTGTGCTTTCTCTAATTTTGCTGGACAGTGTCATTCACTTGATAAGGGCATGACAAACTTTGATTGTCAATGTGCAAGACCACAGCTTTGGGTAAGAAAACTATGCTTATTACAAAAGCCTGAGAGTTTTCATAAATGCAAATTTTCAGACATCCTACATTTGGGGTATTTTTAGTCTAATGCTACAACATAAAAAGAGGAGCCATCAAAGACATTCCCTATCGAGTTTTGAAAGAAAATAGCATCCATTTTTATTTGGTTCTAAGTAGTAAGTGATAAGGAGAGTAGACACATACACTAATGATACCCCCCAGGAAGAGTCCTTTGGGAGGCTCAGCTGGAGAAATGTCTGCTCCATTCAGATCTGGCTGCCTCAGCCTCCAAAACACTCAGCTCTGGGAAGGTATTCTGTGTGTACAAAAGCAAAACATTCAGAATGACAGCAGTCAATGGAAAATGTCATGATTTCCACTTTGACACACTTGAGTCCACAATGCTCCCTCTTATACCTTTTTTTGATGTTTTCAGCTGAGCAGGCTTCAGTCAGCACTGAGAGAAACAGTCAGTGCAGAAGAACACATAACAAAGTTGCACTACATCTGGGTGGTTCACTGATGATTCTTTCTCAATTAACACGTTATTCCATGTTAATGAAAACTTAGAAGGATTGTTAGTTGAAAGAACATCACTCACAGCATGAGCAGCTATTGCCACTTCTGAGCTCGACCACCCTCAGAACATTTTTTTCACTCTGCCTTTTGAAAAGAGTTCCTCCAAGGTAATGAAGATGAACCGAAAATGTATTTCAAGTAACTTATGAGTTTAAGGAATAGCTGAAAACATTGCACTTTGGGAAACAGCAAAATAAATTAAACAAAATTCTTATTAGTTTGCAATTATTATATAAAGAAAAGTAGTCAGGGCTCTGAACTTCCAAGAGTTTTAAAAAGCAAAGTGAGAAGGAAAATTCTTAGAGTTTTTACTAAAATAGCAACAGTTGGCTTCAATCTAAATAACTCAGAAAGAGAATGCCCTGAGATACTGTGTGGAAGATCCAAGCATGAAAGGAGAAAACTTGATTATTTTACTTCCCCTCATGCAAAAGTAATCTCTGCTGGGCAGAGCAGCCAATCCCCACTTTGTGTCCCCAGTAGCCAGGATAAAGGATAGGGCCACAGGAAAGCAAACACAGCTTCAGCATCCCTGACAACCATGGGGGATAGATAAGTGTATCTGCAACTTAGAGGGAATTGGAATACATGAGGAAAGGTTAGAGGGCAGTGTGAAATCACACTGATACCCAAGGTAACTCTACTTTTCCAGAAATGCCATTTGAAGGATTTTTGAGGGAGGTTTTTACTGTTCTTGGGGTGTTGCTTATTTAGTGGTGAGGCAATTCTGAGCAATAATTGTGCATATTCTCATTGTAGTGGAAGTAAAAAAGAGTAAATTACAACTTACAACTCACAGGGTTTTAAATATTAATAACATGCCCATATATATAAATAACAATTTTAATGATGAAAGTATCGTGAGCAACAATGAATGAGATCCGATTATAAATGATGTTGGTATTCAAGGGACGTTTTCACTGTAATTAAGTGATGATGGTGGAAGAAAAGCAGGTGTCAGAAATTGAGACCTTTCACACAATGAAGTTCAAGCTATTTAGATTTGTTCTTGTTAAAGGATTCTCTTCTTCCATTGTTTGCCATTTTGAATTTAATCTTTTTTTTCTGTCTTTGGAGTTTTGCCATTCATTTTTCATGCAGGATCTTTATAGGCTTGGTTCCTGCAGTGGCAGTATTTCATTACAATTTCTCCATAGAGAAACTTTATTTTTTTCTTTTATAGAATATGAGAAGACAACCTAAAAGTGAAATATGCTGGCTCTAGTACAATCTCACAAGGAAAGTATCAAATACCCCAACACCAAAGACGTTTAAAACTTGACTGTAGAAAACCTAAGAGAATTTTCAGTAGGAAATCAGCCTGGATCAGTGAGGGATTATGAAACCCAAAACCTAACAGTCCATCTTGTTTTTCTGATTTCTATATCCCCAGTTGTCTGAAAATGTGCAGCCTGTGTCAGTATCTTGTGTTCCCCTCCAGTCATCTTCTGTGAACAAGAATAATTCCTTCTCCCCATTTCATATGCAGCCCCTTCCTGGTATTCATGTCTGAGAATGGAGTTTGTATGTCCTCCAGGGAAAGTTTATTGCAGTGAGGCAGCCACAATGAACAGAAATGTCAAATCTTAATGACAAGAAAGCAGTTTACTCAAAAGATACTGATCTTTGTATATAGTAGTGTATGCACACTTCAGAATATAGGAATTCAACTGTGAAGCTGAGAGGTTCTTAAAGACCCCAAAACTGTGATTGCATGAAAAGGCCATCTATTGAGCAGATACTTCTCATTTCTTTCAGCTTTTCAGGCTTGTATTTTCTGGGATTTTTAATTAAAAGATAATACCATAAGATCTTTGGGGTTTAAATCAAATTCTCATATTTGCCTGCTTCTTCCATCAGTTTTTAGCCCTTCCCATCAAATATCTCACAACTGTCAATGAAAGGGACCAAAGTACTCAATACGAAGAGTGAAAAGCCTTCCTCCCTTTCCCTTTTCTCTCTTTCTTTCACCAGCATACCAGGATGTCAGATCTGAAGAGAATTTCATGCATTTCCATCATGAAGGGGATGAGGACCTGTTGTGCCACGGATTGATCACCACAATAAACAGAAGTTGTGGGTTCTCTGGGGCATTTTCATACAATACAGGTATTTTTTCAATATTTGCAGGAAAATGAAGCAATAATAACAGAATAAACAGAAACAAACCCACACAAAACCAAATGAAAAAAAAACCCAAAACACAAAAACAAACAAAAAAGACTCTTCCACAGTCCTAAACCTGCGTTTTTCATCCAGAACGTGTCTTGTAACTGAAATAGTTTTTACACTGGATGCCTGGCAAGCTTACAACCTTTTAAATATCTTGCTTACCTCTGTACTCCCTGTGAGGTAAAAGGAAAAAAAAATCAGGAAGGTATACATTAAATTCTATGGCATTCAATTAAATGTTAATATTTTAGCTTGCATTTTAAAGAGAATCAAAATATCATGTAGTAAAGATGAAGGCACAAAACTTTAAAACTTTAAAAAATTATAATAAATCAATAAAAAAGAAAAGCAGATTAGACGGTGAAGATTAAAATTCTTCAATCCTGTAATTTAAGGCAGATTGTGGTGCAGACAAAATGCTTCTCTAGGAGTTTATTTCCTCTGTCTCTGCCCATCTTCCCCTTGCAAGTTGCTACTTCATTTCACCGAGAAGGCTGCAATCAATATAATGAGTAGCAAAGCGTGCAAATTAGAGGAGAGTGTGTCAAGCGGCAGCAGAAAAAGAGCAAGGGAGAATTCTGCTCCAGTATGAAATCTCCCCAAAAACCTTCCATGCCATCAACGTGGAGTCATTTCCATAAGAAACAAATGGGTGGCTGATGCTGATGAAAGCTGCCCTGCACTTCACTGCTAATAAGCGACACCAAGGCCTTGTTACCAAGTATTTCTAAACATGAGACATTCTGTCCTTGGTCCCCCAAGGGCCAAGTGCACACACCGTGGACCCTCTCACGGCTGCCTTGCACAGTCACCTGTTTCCAAGACAACGAACCCCAGCATGGGAGCGCTGCAAGGAGACACTTGGTATGGGGAAGTCTGGCAAAGCCTGCTCAGGGTTTTCATGTTGTTCTTGGTCCAGAGCGTAAGGAAGCATTGCTTTCCCTTGGGTTGGGACTACAGTACCAACCTGGCTTTAGATATCACCTATTAACATCATCTGAAGGCATAATACAGCCAAAGAAATAATGCAGTGTGTCTCAACTGGGAATGCTGAGGCCATACTCCTCACCTCTTTTTTTTTTTTCCTTCTTCTTTTTTTTTAACAGCTAAAAAAGTATGTAGGACATGAATGAGCACCACAAGCAGCTGTGCTGCCTTCCAGGACCTTCGGGTAGTAGAAAAGTTTGGTTTGTTCACTCTCCCCTTTGATTCTGGTCACACTGATGTTGATAATTAACACCAATGACATTGTCTTGACTGTAGTGTCAGATCTGTCCTCTCAGCAGCATCAACCTGCCTATCAGCTGTCTGACAGCAACTTTTCCATCACAGCAAACATATCAAAAGGGGGCAAATAACTACAGACCCCATAAAACATACCCAAACCATTATTCATTTTCATATCACTTAATTCACTTGGAAATGTTCAGCCTTTTTGTAAACGCTGAGGTTATTTTCAACATTAACCTCAGAAGTCCAGCAAAGGTTAGAACATCAGGATTGCATAAAAATTGCAGCAATGTAAGCTACAAGTAAACAAATCCTACTTTATACTACTTGAGCATTCATGATATAAAAGGAAAACCTTTAGAATAACTTTCTTGGGTAGTTCCAGGTCAAGTCTCACTGTAAAGTAGAAAGTCACATTTCCTGCACAAATATGCAAACCTCTTATGAGCTCACAGTGGAACATAAGTTAACAATGCACCTTTCTGCGTTAACTCCTGAAGCCAACAAAGGACTTGGACTGCAATTTCTGTGATATCGGGTCTGGGTACTTTCCTCAACCCCTCTACAGCTAAAATCAGCCAAACCCTCCACACCTCCAGTGCCAGGCTGAACTATTGAAGTCTGCCTTGCTTCTGGTGCAAGTGTGTGTGATCAGGAACAGAATCCAGGGGAATGGCCTGAAGCTGAGTCAGGAAAGGGTGAGATTGGATTTTAGCAAAAGGTTCTTCACCCAGAGGGAGGGTAGTCAAGCACTGAACAGGCTCCCCAGGGCAGTGGGCACAGCGCCAAGGCTGCCAGAGCTCAAAGGGTGTTTAGATGACACTCTCAGGCACATGGTGTGACTCTTGGGGATAGTCCTGTGCAGGGTCAAGAGTTGGACTTGATGGTCCTTGTGGGTCCCTTCCAACTTGGCATGTTCTCTGATTTTATGCAAAACATCTACAAACACCTTTGTCAAGTCTTTGCTTAGCACTGCTGGCAATTTAAATACTAAGCTCTGAAGAAGACAAATAAAGATGCAGATAATTTTCAAGCTTTTTGCTAAGGCTACATTTAGTTAATTAGAGAAGCAGTGACTTATCCCAGAGGAAAGAGGAGAAACAAGGTCTGGTTAGCAGCTTTTGGGGTAACACACACCCTGCTGCATTCCACTGTCCCCACTTGAGAGCCTTTCTGCCCTCTCTGGAGTGGAGCAGAGCCTGCCAGCAGCACTGACCCACTGACACCTGCTCACAGGGTGATTTCACAGTGCCAGTGTCTTTGAAGGACAGATGGGAAAGGACTCCCTGAGCTCCCTCTCAGAGCAGCCTCACGGCATCACCCTCGTAAGCTCAGAAAACATATTACCTACATTTCATTAAAAACAAATCCTAGGAGAGGTTATTTTCCTTTCAAGAAACCAAGCAAGAAATAAGGTTATAGGTACTAAAACACCTACAGTGTATATTAAATTTACTGAAGTTTTGATTAAACATCAGCTCTGCTTGATAGCAGGAGAAAAAACTCACTCATGTACAAAGAGCCCCCCCTTTTGTCTTTTCCTCACTTCAGAATTTGATTTTTTTTTTTTTTCCTCCAGAATAGCATTTTGGATCTCTTTCAAACAATACACCTCATGTAGTATGTTTATAGCCATAAACCTGTCATTCAGTGGAAAACTTCTAGCTCGGCATGTCATTTTTCCAGTCTCTTGAGATGCAGCTGCCTTCTCCATGGGCCAACATGTGGAAAACCACACAGAACCATACAGGAGGCCACTCCCCATTCTTTGCAGCAGAACGACCAGTCTGGGATACACCTGATGACTTGCAATGCCACTGTCTCTCCACTTACACTGCAGATGCACCAAACACCCCAAACTGGTTGGGAAGTTTTATTCCTGAAGGTGGCTTTGTGTAAGTGATGGCCCAGCCTGCTGATAACTGTCCAAAGCAACAGAGGCAGTCGCTTTCCCCTCATAAAGCACATCTCCGAGCAAGAATCTGAATAATGAAATATCAAACCTCCAGCTAAGCCCTCCAAGAGCTCTCAGAACAAGGGAGAAGCAAAGGCAGAACTGAAATATGGAGGTAAGTCAGCAAACCCAGCCTGAGGACCCACGTGCTCTCATTACCAGGGTCCCACAGAGACCAGCAGCACCAGTGCTGAGCACACCAGTGCAACAGCGCACTGGTTGCCGTTACAAAAGCATCTGTTTCCAGCATGGCAGCACATTTAGAAGCAAGCTCAGCTTTGTGTTTCCAAGCTTCCCAAAGCCCACAGGGCTGCCAATGAACCAGCAGAGCTCCAGAAACAAATCAATGCTTGGCTCTCCTCCCAAAGACGATTCCTAGCTGCATTATCATTGACAAGGTAACCGATGCTGTCAGAGCTTGTCAGATGGCAAATTCACACAGGTCTTTTGCCACTGATCTGCCAGTGGGGGATTCTCTCCCTAACAAGGAGAGCAGAGAAACTTCAGAATAAGCAGTTTCTTATTCTCAGGAAACTTCTTATTCCAGAGTTTCTTACAGCCCTCCATCTTCCCTGTGTCTAAATGAAGGTCCATGAATCCTCTGGCACTGAAATAGGGGTATAAAACCTCAAATTTCTTTGTGGGAATTGCCAGCTAAATGGGAGCTGTCTCCTCTTATCTATAGTATGAAAGAAACCCTAACCTTTTTTTTTTTTCTTCTCTGAATAGAAATATAAAATAGCATCAGGTAGCCTTATAGTTGTGAGGAAACTGAACTTTAATGGCTTCAGCACTTGACATTATTCATATTTAGAAAGGTCAGTTTTTATCCATCACCTCAGGAAGATTTCTCTACTTCCAGCCAGTGATCTTGTTGAGAATTTGCTACCTTTAAAACAAAGTTTTCCCTCAAAGCCAAGTGTGTTTGCTCCTGAACTATTATGTAAAACTCCAATCTATTGCATACACTGACAATACCAGCTGCAAAGGTCTTCGAAAACACTGTTCGGTCAGCATGAAAATCCTGAACAAATGGAAAGCTTTGTAGCAATACAATCCACATAACGGTGGCTTTCACAATTCCAGTTGACACTTAAATATTTAAAAACAACAAGGGACATATGGGTTATTTATTTTCTTTTTTGTTTTAATTCTAGTTCTGAAAATAGTTTCTAACTTAGTTATTCTAAAATAGAAATGGCACCATTTTAGCGCTGAACTTGTGGGCAATTCATCAGGTTGTGAATTCTAACCTGACACTTACAATACACCAAATGCTTTTTCAATGCTGCTGTTGCACCATCTGCTTTGATATTGCTTCAGAATTATACTTAAAAATATGTAGCTAGAAGCAAAATGAGGTTTATAGAATTTGACTACAATCTATATCTTTCTGGGAGGGAGGATTAATCTTCAGTGCTTGAAAGCTTTTATGCTTTATAATTTTTGACAACATTTGAAAAACAGAACACAACTGGCACTGCCACAAGGATGTAAAAGTTTGCTCTTTTCAGGTCCTAAAATAGTCATGTTCTTGTGAAGTTCTAAAGAATATTTTGTGTGGTGTCATTTTTCTCTTCAAAATCTAACCCACAGATATTGCTGGAGTTTGTTTCAATGATTCTTTCACGTGAGTATGACAAAAATATTCTGTAACTTTAAAATAACATGGTACAGTAAAACAGATCTGTAAAGGATAAAGTCTGTGCTATTTTCTTACAGATTGTAGTGAAGAAAATCTACTCAAAATCTCAATTCTTTTGTGATCAGACATAGCATAAATGAATGGAGAGGTTTCACATCATTGCAGCTTCATGTCATAGTATAACTATTTCAGATTTTACAGTTTCAGTTGAAAATTTATACAGAATAATCAAGTTGCAGAGTAGGGAGGCAGAGGCAGACAGTTTTATGAGACGTACTGTAATTATTCTGACCTAGTCCTGCTACTGATGAAATAGGAGCAATAAAGCAAAAATCAGTTTCTTTGTCCTTGGTCTAAGTATGACCTAAATGTTGCAAATCATATGACAAAAAATGAAGCTATTTCTGCATGTTAGCTGGCTCTATTGTTGAAAGTATTTATTTGGAAAACAGATTTTACTACAACTGTAGAGTGGGAGGTTCTCCAGCTCTCTCCAGGCATCTAGTGCCGGCCTCTGTCAGAAAAAGCACCCAAGACTAGGTGGCTCAGGAGTTTAAATAGCACTGTAAATCTCATTCTAATTTTTCATTATTGCAAGCAAAAGGAAAAAACAAACAAACAAAACATTCTCAATTTTATCATTCTGAACTTTTGCAATGTAAAGTAGAGAGGAAGCAGGTAAGGTGTATTCGTTATGTTCATGCCTTTAAGAAACAAGAAAGAGAGAGAGAGAGAGAGAAAGAGAAACTGTGGAAATACCACTTATGCTAACACACCATTATCCTTCATTCTATGTTTCTTGTGCTTTTTTTCTGGTAAATTTTAAATGTGCAAGACAAAGAATTTTATTATCATTTCTCAAGAGGATTTTTTCTTAGACCAGATCTGGAAATTCTTTGATAAACCAAGCATTTCAACATTTCCACAGAGGGTGCTGTACTGCTTCAAGTTTTTAAGGGAGAGGGTCACCGTTTTCAGAAATCACAAGCACTTCTTCCAGTGTGAACCCATTGGGACTTAAGTGCAAGTGCAGTGAATTCGAGGAGCATGAAACCCATCAGATCCCACTCCACAAGTGGATGTACCTTTGGTGGCACATAAGGATTGTGTAGATGGATCACTGTTTTTTATTCTGCCCTTCATTCATTCCAATATTTTTTCAGATATAGTTTCATACCTCCAAAATTTTGTTCTGGGCATTAAGAGAGCAGTAAGGAAAAGTAATCCTTGCATTTCAGTTAGAAAGTTCAGCACACCACCTGCTCCCCAAGAGTTCACAAAGGTGTATAAATTCCCTCTGCCACCCAGAGGTTGATAGTGTTGCAGACTGATATAAACTCTGTCTATATTCTCCAGGCTCATTACCCCCTCAGAGTCCCTGTCCCAGATCCAAGTCCCTTTGCACTGGCTCCCATGGTCCCAGCCTCTCTTCACTTCCCATCTGTTGCACTTGGCCTCACTGTCCTCCATCAACCTTCTTTTAACCCATCTTACCAACATTTTTAAACAAGCACCTTGGAACACTTACCACTCTGTACTTCTCTCTTAGGAGTGGCTCCCACCGGCAAGGCTCATTATTTGTTCCATAATTATCTCCTGAAACTTCCCATTTTCTGAGAAAAAAAAAGAAGAGCAAGACATAATAAGATTGCTGACACGTTAAGGCTTCTGCCTATCATGCACTTGCACTTTCTTGCTTTTCTACTTATCTGTTTCTTTTTCAGAGCCCTTTGCAAGAAGGATTTTACTATGGGCCATAACCAGGGCTCTCAGATAAGGATGGCAATAGTGATAACACTGCAACCAAGGCAGGGGGTGGTTTATGCTCAACATACATTAAAACTCAAATTTCACCTCCACTGAAATGTGTGATGCTAATTCAACTGGAAGCAGTCAAACCATCTTTCCAAAACTAGCACTGCGGTGACTGAGGGTTGCTCAGCCTGATGGATTAAAAACATTATATAAACTTCATGCTATCCCAGCTGCAGAGGGAAGAGTTATTCTCGTTTGATGAATAAGATACTGGTATGCAAAAAGTTGATGTTGTTTACAAAGTTTCCTCACTAACCCAGTCTCAAAGTGCATCCAGGTCTGGAAATCACTTCTGTCCCAGGTCACTAAACGGCACAGTGTGACCTCACAGAAACCTGTACACAGCAAAGGTGCTGTTCTTCTGAGCCTTGCCTTTTTAAATGCTGAATATTTCCAGAGAAATAAGAGTCTCTGTTGCACAGGATTACTCTGATGGCTCCAGAGGGACCCCTGAGTATGCCTAAATTATACTTTTAGCTTTGTTGCTTTTTAAAACTTAAAGACTTTTCTGTTAATACTGCAACACTCAGGCAGCTCTCTGGTATATTCTGTCTTGCTCCTTGAGAAGGTCCAGAGTAGCATATTTACATTTACTGCAACACATGTGAATCTATGCTAATTATTGCATCAATGAAAAAATTATCTGAATTGTCTTTGGCAAAGCAGAAGTAAACTGCATAACATCCACTGCATATATAAACATAAAAAGACTAATGTGAAACATTGTCATTAACTGAGGCTCTTGAGTACGTATTAGAGTTAAAAAAAAAACAAACCCACACTATTTTGTTCCTCTACTACAGACGAAATAAATGGCAGCCAATTCACTGCAAACAACACTACTGCACACAAAGTTGGTGACATAATTAAGAAATGTATTCAAGCTATTACTAATTTAACACAGCTCATCAATACTTCCATCAGAAAGCTGTTTATGGCCAACAGTGTCACAACTGAATTTATGCATTGTAAATACAAATATATTTTATTCATAGAAAATTCTTGTGACTTCAATTATGCAATAAGTATTTATTTGGAATTCATTATTTTTTGTTTGATAACCATCATTAATTCATGTCCAACTGATTAAGCCTGCTGTAAAGCTTTAGTGAACATTATACAAGATAAAATATAGATTTGTAGAGCTCTGTATTTTCCCTACAACCTCTAGTGGAATCTGTGGACAATGACATTATACTGTTTCAAAGGCCCACTGAATTTTATGTCATAACAGCATTGCTAATCACAGAAATATATTGCAAGTCTTTCTCTTAAAAACAATGCAAATCTCTAGTGAAAAAAATATTG
Organism: Hafferia zeledoni; assembly: GCA_035583235.1. Taxonomy (NCBI): domain Eukaryota; kingdom Metazoa; phylum Chordata; class Aves; order Passeriformes; family Thamnophilidae; genus Hafferia; species Hafferia zeledoni. The sequence continues at coordinate 4,572,122 of JAWWEV010000034.1, read as the reverse complement.
AATTAGTAGAGCTTTAGCTACTTTCTGCTTTTAAACTGCACAAAGCTATCGCTGTTCTCACCACCCTTTTCCATTTCTGCAGGTGAGACTCCCATGGAGGGTGTTTCCCCTCCACCTCCCCTCCCTTGCAGACAGGCAAATTCTTGCTTACCAAACAACCAAGCTCTTGGCTTCATTTGAAAAGGGTGGGATGTTTAACAATACATAGGAAATTTAATCTTCCTCCACATTTTTTCTTAGGCAAAGGCAGAGTGCTAAAATTTGTGTTGAAATATAAAGTAAGGTTCACATATTCCTGAACTGACTTCTCTTTTTATAGTGTTTTTGCTCCAGTGTCCTGAAGTTCACTAAGAAATCAGAAGCAAAAACCTCCAAATTAAAACAACAAACATGTGACAGAGGAATAAAGGCCACACTGCTACTGTTTTCTGTAGCTCTTGTTCCACAGACAGATCTACTCTGGTTATCCAAGGAAACAAGAGTTCAGGCTGATGCATAAAACCATTTTGCCCAAGTTAAAAGCTGAAGACAGAAAGATTTAAGGAGTGCAAACCAAAAAATGCCTACTCACAAAACCCAACAGCTGTGTTGAGATAATTTCTGGGAAACAAGGGGAGCGTGAAGCCACAAATTAACAGACCGAAAGAGCTGTGCTGGAAATTAAGCCCAATTAGTGAATAAAATAATGGAAGGACTTGCTCTTTCCCTTTCACTTCCCTCCTTCAGTGTGCTGGTTTTGAGATTGAGATCCTGATTTCACATTGACACCAACAGAAGGCACGGACCAAAAAGATGAAGTGCCCCATTCCAGCTGCTGTGCTGCACACCCAGGACCTGCAAATTCACTTTTATTCCTCCTTGGCCATGGTTAAAGGACACAAAGACCAGAGACTCAAATGCCATCATCTGTATTTGCTGCAGTGCATGAGCTGCAGACCCAGCTGAGCTAATCTGGCCAGGCCTCAATCCTGTCCCACTTCACCTCACCTCTTCCTTTGGGACCTTTTTGGTTTTGCCACTGAAGAAAAAGCCTAACTTTGCTGGCCAGCACTAAATCTCTTTTGTGAGCCCTGCATCAACAAAGGCAGCTACAAATGACATCTTAATCCAATACTGCCCACATTTGCCAGCTCTAAACCCAGTAGTGAACATGGCTAAATCTCAAGAAAATACTACAATCAGGTCCACCTTCCTTGCTATTAATATTATGGGAATATCTTGAGAGCCCTCATCAAATGACTATAACTTTGCTGTGAAATTTTTTGTACAATTTTACATGGCCAGAACTGCTGTTGGTCCAAACTTACTTACATGTGGAAAACTTTTCTTCCTTTTCTTCCTTTCTTTCACTTACTGCAACCATTCTAGGAGCCTTCTCAAAGAATCACAGAATCAACTAGTTTGGAAAAGACCTCTGAGATCAAGTCCAACCTTCAACCTAACACCACCTTGTCAATTAGACCAAGTCTCATGTGTGTAACCACTTACTTTCCCTACACTTTCTTTTCTAAAAGCTTGCTTTCTAAAAGTATCACAAAAGCATTTCATTTCCTCCCATTCCAAAGCTCAATATTAACTCAGCCAGAATGTATTTTTAAATTGCTTCTTTCCATAACAACAAGAACCAACCACTGACTTCTGAGTTCACACAACTGTTGTCAGACTCTGTGAAGGTGGCTTTGGGATTTTCTAGCACCACTGATAGCTGCATCACACACTAAGAATTTAATTTGAACGCAGTCACTTTGCAATAAACTGTGAAATTATATGGAAAACAAAAGGCAAACTGAAGTATTTAGAACCACAATTTATGCATTTAGATTTTTAAAACTTCACATGCATAGAGAAGGCTTTTATATGGTAAAGGAAATCAGAACATCAAATACTACAGTATTAGTGATTGCTTTTGATCCTGAAATATATTATTCATAATAATTTATACTAAATTTTATCCCAATATTTGAATTAAAAGACATTATTTATTAAAAAAATATTATCAATCAGCTATACCAAAATTCAAGACCAGACGTTTCAAGACTGTCTCATAAAAGAATTCTCCATGAAAGAAAAGATATTTCTTGTTTCAATGCAAATCAACAAAGTAGAATATTAAAGACAGGGAAAACAGCTTTAGAGATGGCACTGGATTCTGAAATGAAATGTACGAGATAGGAAGATCCTAAGTGGATTTCAAGTGCTCTCCTGTTATCCTGTAGTGCTTGAGTACCAAATGACAGGGGTTTTAAAAGAGTTACAGGTCCCTCCCTTTAGCTTTGTTTCTTGATGGGCTGTGGTTTTGAGTGGTTGGTTGGTTGTTTTTAGGAAATCCAAGTGAAAACTCTGATATATCTCTCCGAAGCAAGCACTTCTTTTTAATAACACATCGTTGCTCACCAGTAATAATTCATTTTTCTCCTCCTGTCAGACAGCCCAGGCAGGCACTCATATGCATTATCTGTTCTAGAACACCAGCAAAGAAAGTATCCACAATTTTTACTCTGAGATTTTACCTAAACTGAGGTAGCAATACAGTCATCCCAAGGAACAGCGTTGCTAAAAGACTGGTAATAGTACCAGATTCTCTTCTACAGGCTTAAATCAGGTGTGTTACAAAAAGGGCAGCTGCCATTTCCATTAATCTACTCACTCCTTCCTTTTTAGTTAAGGAAACAGTTTCTTTTTGTTGAGAACTGAAGTGAGCAGATGGACATCATGTTCAACTACAATAACACTGCTTTACATCTCTCTGACGATATAACAGCACTGGATATCAGTGTAATTACTCCCATTTTAGGTCTCCTTTTCACTGACAGAACAGCATGAAAAGATTTTCATGTAAGTGAAAGTAAGTCCCCTGAGAATTCCGGGAAAAAATTATGACGTAGTGAATTCCAAATAACAAACCTTGGATGCGGATGGAAACCACACAATTGAAATACCACCCTGACTTAAGTGCTTTTCAAGTACTGAAAAGTAAATAGGGATTATCTATTTAGTTCACACTTAAACAACAAATGATAATTTTTCTGGTCTCTGGAGATGATAGCAGTGAGGCACATGATTAATACATTATGGTATATTAATCACAAATTATGGTATGCCTGTATTCTGTTGCCTGCCTTGAACATGAACTGCCTGGGAGGAGTTCAGTCTCTTGCTGCAGCTCCCTAACACCTCCCTGGCACTACTGACTTCCATGGGGATCATTCTTAGAACAACAACAAAATTAAATCCTGTATCTTGAGAGATAACACCAAATGGCATTATTAGATGTGCAGCACCTTCACCATTGAAAAGGTCCCAGGCTATCAGAGACCCTGCTTTGTTCACACAGCATAGAGCTACACAGATTTAGAACCTGTGCTGCTGCCTGTGCTCCTTCCAGCCTTAAATAAGCCTAAAACTGCTCATATAAAGGCAAATGTCCAAGAGTTGCTGCCTTCACACCCTCCAGTCCTCACTTGGGGAGCAGGGAAGGTGTGCACAGGAAGCCTCTCCCCTTCCCTGCAGAGCCTATGCTGGAGAATGCAGCGTGCTCTGGGAATGATGCAGCTTGGGATGCAAACTCACGTGGGGCAGCCTGGAGTCGAGGGATTTATTAAATTCCATTGCTAACAAGATTGTGTGTAGTACACACCCTCATGGGATGTGATGCTGCAATCCTCACCTCACAGGCATACCAGCCTATGTTTTACTAACCACTCCAAGGAGTAGCTTTATACAAATGAAGGGAATTACACAAACACAACACCTAACACTTTTCCCACACAGAGTTTACTAAGCATAAGGAAGTAACTTGAAGTTTAAAATGCTGCAAAACACCCAGACATACCCATCTTATCCTCTAGAGCCTCTCCTTCTACTACTACTTAAAAGGCTCCTCTCTGATGTGACATCCAGGCTACCTCCTTGTGGAGGCCCTTGCCCATTTCCTGAAAACACCTGGCTAAGCCCCAGGTTATCTGTGCTGCCCTCTCCCTCTCATGGCAATCTTACTTTAAAAGTGAGGGCAAAAAGAAAGCAATCTCGTGTTACCACCATGATGAAAGTGTTAGGCTGATAAAAATGTATCCTAGGTATTCATAATTAGATTTCACCATCAGACAGAAGACACAAACTAGTTTTCCAGTTGGTTCATCAGCCGATAATGACCAGTTTATTGATGGGAGATTGAGAAAGTGGTGTAAAAGTATCAAGAGCAGACCTAAGTGATAGATGGCAGAAAGGGGTGCTAAATCAAAATAAAGACAAATTACAGAACAAAAGACAACAAGCAGATTCAGTTTAAAATAGCTTATTTTGTTTCATCTCCTATAATTTTATCTCAATTCCTCACCTGTCCACTCCATGTACTAAAAAGGATGGTTATAGAAATATATAGTTGTCCCCACCTTCTGCACGTATAAAGTGGCCACACAAAGACCTTAAATTTGTCTATTTGTCATCTATTTTATGCAGCATTTCTACTTCAGTCTTTAGTCTACAGGACAGTAATGTTGATGGAGCAGAATTTCAATCCAAACTCAATTTCACATGTTGCTTTTTCAGTTTTAGGCATATGCATCAAGTCAGCATGAAAATTCTTCACTTTGCATTTCTAGCAGGACACTCAAACTATTCACAGTGAAACTTTCTTAATTATGAGAATGAATCCTTGCTGTCATCACCACACTTTACAAATGTGACATCTAATTTTATTTCTTTCCCATATTCTGTAACAGAAATGTTTGCTGAGTGTGAATATTTAGGGCTAAGAAGGGTGGTAAGGCAGGGGTAGTAAATGGGTAATCAAAGTAAGCTATTTCCATTGCAGGGTATGGAGAGTCTCAGTGCCCAAGACAAATATTCCACCATTCCAACAATCAACCAGCTTAGTTTTCTGCACATGTTCTACGAGTGTGTTTTATTAATAAGCCCTCGAAAGCCCCATACAGTATTTCCAGGATTTATCTCAACCTCTTTCTTGACGCTTTTTCCCCACAATTGGAAGGCCACCTACTTTGAGTTCCTCATGGCTGATTTCTTTCTCCACTAATGTTCAGTTGCTATTGTTTTATTGCAATGTATTTACGAGAAACAGGCAATTTTTTTAAGGTGCCAAGAGCTTCAAGCTTTGTTTGTTTATAGCTCCTCTGTGCACTACTACATTTTTTCTTGGATTCAACTGCCAATGTAAGGGATTAAGGGGCTAAGCGAGTTTGACTGGTGCAGGAATCTTTCAAATATGTTCCTCCAGCTCAACTCTTTCACTGGCAGTTTTTACTTAACGATAACTGCCAAAATAAAAATCCCTCGGTGCAGCAGGAGTGACAAAACAATCACACTTTTCAGGCACAATTCAATATCTATTCACACCTCTGAAAAAAATGAAATGAAATAAAAGTTGACAAAATTATAGGGCTCTGGTCTGTTGGCTTCCTTTTGCTGGAGTTTTTGTTTAGGTTTTTAAAATGCCCCAACTAATCTTCACATTGTTAGATAGGGGCTGGAGTAAGTGTTTGCTGTCCTTTAGTCTGCCCACAGGGCAATAATAATTCAATTAAGCTCCTGTAAGTGAAAATAACTTTTAAAGTTATCCTACAGAAACGTTGAATGAACACTCTTCAGTTACTACTTGATTTGGTTCAGACTACCTGGAACTTTCTTTGGCTCCTGGTCCCAGTATATCAGTGATGCTTTTGATGCTTCAACACTAGAAATGGAAATTATTCCTCTGCATGAATTACAGAAAGCTCTACATTTGTATTTCTTGGGAAAGCTGAACTGCCATTGTTGATGAAAAGAGTTATTCAGTTATACCAGCAACTAAATTCAGGGCTAGCCCCAAAACCATCTCTGCTGATACAACTCATTCCTGACAAGGCCTATTGTTTTGTCCCTTGTTTCCTGGGCACTGAGATTAAAGTTGTAATAAAAACTATAAGAGTTTTTCTCCAGCAAGAATGCTAAATTCCCACATACTTCTTAACTCCTGGTCCTCAAAGCCAAGTACAATTGTGTCCATTGAAACTTACATAAGTATGCTTGTAAACAATTGAAAATATGTTACTTACATGTTATTTTTCAATAGCAAGATGAAGATAACAGTATTGATAGTCATTCTGCTTTTGTTCATTAGATTTAATCATTTTAACTACAAATTCTGTGGTGTTTTAATTATGAATACTCCTACATCAAGATTTTTTTTTTTTTTTAAGACAAATGAAACCACAGAAATTGCTATTTGATAAAAGATGCTGATAGATCATAAGGTTACTGTGAAAGAGCAGGAAGAAAACAATCATTGAGATGAGAATCATTTTGATCACACAGTTGAATACCAATACAAATACTCCTATTAAAATATTATGTTGATGATGCAGTGACAAAAAAAATATATGGAAAGACTTGAACTCTTGAGAAAGTTGCTTTGAAGGAAATACTGAGCAGAATTACAGCCCACAGAGTGTGGAATACAGGCCCTTCCAAGGGGATAACAGCTTGAAGCCAAAAAAGCTGGCATTCTGCCAAGGAAGCAGAGAATAAGTGGAAAGGTAATTCAAATACTCTATTGTGATATTGGGTAGAAAGAAAAACAAACCTTAATTCAATATGTGACTGTGTTAGGTTGAGCTGAAAAAATGCCAACTGCCCAACACAGAAAGTAAGGGTTCCCCCTCCCATCCCCCTCAATCAAGGGAAGAGGAGAGAGGGAAAAAAACCCCAGAACCCGAAGTAGCAAAAGAAAGACAATTAAAACCAGAATATGACATAATACATATATATACAAATGTGAGAAAAACCAAACTAACAATAACTTCCAAGTCACTCAACTAAATAATACAGATTCCAACCACTCAAACCCCACAAATCCTCCCTTCCAAAACTCTTCCAGAGAAAACTCCCAGCAAGAGAGGAGAAGATTACCAAGAAAATGTTCCCCTCCCTGGATAACACCATGTGGGTGGCGGCAAGGCCTAATATCGGTGGGGGCAGGTAGGGCGTCCTCATGAGTCTAAGGCAAAGACCAAAAGAGACAGAAGCTCCACTTACCTCTCTTGACTCTTCTTGATGATGTCAGATGATATGAAATACCTCTCTGGTTGCTTAAGTCAGGTGATGCTTGTCCCTTCTAATCTATGTCACATCCTTTGGACCTGCTGAATTGAGGCCTAGCTAAGGCCTAGCTGAAACTACAGCCAAAACTACCACAGTGACAAAGACCAAGCAAAGGGTAAGAACAAGGCAATGTTCCAGCCCATGTGGCAATAGAGCACCCGGTAACCAGTCTTAATGAGAACTGAGAAATTAGAGGGAAAGTGCAAATATAGGATGAGTTCAAGGTTAGAAAAACGTGTCTTAATCTCTTTAGCCTGTCCCAAAGAAGCCTCCAGTACGATGTGATTGTACAATCTAAGCATCTGCATGGAGAGAACAGAGAGAGCAACAAGAGCCAGAGAGACACTCGGCTGTGAGGCAAATGTGAGGGTGGCTGACCACCAGAAAACCCACAAAGGCAAATCACACATTTCCTATCTCTTGACATTTCAAGCCTTTCTGAAATACACACTTATTAAACAGGGATCTCCCTGCAGTTGCACTCGAGTGATATTTGTGACATGACACAATAGTCATGACCTGTGTCATGCCAAACAATCTGAGTGAAAGAATTATTCTTTGTATATTTGAAACCTGTCAGAGAAAACATCCCCTAAGTTTTACCTCTGTAACATGTGGAAATAACCATATCTTTGTAAATTGTATATCCATATCTCTTTCTTACTTTAGTCTAAAAGTGTGTATATATATATATATTCCTTACTCAGAACTGTTCCTTCTTGGCACGAGGGAAGTTTGATAGCTCTTGGCATGAAAGAACATGTGATTAGCACGTGTGGGCTCAGTGTTCCTCATTTGAGAATACTGGCTTCATTTGTATGGAATACAAATATGTCACATTTCCTCAATATCTGAAACAGAACATTTATATTTATGAGGATATAAACTCATTTTCTCAAGTCTCCGATATTTGTTGAAAATTAATCATCCCCTTGTGAAACACATTCACTCGAATATTCATAGGAAGCAAACATAATGAATAATCATGTTCAACTTTCATAATCAAAAGTTCCCAAAGCAATTTACAGGAGATAAGTATCATTATCCCCATTTATGGCCAGGGAAACTGAGGCATAACATTAACTTGCTCGACATCAAGTAGCAGAAATGTGTTATATCTTAGATTTTTGACAAACCCCTGGAATTCCTATTCCTCTAATGCTTAGATAGTCAAAGGGAAAAAAGTTTTAATTTTAATGAATATTAATATTTTTCTATGATCTTGAGATTTCCCTCAAGTGATTGATATTTCTCCACAGTGCTCAGACTGTCTCTGTTCTTCAAGGCCTACCCATGTCTACTTGAGGCTCCTGAACTATTACACTAAAAATCTGTGAAAACCCAGAAAAAGTTTCTTGACTTTGTTTGCAGCAATGCTGAGGCATCAGAAATACTATGTGGAGCCTCTCTTCAACAATTTTTACCTTCACTTTGATCTAAAGTTTTCTTGTTTATACAGTAAGATTTATTAAAGACAAAAGGCCTCTGTAACCAAGGTTTTCCTCATCTTTAAGTAGTTGCTTAAAAACCAATTATGAAGGGAAAATCCCCTCAGTTTAAATTTAACTTTTCAAATTTATAAGATACCCTTCTTCTATTAACCATTATCATTTTAATTAAGGCTAAAGAATCCAATCACTGTGGGAAAAAATATTTTGTCCTCATTTTGACTGGGGAGAGAAAAAAATCAGATTTGCTTCTCTAAGAGAAATGAGATCACAGAAACTGTAAAACATTTCACTGGGATATCCTCTCCATTTATGTACCTCTAGTTTGATGATGAAGTCAGTTCACAGTCCTACTTAACGAGCAGAACTGTATATATACATATTCTCTCTTCTTACCGCTGAGTTTAATAGTTCCTTTTAAAATTATATATGCCAATGTAAATATAGTTAACATAAAATAATTATATTCGCAAAATATTTATTAAATTTCCTTCTTCACATAAAGAGTGAAAAATAAAATCTCCAGGCTTTGCTCAGTGATTTTAATGTGAAACTGCCAGTGAAGTCATCAACATATTCTCAGTGTAATACATTAAGCAGCATGTGTGGGTGTCACATAATTGTAGACAATTTAGTGACTGAATTCCTTTAGGGTTTTAAAGTCCTACTATGTTTTTGCTTGGATACCTCCTTTCTGGGTCATTAAGACACGGTTGTCAAAAGAATAGATGAAACAAGCTTTTAATGTTTTATTGCTGAATAAGAGTTGGAATGAGTTGCTCTGCCTTGGTAGCCAGGGTTTGCAGCTGCAGAGCTGTGTTTGCTCTCACACACCCCTCTCTGGAGCTGTGTGGTAGGGGGGAAACTCATTGTAGAGAAAACAAGGCAGAGTTTTCTGGAGTTTGCTCACAGCTCTTCCATGACTGGATTATCTGCCATGGTGCCCTTCATTAATGCACACACCAGTTTCTCTCCCCAGGCAGCAGGAGCTGCTCCCTGCCCAGGCTCATCTGCAGTCCTTGGCAAGCTGCTCCATCTACAATGGAGAAAATCCCATTGTGTTGTTAAACAACCACTCGCCCCACACAAAGCATGGAGAAGCAGGATTGGCAAGGGGGGGATGGGGATGAAGAAGAGTTTCTCTAGGTACAGTAGCAGCAGAGGGAAAACTGAGGGAAATATGGGCTCACTGCTAAACAGGGTGGAGGATGAAGAGCTGAGGGACACAGGAAGGACTTGATAAAGACTAATGCCTCGATCCAACAGTGCAAGGGCTGCTTACACACCCTGGGGCAGGGGAAAAAAGTGCAGAACTACCCATAGCAGAGCATGACTAAGCTATATCTGAGCCAACTGGACACACACATGAGGCCAAGCAATGAGTGGGACATATCTGAGACCTTGGGTACACAGGAGACAAAGTCAAACTAGACTAAGCTCATTGGAGAGCTACCAACACAGGCTGTGACTGCTGCATATAATGTACAAGGAGGGGCTGAGAGAAGACAGACAAGGCTCAGGGGGAGGAAGGAATCCACTGCTTTCCACAGCTGTCTGTTAGGGGGTGTAGAGATGACAGGCTGAAGTGAGAGGAAAATGAGAATTTCTACCCTTGGAGGTATTCCAAATTCTTCTACAAGACCATGAAAAGCCTGATCCAACTTTCAAACAGCATAATTGGAACTTGTTGACTTTAATCACCAACACGATTTTAGTTTCAACATCAACATATAACATCATATAACATCAACATAGTTATAATCTATTGATTATACTCATCAACACGATTTTAAAATGAACATATAATATACCTTATAACATCAACAATCATAATTGGTTGACTGCTGGCATCTTTTTTTTCCCCCGTGTGATTATTGCTACTAATATTTCGGAAGAAAAATGTCCAGTACTTTTCCTACTTTGCATAGCATTTAAAAGTTAGAAATTAAATTCTACCTCTCTCGTTCTTTTAATCTTATCTCCTGAATTCCTTACCTTTAAGGGCACATACCCATGCTCATGCTACACTGACCATGTTTGATTGGGCAAAAAGGAGGAGGAGATTGGGAAGGTACAGAAGGTGGCAATGAAAGACACTCAGAAAAATCAAATAATTGAAACTGATGCTATTTTGAAGCCCTTCATTCTAATCCAACTGCCTCAAAACTTCAGGTTCTATAACATTCTGCACATTAGAGTAAGCATCCACAAACCTGAGGGAAAATCCCGTGGGCTTAAAGCTGTGCAGATGAAGTGGAAAAATAGAAACTCCTCAATGGAGGAAACAGTCTGGAAGGCTGAGTGAGAAGTCAGTCTACTGCAAATCTACTGTATGATTGTGAGGCAAATAAAAGGTTAGGGGAATCTTGGATGATTTAGAAATGAAAAGTAAGTCAAGGTGCTGAGAACAACTTCTCTATACTTCTGGGAGTTATGTATCAATTTTTGACAGCTCAGTGCAGAAAGACAGGTGCATTTGACAGATGTACTTTTTCTGCAACACTGAATGAAGAAAAGTTCCAGACGATTGCAATAAAACACTTATTTCATCCTCCAGAAAGGAACGGAGGAGTTTGTGAAACCCTGGCAACACAGAGAGCTGAGAGATGGCACTAAAACATGCAAACAGCTGAAAGGGGGAAAGGATGAAATGTGATCCCTGCTTTCCTCTGATCTTGCACAGAAACAAAATGTGATCAACTTGTATAAACCCTTCCACAGTGTTACTCCATTCTCTACACAGGAGTTGTTACAACATTGTTACTACTACACACCCAAGTGAGGGAGAAGATTTACAGGACAGAACATGGTCATCACCTCATTTGGTCAAAGAATTGTGTTCAACCTGGGGATTTTCCCCAAATTACATGGAAGCAGCTCTGGCTCTAACTCCAGCTAGTTGGCTGACTGCTTCCTCCTAGAATCAGCCCATAGGCTTTCAAAAACTGAAGGTAAGACCTTAATGCCTTACCATTTTCCTTCTCTTTTTTTGGCCATTCCTCACTTTTTCCTTCCAGAAAATGGACTCCAGAGTTTTCTCATCCTGCAAATATCAGTAAACAATGAGTAGCAACAGGATATAGAAGAAAGAAGTCTATCAGAGAACACCTGACATCATTTGAGGAGGTGGCTGCTGTAATACACAAAAAGCAGCAAGAATGGCCACAGACCATCAATTCCAATGTGTTCTGCTGAGCAGGCAAAGCAAGAAGGGCCGGGGGGTTAATTAAGAGTATATGTTTTGATGAATATGAAGAAACAAGCTGATTTGGGGATTAATTAGACTACAGTACAATTTGTCTCCCAAAGGAAGAGCTGGAATTTCTCACTTGAAACATTATGAAATGAGTGAATGAAACTAAGAAGAATCCACAGTAGAACAGCCACCTCATGACTTGGTAAAGCAGCATAGTAGACATTTGGTAGGTATATTGCAACTTTAAATTGTCAGAAAATGAACTCTACATATTCAGAGAACTGCTTGGTCCTGTGGCCAGAGGTTGGTTAAGAAAATGCACAATTTCTGCAACACAAAAAGGGACAGCAACAGTGACAAGACACTGCAGCTGAAGATGCATTCCTGGACAAGAGCAGGATGTCTTGCTAAGTCTCTAACATGTTGGAGAGGCTCACAAAGCAGCATCTAACACCTTCCAACTTGCTGCCAGGTGGAGTTGGGAATCTTCATCCACTTCCCACCAGCAAAAAGTCCTATTAGTCCATACTTCTTTAATCAGCTGCAAATACATTCTCTGACTTAAGAATGGTGGCAAAAGGTACCTGTTAGTTGTGCTGGTTAGGTGACATTGAGCCTGGACTCCTGGGAATTTCTGAATTAAAAAGCAAACAAAAAAGCAGTACTGATTTCTTTTGCTGTACTTCCTAAGCATCAGACTGATGGGTTTTTTGTCTAAATAGAACCCACACTCATCCAAACTGCACTCTATTTCCTTGCATCTTTTTATTACCTGCTAGTTCCTGTCTCTTTGCCTTTTTTTGCACCTTCTTTAGTTAACACAAATATCTTAGTCCAGTGTAGCTGAATAACCACCATCTAGCAAACCCCAAACTTTTTATCTTGTTTGCCATGGCAAAACACCCTTCTATATTTTAAAATATTTTATGTTCAACACAACCCAGCTGTTTGAATAAGCCCATAAAGTAATTGGTTTATAGATATTGAGCAATTTTGAAGATACACACCCTAGTCAAAGAAACCCTTGCAACCCTTATCATTGCTTACCACTTGTATTACAGTTGTGCTCTAAGATTTGAATTAAGTCAGATCATACTGAAAACATAACATGCAACAGGAATATTCTTATTCTCACCATTTTTCTTAAACAGATTTTAGTGCAAATCTCCTGCTCTTAGTCAAACCTCCACTCTGACTCAAGTTTCTATCAAGCTTCTGATTATTTAGCCAGCTAGCTAATTATGACCCACAAATTCAAAAAGATATCATCCATGACATTTGCTGCCCCTTCTATCAAAGAAAAGGGTCATCAAATTTTCTGCAGAGAGGGGAAAAGGAAGTACTTGGAACAGCTTTCTATAAACTTACTTTTACTGCCAGAGAAATTTATTTTTACTGGATAAGAATTTCAGTTACTAACCCCAAAAATATGTGCTTTACAAACCATGACTTATATTAGGAGGATTTGTGAAAAACAGCAGACTTGTCACACTGATGCACTCAGTAAATGCAAACCTCCTATATATGTGTACAGTATTGTGGAAGAAAGGAATTGCTAAACAAATTACTGCATTTCACTACCCAGCAGGGTAATAACCATAGCAACATCTCATACAAGCGGAGGAAGGTTGAGAAATTGTAGCTCTGGGATTAGATATTTGTAGACTCCATTTTGAAGAGAAAATCTTTATTTAATTAAAAGTTTATTTAATTCTGAAAGGGGGGAAAAACACCTCTTGTGTGTTTACAATAGATTAGAAAATTTATATAGAAAGGTATATAACCTTGCAGAAATTACACAATGCTATTTCCATATTTTACAGCATTTTACTAAAAATTAATAAAATTTAGGTACACCTATATGAGTAGCTGTGTAGATATTAAGGATATAAAGGGATGAAGTGAATATACAGAGATGAGACAATTCAGTTTTGAACATGGAGCTCCTTGTGGGACTCATCATCACATAACATATGCATCTACTAACATGGTTATGAGCACAGTAGAGCTCATTTTGTATTTCCTAGCTTAGAAAGTGGGTTTAGCAGTTAAAATTCATTTGATAGGCTGGTGGGCCACCTAAAAGGTAAAGTCAGAATCACGTGGACTGACTGCACAAGTCTGGGAGTTGAGGTTTGTTTTGGTTTTACAAGTATTTAAAGGCTGCCTATGTGAAATTCTTGGGGCTTTTGACTGAGAAACCTTCCATTCCAAAGGTCTTCCGAGTCATGCCAGTCTTTCCAATGCCAGCTTAACTTACAAAGGCACAGATGTGACAAAGCTGAAGGAATTGTGTTTGGGCTGTGGTGCCCAGAACCACAGAAAGTGGAAGGGATCTCCAGGGGTGAGAAGCACATGCAGATAAAAGAGATTGCCAAGGGCTGTGTCCAGGGAAGCCTTGAACACCTCCAGAAATGGGAGTCATTCTTCTCTGAGCCTCATTCCAACAATTTACCACTAACACACTGAATTTCTTTCCTTACATCAAGCTGGAGTTTCCCATATTTCAACCTCTTTCCTACTTGTCCAACCCATCAGGACTGCGCACCCCTCGTTAGTCAGTTGTGAACCACAGTAACATCTTCCCTGGCCCTTCTCTTCTGCAGGATGAACAAAGGCAGCTCTCCCAGACCCTACTCACACACCCTGTGGTGCACCCCCAGCCACCCTGACAGCCCTCCACTGGACTCTCATATTTGTCAAGGTACCAGAGTCCCAAACTCACACAAAGTGTCCAAGAACTTCAATCTTGGTTTGAATCCCTGGTAAATTTATAGCAAGGTAAAGGTTATTTGAATTTATGACTGACTCAAATCCATCTCTACTGAAAATCCACACTAAATCTTGAGAGGTTTTGCAGTACGTAACGGAAGGTTTTATTCAGGATATGTTCCAGATGTACAATATAACTTCTTTTATTTTTCTTTTCAGAAGAAAATTTCAATTATTTTTTCCCATTCTATTTCCTTTAAAACTTTCCTTCTTTAAAAATATGAATTCTTCCAAAAGATTACTGTCCCTTCAGTTCTGTAAGTACAACAAGGTAGGTAAATTCTTCCCTTTTTTTTTTATTTTTTTTTATGCTGCTGCCTGGGCTCTGCAATGGAATTGCTTTGCAGAGTGCCATCACAACACTCTCCTTGAATTTTCAGAGAGCAAAATGATCCTTGTAGACAACAGATATGTTAAAGAACTTTTCCAAAACATCAGAAACACCTAGCAAAGGCTTGTTCTACCAGAATATTATCACTAACTCAACTAATTTTTAAATACGGGATAATGATTCCAGTGAAGTAACACTCCTTTAGACTTTACTCAGCATTTCAGTTGACATCAGGATTTTACTCTTGAGCCAAGTCTCCCAATTGCCCATGAATCCTCTGCGCTCACAAAAGAGCAGTTTTGGACTTCAAGGACTATCCTTGATCCAGGTGAGATTCCAGTAAAACACAGGTGCCATTACCTGCAATATCTAGCAAACTCCCTGAGTTGGCTATCTGCATTTACTGTATGCAAAGGGTTCAGGAAAGAACATCTGACTTGGTCCTTTCTGGAATTCTCCATCACTGAACAAATTAAATAATCCTTTGCATATAGAGGCAAGAAATAAAAGAGTAAAGAGCAAACAGACAATCTCCAGCAGAGACCTTTTGGAATTCCATTTCATACAACAAATATGTTAATATGTAGTCCACATAAAGCATTTTAAAAAACCCTATTCTCCTGTAACATAAATCTTCAGCTTTTATGCACAACATCTACTGTGTTCTCCTAAAACTGAAATACTAAAAGTAAATGGTCAAATTGGTGTGTTCTCAGTGGCCTTTCTGTAGTAATTTTGCCAACTCATTTACCCATCTAATTTAACATTGTCTTACAAAATCTCCAGTGGGAAAGGGAATGGAATTGTTCTGAGGCAAGAAAATTTAAATTATGCACTTGAAAATCAGTGTGTGTGTAACCTTCTCTTAGCAAGATCCTGAAATGAAAGGAACCTTAAAGTGAAAATATTAGTCTTTCTTTCTGCATCCAGACTTTTCAGAAAAAGTTCCTCTGTAACATGGGACATCAGTTCTATTAGTTAATGTGATTTTAGGTCATAGGTTGCAGTAACCAACATAACACCTTAAAAAAAAACCCAAAAAAACACAAAAAAACCCATAAAAACCACCACCACCTTCAAAAGTGTAGATCAGTCATAGAGTCACAAATTACTAATTTTTCTCAAAGAAGTGGATATTACTTTATCATTTTCCCTTCCTCCTTCTTTTGCAGTTTCCTCTATGATATAAAGCCAACTCAGTGGTGTCCACAGAAGCCTCATATTCAGCAACCAGAGGGAAAACACACACAAATAAAAGATTAAAAGCTGCCAAGAAGGAAAAAAAAAAAAAAAGAAAAAAAAAAAGAAAGACTTTTCCCAAGACAAACACAATATAGAACTTGCATATGTTATTAATTTGAGGATACAAAGAAATCATGATATTTAAGCCCTATAACATCATGTGCATGTTTAAAGAAAAAAATATAAAAATAAAGAAGCAGAAGTTCCTTTACTAAAAAAGACAATTAAAGACAGATTATTTAAGTGTGAAGATGAAACAGATAATCATCAAGATGTCACTTCACTAAAGCACAAATTTATTTATTGACTTCAAAGGTCAGAAATTAGAAAATGTTATTGACTACCAAGGACAAGTAGAAAAGA
The DNA here is from genome assembly GCA_035583235.1 of Hafferia zeledoni. Classification (NCBI taxonomy): domain Eukaryota; kingdom Metazoa; phylum Chordata; class Aves; order Passeriformes; family Thamnophilidae; genus Hafferia; species Hafferia zeledoni. The sequence continues at coordinate 4,555,672 of JAWWEV010000034.1, read as the reverse complement.
AGAGCACAAATGACTACACAAAATGGAAAGGCCAAGAGCACACACAACTAGCAAATAGTTACCTGAAGTAATTGTGAAAGTGTACTAGTAATATGAGGAGGACACATACACACATAGAGGGAAAAAAATAAAAGTTCCTGATCTACTACTGCATGGAGAAGAAAATCTAGAAAGGGCAAAATGGGGAAGGCCAAAAAGTTTAAAATCTTTTTGCTTCAGTCTGCACAATTGCAAACAGGCTGCCAGTCCAGTCAATACCAGTGAATCAGGGCAAAATGGGATCTCTCCAAAACAGATAAAAAATAATCCAGGACTGTTTACATAAGTTAAATTTATTTTCAAAACAGCTAGGTGGATTTAGCTCATTACACATCTGATTGAGGTGATGCCCACATTAATTATCATTTGTAACGCGTGACAGTGGGGAAGTATTGGACAGGCAGAAAAGGGAAATATGTTGTGCCTGTCTGCATTTAGAAAGCAGGAGGCAAAACCAAGGGTCAGACAGTCTGACTGCTTCCCTGGAAAATTACTTGGACGAATAATCAAACTAGTTGTAAGCTTCTAGGTGATGAGAAACAGTCAGAACAGGTTTGGCAAGAAGTCACCAGAAATACTTCTAATTGCTTTCTATAGCAAGGTAAGAGACACATGAAAAACAGAGAAAATAAAAAAAGAGAAAGAAGCAGGGGGGAAACCCTAAAATGATTGACGTTAAATATCCTGACACTTGTAGGCTTGAGGCTTGTTGGAATTCTTTTGGTCAAGCTTGGGGGAAAAAAAAAAAAAAAAGAAAAAAAGAGAGAAAAAGAAAAACAAGGCAACAGCCACCAAAACTTAAACCCCTGTGAATTATATTAATCTACTATTGAAGCAGTGCTAATACAGGACAGAAAACAATTTTCTACACTGATTAGGTGCCCATCATTAGAGAGGGAGCAATAAGTCAGGTTCCTTCAGTGACTGCCCTGGTTTTCCTATTGTTTGAGGGGTTTGGCAACAGGATTAAAGAGAGTACACATTTTTTTGTAAGGAAGATATAGGAGGGCAGGAAGCTCTACAAGAACACAGCCTGAACAAAACAAACTTCCCCCCAAAACTATGGCTAATAGGAGAAGTAGAAAAGTGAAGGAAATTCAAAAGGAACAAATAAATTCAGAGGCACAAAGAAAATACAGTGACTCGTCAGCTAACTAGGAAGCCTGAAGTCTTGATCAGAAGGTTACAGCAGATCATAAGTTGTTTATGACTCAGTAAATGTCATGGCCTTACAGAGCAGGAGCAATTTCCTCAGAGGCATAAACCCATGCCATGATCCAGAAATAAGAGCTCATTTAGATATCACCTGAAATATTGGATCTCAGTGCTGTTCAGAAGGAAAGCTGAAGAATTTGCCAAAGTAATTTTTAAAAATTAAAGACAAAAAAAAGGGGAAAAAAAGATCCAAAGGTATTACATCTATCCTACAAGCAGAGCTTAAATAAAGTGTTGATGCTCAGCCTACAGAAAAACAGAGACAGAGGAGATTTGATAATAGTCTTAATGTACTAAAAGAAGAATCCATTCACCATTTTTACTTGGGATACCACAGGAATTAATGAGCTTAACTTCCAGCTAAGGAGATTTAGGTTAGATATTAGGCAAATCTTTCTAATTGTGAGAACACTTAATCTCAGGATAGATTTCCCTAAGGAGGCTGCAAAGACTTCCTAACTGGAGATCTTTAGGAGCAGTTACATACTCATCTGCCAGGGATGAAAAAAGCACAGTTGATCCTGCTTTGAAGCAGGATGACAGACCAAGATGACTAAGATCTTTACCTGCTCTTCTTCCTCTGAAACAGAAAATTAATTTCCTAGTCTAGGATCAAAAATGGACAGACTCCCAATGTGGGAGGTGTTTTTAATTTGATGCATAAATCACACCTACCTACAGTGAAGGGATAAGAAATACTAACACTCAATTTTTTACTGGGGGAAAAATGTCCTGAAAATTTAAAACAAAAAGAAGAATTTCCTAGATTGCCTAGATAAGGGCATTTTAAAAAGAGGTTTTCATATTTGCCTAAATTATTTTCACACTTGTAGCTGTATAATGTCTGGTGCATTCTCTATTCCTCGTGATTTACATGCCTATTGTAAAAAATTTGAAATTCAGAGAGAAGGTATGTCTTATTTCTTGTAATACTTTAATAAGATCTTTCCTCTCTATACCATCTTTCTGCCTACCAAACACCTCATATATACAGCACAGTCCCCAGTGGGAACTTCCACAGCTGCTGCTTTTTCTTTTCATGGGATAAAATTTATGCTCAGAGTAAAGAGTTTTGCATAGTCTTAGTTCAGCTGATTTAATTTTTTGTTAAATATATTTCTGAGCTGCATTCTGTTAAAAAAGATAGAAATAGTGAAGGGATAAAAAAGGCAACATTTCTGCCTTATAAAGTCACTGAAGCACCTCTAGAAATTTCTTCTATCTGAGCAGCAGCTCCTCCTGTTATAAAAATCTTTATTCTGATCTACATTAGCCCAGAAGATTTCAACAGCCCTGGTGGTTCTTAGGATGAAATTTGGTTAAAAGATACATAAAGGACCAGCCATTGATTGACAACAACTGTGTTACAGCTGAGTAACTGCACAGACATAACCTCCAATGGTCCACATCATCCAAAAGACCTGTTCTTAAACTCTCTTTCCTTTAGGAGAAATTATAACAACTAGGGGCACACAAAACTGCACCCAGTCTTGTAACTAAAGACAAGAAATCGGCCTAGAGAAAGATCTAACCCAAGTCTTCATAAGACAGGGATGAAACTTAATCTGAGTATTCTTTTTATGCTAGAAAAAGCTCTGAAACCACAGAAAATCTATTTTGACAACTGTAGGAGTTAAACTCTAATTTCAGATGCGTGGCTGTCAAAGAAAAAAAAAGAAACCTGTTTCTATGCCTACAGAGATTAGAATCTGGGAGAAGATCTAAAAAACCAGCTAAATATTCTTTTTAGAGAGTCACCTCCTAGTCCCCTTATTCACACATGGAGTCTTGCAGCATTCAAGAACAATAAGGGGGATTTGGCTCATGTTGCTTTGCTGTTCAATAACATGCTGTAAGATAAAAATCAATACAGACAAGTGCATATTAAACTAAAGGTCACTCATATGGCAGGTAACTTACTCTCCAACATCTCCTCTTCACAGGCATCTCTGCTGCCGAGAATCACTGTGGCTGCAACTATTGGCAATTTTGGAGCCTCCTTTTCCACGTCTGTCTTGAGGAACCACACCAAGAAGCAGAGCAGCCCACCATGACAGAACTTGCCCTTTGCACAGAAGTTTTGCATCTTCAAATACCAGCCTGGGCATTTTCTTGTGCCCTGTGCTGTTCTACTGCTTTGCTGAGCAGGTTTTCCATCAGCACATTCTTTGGACAGTTCAAAAACCCCTTTCCCTTATACACAGCTACATGAGGCCTCCCTCTTTGAATAGAAGGAATAATTCTCATGGTTATATAGGCTGTTTCCACAGCACAGTGGCTATACAAAACTGCTGGCTTTGAAATATATTTATTTCCAAATATATTAGACACCTCAATTTATACTCCAGAAAACTTTAGCCTGAAGTCTGGAAGTCTCAGAAACATTAATCCATTTCCAGAACTGTTACGCATTTTCAGGCTTAACTGAAGCTCAGCTAATTATTCTGCTAAAGAAGTATAAGTTAATGAACCCAATAATGAAAACACTTTATTAGTAGTAACTCAATTTTTGAAGAAATTTTATCCTTTCATGGCAATTCTCACTGTGTATGAAAAAAATGAGGCTCAAAACTTATCATGTTTTTCAAAATTTTGGCTTCAGTATCATCTGAAATTTGATGAACGCTGCAGTAGCCTTTCAGTCTATTTAGAGCTGAGAGAATTCAACAAGATTTAAATAAGAATAAATACGATTCTGAATACTAATGGTGAAGTAAAAGGATTTCTCCTATATGCAATGTAGGTTGAGTGAAATCCATGTCAAAGTACAGATACTCACAAGATGATTCATAATGCAAACAGGTGACTTTAAAAACTGAATTTTAGTATAGAAGGTGTCACCCTCCACTATCAAGATTCAAATATGAAGCCAGCAGTAATTTGACTTAATCCAAGTATTATCTAATCCCACTATCTGCTCAAAAACACTGTGACAAGATCTCTGTTCTACATTTTCAGGTAGAAATTCATTGGACCACATTTGAAGCAACTCTTTTCTATAATCCCTTTGCCCATATTCTTTACATAAAAAAGACAAGAGGAATTTTTTTGAAAAATGTTTTAAAATTATATCATTTGATACACATTTCAAAACACAGTGTGGGTTATGAAATTTTCTTCTTCTAGAACGCACAAAAAGTCTGAGCTAAAATGTTCCTACTCTTTCTAAATAAAAGCAGTCATTTGTGGAAGCTGAAAGTGGCAAGCTGTACTATACAAACATTTTTAGATATTTTACACCCTGTTTTCTCAGGTACTTGCTGACATTGGGCCTTTTTTGGAACTGACACTATAGCAATAACTAAGTTTAAACCCTCATTTTCGATACAGAATTCAAACATCTCATTGCTTCTGACACTACATGGCATTCTTCATAAAAATAATTAGGTTCGCCAAGGAACTGAGACAGCCCAGACTTTGACATAATGCAGTTACATGAAGCTGTTCCTCATACTAGAGCCTTCCCCTAAGAGCAACCCACTGTTGGAAGGCATGACACATTAGTTTTAAAAAAACAGAGACATTTTAAGTGTGTTGATGTTTACATGCTGATCCCAACACAGGAGAATCATCCCGATTTGCATCTTAGCACTTGCGTGGGACACACACCACCTTCACCAAAACAACACATCAGGGATGGGAAGAGGTGGGACTTGTTTGGGGACACATCTGACACTACTGAGAGCAAATGTTTACTCTGCAAAGCGTTCCAGAATCCATTTGCTTCACCTCAACTCAAAATTTACTCCTCCTTATCCCTATGCTGCTTTTGCCTCAATTTCTACATCACTTCAGGGGTTTTCTCATTAATTATTTTGTAAAAGTTCTAGATAACCTTTCAGAAATCTTATCATTTTGAGGGGCTTGTCTATCCCATGCACATTTCTTTGACTTTGGCTGCTGCCTTCCCCAAAAACACCCTTCTCCCTCCAAAGCAACATGCAGCCAGTGGGTGCCACTCACAGGGATATTTCCAATTATGTAACAAAGCCACCAAATCAAAGTTTCACGTACACAGATTCCCCAAAACATGACTAGCCAGAACCAACCCATACTTTCTTCTCTCTTCCTTTTCTCATCTACAGCTGTTGATTCAACACTCACTCTGCTCTCACTGATTTCATTCTTTTCTGTGTCAGCAACTCTCTATACCTGCAGTGGCTCTGAATAAGGCAGCAGGAGCAAGAGCAGGCACTGAGAGCTCCATCCTTGCTGCTGTCTTGCCTCATCTCAGCTTTGTACAAAATATTGCCTCCAGCTTCTATGCAGCACAGAACCAGCATCTGCCCATTTCAGTCCCTTTTTATTTTTACTTTTTTCTTCCTTTTCTCTGCTTTTAAGCAGCTGTGTTTCTGGAGCATCCCTGGGGAAAATCTTAAACTTGAAAGGGCTTCTTAATAACCTTGCTCAGCCCTGCACACAGGAAATTAAGCCATTCTGCACATTCAGCATTTACCACTCTTCTGCAATCCAAAGTTCTCGTACATACATACAGTTTGCAGCCATTTGGGGATTGACTCCATCACCTTAGAGAAGTGTAGGTGAATTTTCATTTCTGTGTATGAACTCCTTGCCTAAAGATGTGGGTAATAGTTCAGATATTGAATACAAACAGCTCTAAATATATCAGAGCATGGCTGCCAAACAGATCTGTCAGACAAACAGAACTCATACCAAGTGAAAACATAATTAAGGGCCTTTGACTCTCAGATTATTCTCCACTTGATTAAGTGTAATGAGTGCCTGTTCCCCCTAAAAAAATAAAAAGGCAACTTATTCTTCCCCCATCCCTGCCCACTCCTCTAGTGCACTGTGGTTTAGGGAATTCATTCATTAACCCCTCTCTTAGTTGTTTTCCCTCTAGTCTAAGGGGCTGATAGGGAGGGACACGACCCTCCTTTATTTACATACCAGGCTGAGAAGCTGGCTGTGTAATTTGGCTCCATCCCAGCAGAAGGGCTGTGAAAAGCACAGTCAAATTGCTCAGCTGCTCTGTGAGTTTGGGAAGCTTGGTGCCTGGCACTCAGCACAGAGCTCCCAGGAATTCCCAGCCATGCTGTCCAGAGATCTTGTGCAAGGCTTGGAGCAAATATATTTCTTCTTCTATATCAAGAAATTAAAAAACTAAAGCTGATGTGTTTGCTGTCCTGTGTAAATCCACATTTCCTGGCACAAGCACAACTGCCAAGAAAGAACTGTGCTTCTTTCCACACAGTTAACACACTTAAAACACCTACAAATGCTGACATATCCCACATGCAAACCCTTATTTTTTGGCTTCAGAAAGAGCCCTACCAGGTTCATAAAGCCTTTGCCTCCCCAGATTCTGCACACTCAAACACTCACCCAACACTTTGCTCCTCTCTCTGCCCTTGCTGCCACAGAGCCATCTTTCCCAGCTTCCCAAATGCCTTCATTGAAATAACATCTCTGCCTTGACATTTTTAAGTGCAGCAAGCTGTGCCCCTCTGAAGTCACCCATCCCTCCACTTCTCTCCTCTGAATGAGTGAGTGACCCCTTGGAATCAGAGAACAGAGACATGGAGTGCTGTGCTCAGGCTGTTCCTTCATGACACCGTATGGAACACACGAAATGCCAAAGGCTGCCTCGGCTCCACACGTGTTTCACTGAGCTTGCTATTAGTTGCAGCAGGCCACTGACAGCCCCTGACTAAATTATCACCTACTGACAACATCTCCTGAACAGAAATCACCATTCTTTCAACCCTCTGTCTGCCTCCCAGCCCTCCCTTCAGAGCCCCAGCAGAAAGCTCTGGGTAAGAAGACTGAAGCATCATGTTATAGGCTCTGTTACTGCAGAGATGGGTTCATTCCAAATGTTTTTTCTTTCATAAGCACTTACTCCAGAGGCAGAGAAGGCTGGCAAGTCCCAGGAAGGGGAACTGGAAATTCTTTCCTCTGCTTGCAGCAGTGATACAGCAAGCACAAGGCTCAAAGAAGAATTAAGCCCCAATATACCATAAAATACTTGTCAGTTGGTCTGTGACTCCTGTATAGTAAGTTCTCTCCATACTCTCTCCAGTAATATAACTATTTTTTCAGTTAATTGATGAGTCAGATTCTTTTCAAAAAAGAAAAAAAAAAAAAAAAAAGACTGTCCGCTCACTAAGTACTGTGAAATAGCTGGTTTTTACAACTGTTTCACAAATATAGTTTAAAGCCTACCATGCTGATTTTATTTTACTAACTCCTATGGAATCCAAGAGAATCAGGCTGAAGAATTCCCAAGCAGGAACTTACCCCAATGTTTTCAAAGGAAATTTATTACAGGAGGGTTATATACTCAATCTGACACAAAGAAACCTCATTGTTCTCTCCTGCTGAACAACCAGTTGAGCACGTGCCAACTTCAACACCCACAAGATGAACAGAACTCAAAATCCTTATCTCGCCAGTGACACCACCAGCTCTTGGCTTCTGATTATTTAACATTGTCATGGTTTCAGCCAGGTGGGGCCTAAATTTGGGTTTTTAAGTTTGGACTAGGCCTGAAAATTGTCAGGTGACT
>JAWWEV010000034.1:4536106-4547789 GCA_035583235.1 Hafferia zeledoni | reverse complement strand
TCTCCCTCTTCTTTCTCCTTTAGCTGGTTGGGGGGGAAGAACCCTTTTTCACTCTGTCTCGGACAGTTGGCGTTTTGACAGTTGGCGTTTTGCCAGCTCAACCCGAGACAAACATATCAAAAAGAAGGGATGTAGGCAAATTAAGATTTTACCCTAAAGAAAAAAAATCCCATTCTTTATTAGGAAAGCCATCCTGCTGGTGCACTGCAGTTACAGAATGTGCAGCTGTACTTCTGAGCAAAGAGTTTGCTGAAAGGATTGTTAAACAATTAGAGGACCACAGATTGTGTTCCATATTCACAGTAGTGAGTTTCAATAATAATATCCAAAAGCACAGCTAAAGAAGTTACCACTTGGCAAGTGGCACAGACAGAAAGTACAAGTCCAAAGTACCAATTAATGACAAAGCCCATTATCAAACCCCTTTGGCCTCTATAATGATTAGGAGTGCTCACAAATCCAAAATCGAAAGGAAAAATGTTCATTTTCAGACTTGACAAGCTTTCCCTACCACAGAACTACCAACACCGTTACTATAAACAACTGCCTGTTTCCCACATAAGCACAACAATCAAAAATTGTTTATGGATTAGGGAAAGAGCTCAACATTAGTTTTCATTCTGTGCTAAAAAAAAAAAAAATGTGAGAGCACTGAGAAAACTCTGCCATACCTTGTTACAGAGCCAGAAACATATAACTTAAGTGTTCTGTTAACACTGAGACACTGCAAGTGCCCAAAGGCCAGTGCCTGCTGGGGTATAATTAAATGAAACAGAGGCACTGCCTTCCAGTCATGGGAATTCCCATGTTCTCCAGGAAAGGCGAAGGTTTATAAACACAGAAAATCAGTGTCTTTCAGTCAGGTGAATCCAGCAGCAAAATTTCAAACTCAAATTTGTTATCTCCCTCACAATTTGGCATTTTTGCTGCATTTATTTGTTTTTTAAATACGAACTGTTATCTTGAAATATTATCTGAAAGAAAGAGGAATTAATTAGTTCAGATATCAAGTGCAGGTTCTACACACTCTTTACTTAAGAAATGCACAGCAAAGGAGTGATTAAAATGTTAGGTTGCCATGGCTACCTTTATATCACAAGGCAAGGAAAACTTGCACTCAAGAGAAAGAAAGAAACAAGTCACTATTAATATATTTTTTCAGTATTTTCAGAAGGAAAGTCTGCTCAAAAAGAAACATTATACAATTTGCTTTCTGCCGTTTGGAGGAAAAGTATCTGCTACTTGCCTTAGTAGTTAACGATTTTCACAAAGCACTGAATTCTTCCCATTTGTTCAGATGTTCAAGACTAGGAAGAACATGATGGAAGGAACTTCTTTAGCACGGCTGTAGTTGCAGCTTTGTAGCTCTAGAATGCAATTTAAAAGAAACGTTTTTTTTCAAAATAGGACATTGTGTGGATATTTCCTAAACATGAAACAAATACAAAACTGTATGAGAAAGAACCTGAAGAAAAGTTGTTACAGGGAAATGGTGATTTGTTAATTGTACCATAAGGTATAGTTACTGTGAAACACCATATCCTAATTTTTCATTGAAGTTTCTTGAATACTATGAATTTCTACCAATAAAATGAACCTGTTTCAATCAGTGAGAGCTATGGAAACATTGTTGGATGCTAAAGTTTAAAGCCATAAAAGCCACACACTTGATAGGAGAGTGGTTTTGGTTACAAAAGTGGGGGTTTACAATCAATTAATTTTTCCTACTACATGTTAATCTGGAAAAAGACTAAAATAATAAAAAAAGAAGCTCTTAAAGATTGAGTTGTTTGTTTCATAGTATGCCAACTTGATTCCTTTATCAGAATATTGACTACATCAGTACATCTCATCGATGTAAAAAATTATTTTTAAAAAATTATGTTAAGCAGTCACATGGCAATAACACATGACCCTAAAGACCTGTGTGTTCATCCTGGAAAGGGAGAAAAAACAACATCAAAAGCAAAGCACTTTTCTGCTCTGCATCAAGGTCTATGCCCAGGTCCTGGTGCACTCTGTGGCAGTACAAAAACCTAAACTGAGGGTTAAGCACCAGTAAAGAATATAAAGCAATAAAGCAAGAGCTGGAGAGAAGCAGGAGGCAAGTCTGGTTCGATGGTGATGCCACAGAACCTCTCACTCAGCAGCAAGTGAGCTCTGAAATGCCTGTGATATGAAACACAGCATGGGAACCATCACTGAGGAGGTGCCAGGGCAATTACACCAGGAGGAAAGTTGGGACTTTTCAAAGTATAAAACAGGGAAAGCATGTATGTTAGTTCTTGGCTGTGTTTGAAAACTGGGATCAGAGCATATGCTCTTATTCTGCTTCTACTGCTTTTGATTATGTGAACCAACTAAAAACCTATTTGCCAAGGAACTACATGCTTTAACTTGAACATGAAGCAATGCACTGTTATTAAAAAACACAGTGCACAAAGTCTCATTAAAAGGGCTTCTTCCCCTTTCCCTTGTGCTTTTAAATGACAGCATAATAGCTTCCAAATAAATGAAGAAAACACATTTACTGGGAGCTCCAGCTGCAAAGACTGTGAGTTGTGATTGATGGCCAGTTCTTTCCAAAGCTTCAGCAGAGGGTTATGACACCCATTATTGCAAATCCCATACACCACCGATGCAGAAACACAAAAACACTCACTGGGTGCCATACAAGAACAGTCCAGCCAACAGAACTTGAATCACAATAAAGTAGGGAAATAGACTGTTATTTTAATAAATATATTAAGCAAATGTAATGAGAATTTCTTGAACACCCAAAGTGTTTCAGTGGTAAGAGTCCAGCTAAAATCACATATAAAAACTACATTTCTTTTTCTGAGGTATTAAATAAAAAATTAGAACTGAAAGGATTTGGGAGAACAACTGATCTTTTACCTTTGTATTTTTCCATTTACTTCATGTGTTATATTTTATGCATGATTTTTTTCCACTCTTATCTGCTTCTTTTATAGTTTAGATTGCAAGCCAAATGTTGGTAGGTGATTAACATATTTAATAAAAACTTTCTCACTCTAAACTGTTGCCAGTTACACATGCAAACTGCACAAAGTGTAATGAAGTGCACTAAAAGTACACAGTAATTAAGGCAATGCTCAGAGCTGTGCAGTGTTGGAAAGGGAAACTCTACAGTTCAAGTTGTCTCTGATGCCTCACAAAGGAACCATCTCCTCCAATTTCTGGAGAACTGCTCAAAGTACAATCCCTGTGAGACTTCACACAGGTGGCACTGTCCATTGTACATAATATTACAAAGATAGGGTGAGTAATTGAGGTATTAAAAAAAGAGTGAAAGACTTCCTCCAACATTTGATAAATCTACTGAGCTTTCAAAAGAGCAGAATTTTCTACACTGGTTGCTTTGCTTTTTATTCTATTGTAAAAATGATGTTTCTCTCCTTTCTATACAAATTAAATAAGCACATGTATGCCTGTACACACTCTGTAGGTTACTGAAAGCCACAGAAAAACTTGGAGGTGATTTAATTTATGGCCAACCACATGCGAAATATCAGATTAAGAGCTGGTGATCTTGTGTAGCTGCTCCAACTCCTGGAATTTAACTCTCAAGTCAAGTTTCTGAAAATAAAAGGAACAAAACCACTCTTCTATGTATATATATGTATAAAGACATAAATATATTTATGGTGACAAACATAATTGAACTTTTGTGGAAAACTGTAAGCTTTCCAGGATGCTGAGAAATCTAAATTGCAAAGTGTGATACAGAGAAAACTAGGAATATGTGTCCACTAACACCTGGCTTCAGCAAAAGGAATGATACAGTGCTTCAAAAAAGTTTGTGAAGATGTGGAGTTAAGAATTTATGACACCTCCAGTCAAATTGCTAAGTCTGGGACATGAGCCCTCAAAACTCTTGGCAGTTCCATTGAAGTGCTGCTTGTGGAGAACCAAGACCTCCTGAAGCAGAAATGCCAAGTGATGGGAGTCCAGTTCCCTGAAAAATTCAGTGACAAAATATGAAAAGCTTTTCTGAATTCCAGTTCATTTGAACATCTCATACTTACACAAATCTGCCTAAAGACCAAAATAATAATTTAAAATCCTCTATGAACATTGCCCATAAGGGTCAAAGCAAGTCTGAGTTACCATCAGATAATTCTATAACAGGAAATATAAAAATAAAAAGCTTTCAGATTAGATGCTTTTAAGAAATTAAGATGCCATAAGTTATGAACAGAAGAGCCTCAGTAACATTTAGCACATTGTATAAAGCTCCCTGTACAGAATAACACTGTCAAAGGATCAGGGTGAGGGGCGTATATTTGTGTTTTTCTGGACAGAGGTGGCTCAGAGGGATCTGCTGACCCTCACCCAAACTCCCCTAAGGAGAACAATTTGCAAGCTGTGTTCATAATATTAACTACTCTAATTACACAACTATCTCACACGCAGCATTAAAAAAAAAAAAAAAGATTAGCCACAAGTGTCATACCAGAATAATGACCCCAGAGGAAAAAAAATACAGATGTCATAAGCTTAAAATTCATCTTGAACTGATACTTCTTGAAGTCCTTAAGTTGCTTTCATCCTAAGCTCTATCTCTAGAAACTTTTCTTTATTGGATGTATTGGAAAGTGAGGGGGATGTAGCTGTATCTTCTCATACAGCTTTTTTCTCCTCTCTGACACTCTATTTGAAAAAAACCCTAATAATAAAAAAACAAACAAAAACCCCAAACACATCCCTGGCTCCAAATCCTCCCACTGCAAACCACAAAAACTCTGTTTTTCTTCTTCCACAGTCTGGGTTCCCTCCAGCACATGGCACTGTCTCAGTTTGGGTTTGGTGGTAGAGAAGACTGAGCACAATTCTTATGGCAACTGGCACTGAATAAGATCCTTTCCCCCTCTTCTGGTGTCTGCTGCTTCTGGGATTTGCTGCAGAAAAGCAGAATATTTAACCACAGACTGGTACAAACGCCTTTCAGAGAAGGAATGGCACAAAACAGGCTCCATCAGCCATGAAGTTTTTCCCTCCTCTTCCAGAAGAAATTGCCTCTGGGGATAGTCTCTCACTTCCTTTCTCACTGTTTTGCTGGAAGCTGGACAGCCGTGGCTTTGCATAGTTTTAATGCATTACTCATCTAACTCAACCCATTCAGAAATATTTCTAATTAGTCCCAACAGAGGCTTCTCATCTAATTCTCCCCTCTTTCAATTAAATTTCCTTGCTGCAAAACAGGACTACAGGACTCAAAATTACTTTAACAAAGTGTGTCCTGAAATCTTCCTGGAACTGATTCTCCAGGAACCAAGATGTTGGTAGGATTCAAGATTTATGAAGTTTGGGTCTTTTAAAGGGGTTTTTGATTCCAAGTATATCAGCAAGCCTGCAGCAGCCAGGAGTCAGATAAAAGGGATAAATCCTTCAACTTTAAGATGGAGCCTTGGATGGAGGAACCTCAAGGGCCTCAGTTAGAACTATGATTCTTCAGAGATCGTGATCACGCTAGAGAAGGGCAAAGTGCATTACATACATGTGGGTGTGTCACATGGGATCACATTTACCACAGAGGTCTGTCTTTGCTCCAGGAGTCAAGAGGATCCCTTGGATCAAGAACAGGCCCAACCATTCTGTTTCAGGTTGTCTCACTGTGGGAAGACCTGTGAGTCCTTATGTTAGACTGTAAGATAAATTAAAGATTTCCTCCCATCCAGTTTCTCTGTTCCTTCTGACATCACTAAAATAATAGAGACTGCTATTCCCTTTACCAAGATAACCTTCTTGAAATGGTTACCCTCTTCAGACCTTGATTTTCTCTTTCCTTTAGAGTCAAATGCTCTTCTATTGGTTTTCCTATGCTTCCTCCCTTCAGTCCAGAGTAACTGCAGATCTCTCCAGAGGGAAACAGCACACAGGCAAATGAAGAAACTGAGGAATGGGATATTATCCATAATAACATTACAGAGCTTCTCATATTCTCCACACACAAAGTGGGCTCTTATGCATTTACTTCTGACTTGGAAAGGAATCACAACCTCATTTCCCACCTCCTAATCAGATGATGACCTGTCAGTCCAGGAGATCAGCTGGAATTGCCAGTGTTTGCAATTCCTACAGCTCACAGGCCCCGTGTCCAGAAAGTCCATTAGCAATCTAATGGAAAGTAGCATAACCAGCTTCAGGGAGTGCCTGTCAACAAAATTCTTTGGAAAAAGGGGGAAAGGATTTCTTTTTGCCTTTTGAAAAAAAACCCCACAGAAACAAGGAGCTTGGGCAGCATTTTAACCATGAGGGGATAAATCAGTTTTCAGCATCCATGGGCAGCTAATGAGGACCTGCTGCTGACACAGTTGTGGAGGGAAGATTCACCAGCCAGTTTTTATTCCTTCTGCAAAGGCACAAAGTGGGTGCTGTTGGTTATTATTTGTGACAGTGTTTCATGCAGAACAGCAGGTCCTCATTAGGAGAGCCACGTTTGCCACAAACATTCACCTCTCATGCAGAGATCAAGTTCCAGTTTGAGCTCACAGCACACAAACATCTACTTTCTCTGTTTTCAGGAGGCAAGAGACAATCAGAAGGAATTAACATACACATGCTACCACAGGCATAGTTTTCTCCTTTTAAAATTACATCATTTTAATTTCAGTAACCTAGAAGATCACCATGCAACTAGGAAGGTTTGCCTACCTAGTTTTTGTTGATGCATTAAATGGAGCAAGAGGAGGCTTGGTAAAAGAGTAGAAGTCTGAAAAATCTGTGTTGCCTCAAAAGCACAAATATATGAGTGCCTCTTCAGCCAATTATTCAAAATCACATAATAAAGTTGATTCTGTAATGAAGTACAGACCAAAATTCACGGCTGTTTATAAGTTGCAGATGCCAGTCACTAAATCAGAGCATGTGGAGTAACCCCTATGTGATAAAAGTGAGATGGATGGACGGATGGATGGACGGACAGACGGGCGGACAGGCAGGCAGATCCACTAACAAAGTGTTCATAGAATTTTAATATTTAATAGCTAAAAATATCATATAACAGGAGTCAGGATGCAGTGGAGAAGACATAAGGGATTTGAATTTCTCCTCTTTTCAAGAAAGAATGTTTTCAGGAGAAAAGTAATTAACTGAAAAGCCATGCATAAAAAAACCTTGGTCATAAACTTCTCATATAACAAACCCAGTGTATCTCCATCAAAGTGTGGCTGAAAAGGTAACACTACCACACTTACCCAAGTTAAATGAAAAAGAGGAGAACAGGTTTGGGCATGAGACTGAGCATGTTTTGCTTCCAGGAAAAAACCAAAAACCAAACAAAGCAAACAAAAAACTAGATTTTGATCATGGTCTAAGGGTTGGTGGGCATAGGTTCCCAAAATGCTGCTTCTAAAACTCTAGTAAACTCCCAATACTGTTGCATTGAAAGTTAAAGGGAGAATTGCTTTAGAGGCATCTGAAAGAGCACTTCATGATTTGGATCAGCACAAACTGAAAAAATAGCCAAATATTAATGCAAGAGCAAACACAGTAGCTAAACAAAAAAAAATAAACATTTCTTTTTAGGAGGTATAGTTTTTAACAAAAATTTTGGAGTGATCACATCAAGCTTATTTTTTTCTTTTCAGTGTCTAGAGACGTGGATCATCTATGCAAACAATTTAAATCTTTTTCCATCAAAAATTATCTGCATAACACAAGAATTGAAAGTGCTAACCAAATACTCACTGTGTACTTAGGGATGGAATAACTCTCAGTTACAAACTTCACTCCAAAAAGATGTGTCTATTTTTAATCAATGCTTTTTGTGATCCCAAATTTTGCAGGAATCACACTATCAAACAGGTGTCCTATAAAAGCTGAACATTATTCTGTTTAACTTTGCTACACATGCTGGGCAGTCTGTCTTATATTTTTCAAATGTTGTACAATTTTACTAAAAATTTTACTTGGTCATGGTGCAAATGAACACATGCAAACAAACAAACAAACAAACAAACAAAAACACATTATACTTCTCCCAAACTTGCAGGTCTATAATAAAGTTTCTAGAAACATTTTCTTGGACATGAAGGAAAGCTTTTTGTACTGCTGGAGATAGCAGCAGCAGAGTAAAAAAGTAATCTATATTCCAGAATTGTGCTTTCAAATAAACAAAAGAACAGCATAAGCAAAAACGTTACAGCCACATCTAACAGTGCCAAACAGTTTGGACAGGGCATATATCTGTAATTGTGGGAAGTTATTTCCTCATAAAGACAGCATAATTTAACATGTAGCTCAGCAAGTAATGGAGAAAATCAAATCTGTTAAATAGTAATTAACTTGCAATTAACTCAGATTAGTCGAGAGTCATGTACACAATGGGTAAGGGAGTCCACAGTGTGTCAGAGTGAGAGTAATTGGCATAGAAAGCTGAAACTGAGAAGTTCAGAGAGAGGAAGTACAGTTGGGAAGAATTTTCCCAAGTTGAACACAAATATTGAAAGCAAAGAGTGAACTCCTGGTAGGTTTGAGAAAATGACTCAACAGATTAAGGAGAGAAAACAAACAGCTACTGGGAAAAGATAAGCCATTTAAAGCAGCCCAGAAAGTAAGAGACAGCTGAAAACAGAAATCCCCACAGACCACAAGAGCTTTGCATGGACAAACCCATAAGAGGCTCTGATTGATTAAGAGTGATGATTGGAAATATCTAAAATGAAGAATTTCTCTCATTCATTAGAAGAAACTCATGAAGACTCATATGGTGTTCCAGCTGGAGAAACAGCCCTGACAATCAGCACTGACTTGGTTTCCAGGGGAGGAACACAGCAACTGGTTTACAGGCAGTTTATTGCAGAAGGTCTAAAAGGTGGCACCAGCAAGAAGGATAAATCCAGCAGCAATATAACTGGTATAACAAGAGATGCAAAGGTATTGATGTAACAAAACAACTGCACATCAGCAGAGCGACTCAAGAGATATTCCCATTCAGAGTTGCAGGGGAAGGAAAGACAAAGCCACTGGAACAAGAGGAACAGGGACATGTTACCTTGTGTGGACCTGCCCTTTAAGCTTCAGAATGAGTGAGGTTTAGTAACTGATTATTTGTGCAAGGATTAGGAAAATGCCTCCTATTTCTCTACAAAGCTTTGGAGACCCAAGCAAGATATATTTAAAAAGAAATATTAAATATATCTAAAATATACTAGGATGACAGTGGCTACAAATTTCCAGGGAGAGGGAAGAGCTATGAAGACATAAAGTAAAATAATAGTGATAGTTCTTACGTAGTCCCCATATAGTAGGCTATGGCAACATAACATGTTTGAGGACTTACTATGCCACAAAGAACTGCTTTTTGAAGCTGCTAATGAAAAACCTCACAAGATGAGAAGCAATTCTTGAATCAGCTCAAGATTTAGGATGAAACCATCCAAGAAAAACTCTGGAACAGACACAACTCCACACTCAGATACAAAAGCACTTGTATGAGAGGGGGAAAAAAGCCAAAAAGAAACCCAAAAGGAAACCCACAAGAGGTTTAACTTGAAAGGTTATCTTGCTTAACTTGAAAAAGAAGAATGATACAAAAATGAAGAAGCTTGTTAAAAATAAATTAAAAAGAATCGGCTAAAATTTTAAAATATTCATATAAATATTTTAAAGCTTTCTTTCTATATAAACTGGCATAGAGACTCTTTAAAGGCACCACTGTAAAAGCTCTCAGAGTATATGGATATTACCTATCAAAAATAATCTTAAATGGGTCTCCAAAAAAAGTCAGTGTACTCAAATGGCAGAGTAAAAGAGGCTATTAGACATGAAAAGATATCCTTCAAAAGGAGAAGTCACATACACCTGAGAAAATTGAAAATAACAAACTCTGACAAGATTAACATAAAATCAGAATCAGGGGGGAATAAAAAAAAATGAAACCACCAGATAAGCTCATGAAGTAACTTGCTAAAGATTAAAAATACAGAGTTTTCAAATGTTCATGAGAAGCAGAAAGTCTGTTTGGGCACAGGCTAAAATGGATGTGTATGAAGAACTCACAAGGAAGGCAAACTAAATTAATCCTCTGCATCCATATTTCCCATGGAGAATCATAGTGGTGTTTGGGACTGAAGAGATTCTCTGTACAGGATGAGTATAAAATACTTCCTCAAACTAACCTGTCATTAAAAAGTTTTTAGAATAAATTGATAAAATCAATAGAAACACATAACATACACCTAGTGGTTCCAAAGCATCTCAGATATAAGATCTGTGATTATCAAATTGTAGTTTGCAACCTCCAACTTAAATCAGTGTTAACACAAGTAGAACAAAAGATAATAAGCACAGTATCAAGAGCTCAGGGAATCTGACTTCTGGAATGGAATATTGGTAGAAAGTTAATCAAAGACTAAAATGTTTACCTCATGGGTGGAAGAATTTCCAAAGACTTTCCAAACACCCTGGAGGGAAGCTGAGCCTCCCAGGTCTCATCCTGAGAGCAATGGCAAAAAGAGTAGTCCAACACAAGTACTGCTCTTCTGTTCCCCCAGCCCCAAATCGTGGCATAATCCTTCATTGGAGACTGCCATGAAACAGGCAGAAAGGTTCTCCTGTACATTAATAACTGGGGAAAAGGCAGGAAACAAAAGCTAGGAAACCCCCTTATAAATATATATATGTTGTTATCTTCATAGACTTTCAGGTGGGCTTTATAAAAGCAAACCCTACAGAAAAATGTTCCTTATTATAAATATCACTCTGACACTGGTATTTGAAAGCAATTCTTACAGAAGCAATGTAGATGCTGACACAAGGCTCCATGAAAGCATCTGTTTACCTCCAAATCTATCATTAGTTCTCTTCCACAAGACAATAAAAACTCAGCCCAAAAGAATAACAAAGTAAAACCAGCATAAACATTTTCTGTCTGCGCTTCTGCTGAACGGAAGAGTCGCATCTATTTGTTTTTTAAGAAGAAATTATGCTAATTTAAACAAGAAAGCAACACTAAGAAATAAATTGTTGCACATCTTACTCAGAAACATCACATAACAAGGTCATTGTGGCTGAGGCAATTATTTTGGCAAATTGTTGTGGAGGGATAAGAGCTAATAACACCAGTTACAACCAGTGAATTGCACATGTGTGTCTCAACGCTCAATGGATAAAGAAATTTATTTCTGTAAATTAGCAGTAGGATAAACAAGGCTGTGTCCTATACAGACAACCAGCACTGCCAGGTGGTGACACATTGTCATTTGGACAACAGGTTTGTCTTTGTCTTGTTATATGAATTAAACTCAGTATGAACAGAGAGAGCAGAGCAGCACCTGCAACTCCTCAGAGTTGGGGACTCGGATAAACTCCCTCTTTTAGGGCACCATGGAGGGAGGACAGAAGAATACTAAGAAAAAAAACCTGTGATCATATTATTCACAAATAAACGTGTCAGCTTTGCAAAGGGCAATGTTTAATTTCCAAGAGCAAATGCAGCACTTGCCTGTGGTATTTGGGACATAAATGCAGAAAGGTGGGGAGCTCTGCACACAAGCAGTGCTGCCACCCTGGGGGTGACCCAGCCCTGGCAGCCCAAGGGGCACTGCACATTGCCTAAGGACTAAGTGAGCCCCAGTGCTGTGATTGCTTGTTAGGTTGTTTTCATTTGGGAAGGGGGGGGGGGGGGGGGGGATAAATAAACAATTCTAGGAGTTGT
>JAWWEV010000034.1:4460755-4513218 GCA_035583235.1 Hafferia zeledoni | reverse complement strand
TCCCAAAAGCAAATTAACACAGAACCTTTGAATTCAACTGTTCCATCAACCAAAACCCCTTCCTTTCCCACCTCCCATAACGAACCCCCCCCTCATTATTTTCTCACAGGTAGAACAAGAGAGATATTTGGAAAGTAACTGAGCAATGCAAAGCTTGCCACATGTAAGTGGTGAGATCGACTGAACTATCCCAAAGTGCTGCCAAAAATAAGGGACCAAAGCCACAAGAAGCAACCTTCTGGGCTGGGTTTCTGAATTGTCCACCTCAGTCCTGAAGATCCTCAGACAGAAAAACTACACGAATAGTAACATGTGTTGGAAGCTCACTGTGATTTCTGATGGAACAGCATCCTGCTATTTAGCCATTTCTAGCAATTCTCTCACATGTAGTCTCGTTGGTCCCAGCCAGGAACAACCTTGGGGTGGCTATTCTTTCCCTGCCTTTCCTCTACCAGCTGCTTGCCCCAAATCATAGGCTTCTGTTTGTCTTTGAAAATTTTTCTTTTAGATTTGTTTCACATGGTTAGCAGGCTTAGTCTGAGAGACAAACAGGCAGTTAAATGGGAGCAGACTTGTACAAGCCTCTTTTCCAAGGGAATAGGCTAAAAGTCAGTTGCTGCAATAGCCAGGGGATTATTCCTGTGCTTGGCTTCAGCCTCCCTGTGTGCTTTCCTGCAGCTCTGGGGCAGCCAGCAGCACACAGACAGCTGCCCTGCTTCCACCCTCACTTGAGGGGCAAAGGGGAACCTGCTCTCTGTGTTCCTCATGTTTGCTCAGCTACCTCTTGCCCCAGAGACCTGAGGATGCATTCCTCAATGTTTAAGGCCTGACAGGTGTTAAGGTATTAACTCAAGAGGGGCTTGGATTATCCTTCCTCTACTAATGAGGAAAATACAGACAGAATCAAAATCTGCTCTCTGCTTCAGGCAGCAGGTTAGCAGAGATGAAGAGGAACATTTCTAAGTGAAAAATCGCAAAACATGAAGACTGTAGGATTTTTTAGTCAGGGTTGCATAAGATGCAAATGCAGACATTTTAAATAAACACTGGGTGTTTCTGTTATGCCAGTTGAAAGCTTCAGCACATTTACTATTTTTTTTTTTTTTAAACAAGCCTGTATGTCTCAGTTATGATAATGCCAGCAACATATACATCTGTAATGTTATGCTCTTAGCTACTCTTACAAACACACTGGAAATACAACTGTAGGTCAAATAACAACTGGAGCTCAAAGGATCACTACAATAGCCTGACCATCACATGTCTGTGCAAAAAACATTTTTCTAAACAACTGGGCTGTTGAATAACTCATGAACTTAAAGAATATGTCACAAAACCAAGATGCCAAATCAACAGTATGAGACTGTAGAACAATACAGAACTCAGCAGCCTGATTCAGTGAGCTGACTTAAGGTCCAGAGGCCACCCAGTCTCTGGGGTGTGTGAACTTTCCTACTCGTCTACTCTATGCTAGTGCAGAACTTCATGCTGTGCTGCCACTCATTCTTAAGGGTTAGGCTGGATCTCTTCAGTATCACAGTACACAGTCAAAAGTTCAGAAGCCACCTCTGACTGCACTCATAAGCACCTTATCCACACTATGAGCCATTATGAGTCATTTACATGAATCATTTCAACAGAGTCTGAGCAAGGACTCTGTCTTGCCAAACCTGGTGGAAAGTTCCTTCCCTACAAATAAATTTCTCTATGTATACCATAGTTCTGGAAAACCATTGTCTTTCCATTTTGGAACAAAGTCATTTGGTTATTTGATGGGTTCATTTAGAATCTCAGGAAGGAAGGAGGGTCACTGTAGACAATAAGGGAGGGGGAGATTAAAAAAATTAAATAAAAACAAAATGTTCAAATAAATATCTTGAAATCAATGTTGGATGCATATTATGACCAGGGGTCCTGCAGTCCCTATGTCCTGTGTGATGGGCCTGCCACAGTGCTCTTGCAGTGATCCAAACCATTTAGCTGCTCAGGCTTTTCCCCTTTTGGAGTGGTTAGGCTGCTATCACTATGTACCTCCTGTACTGGTGTGAAATTACCTCCAAGTCAGAAGGCTCACTTGAGCTCTTAATGCAAAGCCCAAATTGTATCTAGGACCTTCCACAGCCAGAATTGATTTCTGCCTGTAAGCACCATTGGGTTTTCCAAATACTGTACTTGGTGGATTTTGTTGCAAAATTAGCTCTGAGCTACATAAGCCACAATTGCTACTACAAGACTTAAGAGGGACTGTATGCATTTAAGGTATGGCAAGCACATGTCTTTAACAAACATTTATTCTAGTTTTAAAATGTGAGCTAAAATCATGTCTTTTCAGTGCTGCATTCTGCTTATACTCCACTAAGTGTGTATGTGTCTAGACTTGAATCAAAAAATACGATATTTTGTAAATAAAATATAAACAGCTCAGATATGGATCACAATCCCTATTTCTTTTTGACAGCATAACTGCATAGTTAAAAATCCCGGCTCAAGCAGCATGTCAAGACAGCTCTTGGAAAGTGAGGGATGAGAAGTGGGAGAATATCTCTAAGTGCCCTTGGTGCAACTGCAGAGGCTCATCCTCCTTGCTACACACAGCTGAAAGGTGTCACTGCAACCGGTTTTGGGATGATGCACTCAGAGCAACCAACCCCTGTGGGGGCTCAAGCCTTGCACAAGCAGACCAACAATCCTTCTTCTTTGCAAAGAGACCATACTGAGGACAAGATTCATGTGCAGTGGAAGTACAAAACATCTCTTCACCCCTCTTGAAGATTTAATACAGGCTTCCATTTTGGCACTCCCAAAAAGAAACTAATTCAGTTGAACTCTGCTGCATTGATTAGGAAAGATATGCATGACAAGGCATCAGTTAGTTTTAATAGTCTACACCAGAAGGTACCCTTAGTTATTTAGAAAACATAAGAGTCTTTATTTGAGCAAACTACTGGATACCAAAGCATTATACAGAGCTAAAAGTATTGAAGCTGGCATTACAGCAAGCATGCACTGAGAAGGTACCAAAGACTTGGGTTATCTTAGTTTGCATAATAAGCAGTTTTCTTCTATAGTGAAAATATCCACATCCTTAAGACATTAAGGCAGCATGCCTGGCTGGAGTGACAGCTAACCCTGCACAGGCATCCAGACATACCCCATCTCCCTGTGGCAGCTCTACCTGGGCAGCAGAAGGAAGATCAAGGTTACATCAGAGACATAAACTAAGAACCCCTTCTTAAGGCCTTGGAGTGATATTGTTCTTGGCACCAAATGAAAAGAGCTTCTTCCACCAGCACGGGAGAGCATCGGCCCACAGAATTCAAACTGAAATTTCACAGCTCAGATTCAGCAACAGCTACAAGTTAGTGCCTATCACAGCAACCGAAAACTTAAATTCATTTTTAGTTATTTACTGTAGATAGTGATAGATTGAAACAGGTAATGTGCTTACGAGAGTATATACTCTGCTCAGGAAATTTAAAAGGAATAATCACCACCCAAGGAATTGTTTCATGTTTAAATGGTATATATAATATTGGTGATTGAATGAATTATGAACAGCTCATAAAGCCTTGAGAATATACATGGTCCAATGAGTATTTGCAATAGATTTTAGGAGTTAGTAACAACATTAAAGAATTTCATAGAAATCAATGATGACCTCATACAGGAACACAACAGTAATTTAACAGTTCACTCACTTTACCTGCCAGGCACAAACAAGAGCCACTGCCACATAAACATGTCCCTGATTCCCCCCACACCTCTCCCTTATTTTTTATTTATTTTAGTAAACTGAAAATGTCATTATTTGTGCTGTAAAAAGGGAGCAGTTTTAAGCTGCAGATAAATTATGCAACTTCTTAGACAAAGCAGGCAGAAACTTCAGTAGGAACAAAAACTAGAATTGACTATTCCACAAAGACATCTGAAACCAACCTACATTACTGATCATCACAGAGAGCAGGGGGAAGGCAGATCAGAGAAGCTACATAAGACCTATATAACTGTGAAGCTTAAATGCAGCTCTGCTGGGAATGCCCACTGCAAAGTCAGCAGGAGTGGAACTGCTCCCAAAGGCCACCCCACACCTCCAGGATGACCTAGAGACATCTGAGCAGGGATGATGTGGCAGGGCCAGGTGACAGTCCAGCACTCAGCAGATGGCAGGAGAGAACACACTGTGTCCCAGTGGACCTGAGCTTAAATAGGCCCCCTGAGCATGGCACCAGGGCAGGTGAGGTTTCCTGGAGCATTTAAGGTTCATTAGAGCTCTCTGAGTCTTCAGGACATTTAAGGACAAAGTTTGAACTGGACCAAAGAAAGTCTGTGATATACCAGCCCTCGTGCCCATCCAGGGGAAGTGCAGATCCATGCAGAGCTGCTCTCCACTCACAGCCCCACCACACAAAGCTGCTTGCAATTCACCCCAAGTGTTCTGGCTACATGATGCATTTGTCCCCCTGTGAATATTCAGTGCTGATTTGCAGTGACAGTGGCAACCATAGAGACCAAAACACACACTCATCTTGGAAGAACCCATCTTATAGACACTAATGTCAACTTTATTAGGGTTTATGGGGTGGAACAGGGGCCAAAGCACTCATAAAGTTCTGTTATTTGAAATTCCTGTGGAACTATTTCATATTTAAAGCATCAGTGATAGAGAAGAAGCAGATGTCAAAAATCAGGCCGAGTCTCAGGATATGTGCTTGTTTACACCATTGCAAATGGGGAAATGCTATCAATCCCAATTTTTCAATCTTTTTGGCAGGGTGTCAAAGATCAGAGAAGACTGAAAACAAGCAGTGAGTCCAACCCCAAAATGGTTTGTTGGTTCATTTTTTCTTATAATTTCTTCAAAGAGTTCCTCGGGCATAACTAAAATAAACAAGACCACTTGACTGCTACATGGTACAATTGAAAACTGTTATGTTGCATGAAAAACAACTCAAGAAATCGCTTGGGGAGATACATCTTTTCATCCTTAACATTGTACTTTTAACAACATACACAGTGCAAGACTTGTACTTCAAGGGAAAACAGCAGTTACTTTTTCTCCCCCCAGAAACAAAACTATTTCTTTAGAAAAAACCAATTAAACAAATAAACTGTGCCTCAAAAAAATCCCCACCAAAACAAACCAATGCATAAACAGAACCCCCACCTCCTCATTTCCCCTTCATGCATATTCATGATCCAGTCAGACTGGAGTAGAGCTTGGAAGCAAGCCATGCATATGCTCAGACATTACCTGGGCCCCTGGCAATAGGGAGAGACTGAAATATTGCTCCTATTTTACTCCCTGAACGTAATTTCTCATGCTGTTCTGCTGACTGCTGAAGAGGTTTTAAAGCCTCTCTGCCTTCATAACATATATACTGTCATCTCTGAAGAATATGTCAGCCACAAAGAGCAGTGGGGACCCTCAGAAGAAATCCAGAGCAGAGAGAAAGGAAGGACTTTTACCCCTTTGTAGGGAGTGAGAGGCAGCAATGGAAACTTTGACAAAGTTTGGAGTCACCACTCACTGTCTCTGACCCTCTGGAGCTGAACTCAGTGCTGGGTGACATTTAAAACAACCAGAGAGGGGCTGTGGCAGCTCAGGGGCTCGTTTACAGAAAAAGCTGTTTTCCTTCTTTTTTGTGTCTGATCTTAAGCCTCCCAAAATCCTGGCTGTACCGGAGTGTTGAGCACCTTACAAATTAAGACAGCAGAATGGTTTTAAAAGCTTGACACTTACTGTGGTACACTTTATATTTTTAGTCAGGTCTAAAACCTTAAAATATAATTAGTTTTACCTGCAAATTACTAGTTAAGCTTGTAGTGTAATTCCATCTGTAATGTACTTATATACCAAACATGCTTTGAAGGGATAAAGGAACCACGAGAAATGATGAATTTTTAAAAAAGAGCAAGAATTTAACACATAGTAATTCCTTGCAATGGGAAAAATCACAATGAGATTTTTCAAATTAAAGTGTTGTAAGTAAACACCAAGAATATTTTGGTTCTTGTTTACAGAAATGTTAGCTAAAGGAAGAAATGTAACTCACAAAGGAAGGGGAATTAACATTTGTTGACATTTTCCTGCTTTTAGTTTTTATGTAAACTCAAAGCAATTAAATTATGTTTAAGACATTTTTGCTGTAAGTAGTTTCCATTTACATTCCTAGAAAAAGTAATCTAACTATTTTATTGCATTGTTGGGAGCCCTGTAGCAACAGACCAAATATTTTGCAACAGGTCTGTTTGCCATCTCTAGAGTTGGAAACCAAAGACTTGAATCAATTTAATTGCATCAGTGTTTCTCAGCTACCACGCCAGAATATGTTGTTCTCCAGTTTAAAGGGTCTATTCCTACCTCCCCCCACAGCAGTCTCTAAATAAACCTATAAATCCTTGTTCTGTAGCACATGAATTATCAGTAACTTCAGAATAAATGAAGACAAAAATGGTTGAATATTTAAACGTGTAGCAACTCCATCCCGTGATAGATCATTTCAAACCAAAATTCATTTTTTTCTTTGATATCTACTACTGCTATAAACTTCCAGTTTATCATAGAACATTACAATTTATGGTATAACAAGCTTGTGTACTGACTATAAACCCTTTGTCAATGCCACTGTAAAGACTTTATAGTCCATAAATAATAGAAGAGCGATAGTATCTATCCTTCTTATTTTGCCCAGCACATCCAGAATACAGGACTCTAAACATGTCAGAGGATTTGCTTGTTTTACATACAGTATAGGTTATGTAAAAAAAATAAAAAAGGTACATTTCTCTCAGTATTTGGCTTACACAAAGCCCATTCAAATAAATAGAAGTCACAGGTGTACGTTATAATTCGAAACAAAAGATGCACACAAGCAAAAATCAGTCTCAATTTACTGCAGCATTCATTTATGGCCAGGGACTACAAAAACTAATTTCTTATCTCCTAAATCACTGAAGAGAAGATGGCTCTTCATGTGCAATCACTCAGGGAGGAATTTGCTCAGAACTCTGCACTCAGTGTATCACCTTTACCTGGCTCTTCATGATGTGCTCATTTGGTCAAGACATACCTTTGTCTCCCAGTGCAGCAATTCCAGACTCAAATCTGTCCCCTGTTTACAGCCCATAAAAGTTAATGCTTTTTGGGGTGGTTCTACCTTATGTTGAAGCAGAATGACCATTCCTCATATTGCATCCCTCCATCCTGTACATGACAAACCAGTAAGAACCTCACCTGCCATGCCTGCCAGGAACAAGGGGCTGTGGAAATCTGTGCTTCTGGCTCCTCCTCTGCACAGATTCCCATGCCAGGATGGGCATTTCATTTTTCATCCCACTAGCAAAAGACAAGATGGGGTTGCTTACAAACGATCATGCAAGGAAGTGTCACAACTTTTAGTCTAAAGGCCACTTCACTCCTATTTCTTTAGTTATTTACCCTGAAGATCATGAAAATAAGATGCCAGTTTGTCCCTGAGCTCCACACCAAACTCTTATCCCAGATGTGACAATCAAAGCTCACAGTGCTCTCAGCCATAGCCTCAGACATTCCATAACACACTAGATTTCTCTCAGCACACAAAAATTCCCCCAAGCTTGTTTGCTGAATGTGTTTGCCATCATACAGCTCTCCTCCTGCAGTCCCCATGGCAGGATGCTCATGTCTCAGCAGGGACTGCCCCTTCCCATGGGATCGCCCTCCAGCCCAAAGGCCTCACCTATTGATGCCACAAACCAAGCTTCTTGCTCATGCTTACGATGCTCCCTCCATGGATTCCCACACCCCTCTCACTTCCTGCAAACTGACAAACACCTTTATTTTTATTCTTACCTCCTTTATCAACTCTCAAGAAGTACATATTGTCAACTTTTTCATTGTGAAATATAAGATGGAGTGACGACCTTTGCTCCCTTTTCATCTCAATAAGAGAAAATTAATTAATGAAATAAACAAATCTGATCCTTTTTCTTTTCCAAACCTTGGGAAGGGGATGGGTCCCTTCTTGGGTTACGTATTGCAGCTATCCACAAGATCACATTCCTGCAGCTCTGCTGGTCCTACATCCCCCTTCAGTGTTGCTGAGCCAAATGCACGCAACAAAACACCCTTGTGAGTAGATGTAGCACATCTTTAAATGTTGATGTATTCAAATATCTTTATAGAGAATATGACACAATAAGTCTCAGGTGAACCCTTCGGGAATTCCAGGAAAAAGGCTGCCTAATCTCCAGTTAAACAGGCCTATTATCTCTCACTCCCCATGAGAAAGTGAAGCAGAACTGATTTGATTAAGAGCAAATTAACCTCTCTAACACAGCTACCCAGGGTTTTACACCTGTCACTTTAGTATGACAATTTATATTTATTCAAAAAGCCATGAGACAGTAAATTAAACATTGCCCTAATTAGAAAAATGTCATATGTTACAGTGGGCTAGCAAACTGAACTCATTTCAAACAGTTCTGGTGCAAAGCAGAGCATTAATACAAGTAGAGTCAATATTTTTTACACTGTCACATTTGAGCTGAATGCCATCGTGCCACAAATGTGTATTTAAAGTTCCATCAAACAATAGGCTGGACTTGATTCAAAGTTCACCACATACACAAATTTGTTTAGGAAAAGCCATCAACACCTTAATTACCACATGCTCCAACCTATTTCTACCGTCTAATGTCACAGCATAAAGCAGATCTCCTCTTAATTAGATCTGTTGGCACAACATTCTTCCTAAAGTTATTATGGAATAGATAAAAGGTAAATTCTTCCATACATTTGCTTCATCAGATAATGACTCATAAGTGAACCTCAGTGTTTCAAAACAAACTGAAATTGTACAATACAAATTTTTGGGCCTACAGAAACTCTCTTAGACATCTTAAAACTATATATAGTAACTTGTTGAGATAACAGTAAGGAAGACCAAGGTGCAACTATTCACTCAACGAGCCAAAATTCAGCTGACACAGCCGATTTATGATTTATGATTTATGAAATAAAGAACTTGTGAGCTGGGAACATCATAATTTGAGATGAAATAGTGGAGTAAATTTTGGTTGTTTTTTTTAAACTTATCCTTACCTTTTTAACAGCTCTAGTTCTCTTGCTATCTAAAATCAGTATGCATACTGTAATTACAACACAGATAATGACCTTTGTGATAAATAAGTACAGTTTATACAAAAAACTCTTCAGAGTTGCTCTCAGGAAACTGTATAATAATGAAGCTATCTGAACTCTAACAAGAAAATAATTTAGGTCATTATTCCCAGCAATAAATATTGAACACACACATTTGTTTTTCTTAGCTTGCAGAAAAGCTAGAGGAGGCAGAACTATTATTTTTTAAAAATGTGTATCTATGTTGTATATATATTTATAAAGAGACTTTCTGTACTATGCATAATTATCTATTTTAGATACATATCCCCACATATAAACATAGATAAGCATATATATATATATATATATATGTAGATAATAATGAAATATATAAATAAATAATGCTCTTATTTCTCAGTAAACGAAGAATCTTGACTTGATGAGTGGGGGAGACACCACATTTATGACACAGGTATGGCTTTGGTGTAGCAGTGAGACCTCCTGCTGCAGTATATGCATGAGAAGCCTTGCCTGGATGGCACCTTTCCTTCTTTTCCTCCTCTTTCCCTCCCCATCTTCAGGGCTGCTTCTCCCTCCATGCCCACACCCAGCACGGTCCTACATGAGGACAGGCACAGCTTCTCTCCTCACCAGTCCTGGGAGTTTGCTCCCTTAATTTCTGTGCCTGTCTCTTTTCACAATCCATAAATCCTCAGACTTGCATTTGGTCTGGGAAATGCTAAAACTGTCTATATTCACCTTACATTAATGGAGAAATTAAGGTCTCCTGGTTTATCACAAAGGATAGTCCCCAGACCTTGCTCCAGAGCCACTGGAGACAGATCAGGCAAAGCAGTTCTTCAAATCTAATAGAGCCATTATCCCTTATCAGATCTGGGGTTAAACAGATAACATCAAAACCAAAGGGAGCCAAGAGAGGCAGAAGTCAAAAAGAGAAACAAGAGATTTGCAGTGGCTATTTTAAAGCTGTAAAAGCCTAAAGATCCATCAAGCAATTCTTCAAATCGAGTTTTAGCACAAAACAACGAAAGTCTACCAATAATCTTAATATTTCCAAAGGTCACCAAATACAGAAAGTTCCTCAAAATAGACGGTCACATATAATCATTATTTTTACGCATTATCATCAGGCTTCCAGGCTCTATGCACAAAGGGCCAGCATCACAGACACTGGGACGTGCATTATTTTTTGGATGACCCCTTTCCAGCCTGAGCTGTTCAACAGGGCATGAAACAACCTCCTCTTTCTCCCTTAACACATAACAGCCATACAGCCTCAAAACAGGAAGACAAAGATCAAAGATGCAAAGATTATCTGAAAACAGCCTGTCTGCCTTGTCACCAACCCTCACATTCCATGGAGATAAGTTTGTCAGTAACATATTGCCCAGTTCATTGAATTTTCCTTAATTCAGATTCATTTCTAGATACCTCACTCAATTTAACTACTTTGAAAATATCTTGGCAATATGTGTGGAGACCACACTAGGGAATATCTACCAGGGAAAATCCAAAACACCCAAACAAATATTCCCCTCAAACTATGTTAGGCAACCTAAGTTAAAATAGCAGGAAGCACAGCCCAGCCTGTGTTTTAGCTTGGGATGGCATCTCTGTCTCATCCTTAGTCTGCTCATGGGCTGAGCTGTAGAGACAATTAACAACCCAGATTGCCTCATGAATCAGATAATTCATGTGAGCCAACTGAAGTTACAGACTCCTGATACTGCAGGATGGGCCTAAATTCACATATCCCATTGCAAAAAACATCACTTCCCCCAGAAAATTCCAGAATAATATTCTTTGAAGCTGGACATTCTCATGACCTGGGAGTGTTTTTGAGAAAGCTCCTGAAAAATTCATTATGCTTTTATATACATACATATATACACACACACATATATATTTTTATTTTTTTTATATATATATATTTTTATATATATATATATATATAAAAATACAAAAAATTTCTACTTTCCTTTAGAATGTTTTTAACCTGCCCTAATCCCAAATGCTTTGGAATGGGAACCTTAATATGACTCAAGAAAATAGCAGTGGGGTTATAAAGGTGTCATTTATTTCTTCTCTAACTATCTGCTCAAAAACTAACCCTTGTGCACCCCAAATGGGTTCTGCTCCTGCAGTCACATGGAAATGGAGCAAAGGAATAACAGCAACAACTCGTGTCAAACACAGCAACAGACCCCAGGAAGGAATATTTTTAGAAGATTTGAAAATGGAAGTTTTCTTTTAGGTTGTGCATTTGTGGGTCAGTGAGGAAATGACAGAAATAAGAAGGTGGCACCTTATAATTTAATGATTGAGTAAAATGGAGTTATGGATCATCTGCGAATAAGACAGATTTAAAACAAAAAAATTGGTTTTACATTAAAATTTGAGGAATGTGAAGCCTTTGGGAAGAAAGAAATAAAAGGAAATACAGAAAGGGCAGCTCGTTCATACACATCATATGTATCATCAGGAAATTCCTGAGGAAAGAGCAGCTAAAAGTTTTGAGCAAAATAGGCATATCAGCTCTCAGATACAGTAGATTTGCTATTCTTTTTGAAAAAGCAAACAGGGGGGGAAAAAAGAGAAGAAACTGTAGGGGTTATAAAAATAGCTCTTTACAGAAAAAAAAAAAAATAATACCAATCAACAAGCTTTTTCCCTCAGGTATTTTTCAGCCTATAAAAATTGAAAGCTACCAGAAAATGAGACTTCAAGAAAATACTGCAGCAGGAATATTAAATTTGTGTAAGAAGACAAGTAAAGAGATGGGCAGGATCACAGTATGTGTTCTGGATCACACAGGTGACTTAGAAAAGCATTTATTGTTTGCCATCATCAACACCAGAGCACAGGTGAAGTGTTTTTATGTGTAGCACCCAGTACACCAAAAGAGCATTAAAAAAACCCCAAAACTTTTAGCTGCTCTTTCCTCACAGCCCGGTTTAAAACATCTGAAATCATAATGTTCATGTACTGAACGAGACAGTCTGACCAACATGAAATTAGTTTGAAAATCATGCAGTGAAGATACAATGAATGTGTGTCATTTTTGTTTACCTTCCAAGTCTAGAAAAATATGAATCTTAATAAAGCATCACAACACATGATCATGTAGTGACAGGACAAGGGGAAAAGGCCTTAAATGGAAAGAGGGCAGATTTAAATTAAATATTAGAACAAAATCTTCCCTGTGAGAGCAGTGAGGCCCTGGCACAGAGAGGCTGTGGATTGCCTATCCCAGGAAGAGTCCAAAGCCAGGTTGGACAGGGCTTTGAACAACCTGGTCTGGGGGCAGGTGTCCCAGTCCATGGCAGGGGGTGGAACAAGGTGACTTTTAAGGTCCCCCCAACCCAAACCATTCTGATACTGTGATTTATGGAAGACATAAAACAGAATGATCTCTTTGTTGCCCAAATCCAGGAGCAGAGGCTTTGGATGAGTCCTGAAAGATTAATGGTGAGATGATATGGGCAGATCTGCAGCACTAAGGCAATGATGTTCCCCTGAGCCCCTTGAACAGCAGCACGATTGGGAAGCAAAGGCTTCTGCACCAACTGAAACTTCCTCTGCAATGAGGCCCAAAGAAGCTGTTTGCCCAACACCCAGGAGTGCTGGGCAGCAGGTTCTGGGCGCTGCTGTCCTGGCTTAGTTTGCAAGTTGAAGGTCAGTTATCATCAGAAGACTGAAACCACAGGCAATGGCTGTTGTGGGGAGCAGAAGGCAAAACACCAAAGCAGCTCCCAAAACACCTGCTTTCCTAAAAAAGGAGAAAACAATCTGCCTGACTCGTATTTTTATTGTCCTCAAGGACAACTATGATTAGTCAAAAGCTAAGAAATTAGCTTTAATAAAAGAAGGAAGTGCTGGAACAGGGCCAACAATAACAGCAAAACACCATTCAAAGAACATGCTGAGCTATTATTTCGGTATTTTGCAGGATGAAGTTAGAATTACACCATCAGATACATGGATCCAATATGAGCCTTCAAAAGCAGAAATCAGCAGCCTGCCATATGCTGTATATCCTAAACACTAGTCAAAATAGCCTCATTTCATCTGACAGTACAAAGAACTGTCTGGATGTTGCATCTTTTCTTGGCAGACTAGATAGACTTATTACTGTGTTTTTTTCAAGACAGGAGAATCTCGTCCAGCACTTGCTTTGTAATCACAAAAAGATTATAAACTGGAGAGATATTAATATTCTTTGCCCTGGGTTTTGTGGAATTTTATATTCACATCATAGTTTGGTCATGAAGGATCAAACCTGTACACTTTCTGAGAGGAGACAAACAGCTTTTGTTGCACTGAGGGGACAAAACTCAGTGTTTCAGATGCTATTGCATGAACTCCCATTATGAGCTTTTT
This sequence comes from Hafferia zeledoni, assembly GCA_035583235.1. NCBI lineage: Eukaryota > Metazoa > Chordata > Aves > Passeriformes > Thamnophilidae > Hafferia > Hafferia zeledoni. Next base: position 4,499,714 of record JAWWEV010000034.1, on the reverse strand, counting down.
TAAAAAAAAGCTTTTGGCACATGCTGAATGTAAATAATGAGTTGTGTAGAATTATTATTTAGAAGATGGAAAGCACCAAATATCAGTACTGCACAGTCACAGTCCATTGTGGGACTCAGTCCATAAATAGCTAACAAGCACCTCCTACAGAAAGCCCACACTTTGCACAGTTGACAAATACCATCTATTTTATTCTCTGGTGAGTAAACAATAGGATTATATTAAACAATTCATTTTTGGGGGGGAAATAAACAAAAGCAAAAAAGAAAACAAAGCAACAACTAGTTGTTCTTCAGTAACTGTTGAAGTGGAACATGTTGTGGGCTCAGCCAACCCTACATGTGGCAAACCCACCTTTGTTATTAAGTTAAAAGGTGCTTTGGATTCCCATTAATGATGGAAGTGATGTTCTCTCAGCCTATGGTTTATACATTTCTAAACCAGATACTCATAGTTGATAACATAAAGCACAAAATAACATCAAGTAGAAGATTGTGAAATCAAATTAAACATCGTGCTGGTACTGTGAGATTTAGTTCTTTTTTGTGTGAAAATCAGAGCTGATTGGCCCAGTTTTCAATTTTTCAGTCAACCCATTTATTCCAGACAGCAGGCAAAATTTTCACATTGATAGAGACTAATATTTCTTCTGACTCAGGTACATCATTAAAAAGGGGAAAAAAGTAAATGCATCTAAATAACTCAGGCTTGGGGACTCCAGGGTTTGAAAGGATTCATGATTGACTGCTGTATGCAGGAAAGAAATTTGGGTCAAACAAATGAATAAGAAATAGGTGTAGGGCCACAGGAAAGTGGGGAGGGAGCAAAAAAACCCAACAAAACCAGTTATACAGAAATAAATGGAGTGTAGATTTTTGTAAGTAATAAAAAACAGATCTTCAAAACACCTCATGGCAGTTCTAGCGAAGTGCCATGGAATGGTATATTATTACTCCTTACATGAATGAACTGCTGGGTCTACAGCTGAGGGCAAAACAGGCAGACAGTGTTATCCATTGCAGAGTCTTTAATGAGACAATGTGAAGTTCAAGTTGCACACCACGCAATATTTTTCTCCCCTGTTCAATCTATATTAAGTCGATATTCTGCTAAAACCTAACATTTGTTGCATTTTTCCAATTTAGTTCCTGTCAATGTCCCCTGAAAGTGCTGAGCCCATCGAACCGACATCACCCACACAGATTTCACTGAGGGCACTGCAGTGAAAGCCCCGCCAAGCAGAGGCTGTGCTTGGAGGAGAGTGCTCAGCCCTTGTTTGCTCCACATCTGGCCAGCTGTGCAAGCCTGCAGAGTGCACACTGGGGCATTGCTCCGAGGCTCCTTCCCTCTTATCGAGAGTGCACAGCAGAGAACCAGGAGCACTAAGGCCATGGCTGCAGTGAAGACTAACCAACAGTTTTAACCAAGCAAATACAAAGCTGATTTGAGAGCCGCAGAGCTGTGTGAGCTGCTACATGACACACACAGCTGCTTCCAGTCCCTCCTGCTTGATTTTAATTCCTTTTTTGAAGGTTACTAATGTCTCAAACTGTCCTATTCAATATTTCAGCTAACTAAAAAACCAAATACTTTTTTATTCTAGTCTTACCATTATTTTCCCTGCTGGTTTTCATTCTGAAAGATCCCACACCTAAATGACTGCAAGCCATTTCTAGGGGATGCTTCACACAAAAGCATGGAGGGGAAAGAGCCTGAATTGTTCCTCTTCCTTTACTATAGCACAAAATCAGAGGGTACCTTAAGCAATAAGGTTTCATACCAACTCCTGCAAACTTCCCAAACATCAAACAGCCAAAGGTGATTTTGGTTGGCTCCCTTCCCCACCCTTTATTCCAGATAATATCTCTGCTTCTTATTCTCCTAGTCAAAGAGACAGAGAGCTTAAGAAAATTAATGGTAAGAGCAAAAGTTCTTTATAACACTTTATAATTTAAGGACATTCCTCTTGTAAGGAATAGAGACTATTAAATTCTCTTCACAATTTCTGCTTCTGGTATGAGTTTCTATAATAAATGGACTCTGACTTGTTACAGATGAACCCAGCAAAGGAACAAGCTCTAATAAGAAGACAGCAAACCTAATAGGGCAATTCTCAGGCAGGCACATTACACTTTTTGGCTTTGTTGAGAAGCAGTGGGCCCTGATTTCACTGGGCTGGGGCTTCTCATGCCACTGAGTCAAGAGTTCTGGCCAAAAGGGAGAGGAGGTCAATGTCTACAAGTTGGCCCAGGGCCTGTTATAAATGGATTTAGGATGATTCAGGTCATGCAAAATTACAAGGCATGTTGGAATGCTGTAAAATCTTTTAAAATAGCAGCTTTCTGCCAAAAAAGTATTGTAACAAATGCAAAATATTCTGTAGCTAATGAGAAAAATTGATGAATTGGATGGAAAATATTTTCTGTCATTGTGCAAGATTCTTTTGTGTTGAAGAACATAACAAAAATTAGAAAATTAGTGAACTATAAAACACATAATAAAGAGAAAAATGAAAATTAAGCTAAATAGGGGAAACCAGCTTAATCTGTAAATCATAACTAGCACACACCCTTAGAACAGCAACACCTTAATCTATGTCAGACCCACTAACACACTAACTCTTCTTTGAGGAACACATTCAGACACAAATTTGCTCTTTATCTTCCAGTCCAAGAAAATAGGGAGAGACTGCCAAATTTGCCTGTATGAGTCACAGCAGCCATGTTTTTATCATATCACACAACATGAGAGAAAAGACTACTTTGGTAATGCAGGAGAAAGGAAAAAAGGTCAATTCTTGAATGCCTTTAGTATGTCACAAAATCTGTAGTGATTCACTGGAAGTACTAATCAGGTATTCAGATGTGTAAAGCCTTACACACAGAATTGCCCAGCTCACAACTGAACCAGCCACAGTTGAACCAGGCAGCAGAGGAGGCAGCAGGCATGTGTATGACTACAGGTTTTGAAAGGCTGATTTTGCTCCCAGTTTTCTCTCTGATTACAGAAACCATGCTTTAAAGCAAACAGAATGCAGAGAGGCACAGCTAAAAGCTGTTGACACAGTACAAATGAGACCACAAATTAGAAGGGATGTGCCAGTTAATGAACACAGAGCTGTGGAGCAGTGTAAAACTGTAAACTCTAAATATTCTTCCCAACATTTTTCTTCATTTTCTTCAAGGAGCTCCATTGCTGGGAGTTTCATATGCTAATCAGACTTATGGTGCCCTTTATGTGTGTTTTAGATTTTTTTTTTCCTCTGAGACTCGAATATATTCCCATGAGATTACATCCCTTCACACTTGCAAGGTAACTGGAAGTGTCACACATATTACTTGAAAAAATTTATAAATGAAAACTATTAATGTGGTCTGTTGGGCACTTCTGACATTGTTTAATGCTCAGCCCCCGTGTGAGAACACACAATGTCATTAGCTCTAACAAGCAGCAACTCCTCTCAATCATACCTACACTCCTACCTTAAAGGTGATGAGAGCTTACAGAAAAACACTCAAAACATGCCTTTGCCAGTCATGAACCTCCTCATCTAGTCCAGGTTTAATTCCAGCCAATTCTTAATTCAAGAATAAGAAGGATCTCCCATTGTATCTGTATAAACATCTCTATGGATTATATATACTTAAATGTAAATACTTAAATATAGTATAGATACTTAAATATTATGGAGAGACGACATTAATATTTGCAGCTGTAGAAGGATTAGGATGAATCCACTGTTTCTGGCAGCCACACAAAATCTCTGGATTTTTAATTCCAGTTGCAATTTAGGATAGAGTGAAAATACTCCGGGCAAAATTTGAAGAATAAGGACAGTGTTGTTTTCATGTTTTCAAAGAAATGCTTTTATTTATTTATTTGTTTGTTTGTTTATTTATTTATATAGACTATCAAGTGTTTGTGTAGGTAATCACTATGCATTAGGAATATACTCTACTTTCATTCTAGGTATCCTCTGTCCATTCCAACTGCACCTATTATGCAACGCAGCAACAGTTACTTCTCTATGTAAGTACAGGCAGATTCTCTGCCTGCCTCTCTTCCATTTACTGTGATAAGAGTGGAAGACTTGTTTATCTGATGGGGCCATGCCATTTCCATAAGGAAAGATGTTTTCCCTTATGATGTGGCAGTAGAGGGAAACAAAGTGATGTAACATCTCTAAAATTATGGAGCAAGCAAAGGTCAAGGATTCTTACAGAACCTGAAAGATTACAGCAATAAAGGTTTTAGAAAGCACTCTAGAAGTTGTATGGAAAGGGTATCATTCTCTCCTAAATTCTATAACTATAAAAGCTAACCTACTGCACCAGTAAACTGCAGTTTTTCCAAGACAAAAATAAATCTAAGAATCCATAGAGGAAAAAAGGAAAAGAAGGTTGGGGAGTGGGAAAACACAATTACTGGTCCCTTCATACCTCCTGACAGAAGATAAATAAGAACATGATCCAGAGAATATGAAAATCAAACCCTACATAGTGGGAATTTCTTTATTGTTTTCCTATGGGAATGTTCACATTGTATTTGTCTTATAACAAATTTCTTCCTACCTTTCCCTTGCCTCCCACCCCTGTCTCAAGAGATGGATGAATTCCAAACCCAGCTGCATTCGCCTCCCCAACAACGTATGTTTGTTGTCATGCCTACAAGACGCTGTCTGAACAGGCAATATTGAACATGACCAGTTTTCTTCATGATTCTTAAAAGAACAATGAGATGGTGGAGAATTTTGCCAAAGTAAGCACATCCAGGCTTTATACAATAAATCTCCACGATATTTTTTTTTAGCCAGAGCAAACTTCCCACTTTGGAGAGATGAGGAAACAAAAAACCTTTAACAAATTATTATAAAATAGGATTAACAGCAGAGCAACTTGGAAAAGAAATAATGCTGTGGGAAAGAAACCTCAGCATTGCTTGTAGTCTAATAGGAAGGATTTCAATTTTAAAAGGCAAAGGTAATGCAGTTACAATACTAGATAGAGACAAACTACTTTGCCTTCAAGCCTCAGTTTATCCACACAGGAAATGAATTATTGCTGCAAAAGCTGCAGTTTTTCTCTTTATTGAAACTCTTCATGTTGAGGTAAGAACACTGTTTCACCCTTATTTATGAAGCAAAAATAATGTTAATGCATCTACCTCTTAAGACACTTGTCAGGTGTTAAAACAAGCGAATTCATAAAATGTTCAGTGATGTTAAACGTGGATTGCGACCTCATACTTCAGTTGCCACATGGAACCTAAATGCCTCTCACATTATTAATCTTCAATTTTGGATGGAAAGATTTCTGCTCACCATCCAGAACTCCACTTACAATGTGATTTCATTCCGACAAAATACACTTTAATTGTGATTCCATTAAATTAGAAATAGATGGGTTTGCCTGATATAATGCTTTGATGTCCATAGTTTCAATGCTAATAAAGGTATTATCACCACAGGTGTACATTATATTGTGCTCATTAATTAGGACAGGAATTAAAAATTTTCCAGGCTATACTAATTTTCAGTCTTTTAGAGAACTCCTTCCAGGAGGGAAAGGGGGAATGGGCATAATAAAATGAGTTAAAAGTTAAGAAAAGAAGAGGTGGAGAAGCACTGCACTGTGGGATAACTCCTGAGCTTGGTCATTCTCCATGCTTTTTTGTTTTTTATCCTTACTTCTGCCATTGTAAGCTCAAAAGAGATCAGAAAAGTCATGCTCAAAATCTTGCCATGGGCTAAAAGAAAATGCACTTTGTATGTCCAGTTGACTTCCTAGTGCTATAACTGAAATATTAATATAGTAATCAAAGAATTATTAAGACATGGAAAAAAAGAAAATACTATTACAGAAACAGAGTCTTGGTAACAAGTTGCAGTTCTTGTGAATGGAATGGTAACTGGGGGAGCAGCACAGAGTTCTGCAGAGTGGCCCCAGGCACCAGAGGGGTATTAGAGAGGCACAATCACCATTGCCAGCACTGCATAACATAGGACAGCCCAGGCTGTGTCACACTCCCTCGGATGGACCTTCTGGAAGAGCAGCATGATGATTCCAACTGCTCAGTTCCATAATGGCTTTGCAGAGAGATTTTGTGTTCAAAACTGGGGCCGGTTTTCCAGCACATCCATGTGTTCAGGACAGAGGGCTTGCTCATCAGTTGCTGGCAGAAGCACGCTGGGCAATGCACAGGCTCACACTGCCTTTTTAAGCATTTCTAATTACACTGGGAGGGTAATTCTGCAGGGTGGTATGCATGGCAGAAATTGAGAGTTGACAGAAGAGAAATGGTCCAAAAGTTTAGATATGAACGAGTTGGCAGCAAAAAGAACAGCAGGAAAACCAATAAAAACCATTACAGCCTGATAAATCAAGGAAACTTTCAGCAACCCGGATTTTTGATGGTAACGTTTTCAGGGGCTGTTGACTGCATTGGCACACGAAACACATTATCTGTCTGTGGGCTGCCATTCCTGAGCAGGTGAGTCATGTTCAGAAAGGAGACAAAGCTGATCAAACCTTTCAAGTGCTTTTGAAAATTTTCCCCACAGTTACTCAGGGTCCTGCAAGTCAGATGTTGTTGCAGAGTAGAGGGTCATTCACGTGGTTTCACAGGGCTTATTGGCCCAGCACAAAGCCAAGCCTTCTGGAATGCCACAAGCACAATGCAACAGACCGATTAGTGTCTGTAGAAACACCTCCTTGTGCACATTCCCATCGCCTTTTAAGAGCATTGATTGCCAAGGCATGAGTATCACTCATCATTTACAGAAATCTTACATTTTGAAGTGGTTATTCAGGTTTCTCAGCCATAGCTCATGTTAGTTGGAATGCATTTCCATGACAGGAGCAAACAGCTTTAAAATAATGTCCAGCAGTCAAAATTTCATTGCACAGCCTCTGTGGTTATAAACCATGTAACATGTAGGCCAACAGTACTTCAGCATTTCACAGATAAACACATACACACTCTTTATCCTTAACAGCTATGTTACTCTGAGAATAAAAGGTAGCAGCAGCTTGAGTGGCATTAAAATGAAGGGAAAGTGCAAATAAAATTCAGATTTATTTCACTTTCATTTCTACTTAACTGCAGTTATTCATAACATCTAAATGCACATTCACTGCAGTTTCTAGATGCAATATAGTAGTTTTTATGCAGTTAAAATGAGTTTATGTACAAGAGAATTGCCACAAGCCAATTCAAAACTGCTTTTCAAAAACCCTTTTCCAAACTAAGTTGCATAGTAATAATTCTATTTGTGTTGTGTCAGCTGGCCCAGAACTACAAATTTGAAATTACCATGAGGAAATCTAGGATAAAAAATATATATATATTTGTAGAATCCATATGAAATAGCTAAACATACCAAAAGAATTAAAGAGAGGAAGAAGAATTTTTGCTTTGCTCGGTAATACATTTGCAATGTAAGCATATATCTGCATTCTTAATCCTGATACATTTTGCATTTATCATCCCTTAAGATTTTTAATGCCCCCCCAGCTCAAATTATTAATCATAATTTGCCGGTAATACTCTTCACTTTGATTTATGTGCACTTACAAAGACATCAGACTATAAAGATATTGCAGGACTTCCATGATACTTCTTTCATTATAGTTAAAATAGCTTTGTCTCCAGAATGTATAATACATTGGAGAAGGCCCTGTTGGTCTCCATAGTGTTCCACAAAGACATTTTCTTTGGATTTCTCATAGCTCTTTGCATGGTAATTTCAAAGATGAGGGAATGATTCACTCAGCATCACTTGCCGTCCATGGAAGGAAATGCAATTTCTAGAATCAAGAAGAAGTTCAGCTTCACCAATCCCCCAGACCATCCCCAGGAATAGACTATCATTTTAAGCTCCCACACTGAGAACATGTTCCATGTGTTTCAACCAACCCTCATCAAGCCCAAGAGTCACATTTGATTTTACTTATCTGTACTTTGGTTGTAATTGGAGACCTCAAGTGAGGTTGTGCAGACCATAGTACAACATTATTTCAAATGCTCATTAAGCTGTAACCTGTGCTTTGAAGAGTTTATAAACCGTTAAATAAAGACAAAAAGGACAGAGAATGCAAGGAGGGAGATGAGATCAGATCCACTTGTATGAACTTATGAATAGGAACATTAGTTGAGTCACTAAACACAAAAGGAATCAAAATCTGTACTCACGACTCCAGTTTAACAAGAGCTGCTTTTATTTAATATATATAAGGGAGGGATGCAGGAAGAAGCCTAGTCAGGAAGTTTTTTAGCATTCCTACCATTGCAACAATCTCAAAAAATCTCCACTCAGAAAATGATCAATAGCTCCCAATCATTATCTGAGCAGAATATTAAAGCAAGACATGCATAATAAAGTAATTTTGTTTCATTTTTGAGAAGTGATGGCATTTAGCGAGATTCAGTAAATTGTCCCTTTCAGCACTAATAACATGTTCATAGCTTTCCCCACCAGACGTTCCATAATGGCAATATAATAGGATTGCAATGACAATTAAACGATTGCATATTTTAGGGCAATGGAGGGTATCCACCAGGGCATGAACCATTAGCAAAATGGTAACGTTGTCACAGGAATTTTCATGCTTTGGCACAGCAACTGATAAAGCAGAAGCACTGGAAGGGAGCAGGTATTGAATTCCTGTACCATCTTCTTGACTTATAAAAGTAGAAAAATAGAAACTGATACCGAATCTTGAAACAGCCAACAGAATTGAAGTTTTCTTTCAGCTCTTCCTCCTCTCCCCACCCATGACAGGGATTCACTGAAGGCCACGTACAGCCTTTGCTGCTACAGCTCAGGAGAGGCTGCAGGGAGGTTGCTGCCCTTCCCTTCCCCAGGAGAACTGGGGGCTCTTCCAAAGGCCACCACCCTGTGTACCCTCAGTGTCTCCCACAGAGCCTCTTGTGCAGGCAGGGCTTCATTCCCCATCAAACTGGGCCTGGGAAACCTTTCCCAAACAACACATATACTTATGGAAATCAGAAAATATGACCACAAAAAGGACTGAAAAAAAATGGAAAAAACCCCACTAAAACCAAATCCCAACATCATTTTGTGGCTTTCTAACCAAACCAATACATCTAAAGTGAACTAACAATAAGGACAAAACAAACTGCACAAAGCGTAGAAGATTTCTGAAGAGAGTTCAGACTTAGCATAAATCTCGTCACTGGAATTTACTTCTTCAATATCTACCTCAGATATCACAAGAAATGGTTCTATGTAAAATGCATGGACCAGTTTGGATGCTGTCAAAACAAGAGTTCTCCCACATATCTAAGTTTACCTCCCTAATGCAGAACTGCAGGAAACACCGCCATAAGAGAAGGCTGAATTCCATCACATTACTCACCATTTCAAGAAATTGTACACATTTTTCATACTCTGCTTAAGAAAATAAAACAAAGCATGTGAAAAACTGAAACAGCAATCACAGCAAAAGAATATGGGGTAAAAACCATATGCATGAGAGAATGTTTTTCCTACTTTGCTCCTACTGGATGGCAGCTGGAGGACAGAAACCACACAACATTTGTTATATTGCTGTGTAATCCCATTTGCAATGATCGCCCTCTGATGTGGCAGAGAGAAGGGTGTATCAGAATGCCTGTAAGTATTTGTTATCCTTTTATTTTACATGTATAACTAGTGACCAATACCTGCTGACAAAGTATTCCATAATAACTCTGGAAGTGCTTGTGCACACACACAGATACACACCCAGCACATTGCATGTAGCCATGCCATTATTTCAAGACCCTAGAATTAAGAGCACTTGGAGGCAAACCTTTCAGAATTTGGACTACCAAAAAAATTGTCTTCTTTCTTTCAAATCCATTGAAAAGAAAATGAAATTAAAATCAGCATTAAACTGTCCAAAGATATCCAAGAAATTCTTTAAAGATATTTACCACACTTGAAAATGTCAGATGGAGATGCATTGGTGTGGAAGATCTTCAGGATCACAGAAGCAACTTACTCTGTGTGTAACCCTGTGCCAAATGGACCCTGGTGCCACCACAGATCAGGGGGTACAAGTAAGAAAAGCAGCAAAATGCTGTTCTTTACATAAAAAGCACCTGTTCCCACCCTGTTCAGAGAAGGGTTTGACTGAGAGCACACCTGGGTGTAAGTCTCTTTCCAATTAACATCACACCTTGATAACCCACAAGCAAAAGACTGATCCTAGTCATCATATCAATCAGTGCCTTTCTTCCTTTATAAATGAGAAATACAAATTACACTGTTGCAGTCAGAGGATACCAACACCAAATATAAGTTGGTCAATAACGATTTAGCTCCTCATCAAAGAGGAGCTAAACAAATTAATGTATACCATAATAGAAAGACATCCTACTTATTAATGACTAGAATTCATCTTCTAGAGACACCTTTGAGGCTGAAGTCTACTGACTATATGAAAGTTACTCCATGATTTCAGAATTTTAACTCCATTTTATCCTGTCTCTTCCTAACACATAAAACTTCACTCTTTGAAGTTGCCTTACAGGAATTGAAACTTGGCCTCAGTGTTTTGGGTTTTATGTTTTGTTTTGGTTTTTTTTGTTCTCCAGAAGTACTATAAAACTACCTTTGAACTTGTTAATAACTACTTCTAGAACCATAAAGTTAGAACAACGAACATCTGCTGGCAACGCAGCCTGGAATGCATTATTTATTTATTACTTGAAAGGAATACATAAGAGCTTATACTTCTATAGTCTGTTCCTCTCTGCATGCTGCTAAGATAGCTCTTAAAAATCACAAAGTGACAGGAGAGAGAGTTTGGAAGAGGTTCTTCCAGGCCTGACATGTATCTATTAGGCATTAAAGACTGGATCAGGTGTCTCGGCATATGGGACTCCCTGAGAGATGTCACCACGTGATTCTACCCAGCGAGAAATGAAGCTTCCCAGGCATGCAAAGCAGTCCATCATGCTCAGCCAAAGAGCAACAGAAAGAAGATTAGAGAAGAGCAGCAATTTGAGAACCACATGAGTCCTTGAGGATTCCTAAGTAAATACCAGGTGTTGAAATAGCTTTAAAAAGGGAACAAATATCCCCCAGCACACAGCCCATTTAGGCAAGAATTAAATGGGTTCGGTGGAAATATATTGGAGCTTTTCTTCCACACAGCTTATGGTGGAGACATGTAGCAGATTTAGACCAAGAAGCTAAGTGCAGTAAACAACTCTGTAAGGGACAGAACTCACTGAAGAACAACAGGAAACCATTAAAAAAAAAAAAAATCAACAAAACAGGATAAATGCATTAGTTATAAAGACAAATATTGTTTCAAAACAACTCAAAAACCTGGCATGCAAATTCTTTATCTTTAGGAGGGCAAAAATAAATATTTACTTTGTGCCAAATAAAATTAACAGGTAATTGTCTCAAAGGGGAGAAAAGCACTTTCAAACATCACATTCTGTAGCTGCAAAGGGAAGGTGACTTCTGCCACTGGAAAATGTCTTAAGAACATCTTTCCACTTTTAACATTACTAAATGAAGAACTTCAAAAACCAAAATGAAGACTCAGTGGAAAAAAATAACAAAGAAAAGCTTTTGATTAGTTGTCCAAATTGTTCTTAATTGCAGCAAATAATAAGTCACATTCTCTTCCCACAGTGATGCTTCTGAAGGCTGTCCTACATAGGAGCTCTGCAGGGCCTCTGCTTGCCTCCTGCAGGTACAAACAAGTTTGCTACTTCCCACTTTGCAGTAATTTCTAGCACAGAAACCCAGGATTTAATCAGAAAAAGATAAAAGGACCTTAATATCTCCTGATGCTTTCCAGCACAAAGACCACAGTGCAGAAACAGCAAAATGGCTCAACTGTGTACAAACATAAAACAAAGTGTAAGAAAACCCAACAGAACATACCGTGGGTGCTGTGTGTTCTCCTCACCAGTATCCTCTGAGACTGAAGGGTGGGAGCTGCCCAGGTGCATTCAATAAACCCAGAGAGGTGACTGCCCACACCTGCCCCTCAGCCAAGTTCATTTATAACTGAGGTTACCTCACCCCTTTCCAGGTGGAACCTGGGCAGAACAGGTGCCTAACTCACCCCCCAATTTGTTACAAAATATAAAGGATGAAATAGATTAAAGAGAACAAAGATCAGATTTAAGAATATTTAAAAACATCAGAACAAAGATCAAGTTTCTGACTCTGAAAGGACAATTTCCATTGTACATGGTGGGGGCTGTGAATCCACATACTGAAGACACAGTTTACCTCAGAACTAATAATGGCCATAGCCATTCAGCTTGGAAGAAACAAAGGAACTTTCATGAATTTCATTAGGACATTTCCAACACACATCTCACGCAAATTTGTCCCAACCAGCTACAGAATAAGGAAAAAAAAATACTTGGGCTATCATTTTTACAGCTGAAGAGATAGAAAAATCTATTTTTCAAAACCTTTCCTTACCCCTTAAACTTTACTTCAAGTAGTATGTTCTTTTAGTTACATAAAGAGCACATTTTAATTATTTAGATATGTTACATAAGGAAAGAGGATGGTTAATACCTTTAATGTGCATGTGCAAATTAGTTTGGTGCTTGCCCTAGTGTACAAGTTTAGAAATATTTTTCAACATCTCTCTCTGCAATTAGTCCTCATATCTCCTTCATTACCTCCCCACCATCTAATTCTATAATTCATTGTCTTAACTTCTTCCTCTTTTAAAGTAGGGCATTTCTTCTTAGGACCATGTTATGTAGCATGCCCTAAAGACCTGGCACACATTTCAGGGCATTAGCTGAAAGGCTTCTCCTTTGCTGTAAATACAGGAGTAATGCATTTTTAAGGTCTCTTAAGAATTTTAGGACAGCACATTCTTTTATATCATATAATCCAACATACCTGTGTTGTGTTAACACAACTTAATTATTGAAGAAATACATGTCTTATTAAAAAAACCCCAAAACAAACAACCACATAAAATCTGTGTAGTCCAGTAAGGTTCAAAACTAATGAGCTGCATATCTGTTCTGTCCCAATTTTCTATGGAATTACAGGAGGCTGGAGAAATGGGTTTCAAAGCCTTGCCATTAGGAAACAAAAAGAAGCATCACAGAATATTTTTAGTTCTTGTCAGGGCCATCTCTTCGCTGCCTCTCACAGCTATGGTAGCTGGTCAAAGACTGGAAGATTTGTGCTAAATTTCTACTATATGAAGACAACCTGGATACCAAAAGGGCCACAAAGCAAGAGCTGGTCCTTCATGGCCATATGGTGTCACAAAACACTATATTAACCAAATTTGTGAGTGCTGGATCTGCCCACACCTTGTCAGTATCATGAGATTCATGACTGTTTTCCAATACAATGCATAAAGACTTATTTAGACCCCCCTTCCTAACAATACCTTTCCAGTAGGAATTGCCAACTACAGGTGCTCTGGAGAGGAACATGTGTACTCAAAGAGATAGGGGAGAGAGCATAAATTTGAAAAAATGTCCTCTCAGGTAGCATTGAAAAAAAATTGGGTTGTTCCCCCCCTCCAGGGTTTTTATTTAAATGAAAGGAAAAAGAAAGCAGGAGCCCTTTAGACAGTTGTTAATGTAAGAGATACACATTCACATGAATGTGGATTGTTACCAGAGTTTATAAAGTGAGTACGGGGAGTTTTGCAACAATTAAACGTAAAAAAAATACTCAATGTCACTTTAAATTACTCCAGAAGAAAAAAAAAAGCTATAATTACAAACCCAAATCACAACCTGTTGCAATATCAGCTTTAATATCTCACCAGCTAAATGAAAAGGCACCTGCTTCTCTGAGCAGGTATCTTAAATCAAACCAGCCATAACGAGACCGCCTTCCTATTTGCCAAGCAGCACTGCTGGCCAAGGCTACAGCAGTTGGCTGATTGCAGATGTCTCAAGGATAGACAGGCATTTTGAGGATCCAAAGCACTGGCAGACACCTTCATAATCTAGTTTATACCGTTCCAGGCAATCTGCACAGGAAGCAATGGCCCTGCTCTGCGTTGGTGCACAGCTCGGCTGGAGCCAAAGGGGCAATGTGAGCACAGTCCCTTAGTCACAGTGCAGGGGGAAAGGAACAGCAAAGTCATTCAGAGCAGTTAAGATTTTTTTCATCAGTGTTTGCAGCTGAAGGCAACTCCTGCACCTCAGGAGGCCCAGCACTTGATCAAGAGATGGTTACTCTGGTTACCCAAAGGTTTGGTTTTCACCACGCCTTTGACCTTGTTTTTATTTGTGCTGTCTCCTCTCTACCTGCCATGCCCTATTCCCAGTAACTCCAACCTCTTAAACAAACAGAAGCTGTTCCCATTAAACCCTCTTGCTTGTTACATTCACATTATTTAACAGCCTCCCCTAAGCACAGTGAAGCGCCACATTTCATGAAAGCCCCTTCATGCTGAGCTCCTCTTAATACTGTGAAAATCACTTTCTTCAGCTGTGTTCAAGTGTTGCATATTGTTGCTGTGGCTTTCCAGCTAAGCTCAGGCTTTCAGCAACTGTTAACCAAAGGGATTTAGAGCATGCTGCTCAAAACAACCTTAAACAAAGTCAACAGAAACCTGTATTTTTAAACAAGAGGTAAGCAGAGAGAGAATCATCGGGAGCCATTGTTTGGGCTGTCCCAGGAATTATCAGGACCATGTAAGGTTGCTACATTTTGTTTTAAGTAGTGCTTGATCTTCTCAAGAGAATATTTTCAAAAGAGCAAGAGAAGGGCTGATGTCAGGAACTGTCTTTAACAGCCTGCACTTGCAAGGCAGTGCAGTTAACCTAGATCTGGGTGTTTAATAATACAGAAGACACAGGTGAAATGTTACATCGAGTTACCATGCTAGGTTAAACCCTGAATTTCTCCAAGCAGTGACCATTAACCACTCACTCAAAATTTTGGCTGAATTGTTCTGCCATCTGCATATCCCAATGCAGTGGTTTGATACATTTAAAACTGCAGCTGATCTTCATAGCCTAAAATACACATATTTTGTCAAGTGGCTCTTTCCACTGTGGTAATGATGCATTTTTAAGTTGTAGAAAATATTTACAAACTAATTGATCGCTGCTCTAACTTGTACTTGGCTGTGAAGCACTTCAGACTCTGTAATGGGTCTGTGTGGATCAACAACATTCAGTTGGAGGCCAATGAGGACTTACAAATGCATCCAAGCCCCAGGGGAGGCTGTGGATGACTTCCGAGGGACCACTGGCTCTGAGTGCAGAGCCCACAGAAGGGCTGTCTGTTATTAGAGCAGCTGCAGAAAAACCTTTACAGTGCATGGGAAGTACCAAAGTTCAGAGCAAAAAGGACTAAATCCTACTGCAGCACATACATTAGTATCATTCACTAAAACTCTTTCAAGACAATAATACATGTACATTCACAGAATGGTTGAAATGAGAATCTCCATTTCTTGTCCCTCTGCATCTCATTTTGGCCTCTATAAATTCACCTCTGCAGCATGCAGGGCAAAATCAGTCTCAGCCTTAATCCAAAAGAATAAAAAAAGAAATACATTCTTATGACACGCAAAAGAGTTAATGATAAATCATTAATTAAATCTTTCAGAGGTGCTGAATACAGGCATTAATTGTCACAGCTCAACACTTCTAGAAATTTCCCAACCCCCATAAAACTGTTCCTGTAAGTTTGATATTTTCTTTTTATTGCAGCATGTGTTGTGCAGAAGGCACACACAAATCTTCAAAAAAGGAGCTTCCAAAAAAAATCCTGGTGAACACAGCACAGAAGGCTCCTCTGAAGACAAAGAACAAGACATCAGTGTCTCATCTGCTGTGAATTAGTTTGCTTTTTTTCCCCTTCAAGAACTCTTAATATGAGAAGCCGATCACCAGTTAATCTCCCTGAGCAGACGCCACTTTGTTATCCACCGTGGTAGTTCTCTGCTCCTGGGGTAATTTGTTGCTGAACAATTGAGGCAAATGCTTGGCTCAGGATAGAAAGGAGCAAGATTAGTCTGTAATTGGAATATTTTGTCTCATTTATTCTTGAAGATGTGCCATATTACACTCCATCAGCCAGGGGTTATTGTTTTATGAAATCAAGCTGCACCTGGCATTGCATTGTACAAACCTGAAGTGCTGCTGTTTGCAATCCAGCTCTGTTCACCCAGATCTCAGTACCAAGGAATGTCTCATCCTGTGCTGGAAGCCTCAACAAATTATCCTATAGAATCTTTAAATCATATATATAATATACACATATATATATATATATAATTTTCCAGGACAACTGTTAAATAAGCCATAATATCAAACACAACTGTTATGGATCAAAGTAATAAATGTACCTTTCTGTATCCATCTATTTTCTATTTTCAGCAAGTTTAAGATGATCTCTCCTTTCACATCTTTAAGCAATTACTACTGCAAAGAAAACATTTACATTCCAAGTTAATTGGTTGTAGTCCTATTTCATTTAGATTGACCTCCAGAAGTCTTTGTGTGGTTGGAGATGACAGCAGGCATAAAAACAAGAGGGTATTAAGAAGTCAGCTGTATTTATGACATGCTTGTACTAGTGTATCTTGCACCACATGTAACAGCATATTTTTAGAAAGTACATTTAAAGAAGTTTTAGCATTAGACCTAACTTTCTGTATTTACAGGAATGTAAACTTTCTTTCTTGTTACCTAATTTTAAATAAGTACCCCCTGCAAAATTCACCTTTGTACGACATTTTGCCAAAAAGAATAAAAAGCAGCAGCATCTGATCCATCCTCTTGTACATACACAGAACTGACAGGTATTTTGATGTTTTAATTAAGCCAAGTTTTTACTGTGAAGTTTATACTGACTTCACAGCTGCAAAGTCAAATATTTACACTGTTAAAATGGAGGATAAAGGAGAACAAACATTCATAGGTAAATCCTATTTATAAGATGTCAGGTGGCAAGGGTAGAAGAACGATTTTACACTGGTCCTGTTAAAGCATTATAGTATCAAAGGAGGATAAAAAGAAGGGGTTTGCTTGACTTGGTAGAGATTTGGCCAGAGCATGGTTGATTCTGGAACCTAAGGAGGAAAAAAATAAAGTGAATAAAAGTACATTAAATAGACCTGTATCTTACAACAAGGCAGAAAGGAGACTTACCTAAAACTCATAAAATGCCATGATTTCCCCCTGATATTAATGCATTTCTACCTAAACTGATAAGACAAATCAATGTTGCTGCATAGGGTATTTCCTACCCATTCCCTAAGATCTGTAAGCTATACTCAATTTTAAACATTCACAGACAGCTGATTCCTGAACATTAGTGTTAGATATAAAAATGGAGTGCTCGAGTTTTTATTGACAGTAACAAACTGCCTGTTCAAGTGCATTTCACTGTGGGAGTAGCATTGAGGACCAGGTAACATCTGAAGGAAAAAATAAACATACTGAAGAATAAAATAGAGGGATTAAAAGATGCAAAAACTTCACAGCTGTGCTGTAAATGGGGGGAGAGGGGGGTGGTGGTGAAGCAAAAGTCTCTAGGAAAATTAAACTAACTTCATATTTCTACTCTAAAACAACTGCTGTCACCTCAGGAGCAGCTTTTTCCATGTATAGCAGAGTGCCACAAAAGAGACCCAGAATACTCCTGAAAACTGCTCCTCTTCTTGCAGTGCAAGAACAGCTCTTTAGTAGCTGAATTTTGTGTTATGCTTGAGCCTGAGATTTGTCCAAGCACACAGAAGGCATTGGCTTGTCTTTGCAAAATTGCTAGCAGGGGCTGGGACATAATGAACATTATTAGTTTGATCTATTGTTACCAAGCAAGCTCCTGAATAGGTTCAGTTCATTCTAACAGCTTATTTTGGTAACTATAGAGGTTTCTCCCCTGGAAATCTAGTTTACCTAATCTCTCAGGAAAGTTGTTAATGTAGAAAAACTTTGAATTACAACTTCATGGGGAAATGGTGAGCTATTTAAAACCAGGTGCAAATCCAGCTTATACAAAGGCAAATATTACACAGTACTGTCCAAAATTACTTGATGTTCCCATCTTATCTCTTGAGTAGCAGACAGTCCTTGGTCCCAGAGTGAGCAGCACTTGTGCTCGAGCAGCCAAATTGAAGACTTGCAGGCTTCTTCCCATCTCATACAGAGCTGTTGTCAGGAAAATTCCCTGTCCAGCTCTCCAGGAGCCACTGTCAGCCACTAGTGCACCAACTGAGCTGGGACTGAAGCCCCTCCACAGCTACACCACTACACTCACAATGGAGGAAACTCTGGTTTCCTTACACAATCAGCCCCAGGTTTCTCTTAGCAAAGTCTCCAATGTCTTAATCAGGAAAATAATTTAATCTTGATATGAAAACTAAACAGCTCGAGGTGGTACCTCTGAGGAGAGACCTGGAACAAAGGAACTGCTGGGCTTTTACACCTTCACAGCCTGAACACATCAAAGCCTGGGGGCTCATCAGCTCCTGCCACATCTCTGGGGCTTCCTTGGTGTGTTCATGAACATCATTACAATGTATTAATCATACCTTTATTTGATTAGAAATTACATCTGGAAAAACAGACAAAAAAATGATGGTGAAGGACCTCCTTGTGCCAGACATGGCTGTAACACAGGCAAAGTACCTTTCATTTCAAGCTGTGAGACTCTTGGGGCCAAAAGTTTGTCCCATGATAATGAAGAGGGAGCACTGGTTGCACAGCTCCTCAGAACCCACAGTACTTAGGGAAGGTGATCTCCCCACTGGGCAGGGTCAGCAATCACACCTTCTCCCCAAGGTTACTGGAGGCATCACATTGGTACATGTGCTGCATCTCCCTCAGGTACCCTCTAGCAAGCAGGGAGAGAAGTGGACTGCATTCTTGCATCCCCACCTGTACAACCTGAATTTTAAAGGATGTTTAAAAAAAAAAAAAAGAGTTAAGAGCCACTAGGTCAGTTTTAAAGTTCCTGGCACAGCAGATGGGAAAGGTTTAGTTAATTTTTTATTTACTCTGTTAACTTTGACAAGTAAGCTTCTTTCCCTTTTTCCCCTCCTTGTCATTATCCAAGCTGGTGTGCCTGGGAAGTTGAACCACTTCTAGTGTGCTCACTTCAAAGTATACCCATGTGGGGGGTGGCACTGTGCCATGGCACCACATCCTAATGTGAGGTGACAGCTCCTTTGGAGAGACACGGCAGCAGAGTCCCTGTGCTCATCTCAGCAAGTGCAGGGTCCCACATCGCCGTCTCCTCAGCCCTTTTCACAGCCCTTATTCCATGGGGGAGGAAGGAAAGGCTTTCATCTTTTTCTCTCCCCCAGCATTTTGCTTTGTTTGCCTAAAAAGAAGAGCCAGATCATGAGTTTTCAGCAACATTTTGTAGGAAAGTGTGTCAGAAGCCATTACCTGGAGGTGCTGATTACTGTTGCAGCGCTCCAGACAAGCTGGCAACTGGTATTTCTTTGGAATGGCTACAGACAAAAATAGTCTCAGTTGCTGCTGGGTTTTAAAACTGATTTCTCTAAAGCAATATTTCTCAGAATGAAAGGAATTGTCGGAGCCAACAAATTGCACATGAGATATGAAAGAAAAGGTAAGTATTTCTATCCTGGGGATACAGCCCAAAAGTGTGAGACACAGCTCTGGAAAAAGGAAAAAAAACCTCAGTGGCAGTTAAAAAAAAAAAAAAAAGGAAAAAAAGGGAAAAAAAAAAAAAGAAACTGGCAAAGTTATTGAAAGAAACATCAGAAATGATAACCCAAAGATGAGGGTAAAGGCCACAGCACATGTACTCATTCACTGGTAGTTAATAGCTCAGATCTCAAGAGGTTGCTGGGGACAATTGCTAGGTAGGGAACACTGCTGCATTTTAAAGGCACTTTCAGAGCACAGAAAAGAAATTGTAGGATGTATTCTTGTTTTTCCTGCTCTGAGACTTACCAAGTGCAAGTATAATCACCTGTATAGCAGGTGTGAATATAGTGACCCTTCATGAAGCCATTTCAGATTTAGGAATAAAACCTGATATTTAAACAACTTGGAAATTTTAGAATTCTTGCCTAGATGGGTCACGAGCAAGGCACAAAAGTGACTGCAGCATCCACCCCAGATCTACAGGATGAGCTCTTTGTTCTCAGGCATTTTCCCTGGTTCACCTTTCTCACAGCGTCTTCCACAAATGGACAACAATATTTTTTAGGTACTATAATTTCAGGCATGGGGTAAGACTTCAGCAGCACACTATTTTGCCAGAGAGGAGGACTTGAATTTTAAAAGGCAGTGTGATTTACAAGCAAGTTGCACTGTACTTTGCATCATGCTACACATGCTCTCTGCCTTCTGTGTGCTGGGAAACTTCATTCCAGCTGGCAGCTTCAGTTATTTCTCTGCTGCAAATTGAAGTGGTGCTTTTCCAGAATTCTAACTCTTATTGTTTCAATTTCAAGCTAAGTTTCAGTCTATGAATAATGTTAAAAAATAGAAAGCTGAAGTATGTACATTTGCTGTCCCAGATGTTATTTATGTCAGCTTAGAAAAAAACCAGACGCTGACAGCTCCTGAAGTAATCAAATATTTTCTGTTCATCTCATATTGATCTTGCAAAAATGTAGCTTGCTTGATTGAAAACAAGTTGTTAAAGGAGTGGAGTAGCCTCTCTTCCCTGCAGTAACCAAGCCAGCTGGTGAGCGTTTCAGTATAGACATTAAAGGGATTATTAAAGAGTTTTCTTACATAGTGGAGCCAGTATATAATAATTATTCTCTTCTCTACCATATATGATTACTTACTAGAATTTAAATTCAGCAATAACTTTTGCTACATCACAACTTCTTAGAGAACTTCTCCTGAGTCATCAGCTCTGAAACTTCACCTGCCAGGATTCTGTTCATGTTTGAACTGACTTTTCTTGGTTCCATTTTAACTGGAGCTGAGTGTGCATGGCACGATCTCAACTTTCCTTGGGCAGCGGAGTCAATGTGCTCCTGGATGAAGTAACTGCTGTGCTTCCCTGAACCAGAATGGCAGTCACTCTGTGGGGCACCAGCTGTGCCACCAGGTTCCTGCATCACAGAATCACAGACTATTCTGAGTTGGAAGGGACCCACAAGGATCATCGAGTCCAACTCTTAAGTCAATGGCCCACACAGGGACTTGAACCCATGACCTTGGAATTATTACAACCAAGTTTTAACCTACTGAGCATCAGCAAGGACTGTCTTGCCCTCAGTCAGAGGTCAGGCAAAGCCAGATCTAGACACGTTCATCTGATCTCGAATTCAGGCACAGAATTTCTAAGGCTTCTCAGAGAAGAATTTGTTTTATCCATCATTCAACACATCTGCATAATTACCTTTTGCCTAATGACTTGATCCTTATACCCGTATTTGCTATATTTTTTCCTTTGGCTAAAACGCCATTGAAAAGATTATTTTCTTGTTTTATTCTGGATTTCAGCTGGTCAGAAATGCAGCAGACCTATTCCCTACTTCAATTATACCAGTGAATCTGTCCCTGCAAACATGCTTTCTCCCAAAAGGGAAACAAGAGAAGAGAGAGAATTTCAGTCCATCTGTTCTGTCCAAAATTAGGAATTACAGAGGAGTGTGAGAATAAAACTAAAACCCTACAATCCCATAAGCCTACCCACACTTCAATTGAATCTTATTTTGCCTGAACTAGTCCTCCTATCCCTCCTAGAAACACTGCAAATTCTCTGGTACCTTTTTACAACTTAAAATTTTATTTGGAAACAAACTGCTCCATGAACTGTATAGATTGTGTTAGATAGAGAAAACAAATTGCAAAAAGATACACCTCAGACTTGAGGATCTTGGAGTTGGAGTTCAGATGTGTACACACATTTCAGAACTATCAAAATTCATTCTTACTGGTGAGAAAGAAGCCTGTGTTGAATTCTAAGCTGTAGAGGCTTAGAGGGAAAGGCAGGATGAAGAGAAAGGCTGTGCTGTGCACACAGCCACGCTATTTACAGCATCCCAGCTCACATGTCACAGTTCAAATCTAGTTGTCTAAAACTGATGCAATTCAATAGAGTGAAACTATTCCAGCAGTTGAGGCTATTCTGCTTCATTATTCTCCCTCAGTAAAGCAGGTACATTAGGGTTCAAAACATCTGAACTGTGTCCACAGTGCTCTGAACTCAATTTCCTACCAACCTTCACAGTAAAAATAGGACCAAAGAGTGCTGAATTTACTAAGGGAAAGTTATACCACAATTTCCCTCCCTTCGCTTTTTATAAAAAGAAAACCCCACCAGATTTACTATGAAGTGATGCTCAGCTTGTAGCAGACCAGCTTTTCAGCTCAATCCAGAGGGCTCCCCCAACTCTCCTCCTTGTAGTTTCAGTAATTAGAGAAGAGCAGCTGAAGTCACTGGAGTGTTCAATGAAGCAATTCTGGAGGGAGCTACAAACCACCAGTCCCAAGGGTGCAATTTCAGCATTCTAGTGAACGCCTGCAGGACAGGCAGGTATGCAAACCTTACACACAGGGCTTGAAAGATGCATAAAAGATCACAGAGAGATTTGCAAAACTGATCTTTGATTTTTGCTGCATGTGATAATCCTCGGCTTATTTTCACATAACACAAAAACAAAAAACCTCATCAAGTCTGACTTCCTTCCCTATTCCCCCTCTTATCTTTTGCACTCCCTACTGTGACAATCATGTGTTTTAGAGACCTGTCACACTGATTTATCACTCAATGACCTGAGACAGTATGTGACTTAAGGCACATGGTCTATACTGTAAAAATATTGGCAAGTAGAACTTAATTTTACCTGGGATAAGTGAACAGATATAATCAACACCAACCCTCAGATCTCTCTGGAATAATATAATTGTCCCTAATCCAGCTCTCACTGCCCAACCTTTCCATTACATGCTGTACTTAACCACTGAACCACATGAACTCTCAAAAAGCAGTTTTCTGCAGTTTTGGAGGACTCCTTGGCTGCAGTTTCCAGGAATACAGACTCTCAGGACTAAGAGGCAATTCATGTTCTACCATGCAAAGATGAGTTTGCCAAGTGGGCACTTACAGCCCACCTTGTTCAGGCTCAATGTCTTTCGTAGAAGGTGGGAGAAAAAGTTAAACAAGAGTTGGCTCAGTACTTTCAAATAGTGTTTCTCTTCACAGCTTGATGAAGACTTGGAATATACTTCAATGGCACAAAATTCCTATTTACTTCCTGTATATTTATGTTCAGGACAGCAAAAGATTTAGTTCACTCATCAGCATGAACTACACTCAGCGATAACATTGTATTTTGACTGATCCCCTTTCTCTTAAAAATCAAATTTCAGTTGAATTGAGAGAACATCTACATACTGACTGGAGCAGCACTTAATATGTATGAGAACTGAAGATTGCCAAGGACAACTTTCTTAAACATGTCTCATTGGAAACTCCCCTCCCAGTAGCAGGAATCAGCTTTCAGTAAATACTTTGTTAAACTGAAGGAAACAACTAAGAAAAGTGCCTTAAAAACCATATCAGAACACAACAAACCAGACTCTTTTTAAATGCCTGGGCTTCAAGATTATGTGTACATATAGAGAGAGACACACACACACATATATATACATATACACATATAAAATTTATATACCAACCAGCAATTCATTCCAAATAATAGTATCTGCCTTCAGCACTCAATTAATGGTCAGTGTGGTTTTCTGATTACTGTATCTTCAAGGGATGTGACAATCCAGTCCCTAATGCATTGTACAGTGGTTAGGACAAATCAAATCTGCTTTTAATTTGAAGTATTGTACACATTATTTAAACAGCTTAATTAATGTATCCAGCTTATAAGTAGTACTTGCAAACACTGTTATACAAACAGGAAGGCCCAGTTAACACTGAGTAAAAACATGATCATTGCATTTGAATGATCTTTGAGAAGGTATATCTTGTTACCCATGTGGTTTGCTGCTATTTGAAGCCATGAGCTGATCAGAAGCAGAATTTCAGAAGCTGAGTATTCTGCCTCTTACAGGAGACATATGAAAAGTCAGAGTTGCCATCATGGTGAACCAACCCAACCCCAGCACCTGTGTTCCACAGAATCACTTAGGTTGGAAAATACCTCCAAGATCTTTAAGTTCAACCATAAACTCAGTGCTAACCCATGTCCCCAAGTGCCACATCTAGACATCTTTTAAATCCCTCCAGAGATGGTGACTCAACCACCTTCCTGGCAGTCTGTGCCAGTGCATGATCATCCTTTTGGTGAAGAATTTCTTTCCCAATAACCAATCTAAACCTTCCCTGTTGCAACCTAAGGCCATTTTCTCTTGTCCTATTGCTTGTTCATTGAGAGACCAACCCCAGCTTGACTACAATCTCTTTTCAGGGAGCTGTAGAGAGCAAGAAGGTCCCCCTATGTCTCCTTTTCTCCAGGCTGAACCATCCAATCAGTCTTTATCACACTTGTACTCCAGACCCTTCCCCAGCTCTGTTTCCTTCTCTGAACCTGCTCCAGCATCTCCATGTCTGTCTTGTAGTGAAGGGCTCAAAACTGAAGCCAGGATTTGAGGTGAGGCCTCAAAGGAAGCCAATCATTTCCTGCTGGGCCACACTATTTCTGACACAAGCCAGTATTCTGTTGGCCTTTAGTATTTGGAATTTAGTCCACCTTTTGGGGAGGAACTTGTATGATTTTAGCTGTAACTATTAAGCAGGGAAGAGAATTCACCTTACTTTGGAGTGAAAGGAAAACAGAAGCTATGCCCAGTGGTTAGAATAAAACATGCTGTGGCCACAAGCTAAAATCTGCCTGTCCTCCAAAACCCACACCCTGCATATAGAAAACAAAGATAAAAATGAAGATGCAAAATAGGAAATATAACTTTGAAAGTATCTTCACGTCCTGCAGGAAGATCCCTGAATATTTGGAGACCATTTACCGTGGGATACATTTTCTAGACCTTTCTGCTACTGATCAGCTCTAGGAGAAAGATGTTTTTAGGATTTATCCTGATACAGAGCCCCCATCTTTAGCCTGTTGGGTTCTGAGATATAGGACATCAAATGAGTCACTTCCTTCAGCCTTCTTCCTGTGACTCAGACCACAGGCAAATTCCTCACTTTGCAATCCCCTTTTTTCTCTTTTGGTCAGATTATTCAAAAGAAATTAAACAACAACAACAAAAATAGATGTAGCGTGGCCAAGGAGAAGTCAAGGATACCAGATATTTCCTGGCTTCTGAAGAGGGAGAATAAAGAGACCCAGAATATTAGACATTCCCAGAACTGCCACTGAATTTCTGTGGTATCTTTTAATTTCATTTACTCTGTATTTCTTTTGTCTACTTAGATTCTGAATGCTGGCTGACACAGGCTTTAAGCAGCTTTAAAAGTATCAGTGAGCTCTTTTGTCAACATAAAAAACCCACACAGGCCATATAGCTAAGAGGTTTTGAAGAATCCTATTAGTTCTGATGCCTTTAAATGGACACCCAGATCATTAACTACTTTTAGAAGTGGAGCCACCGTGTATCTATAAATATGGTCACAGGGAGTGCAACACACTTCATGTAGTCACATCAAAGTCAACATAAAAACTTACCTTTCAAAATTCAGATACCTACTTAAAACCCCTGCATATCTTGAACAATTTATTAACACTGAAATACAGGTTTGAGTTGACTCCTTTTCAGCCATTATAGAGCTCCATTCATGAACATGTTTTTTGCTATAGGGTGTTGTGAAACACCCATGTACTTTGACAGGTTTTGCATTATAGTCAAACCTAATGAATAAGTGTGATTTCCTCCCAGTTCTTTTGAATATTGCTACTCTCCCTACCTTCCTTTTCTGCGTAGTATGACATGTGTAACACGAGATCCCAAACTCCTTTCATTTGAGAACAGAGTGACACCAGCACAATGACAGAGTTGAAAGCCATAAAAAGTTATCATTACACTCTTAGAAATGCTATTGTAATCAATCTTACCTTATGTATTCACCAGTTAGACACGTGCCACAAATCACCCATGTGTAGCCACGGAGAGGAATGACATGATTTAAACTTTGGTGCAATAAGGGAAAATTAATCAAATTCCCCCTGACAGGAACCTGTACCATGAGCAGTGCACTCAGCTAAAAAGAGTTTGTCATCGCTATGGACAAATCACAAATGGAAAGGCAACCTGGAGCGATGCCATTTTATCACTGCAGAGGCAGGATGTATGTTTGAGCCTCACTCATTTATTCAACAGGAGTTGAGATCGTTTAGAAATTTATTTTCCTTGCATCTAGATTATCAAGTAGAAACCAAGTGGACCATGCTTCTGTTCTCCATTGGTGATTATTACAGTGCCTGACTTGGGATTGAAATAACTATTGAGTTGTCTCTTGGCTTCCTCATAACATTGAGGTAGTGAAAGATGGACATGTTGGCAGTCAGTCCCACTTGGGCAAAACAAAGATCAGTCCCAACTGTGTCCTTAATTTTCACCTAAGGTGGCTGGAAGAACATCTATAGGACAAGAACTAGTTGTAAACACAAGTTTCACTTTACAGAAGGCGCTTGCTGTAAATTTGCCTGTGTTTGGATTATACAGATGGATCAACATGCTGTAATTTCAAGAATCCTCTTTCTGCAACTGCTGTTTTATACCACAGAGTGATCCTTCCCTGGCAATAAGCAGCATTAGGGGCTTATCGTATTTGTTATGCTCTCTGACTGATCTTAGTCTCAATATTCAGTTTAGGAAAACAGGAAACACAAAAAGCCATGAGGCCTCCTGTGGAGCAAATTATTTTTACCCTTCATTTGAAAGCTTTAAGTAGAGAGTCATTATTAAGTAGAGAATATTACAAGCTAAGTAGTGCTATTAGTCTAATGTCACCAATTTCTCCCTCATTTGTATTAGACTCACCTGAAATACAAAGTGTAGCCATGAAAAGCTGTGTGCCCTATTTCTTCAAAAACCTGCCAGCATAATATCCTAATGTACCACCAGGCAGATGTTATCAAGATGCCTTTGTGTTATTTATTCCACACAATGCATTCATTCCAATTAGTGCATTGGCTGGGTAACAACCATGGGAATTTTTTTTTTCTTGTCTACAAGCCACTATTTCATTTTAATGCAACAGTCTCCTCTCATCCTGTTAACGTGTGTACATTACCCATGAAAAGGCTTTAGCCACACAGACACTTCTGGTACAGAGGGTTGTGGAACTCCTATTTAATATTTCTTTCCAAGCACTCAGTGTGCTCAGACTGCCTGTGTGAGAAGTAATTCAGAGCTAAAGCAGCCCAAGCATGTGTGTACATTGAAACAGTGACAATCTGCAAAGAAAGCATAGCAGAACCACGAATAGGAGGAACATGTGGATAGACCCAAAGAGCCAGGCAGGCAACAGCTCTCACAGAAATTAAAGGAAGGGGGGGAAAATGGAAAGAAAAATAAAGAAAGAAAATACACTTTCATAAACAGCATGGGCAAGGCAAATGGATTTATTGAAGTCTAAATAGCAAGACAAGAGAATAGTTGCCTGGTAATGCACTGAAGGAGTCAGGAACAGTGAGAGCAGCAGTTCTTCCTTAACCAGGAGAGGAAGTTGCCTGGGCTGACTGTCCCCAATCACTAAGAGAAAAATTAAAATACAAATAGCTGTCTGGCTAGGACTCTATGGTTTAACCTTTACTTCACAAATTAACTCTTTTACCTAAAGGTACATAAATCCAAGTTTAAAAAAATTACTACTTTTGTGTTGCTAGGAGCTACAGGAAAAACTTCTCAGGTGTTTTGTTTTCCAGGGCTTCCACAGTTACAAACAGAAACAGGAATGGGTCCTGCTGGTGCAGCCAGAGTGCAGGAAAATCATTGCTCAGCCCAAGAGACCAGGGATGGCTACACTGGGCCCAAAATGCCCTCTTAGGGAACTGCTGCCCCCAAGACAGCGAACAGCACCTGGCCAGAGACGTTGGCAAAGCACCACAGCAGAAATAACCCACCATCTTAGAAAATGAACCCTGCTTAAACACAGCTTAAATTTAGTTTAAGTTTATGAGCAACACTTGCCAGCCAAGAGAAGTGCCAAAAATAGTTATTCCATTAATGGGAACTTGTAGAGATAAAACACACAATAAGAAAACATTCAATCCATAAAATAAGTACACACGCAATTTTTTTGTTGGTTTTAGTAACTACCAACTACAGTAAAGTCTTTGTGTTAAAAACGCACAGTTGTAGGCAGGAACACCAGTGTGGCTGTACAGCAGAAATGGTTACCTGTGCTACAGGTTTCAATAAATGGAAATGCTGAAGTCAAGCCCAGGACATCAGACTCTGAATTTTGGGAGCTCAGTAATGTTTTAGCAGTCATGCACTAAAATCTATTGTTTGCTCCCCATCAAAAGGATATTGTCTCTCACAGCAAACAAACCATTACCCAATAGCAGCTGGATTTCCTGAGATTCACAAGTAAGCCCAGAGAGTAGTTTCTATCAACTCTGGAATTCACAATTTGATGGCATTGTGGCCATTAGTTCTAAAAGCTTCTAAAATGGTATTGCTGAAAAAGCAAACTGGATACAGGAAAGAAAAAATGCAACAACTACAGAAGGAAAACAATGTCCTCCTTCTCCTACCAGAGACAAAACCCTTCAATGTCACATATTAGCATATTAAAATATCATCACATATTAACATAACTTCATCATATATTAACAATAACTCACTTCCTTTCACAAAGGCCTCTTCCATCTGCACTTAAGCAGAATTAAAAGTCAGGGAATGTTCCCCAAAGATGCCATAGGTTCAGTTAATAAGGCAGTCACAATAAGAACTTTCAGAAGAGAAAAGTACACTATCAAGATTACTGTTTCCAGTTAAAATATTTCAAGATATTAAGCATGGGAAAAACTGAGATACTCATGAAATCTTATAGGAAAAATCACTATCTTTGTCCAGTTTTTACTTTACATATGCCTAAAAATTTTTTATCTGAATGGTGTTTTAGACCAGGCCCCCCCTTGCACTAATCACTGAAATTGCTTATGTTTTGCCTTTGATCCAAGACCACTTTTCCAGAGCCTTTTTCTCCCCCTTTCCACTATAGATATGTCTCACTGTTTTTCATAAATGGTTAACATCATCATCCCACCATCCCTGGTTTTGACCATATGTGGCACAACCCTTTTTAAACCATAAAACTGCAGCATTAATTTAATAAGTGAAGTTCTGTAGAAATAATAATGTATGAATGTAGGCAGTAGACCCTAAACTGCATTTAGTGTTTTACTGGATTCTCATTAAGTTTCATCCTCACATTTTACTTTTTATTGAAGAACAGTAAAAAATTAGTGTATATTGTAGTTCCATGGAACTATTGAGAAATTAATCTGCTGATATGAAATATGAACACTTTCAGGTTCGTTAAAAAAGTTACCTGAATATATCAAAACTCTTACATTAACTGATACAAGTTGCCTTGAAATAACTCTTCAACCTTGTTTTAGCAGTCATATGAAGAAATATAAAAGCAAACTAACAAAAACATTACTAATAAGATTATTCAAAAATTCTTTGTGATGCATTCCTACACCTACTCATACAATGGAAATTCCAACAACAAATACTTGGTTACAGGTATGAAGTACCAGTCACTAGGAATGTGTATTTCACCAATTTTTACATTCTAAGATTTGATTGGCTGTTAAATCCTCCTTCACGGGATTTACCTATTCTTGAACATTGACCTGGATCACAAGAAAGTAAAAATTTATATTCTGGCATCCATTTCTGATCAGCCTCATGTGTGGATGTCCTGATTTCTATTCAAATCACTTAATTTTGAGAGAGGAATTTTGTGAATCAAATTTTAATTTTGCCTTGGATGCCAAAAGGCCAAGATTGAGTTGGTCAACCAGGGGCCCAGTATGCTTTCTTCTACTTCCAGAACCTGAAGTCATTTCACTATAAAATTTAACACTCGCCTAACTAATACCTGTAGGTTCTAGCATTGCTTTGAACATCAACTTGTTCTAGTTTCTGTCTTACCAAAACAAAACAATGTCTTCAAAATTACAAAAAATATAGCACTATAATTAAACTGAATATTGGCTTCTACACCAAAGCTAGAAATAGGATGATGCTTCCCAATCATGACATCCACAAGCACTGTCTATCCGCACCTATCCTGTAATAACCTTAAAAAGAGATGACGTCTCAAAGTTTGATGGAAAGACCAATTTCACTGCCAGGTATGTGACATTTCTACAATGCTCATGTCAGGCAGAGAAGACAGACACAAATTAATTTCCCATTACCTGTCCTCCTCCCTCCAAGGATGGCAGTGGCAATTCAACAAGCCTGTCCTGAAGAGGAACCACAAGGACAGCACATGCACATCCAGGCATCCCCAGCTCACTGCTGCTTTCCCAGCCCACTCAGGGAGACAGCCAGGAACCCACAGCACTGGGAGAACAAGGGGAACTGAAGGGATACAGCAGCTGAGGTGTGGGTTGCAGGACACAGTGCCAAGAGAAACCAAGCTCCTTCCCTCCACTAACAACCTCTTGGTATTCTGTTTTGGTACAATAGGATGTTCTTGAACTTCCTTTGTATTCCAGACACAAGCACACAGTTCAAGTCTGTATCACAGCAGCTCATCCTTCCCCATCCCCACCAGTAACCCTGTGGTAGTTACACATCAAGTTTCAAATCACAATTAAATGTCAATCAAACCTTAGCAGCCCAAACCAGTCAGGAAAAACACAAAAGAAGGGACTCAGTCTGTCCTTTAGCATACGACAGTTAATATCACTGCCAATGATTATTACATAGAAAGATCTTTTCTTTTTTTCTTTTAAGTTCTTACACTCTGTGCTGTAACAGCCCTGCAGCTGCTCCCAGGGCCACAGACTGCCAGGAGAGCAACCCATTTGGAACCCTTTCCAGCTGTGGGCTAATTTCACAAACTTCCACTCATCTCCATCTCCCTGTTGCTGTTTCACATTTCATGAACATCCCAGTGGCAGCTCAAAAACCTTTTTTCTCTCTGACAATTTCCACACATCCTCATTCTCTCCAACATATTACTCTTCAAATCTCTTTCTCTGTCATCTAATAGTTTTATTTATATGACTATATTTAAATCTGCTAAAATAAAAATGTTCAGAATACAATTTCCATTTTGATTTTACAAAAATGGAGTTAGAGCTAGTTGGAAATACAAAATTGTATATAGCAGGTTTTAGTGCCCATTGGCTTAAATGTAAATCTTGTACCATGCAAGGTCATTTCATTCCACAGGCAGGAGATTTAAGTTTCTATTACAAAATGTTTCATTTCCTCACATACTGAAAATGAAGTAGTTCACTCTGATCATCTAAGGACAGTAGGCTTTTGAATCTGATAACCTATTATTTAAACCTGAACACTTAGAGTGCACCACTTTGGCAAGAGTGAAACGACATAAGAGATATTTCAGAAGATGCTACAAGTAATAGAGCATTACCAAACAGCCACTGCAGTGCTTTAAAGTCCCCAGACAAGCATGCCAAGATTAAAGAAGCCCTCTCTATAGCAACACTGTTTTGAATACTAGAACCCAGCTAGAAGCCTACTGAAACAACAAGAAAAAGGCAGCCCTGGAAAATTCATTCTAGAAGAATAAAAGTGCAAAATTAAGCATTTGTAATTTGTAATTCAGAATTATATAACCTAAATCAATGAAGAAATAAGGAATCTGAACTAAATTCAGAGATATTGATGCTGAAAGGGGTTTAATGCTAGGTAGGTAATTCCCTGCAAATCTTAATTCAGATTAATAACTTGAAATATCCCTTTTGTGGCCAAACACCTTATTTTGTGTGTAATAGGTGTTTTTATTGCATATAAAAGTATTCTGATCCTACCTAAAGTACACTGTCACTTGATTCTGTGTCCCTCCTGCCTCATCCCTGAATTTTGTACTGCCTCAAATGC
Source organism: Hafferia zeledoni (assembly GCA_035583235.1). Taxonomy (NCBI): domain Eukaryota; kingdom Metazoa; phylum Chordata; class Aves; order Passeriformes; family Thamnophilidae; genus Hafferia; species Hafferia zeledoni. Next base: position 4,467,773 of record JAWWEV010000034.1, on the reverse strand, counting down.
TGTGTTCTCAGGTTTGTGCAAAACCTGAAACTTTCCCAGACATGATTACTGCCTTCTTGTAATCCAGCCCTGCTCCGCCCTTCTAAACTACAAAGAGAACAGTCACACTTGATCACTTTTCACATCAACTTCTACCAGCAAACACTGACTCCAAATGATTGAGCAAATGAGATGCTCCACACCCTATGGGGCAGCTGGATATACTCACACATGAAGAACTGAAGCACAGGACAGTTCTACAATCTATTATGTCTTATGACCTATAAGAACACAATATATGGCATCCCAGCCCTGTTTGTTTGTACTTGCAGACACCTTGCAGTCATGAGTTACAGGACTGAGAACTGTTTTGTGCCACAGATAGCTCAGAAACCCCAACAGGTCCCACTGACAAGGCTATTATGTTTATTGTAAGTCACAACCATATAGTTTTCCAACACAGAATGAACAAACACTGATTATTTTAGGTATAATAATTTTGAGCCGCTGATGAGAGATACTACGGTTTAAATCTCGTGAGCTCAGGCTGGACCGTTACAGAGAACACACAGTTATGGGCAGCAGTGTCCTGCAGAGGCTCTGCTAGGAGACTTACAAAGTCACAATAAAATCAACATTGGCCTATGGCATCCAGAGGTCCTGGGCATGCACGACTTTGAGGTTTGATTCCAAAACTGAATTTTTAAAAGAGAAATCCAAGCAGTCAGCCACCCTGGCAGAGCAGCTCCAGCCATGGCCAGTGTATGGGATTTGGGCTGTGAGGTTCCAGGGGAGGCTTTACCTGACAGACACACAGCAGTGGCATGTGAGCCTCACTGGAAGGGAGCCCTGTGCTGGTTTGCCAAGAGAAATCAACTCATCTCATTGATCTAACAAGTACCACTGCCAGCCTTGGCCATGGAGCCACTGCTGGAGATGGAGAGTGCTGACCCACTAATGCTACCATTAGCCTGCTGTGTGGCTGTGCCAGCATCTGCACACAGAACTCACACTGCATGGCTGTGTGGACCAGCCAAAACTATCTGGGACATATTCTATTAGAGATGATATTGCTTTTGCTCCAACAAGCAGTAACTCTATTGAGATTGGCTAATTCAATTTTCCCCATCTTATCAGATTTCTTTTTAATGAAACTGAACAATAGTTTCATTTGTTATGTTATTAGTTTTCCCAGTGGTAGCAGCAAGACTAACTCAGTTGAAAGCTAAACAACAGCGTTGTGCCAGTGTTGACTGTTTATCATCACCATGTGCCAGCTTCATATTGCAAAGTTGCCTTAGTCCATTCCTTTTTGTTTGCCTCCCATCCATGGGGATTCACAGCTCCGAGGTCATCTTCCTGCTCCATCTACTTTGTGGATTAGCATGTACATGTATCAGCACCAAGCCCCTGAAGGGATCTGAAATTATCTGGGATGTCAGAGTGATACTGGGATACTTCAAACTGAAATAAAGTGCCTTTTTTTTCTTTTTTGAGGAGGAAGAGAAATTATCGTCTTATATGTTCACACTTACAGTTCTTGTTAAATAAATACCTTGCAGCACACACTATACGGCTTTTCATCTGAGACAAAGCATCCAAATCCTCCTGTTGTGTTTATCAACTCAAAACTCCTTCATCAATTAACCTCCAGAGGTGCTCAAAAAAAAGTTTCTATTCCTTCAGTTAAATTCCTGCTGCTTCAGCTGATTTATCACATTACAAAGCCCTGCACTGTGTTGGTGTTTGCAGGGAAATTGCATTGAGAAGGCAGGCTCATTTGCATGATGCTTGCTGAGATTTTTTTTTTTAGCTCTCTTTACCTTTAGAGGAATGTTTTGTTTGATCCATGTATTTACTGGGGGTGAGCAAAGGAGCCTGCCAGCCCCTGCATGCTAAACCCTATAGCACATTAATACTGAGGAATGGTCTGGAATACACAAAACAGTCATCTGGCTTGAGTTTCCAGATGTCTCAACTCACTCTGACATGGCAGAGATCCTGATCCAAAACCAGGGAGGGGGGGCTACTCCACAATTGCCTATCAGGCCATCTTTGTAGGCAGATGCCCACACAGTGCTGTCCCAAGCCAGAACAAGTTTCGGAGTGACCGAAGGCACCACCTCAGATGCCCACTCCAGCAACCAGGGAGTAAATTTACCTCCTGGCCTTCAGGTGCCACCTGGTTTCCATCCTCATGTCCTGATCTCATGCACATAACATGCTTCCAAGCCTCTGCCTTGGCACCACCACCTGCTCATCTCTTGTGAAGGCTGCACCCAACAGAAGCTGGGGTAGACTCTGCCTTCAGCAGAGCTACTGCTCCCATGGAAAATATGCACAGTGGCCATGGGAGCTATGAAGGGTCAGCTGAAGGACTTGCTTTTACAACTGCTAGCAGGTAGCAGTTGAACAGTGTCCAATTTGTTCTTGTTTATGTAGTTTTTCAACAGCTGAAAAACAATGTGCTGGTAGCAGCCTCAACTGCTTCTGGTGACCAAACAAGATTCCATCCTGCTCAGATTGCAAGAAACAAGAAGAAGCAATCAAAGATCCTTTTTAAGCTCAATATCTGTCTGCTTTTGAAGCATTTACCAAGACATAAATATTCTTGCTTAGCAGTGGCTATGCTAGAACCAGAGCTAGAGCCCCTCAGCCCCAGCACTGCTGTGCAGCTGGAGCAGTCTGACCACAGCACACACCTGGTTTTGAACCCAACAGCCTGCAAAGGTTTAGCATTATCTGTGTGCTTATGGGAACCTGCTCCATGTCTGCATCACCTGCACTGCCAAAAGCTACAGGAGCTGCTCTGATGCCTCTTCAGTAATTTGCAGTGCCCAGAGACTGTACAACTCAAATAGAGTAGCAACATACATCTTTCACAGAGCAACAGAGCTCCCTGAGAAGTCACCTTGATACTGACTGGCAGTACACCCCTGCCCTCATAGGAACAGTATTCTAATGTAATTCCCCCTTAGAGCTGGAAATTGCCTGTTGTAACTCTTGTTCACCCTATCCAGAAAAATACTGAGGACTCCAGACGTGATCTCAGTAACACACACTTTCTCCCTCCACCCCAAAACTGAAATTATTTTACAAATAAATAAACCAAACAATTATAACAGGAATACTAAGGCATTCAGCAAATGTTCAATATTAAAGGTACTTAAATATTTATTCCTGAAGCTAGACTGGAGCTCACAGTGTGCATTTTAAAAAAAATTATTTGCATTACAATAGCACCTGGGAACCCAGTCACAAATAGGACCCTATTGTACAAACACTGAGCAAAAAAAAGACAGTCTCTGAAAAGCTTTTACACTAAAAACAACTGTGCAGTAATTTCAACTACATGTTATTTCATTCCCAGGGCTGAGCTCCTGGTGTTCAGCTGCATGAGACAGTAAATATATTCTTACTCCGAGCACCCCACACATAAATTAAAAGCACAAGGACTCTATGCATCACTGGCCAGCTCTTACCTATCATAATCCCTCATTGTTTCATGTGAAACAGCAAAGCAGAGGCCATTTGTAGCATGGTTTTGGCAAATAAATAGCAATTGTAACACTATATTTTACATATACATATATATAAAATATTTTTAGGTATTTCAATACTAAATCTGGGGGGTTTTTTAAACCTCTTCCATTCTGAGGAGAGCACAAACTGGCATGTTTGGTGATCAATTACAAAACACTCTTGTTAACTTACAAAACACTCTGGGCCACACTGGTGATGAACTAATCTTTCTTATGTCTGAGTAGTAGTCAAAACCAAATCAGCTATACAGATGAGGACATACAGAGAGGTAAAACATCAGGGTACTGCTCTCTGTGCCCATGGCCCTAAATTGGGCAGGTTCCACTTTATGCTGGTTAGGGAAAATGGAGAAAACAGGTTGGAAATGTAAAACAGTCATAGAAAATAAACCCCAAGATGTGTGAGCACTCTTTTTTCATAGTTGTGTCGATCATTTAAAAAATATAAATACAAAAACGTATCTCAGCTTCTGTAGCTCTAAAGAAACAACCTGTGACCAATAAATCAGAAAGCTGGGTATCTTCTGCTTACTAACCGAGTCTGCCAAACAATTATGCAGTGAAATGTTCTAATTGCACTTTGATTTTAATGTTAAAACCCATTTCCATAATTTCAGTGGATCTTTACAACACCGTTTAATATTTGCCAATGAAGTAAACGAGCTGCAAGTAGCAGTCACAGATGGTTCATGGTTTCCATTAAGTCTGCAAGCTAAGATTTTCTTTGTTTACCAAAAAAATAGTAAATACCTTGCATAAATCCCATGAAGGGGAACCTTGCCCTAAGTGGAAAGGGGCAGCCTGAACACCTCTCAACACCTACAGCTGCCTGAGAGCTCCACCACTAGGAGAACAGGTTTTTCTTAAAAGGGAAAGAAAAACCTTGGTCAAGTAAGGAGTTTTGGAACAAAGTCAGGCTGCTTTTTAAACCAGAAGTCTGGGGTGCAACTGCATTTATCTTTAAGTTTAATGAACCAAAGCACTTCAGACCAAGCTGGTAAGGGAGAAACAAAGCCAGTTTTTCTCACGTGCTCAAACCCATCTTCTGGGTTTCTCCTTAGATGTGCTTGAGATTAAGGAAGCAGTTCTCCCAGGGATTTTTGTCTGGTTCTGTTTTTATAAGAATAATTTACATCAGCATAAATCCAGACTTGTCAGCTTAGAAATGTTTCAAAGAAAAATATCTGTCTTTTCCTTTCTGCAACAGTTTTTGGTTGATTTTATTTACACAGCAAGGTTCCAGTGTTGCAGTATTTGAAGTGGCATCATCCTGACATACTAACCAGTTTAAATTATATTGACCCAAGGGTTCCCACAGCAGCTATTGATTGATCACAGTATGAATTGAGCAGAAAAGGAGAAGAAAGGTCAAAACAATGATGATCTTAAAGCTGTACTTTTGTTCAAGTGTCTACCCTGGATGGGAATATGCCCAGCCTGTAGTTTAGTGCTCTCTGAAAGTAGCAAAAGACACAGATGTTAATCCAACTTTCTTATGCAACACAGAAAAGTGGAAGCACATCAACAGGACTGAATATACATTCTGTTACTGCCTGACTGGCAAGAAGTCACTGTGATCCAGGGGTTTTGACCTGCTCTGTTTTATAATTTGTTCTCTGCTATTAACACAGTGTTGGGAACAAGGAACGCTTGCTCATTTCACATATCTATTTCTGTGCAACTCTGGTTCTCATCTAAATATTAAATAAAAAAAAAGGGGGATAGGAGCAGAGCTGATGCACACACATTCTTTAAGGAAGGGCAGGGCCAAGTCCTACTGCCAAACTCCGAGTCTTGAACTTCCATTCCAGTGTGGGGTACCTGAATTTACACTGTGGGGCTCCAAAGGGATTCTTTACAAGCCATTCTTCTCAATAGCTCGTTCACTCTGAAGCAGTAGCTGTATGCAAAGAGAACCAGCAGTTCTGCATCACAGAACATTTAAGCTGTAATATTACAAGCAAGAACATCATGATAGTTGTTTACCACTAATGCAAACTGCTGTTCAAGCACTGTATTTCTGAGCACTCAGTGGCTGCATAAGCACCCTAACATTCCATTAAAGTTCCCGGTCACAGTGGCCAATTAAGCTTCTTTACCCAAAATAAATCCTTTTTCCCCCCTTAATAAGACCCAAGTTTCAGGCTAGAAGGGATTGTATTTTTCAAAAGTATTTATGTTTAAAGCTACCACTGACATCACTGGCAAGAGAAAGAAGATCAAAGCTAACTGGTTCTCGGATCACAGAAACCTGTTCTCTGTTTTCAGAAGCTCCAATTCAGGTGTGCAAACTCAAAATTTCTGCGTAAGTCGTCAAATTTTGGGGCTATATCACAATCAGGCAGCACAAGTGTAATAAGTTCACCCATATATCTTGAAAGTAAATCATCTATGTATGTACATTATTTCTGAAAGCACCAGGCTTACAACAACCATCTTAAAAGCACAAGGACCCCAACCCAGCTCCTGTGCATTTACAAATTCTCTGCATGATAAAGTACTTAAAATTCACCCCACAATCATTGCAGTGAGAAAAGGTGGACATAAACCATCAGATATGGACACTCTTAACCCTGGGGGCAGCATAAATTCCGTACAGTTCTTCTCCACTCTATTTTAGTGCCTGTGTAAATACTCTTTGCCTTCAAATGAAACACGTGCAATGAAACCACAAAACCTCATTAAGTAGTACCAGTTTCTGGCATCACTTCAGACAATTGAAAATCTCAGCAACTCAGAGACTGACTATTATTTTTTCTCCTAAACACAGTATGAAGAACTGTGAAGACACACCACCTGGTGATATCTTGCAGTCTGGTCCTGAGACATGGTAACTTGGAGACCTATTTCCACGCTGCATTGATAGCTCTAGCTCAATATGAGGCACTCCAAGAATATGTTTGCAAGATTGCATTATATTCTCCACCCACACTTCCTCTACCTGTTGCCTACAAGCAATGATCACCTTTAATCAGCAGGGAAGGGGTCAGTGAGCACCGGTGAAGGTCATAAAAAGCCTTTCCTGGAGCACACAGGGTCAAATCATTCAGCCTGGAGTCAATTGTTTCTATAGGATACTCCTTGCTTATTATAATGCAAACATTTCTGCTGTGAGCATTCCTTTCAGTAATACCAGGGACTAAGTATCACCTAAAACACACCAACATCACATAACAAACCCCAGTGGCTACTACTGAATTGGAGGAGAGATTCAGAGCCCCTCAAGTACAGGCAGAGAAGGCAGAATGGCAGTTTGGAAGGAATTTTCAAACCTTTTCATCCATGGGATGAGGGTGTGCACGATCATCTTCTTTCTAAGGCAGCACTGTAACTCCCCTGGGGATATTTTCTTGGTAAGCTTGCACTTCTCTTGCTGGCTGTAAGAGACTGCTTCACAAATTAGGAACTTTTATTCCAATACAGTGTTGTGGTTTCACCTAGGTGGGCCTGGGTCTGAGTTTTTTGGGGTTTGGCCTGGGCCTGGGGGCTGTCAGCTG
>JAWWEV010000034.1:4444624-4460329 GCA_035583235.1 Hafferia zeledoni | reverse complement strand
CGGTGTTGGGGGTGGGGGGAGGAGGCTCTGACCCTCTGTCTTGGAGGGCTGGCAGTTTGCCAGCTCAAACCGTGACATACAGGAATGCAGCTGACCCATCTTAATGCCCCCTCCACCCTCTGGGTTCACAGCTTTTTGGTTTGGACCTTGCTGCCCTCTTACAGAACTTAATTGGCACTTCCCAGCCAATGCAGAAAGAACCCATTCAGTGCTCGTGCCCCGCCCGGGCTCTTCAGACAAACTATCACTTAAAGTTTCTAATCAACTTACATGGAAGTGACCCCCCCACCCCGCCATGATCAGGTAGCTATTAATTCATATAAGCCAATTGTGCCATTAGTGGATTAAATTACTTAATACCCAACAGTCCTCAATTACTGCATCTTCCTCAGCCACCATTTTTCCCCTGTCATGCTGAGATGAGCCTCTCTCAGCCCACAGCCTTCCTCAGTTCCCAGTCTCACAACCCTTTTCCCTCTTTCTCCAGGTTAACCTGTCAAATTCCATGATGCTGACACTCCTCAAAGTGGTCCTGCACCACCACGGTGGTGACAGGTTGGCCTTGGCTGCTGGTAGATGCCCACCCAGCCCCTCTCTCAGTCCCAGTCCTCAGCAGGAGAGGGGAGATTGAAAAACAAAATTTTGGGAGCAAAGATGAAAGCATTTACCAATCACCATCACAAGCAAAGAAGATTTGACTTAGGGAGTGGAGGGAATTCATTTAAGTCACTGCCAATTAATATTGGGATGGTAAGAAACAAAACCAAACCTTAAAACCCCCTGCTCTACTCATTCCCTTTCTTCCCAGGCTCAAACTCCCTCCTCCACCCACCAAATCGCCCACCTCCTCCCTATTCAGAATCGACTCTGAGATTGAGATTTTGTTCATCTCTCTCTACTAAAGCTGCAAAGCAGAACAAACAGAGGCTCATTTGCATCAAGTAAGACTCAGTCATGCCATTTTTTTTGTCCTTGGAGCACAAACATCTTCACAGCCAAAACACTTTTCTCCCCAAAAAAGTAAAATGCATTGTGACTCCCATGGTTTCCTCGTGTCTGAGCAATAACCTTACAATCACCACTCTACTCACAGGAGTAAAATCCCTGCTGTATGATAAGCCTCTCCTTATTGCCTGGTTCCTCACAAGCAGCTTTGCTTCATTAGGAGATCCACCCTGAAATGCACCTGGGAGGGAAAACACAGGTGTAGCCACTTCCAGGCTTTTATCTTACAAAAAACAGGTGTAGCCACTTCCAGGCTTTTATGTTACAAAAAACCCACAGGTGTAGCCACTTCCAGGCTTTCATCTTACTCCCTGACCAATAGTAAAATGACCACTGCTAAGGGAGGAAAAAGTCAAAACAAACACCAAAAAAAAAAAAAAAAGAGAAAATCCAAGACTGCTTGAAAAAAAATGTGCAGTTTGCTGCTTTAAAATAATTGAAAAAATTATTTTAAAAGTTTTGCATGGAGCATAAACCTAAATCCAGTATGAGACTCTGTCCAGATGTTTCAATTAATATAATTACAAATGTATCCATTGAGCTGAATTTCACAGGTGAAGGCAATCTCTGATTTAGTGTGTCCATAAAATAAAATATAAAATAAATAAATGAAGGCAGCTCATTCTGTTTGAGTGATAGTATGTGGCTACAAACATTTTAGGTTATTGCATTTTACATGACTCTTTGTTGGTGTTTTTATCACACAACTAAAGAGTGTGCTCAGAATGGGAGATGCACCATAACAAACCTGGGATATACAACAGCTGCTCAAGCACTGGGGGGACTTGGCTGAAGAGCTTTTGAGTTTTAAAGAATATATTTTTCTATAAAGCAGCTGCAGAAAATCAGCTGGTGACCTGTTCCTGACACACACGCGGATGTCTTACCCAGCATCATTTAAAGCACCACACAATTGAAATAAGAAAGTGGGAGACAAGGCTATATGATAATGCCTGCTACTGAGCCAGCCAAACTGCACAAGAATTATTTTTTTATTTATTTTGTTAATGCTAAGCCCATTAAAAAAAATAATTCTCGCAGCTTTCAAGTTTGAATATTTAGTTTAAAATGTTCTACTTCTGGGCTGCCTTTTCTGTAGCAGTTTCTGAACCAAGGAATCTCTGGAGAAAATTTCTTTTGTAGGACACAGGGGATTGGGAACAGTGTACAGGTGGTCCAGGTTTGTGTTATTCAGCTCTCCACCTGTTTAGAGGGCTGGGCCTGGACTTATGGATGGACATGATGGGAAGAAGACTGGCTTAAGTTTTCTTCACTTATAAATGAAATTTTATGTCTATAAAAAGAGACACTTTTACTGTTTTAGGCTGAGGACAGGTTTGTTGACCTCTTTTCCAGATTCTTCTTTAAGTGCTGAGGGAGCAGCTCAGTTATTTTTCCTAGTCCTTGAAACACCAGTGGTGCCAACTGATTTGGCAAAGGCTTGGAAAAACACAGCAAAATTCAGGCAGGAAAAAAGTTTGCTTTTCCTGTGCCATAATAGCAACGTACATTTTCCTGCAAGAGTTGACAGTGAATATTCTAATCATGTATATAATGTATACACCAGTGAGAGATGTGGGGATAGGAGAGGAACATGTACTCCTGGAGCTTTTGGCTGTGCTAACAAGGTGACAGTGGCCTGATCCTGCTGCTTTTCCACTGACAGAATAACCTTCATTTCTAACACTGTGCAAGGTTGGCTCAGCTCAGATGAGAGAGGTGCTGCTCCATGTCTCCCATAAGGAGAAAGATAAAATGCAGAGCCCCACTTGCTTTACAGCTTTGCTTTTTTATCTTTTTTAAAGCTGGTATTTTGAACTGAGGTTGTTTTAAGTGGCTGGTACCCAAGGGAGCAGAAGTGCAGAGGCAAATTGACCTCATTGGCAAATACAAATTTTAGGTGTATGAGCTGAATGCTCTTCTTGTCTGCAACCAGTGGCTAAACAAACCCAGATTTCCTTCCAGAGGGAGATCACCTGGAAATGCCAGGTCCTGTAGGCAAAGAACCACAGCTAAATATCTCAGAAATGGTATTAAATGTATTTTGCTGACTCTTTGACCCTTAACTGACTTGATTTAGCCCAGGTTGGGGCACAGAGAGGAGCCAGCATTTGTGATTGAGGAAAGTGAATGAAAAGCGATGCCACTCTCATTGTGTTACTTATGAAATGGGGTATTTAAAACTGCTTAGACCAGCCAAGTATAATTATTCAATTTGAATTCTTACTAAATTAGGTGCTTATGAAGTTCAGGGACAGCAGCATGGCAGGAGACCCAGGTTCAAGGCTGTGATTCCTCTATACCCCCATTTTTTTTATTTCTTCATATTTAAAGTACTTAATTAAACTATACAGAGTTTTTAATACAATACAGTTGATTAACACTAGTAATTTCAGTGCCTTTTTAATATAACAAATCTCTTCTGAGGAATGTTCCCAGTTAATGATCTGTGTCATTTTTTAAAGTTTGCCTTCTGACTAATTTTAGTGGAAATATCATTAAATTCTTCATTATACTTATTTATAGCAAAGGCTGAATTGGATTTTAGATGTTATGATTTTACCATAATAAAGACCTACAGCTCTCAAAACACACTATTCTGTCTGCTTTTGGAGCTCTAATATGAAGTGAGTAGCTTAAAAATACAATGATGAGGAGAAGGAGAAGGCTCCTGTGCCACTTTGAGGCCACTGAGTGTCACAGGAAGATGGTGCTGCTCCACACTGCCTCTGTCCACACCTCTGCAAAACCTCCTGTCCCTCCCAAGCCTCCCCTCCCAGGGCTCATTTTGGTCCTTGCAGCTCAGCATCCCACCCCAGCAGCACCACTGCAGCCTTGGGTCAGGGCTGGGCTGTAACCCCCTGGCTCTGACAGGAGTGCCAGGCAGAAAGGGACCTGGGGGTTCTCAGTGACAGGAGGCTGAATGTGAGGCAGATGTGCCCAGGTGGGTAAGAAGGCCAAGGGCATCCTGGTCTGTGTCAGGAATAGTGTGGCCAGCAGGAGCAGGGCAGTGATTCTGCCCCTGTACGGGCACTGCTGAGGCCACAGCTGGAGTGCTGTGTCACAGTCCTGTGGCACAGGAGATCCCAAAGGGCTTCAGATAGAGATTCAAAAGCAGACCCCACTGCTACCCCAGTTGGTGAGCAGAGCACAGGCACAGTTGGACTGCCGGCCACAAGAAATCATTTCTTGGCCAGCTCTTGCCTTGCTCTGGAGGACTGTGGTGGCAGCTCGTTTGAGGAGGGGTGAGCAGGGGCAGGGCAGCAGTTGTGGATTTCACTGCCAGAACTTTTACCAACAGCCTCTCCCATAAGCCCTTTTATCTTTTCAGTTGTCTCAGAAATAAGATAAAAAATAACCAGGTTTCAACCATGTATTTTTCTAATAACATTGTGTTGACCAGCTCTACTGTAAAGAAAGATGAAGTAAATATTGGTCTCTGCTTTTTAAATAGGAGTGCCGGGGGTTTTGTTTGATTTTATATGCAGACTGTTTTTTCTGCTCCTGAGGAAAGCAAACCCCAGGATAAATGGGTTGGTTGTGCCTCAAGGTAGGGCTCTGTGAAGGAAGGGCAGGTGGAAGTGCCAGGAGCATCACCACATTCCTCCTGTTCCAGCTGTGAACTCCACCAGAAGGAGCAGAGGTGACAGCATTGACTTTGGTCATTAGAACTGTAACGTGTTTTCCCCATGCCTGTGGTCCTCCAGGATTACACAGCACTTCCCAACAGAAGGATTGCTGCTGCTATGTGGGATACAGCTTGGCTCCCACATGCCCCCTCCCTACCCCAGGGAAGACAACTGTGTCCCCGGGGTCACCTTCCCAGTTGCCTTGGCTTGCTCTTCATTTCATTCAAAGACTCTCCTGTCTACAGAGTGCTCCTGATGATGGGGAGCTGGGCACAGAGGGCAGGACAGCTTGCTCAGGTTCTGCTTCAAACCACTGTGAGGATGCTGCACATGCCAGCTTGGCCTCCCTTGCCTGGTACAGCCAAACTCAAGAGGTTTTGCACCATGTAGTGAGCAAACTACTTTGGACTGAAGAGTTGGCTGGGCCAGGGTTCAAAGGACATCAGGAATTTCTGCCCAAGTGACAGAGTGGAGTCAGGCACGGGCAAAGCTGTGTGGGAAATGTGGCTGTGGTGGCCAATAAGAACTTAAACCATCATCACATGAATTATGTATTTCTGCCCATGAAAAATACCAGCATATTTATGCATCATCCTTTCCTTCTTATCACTTAACTGGACACAGCACAATGTTTTTCCTATCATTATATTAGATCTCAAATTAAGGCAAGTTCCTTGTTAGGGAGCGAGGGTTTGGTTGGTTGGATTTTTTTTAATTGCTACTTTTAAAGTCTACTGAAACAACAAGTAAACAAATAAAAAATTCATTAGAGAGAGGCGGCTCAACTTAGATGAAAGTTTTACAGCACATCTCTCTGCTTTCAAAAGCAGAAAATCCAGTCACCGGGTCATTAGCACAGCATGCAGCTCCACAGAAATGAGCAACATTACAACTTGTGTCGTTTGCAAGATTTACTAATATTTCAGTGTCTTAACAGCAACGTTTCAGCCTAAAAGCTTCCCAAAAGGCACTTAAACCTTTGAAATACCAGCTCCAAATGGCCTTGGATGCGTTTCCTCATTATGAGCATATTTAAAACAATGCATTTGGGCTGGCTTCTGACAACTTTGGGGCTACTGTGGGAAGGCAGGGAGAGGGCAGGAGGATATTCAATCCTTGTTTGTGCCCCTTGGCAGGGGCAGCTGGAGCTGGGCTGCTCCTGAGCATGTGTGGAGTGGCAGCGCCCGAGGTGCCCGTGGGAGTCGTTGCATGGACAGATTACATTTTAGTGGCTGGCTGTGAAGATTCCCCTGAAGAAGCTAATGCTGATTATGATCCTGCCTTGATAGCTTTGCTTCTTTGAACATGTCAAGTTAATTTCATGCTGAATAAGGAGAAAAACTTATGCCTGTCACAGTGCTATATATCAGTCAGGGGCTAAGAACAAAGGCTTTCAAACCCAAAAGGCTACCTTTGCCACATGTCTTGGCTACAAAGAGGGAAATGGAAGTGCCTTTGTGCTCCTCACAATGCAGATGAATTTCCTTTTGGAAGAGGAGTTGGCTACAGAGGGGCTTTGCATGAAGCTCTTCAGCACTGGTGGAGGCCTTCTCTGGGTCAGATGGCTCTGCAAGGGTGTTGGGGGCTGCTCCTCTGCCTGTCCACCCCTTTGCCCAGGTTCCTCTTGAAATATGGCTACTAGAGTTACTAAAAAATGAGCCCAAAGGGACTGCTATCTTAAAGTCAGGTTAGTATAGTGAGAGAGTATGAATCTTTGGGGGTTTTCTTTGGTCTTTTATTTGTTTGTTGGGGCTTTTTTCCCCAGCTCCAGACTCTGTGTTATGCTCTTTAAATCTTTACTTGCTGTTTGATCTTCTCAGTCTCCGTGTTTTATATTAAGAATTGTTAAAAAAAAAAAAATCTTTAAAAGGAAAAACAAAAGAAAAAAAATTCACCCCACTGAGTTGAGTTATTTAAGCAAACTGCTTCTCCTGGATCAAATACAAAAACAAGGTCTCAGAAAACCTTCATAAGCTGCACCATAGGAATGCAATTACTACTGAAAACAGTGCAATCACAGTTTCTGTCTTTTAGAAGTAATCTCTAAAACTTTAGTAATATTTCCAGTGAAACCATCTTAGTAACAAGCAACTCCACTTATAGGGGGAAGTCCCACAGGTTTTGCAGGTGCCCACCTTGAGGAATTTCCCAAACCTCTGCATGGTCCATCTTGAGGGTTTTTTCAGTTTTAAGTTAAACTCTCTGAAAAATGGATGGCCTTTTGTAAATGAGGGCATGGCACTGCACCCTTCAATAATAGTGAAGTCTTCTGCAATGTTTTGTACTACTCTTTAGCATGTTTCTTTTATTATTATGCAAGGAAGGATTGTCCTATGGGTGTGCAATGAGTTACTGGCAATTTTTCTATTTAGAGGGAGATAATTAAAAGTGACTTGAAGAGCTAAACCACTAAACTTCCTGCCAAGACTGTCGGTTTCCTTCTCCTACAATAGCCTTTCTCCTTTTTCTTCACATTATCATCAAATTCACAGAAGAGTTGCTTTGCTTTCACAGTTGAGATTGTAGGAAAATTCAGTTTTCAATTCCTCTAAAATAACTTACCTAGGCTGGGTTATTACACAAAATGCTCAGGAAAGCATGAGGTCGAAAAACATTCCATTAATTTGTCCTGTATGAGGAGGAATGCAACTCAGAATGAGAAATGCCTCTATTCTATGTTTTCTTCAAGGTCAAATTTCTCTTTGAAGACTGAAAGAGAATTCCTGTATGCAGAAATATTGGAGAAGGGAGTGAGCCACCCTTCAGTGCCCGTTGCACAGAAGGACTGGCACAGTGATGGGAGGGGAATAGCTATGATCCCATGGGGCTGGACTGTGCCTTTTAATTCACCAGGGCAGCTGGCAAAGAATTGCCATGGCTGATCCATGGCTCAGCAGTTGTGGTTGTGGTCTTACGTCAAGGTAACAAACACAAAGGGAGCAGAGAGCACTGAACCCCTCCAGGTGCTCAGTCTGTGCCCACCTGCAGCGTCCCTAAGTGGCTCTCCCTCCTCATTATTGCCCAGCAGAGCTGCCAGCTTGGAGTTCCCTTCTCAGACAGCTCACTGTGATGTCTTAATAATCCTTAGATGGTTGAATTAGTGTGTTCTACTATGTATTTATTATATTTTATTATGTATTTATTATTTGTTGTGTTAGCTGTATAATAAAATAGTTCTCCTTTACTAATCATCCATCAGCCAGAGACTTATCTCAGCTCTGTTAAGTGCAAGTTCCCAGTTTAACTCAGGAAAAGGCTGGAGCAACTCCGGTGTGGGTTTAATTGATCTGATCTGCAGCTTCCAAGGCCCATTTGCCATAAAATCTCAGCGTTCCCTCCTGTTGTGTGCCCAGGACAGGGAGGACAGTTGTGAAGTCTCCTGCTTTGGTGGAGTTTACAACCAAAAAGTTAATGCCTTCAGTGATTTCAGAACTCAAATTTTCTAACAATGAACCTACACAGTGTTAGTTCTATGGCTCCTCAGGTCAAGAAAATATGATGGGTAAGGATCAAGATAAAGCCAGGCTGTGACACATGAAAAACATGCAAAGCTGTCCCAAACCAGCCTTTTATTTGGCTCACTAAAATCCTGCAATTCTCTCTCCCTGGTAAAAAAGTTTTAGCTCTAGCTTTGAAAAATGTATCAATTTGTTTTTAGATATGCATCCTGAATTTACAGAAAATATATCATCTTAGATGCTTTTATGCTCTGGGCTGAACACTGCAAGTAAGCACACAAAAAATGTTCAAATTTAAACCTTTGTTTCTTCTGTGATTAAAATACACTGTTGATATTGTGGAATGATTATGCTTACACAAAAGAGAAGTGAAAAGTTTCACTTTTAATGCTGTCTGCTTTTCTGCAGAATGTTCACGGCAACCTTATGACTTTTCCTTTCAGCAGTCTTAAGGTTACTTAAAATTTCTAGGTCCTACTCACTCAGCAACCCTCCTTCCTTTACCTCATTGTTAAGTTCCCTCTGCAGACCTACACAACAACCAACACATTTTCTTTTTCCTCTATCCTTTTTCTCCTCTTTATTTATTTATTTTTGTCATCTTTAGAAGCAGTTCTGACAATATGTAGAAGAAAATGAAGTATAAGTTGAGGAGTGACATTAAAAGTGATAAGACCTTTGTGGGAAAAGTGCGGAAATCTCACAGTAAAAAACCAAGTTGGAACTGTCCTTTGCCAAAGATCTAGTCAAACAAGCTGGACCATATCTTGTTGGGTGACTTCAGTCTCTCAAAACCCTGAGTGTGCTTTGTACAAAACAACTTGAAAGCACCAGAAGATTTGCATTAAAATAAAATAACCAGCATATTGGGGGACTTTCCAATAATCCATGACAATGTTCTGAAGGTCTCCCACCCATTTGGGGCAGATCAATGCTAACATGGGATCTGTTGGCAGCTAATTCCTTCTGACCTTCAGTAGGAGTAAGTTACTTGGTTTCCACTTTCCCAAATCTCCAGTTGCCTTACAGGAATTCATTTTACTGGGGATTTATTTCTTAGGGTGTTCCAGCAATGACATCCTATTTTCTTGTCCCCAATCCCATGTGGGCTCCACACAGGTGTAAAATTCTACACAGCAGTGACAGGATCAGGCTGACTAAATGACAAAGAGACAGGCAACTGGGAGGCAGCACAAATTTGCATGTATTTCCATTATTTTGGCACTGGGCAAAACAATTTCTCTATTGACTTCCCCTCAAAGCCACCGAGAATAAAGCTATAAAAGAAGATTATCAAAAAGTAGGCCATGTTGCTATGCTTATCATATTCATGTTGCCACTTCTTATTTTCCAGAGGTAGGAGATTTCAGGGTGGATTCAGAGTGCAGGGCTGGTACAGCACACCATGGTGATTGATGTGTGCCTTCCTCTCAATCCCAATGCACAAATGAGGTCCTCACACTCCAAGGGATATAGATAGTTCTTGTCATAAAAATAGATCTTAAAGGACAATGTTGGGTGAAAACAGGGGCCAATGTGGATTTTTTATAGTGTGGCCTAGCAGAGGGTCATGCTTAAAAAAATTTTAAAAAATCAAGAAACATGTCTCAGAATCTAGAGACATCCCACAGGAATTTCTTGTCTCTCCAGCAGAATTTACCAGCTGTAGCAACATGCATATTTCTCTCTCTATTCTTAGTGCATGAGAACTGCCAATAAAAGCTGCTTTTCAGCTTCACAGATAAAACTGTTTTTTTTCTTTTCTTGCTTGCTGTTTTTTCCTGAAAGAACTTTGTTTGTTTTTTTAACTGTGGAGCAACAGGGCTCCAGATCTTTCAAATTTGTGATGAAACCTTAGTTACAGTGCTCATCAGCTGAATCTGTAAATTCACAATGTCTGTATTCCCAGGCCATTATTCTCAAATAATAGGGAGTTGGATCGTTGCCCTTCTGGGTGAACATCAAAAGTTGTGTCCAAGAAGATGTGAAACAGAGCTTCTAGAAGAATAAAGGTGAGGACAGCAGAGGCACTCAGAGCTGCAAGTGCAACTGCTCACTTCATTAAAAAGGTGGCAATTCTGTGGGTGGCAAATTCAAACAGAGGTGGGAGTGTTAGAGCCATGATCTCCAATGCTTTCTCGAGCACTGCAGAGCTAAGATATCACCTCTCACTTCAACATTTGACAGATTTTATTTTATAAGTCAGGCACCTCAAAAGCTTGACTTTCATTTTAATACCCTGGTAAAGCCTCCCTCCTAGTAATGATGTTCTGCTTTCTGCTTTATAAACCACCAGAAAATCCGTATGTTTCATGTTAATTCTGTTGAAAGCACCTTGAACTGAACATCCTTTTAGAAATTTTGTGTTTCCAGCCTTAGAAATTCTTATTTTAGAGACCTGCATCAGAGGGCAGGTTTAAATCTTAGTTTTAAAAATGATATGCTCTGCTGGAGGTCCAGATAGTGGACTCTTCTTTCCTACAAAGCAAGTGCAAACCAGTTTCCAGTTTAATATTCTGATCTCTTCCCATTGCTTGCTTTCCACTGTTATGAATAAATGCCTTTCATTAGAAAGCAACAACAAAAAAATTAGGTTTAACAATGTCCCCCACTGGTGACCTTGAAACTTTGTGGCTTCTCTCATGACACCCATGCACATAGCAAGGTTCAAACAATCCTTAATCTTGCTTAGGACAGGAATCAAACTCCTGAATAAATCAGAATTATTTCTAGTGAAAGACTTTTTCCTAAATTACATTTATGCAACTTGTAATTATATTTGCCATGAAGTACCAGGGAGGATCCTGGGAAATAGGATAGCACCTATTGCAGGTCCCTATTTCCCATGGAAGACATCAGGGCAAGTTTATTAGCCCATCGTGGCTGTAAATAATGAATTCAATTCAATCTTTGGGGTTACCTGCGGTTTAACTTGGTACTGATCTTAGTCTAATGCTTCCAATTTCAGGAATTGAAACACATTACTATCTGCCTTTGCCAGCATGCAAAATGTTAATCTTGATAGATTACATTAATCTTTATAGAGAGCGCTTTTTGTTCCACTTATATTTCAGGATCTTAACTCCTCACCATAAGGAGGGTGCTTTAGCTGTTTATATTGAGAACAGTGCACATTTATTTTAATTGGATAACTGAGTTTTTCTGCTTACTGAGCTGTCTGCCTGACATTTGCAAAATGCATCTTTTTTTTTCCCTCAACATAACCTAGCTGTTCATTTTTATAAGGCCTGTCATCCAAAATGCAGAACCTAATCCTTAATTAGTTGTCATATTTGTTTAGATGTTATACATCACCCATTGGACTGAACTGTTTGGTTTACTGTCCTTTCATAATGTCCATTAAATGATTATTTTTGCATTCACTTATGTTTTATTTAACAGTTTTCCTGAACTCCTGACTTACAGGCTGTTTGCTAAAGAATAGACTCATTAAACTGGGTAGGCAGTGCTGGGGTAAATCACAGCTGGCAGGGAGCAAACCCAGCCCTGCAGGGAGGGCTGAGCAGAAGCCTGCAGTGCTCTAAAGCACCTTAAACAACAAGCTTTGCTCAGTTTGGATTCTCAGGTGTAAATCTCCTTGGAATCAGGAATTACAGAGAGCCAGCCTGTCTGGTGGGGAAGAGAAGGGACACTGTTCTGTCTTCTGAGCCCCTGTAAGGAGGCAGTAGGGCCATGGGTGAGTGGGTTTGTCACTGACTGATGGGCAAGAGGGACTGGAACACAGGGCAGAGCCCCAACCAACATACTGTTGTGGAAGTGTTTCTCAGTGATTAATTATTTAAATAAAGGGAAAGTTCTTTAGCAGAACTTAAAGTAACCTAACTCAATATAAACAATGCAGCTACATATGGAAAAAATATTCCTTTATTAAGTTAAGCCAAAAGAAGATTTTTTTAAAAAAACAATCTCCCATATGCATTTGTGAGCACTTTGAACATGATTTCAGTGGGCATGGCAATCACCTCCACCTTCCCTCCAACCCAAACCTCATTCTTTGTACTCCTTTGCAACAAGGCACTGCAAACCACATAAACCACTTCCTTGGACAGTATGGAGGAATCTGATAAACAGTGAGCAGGAGCTCCTGGCACTGGGTGCTGCCTGCTTGGACACCTAAAATGACATTGATGTTTCTAGGGCCTTTCATGGGTATAATTCAAAGTATCTGCTCTTCATGAATGGGTAGTCTGGGTGGGAGCTGCATCCCAGCCAGCGCAGCAAGGCAGGCCCAGCACTGTTACCACTGCACTGCCACTGCAATAGAGCCATCCTTTTGTGGTTACAGGAAATGTACCTACAGACTTAAACACGAACCAGCATGAAAAAAATACCTTGCTTTTCCAAGTAAGAAAATAAGGACCAGCTCTTGGATCTAGAAGTACTTTTAGTATTTTTCCTCCCCATGCTCATCTCACTCTTCCCTCATTAAGAGAAAAGGTTGGAGGTGATGCTATACTGGCATCTACTACCCATACCTCTTCTGATCCTAGTCTGTGTCCACTGTGCTTTCTGTGAAGTGCTGGGAGACAATTATTGGTATGCAGAGCACTAGGGAAGTGCTGGAGAGGCATAAAAGGTGCCTGGAAAGTCTGGAAAGACTTCGCATAAAGCTCATGTTATAGTGAGAGGTGAAGCATATGCCCTTTAGGTATAAATGAAGCATCAAGATAAACTTTTATAACACTGGGAAAATGAGTGTTTTTGATGACACTTTCATAAATTCTTCAAAGACCTCCCAAAATCATTGTCTCTCTTCTGATCTCACCTCCCACTCAAATCTTCTCTTCCCACTGAAACAAGGTTGCTTTTTATTTTACTTTTTTTTCTTCTTTTTTCTTCTCTCCCTTACACCTACCAAAATGATATTTCAGCGCTACTTTAGGGAGGAAATGATTTGCACAGCCTTTTTTCCTCATGCATCTGTACTGTAAAACTGAAAAAATGTGGCAAGAGGAACATGTCAAACTTGCAAAAAAATCACTAGAGGCAAGAAACAGCAATACGGCATGACAGCAATTGGAACAAGGTTTCCAGAAAGTTAAAGAGAATTAAATTCTACTTAAAAATAGGACTTGAAAATTCTACCCATATTGGAAGCTAATAAGCCTGAATGCCCTTAAAGATGATCGAGGACAGAGTAGTACGGAACACAGTATACAGGGAGACTTCTAAGATTTTCTATAAAGATTCAATTTATTTTTAGCTGTATTAGAGATTAAAAAATTGGGAAAAATATCTTAAAAAGCTTACTGCCTTTTCCTTTTATCTTTTGCTTATTTTCTGGCTTATTCTCTGGCCAGTTGTTCAATAAATACAAAGCTTTTATTAATTGAGGAAAAAAGGAAGAGCTACTGCATTAAATCTATAAACAACGATACCAGACAACAGCAGATGAATTCAACCATGTGAAAATGATGTGGAATTTCAGGTTGCCCAAGTGTGTCTGTGTCCTATTCATATTTACCTGTTCACATGCTTCTTACCTGCCTTCAGTTCCAACCTTAGCCAGTATTACTACCTTGGTCACTTCATGGAGCCACCGAAGGAAGCACTGCCAATATATCCATCATGCACAGCGTGCAGGAGAGCACACTTGGACATACAGTGCTGTTTCATATAAAGATATAAATTAATCAGAGCATAATGCCTTCCCCCCATTCCTGGCAAACATCAGTTTCTTCTCTTTAGCTTCCCAGAAGGATCCAAGCACTTGTCAGAATAAAACTCCCTGCTAAACTGCAAAGCAAGCAATATTGAATCCCTTAGCTTTCTGTCTTCTCTTCCTCTACTAAATTACAGTATAACATTAAGCCAGGTAGAAGAGTCACATAATTCTCTTGGCCTGCACATGACATGGCTGAGGCACATTAAACTCATCAGCCTTATGATCTGTTGGACTGATGGGCAAGTCTTAGACCTACATCTGCCATGTGGTTTGGGCAACAAACCTAGGAAGGAGAAGGAGCCTCCTTTGCTTTCTGCCCTGTACCTGACATGCATAGCAATAGAAGCTGTCCATTAAAGTGACAGCTAAATGGAAGGCTCACTGGAATATGGAAGTTTGGAAAGTGCCTTTTTTTTTTCCTATGAACAAAACCCAGTTCCTCCTCATGTATCATGCAGCGTTGCCAGAAAAATACAGCTAGTCCTGGTGTAACTTTGCCTTTTTTGGAACCACAGAATCAGAGAATATGTCAGAGGGGAAAGGGACCCACAGGGAACATTGAGTCCAACCCTCAGCCCTGCACAGGTCCATCCCCAAGAGTCATACCATGTGCCTGAGAGTATAATCCACACACTTCTTGAAGTCTGGCAGCCTTGGTACTGTGACCACTTCCCTGGGGAGCCTGTTCAGTGCCCAACCACCTCCTCTCTGGGTGAGGAACTCTTTCCTAATATCCAATCTAACCCTCCAATGACACAGCTCCAGCCATACCCTGGGCACTGTCCCTGGTGCCCACAGAGCAGAGCTCAGTGCCTGCCCCTCCCAAGGAAGTCTTATTTCCCACAAAGAAACCCCAACTCTTCCTCACACTCCACGCAGTGTTGCCTGAAACAATACAGCTGGTGCTGGTGTAACTTTGCCTTTTCTTGGACTCAAACCTTCCCCCAGTCCCATCCCGGATCTCACCCCTCGGGGTGTGGCAGCAACGGCCGGGGCTGACCGTGCTGGGGAGGGTGTTGTCCCCCACCATGCACACAGACAGACACACGGACAGACACACAGACAGCAGCCCCCACGCACCCTGGACAGGAACCAGCTCCCTCGGGTGGGAATGCCACCGTGCCCTCTGTCTGTGGGCATTTCATGCGCGGTACCGATGGTGCAGCTGCGGGTGCAGCTCCAGGGCCAACGCGGGGAGAAGGGAAAGCAAAATGACTTTGAACACCGACATGTTTTTACCTTTTCAGACTAAGCTTTTATTTTGATATTACAAACCATTTTTCTTTATTCACAAATCACGGTTGTGATATAAACACTAATTTCTAAAGACAGATATACACATTTTCTGGGTTTGTAGGGGTTTTCTTTTTAAATCTGTTTAGAAGTCACTATATTCCACATATGGTAGTAATAATTTTTTTCATTAAGTCATATTATCAGTAGTTATTTATATAAGTGAAAACATTCCCAATATATATTGTAAAAAAATTTCAAATGCTTTTCTTACATAACTATTTAAGACATACATTTTAAAATGACTACTAGGCGTACTGTAGGAGCTTTATAAACAAAATATTTTCTAATATGGGCTGCACCCTCAACCTTTCAAGATAATTTTAATAGACTAAAACGCCATATAATCATTTGGAGAGTGGGAGCTGTAAAGCCATCTCAGGAAAATTAAAATTGCAAATAAATTCTGTTATTCTCCACGTTAGACATTTTGTGTGTGCAATTCCAAAAAAGATGTATCATCCACACTTTGAATTGGAAGCCTAACATTTGGTAAACATTTTTCAAGTTGCTTTTATTGTGGTGTTTAAATGAAATTTACTATTTTTTTTTAATATTTATTTCAACAGGAGGCTTGTTTTGCATATCTTATATAATAAATGTGAGGATTGAACTCTTAATAAATTTCAGTTCA
>JAWWEV010000034.1:4409624-4439624 GCA_035583235.1 Hafferia zeledoni | reverse complement strand
GCTATCAAAGGTATATGTGAATATCCAGAGGTAACACTATGTTAGGCTTAAAATGTTCTAGTCTTAAACTCAGGAAAATATGTGTAAAAGACCTGTATAAAACATATTAGTTCCTCTTTTCATATCAATTCTATTAAAATATTTGATATCCATAAATACCTATTTTTGGAAAATATCCAGGGCAGCTAACAACAAAGAAAAGAGGCAGTTCCCACTGAAGAGAATGGAAGGCCAACAGCTCCCATCAGTCTCTGTTGGGTAAATGGCTTGCTCATTCTTTGGGAGTCAGTATATTTTTTTTTTTTTTTTTTTTCTTTCCTGACTATCTGATTGCTGCAATAGTGAGCAAGGGCTGTAAATTTAGATTAATTTTGGACCAGTGGCAGGGCTGCATTTTGTGTCCATCCCACATCCTAATCCTGCAGGACCCCTGACCACGTCACAGTACCCCACAAACAAAGTCTAACAGGTCACCCAGGACAGTGGATTAAGAGGCCTAAATGCAAGGGCCACTTGTAAGGAAGGAACAAGCTTGAACACACAGGGCTCAGGCTTTATTAAATTATTATTATATTTAAGCCAACTGCTGAAGTAACTGGCAAGTTTACAACACTTATAAAATAAAACATGTTGCTAATATATCAATATTTGACAGAAATCCTGACAACTAAGGGAAAGATATGGATACACACACACACACTAAGCAATTTCAAAGGAAGAAAATATGACTGTTTCAACCCAGCATTGACTTCTGAGTACATTCTTATTACTCTTTTGCCAAAGTAGTAATCACTTATTGTCAGTGTTTTACATTGCTTTTTTCATCCAAATGTATAAACCATGTTTCTTCCTTAAAACAAAAGGGCTGTGAAATAATCCTATAGTGAGAACTGTGACCAAAGTTAATCCTTGCTCCTTTAAAAGAATGTTTTACATTTATATTATGATAATGCAAAAGTTTGTACTGTGATATTAACATAGAAATGATATTTCAGAATTAGCAATGCTTATATTCTTCTAAAATAAGAAACACTTCTTTTTCTTTTACAGGATATTGAAATTTCACTTAAACAAATGTGTGCAATGTAAACACACACCAAAAAAATGTAAACAGCAATCTTCCAAATCTTCAGTAAAAGAAAATAAAGTATATAAAATTAAGTTGCAAAATTCTCATTTTTGCATCCTCCTAAATACTCTTGACATATGTAAGCACAAACATGGAAGAATATATTTCCAAAGGGGAAAGAACACATGCTCAGATATTATCTGGGAAAAAAATGCATTGAAATTCCTCTGTGATGAATAGACTTTTTTTTTTTTCCTCCTCGGGGTGACCTCTACCTTCAGAATATGATGGTTTTATTATGATTAATAAATTTCATTTCCACAGAGGAAAGGAACAGTGTCAGCTTAAACTTAAAGCAAGTGGGTTTCTTTTTAAATGCTAATTTTTAAACACGCCCTTGCATGACACCAAATTTAGAAGCTCAGAAGGTTAGCAGAATAGATTCTGATTTCCATGCTGAAAATAGTAAGAAGGATTTAAACTATATTGTCACACTGCAAATCAGTAAGCTGGTTCAGTCACACAGACACTGAGGCATTTAGTCACTCATGCCAGGGTGCTTACTCCTCATTAAAATTAGTAGCATTTAAAGGCTTTGTGATCATTTACACTGGAAAGAATCATTCTAGGTAAACAATTCACTACAATTTAGGCCATGCAAGTGGTGAAGTATTTTGAATAGATTAATAGTCAATGTGATTATCTGTGTATTTTACAGGATGTTAAATCAATGTATCAAAACTGAGACATGCACTCACAAATTCTTGTCTAAGAACATATTTGATGGACAATTTTGATGCATCACTAATTACCACAGGGTATGTTCCACTAGTTTCCAGTATCTGGGACAAGCACTCAGGACGTAATAGGGAAAAAATTATGCTTGCAAGCATTTTGTTACCATACTGACAGTGGTTCTGAAATAGCTGGACTAACAACTAACTAAGAATGAGGAAAAAAAATTGTAGCCACAATAACACATGTAAATACAATTGTAAACTATCCACCAATGGATGCTACATTCTGTACTTATGCTGTGCCTCAATCTCTTCAATCATCTTCAGCTGAGGGTTTAAAAACACTAAAATATTACATAAAAGGACAATTTGGCGTCCACAGAGCAAACAAACAAACAAATAAATAAATAAATGGGAAATTGTGAGATTTATTTTAGTAAGGCCTTTGAAATGGGATATCTCTCTAAGTCATCAGTAGTAGGTGTTGCTAAAGTCTCTAAAAATTGACAAAGGTTGTGCCTCTCTAGTTGTAATTACCATTTCAGGATTTTAAGTTCTTCAGCACTATGGCTGTATTTCCATACACACCTCGGACAGACAGTGGAGCTCTGATTGTGGACACATTTAGAAGCTCCTTGATAATATATATGCCATTGGGTTTAATAACAGCATTAATAAGGAAAAATTCACCAAGTGAGAACCAAATTAACACACTTTCCTCAAGTAACCTGAGAGCTATAGAAGGAAAATTTTAAACATGATTTTGTTTTTTAGGAATTTGATGCACATTTTTCACTTATTAGCATTTCCCCCCATTTATGCAAGTCTACATATCACTACAGAGGAACCACAGAAAATTATGAATCTGCCTGAAAGGGAGAAGTTAAAAATTGGGCACTATCTCAGCTAAAGCTGAGATCTCATCCCCCATGACTTGTACATACACTTTGCCTGTAATATGGCCCCTGAAAAGCTCCTAACTCTAATTTCCAAAAGATTATCCATTCCTTCCCAGCTTTGATTAGAACTGAACAATCAGGTAATAAATTTCCTTCTTCTTCAGACCTATATGTGTTGAATTTTTAACCCGAACATCCTTCAATTAGCAAAATTTTTGTGCTGACAATTATTACTGAATTTCATAAGAGGCAGCTGAAGGAGGGGGCTGTGGTGGGTGAGGTTGGACAGGCCCAGGGCAGAGTGTTTTGGTCACACAGGGAATGGGCATCCCTGCAGGATGTGCTGTTGGAGGTGGCATGGGAAGGGCAATCCACAGCTCCCCTCTGGTACATCTTAGTGCAGAATTGCAAAGAAATGTTAGACAAAGATGGGAAGACTTCAGTAAAGAGCTGGATGGAATACAAGGAAAACAAAGCTAACCTGGCCTTATCCACGTGAGTCCAGTAACTTGGTCACTTAACTCTGATGATACCAAGAGAGATGATATGAGCAGCAGAGCTCCTTCCCATCCACACCACTCTCACACCAAACTGCTGAGCAGTATTTTAGGCTTAGAGGGTCAAACCTGTGCAGCAGTGGTGGCCCTTTAATTAAAAATCCATCCTATTACAGTAGGATGGTATCTGCTTCTGGTGTTCAAAGCACATGCAACCAATCAATTCACGTAATTTTAGGTATTAACACCAAGCATTTAGGCATTTCAGTCACCTGAATGACCAATAACTCACTCTCTAGATATCAGAAGGCAATGGAAAAAGAGGTCTCTTTAGTTTTTACTGAAGATCAAGGAAATTGAAATCTGTTAAAAACAGTTTCTGGTCATTTTCCTTGATGGGAAAGGTTAAGAATGCCAAAATGCTCTATGCAAAGTTATCAATGCATGTTACCAAACACTAAGTTTGTTATACAAGGGAGAACCATAATGTACTTTATTGCATATCCTCTTCCTCTTCCATGACCTATGACATGCTACAGACTTGTGATGTGGAGCAGAGAGAGAACTGGGAAGAGACAGAGAGCACAAGGAAAGAGTGAAACTTTAAGGTGTTCTGCAGTGCTGAACTCCTGGATGCCTGGAGAGCCATAAGGGATTTCCTATGGGTATAGCACTAACATTTCTAGGGTTTCAAAGAGATAAGAAACTTGACCAAGGTCTACCACAGGGAGAGGGTGATCATGAAAGGTTTCCAGGCAAAGATCTTCACAAATATGGCATTGGTAAAATACTAAAAGCAGTGTTTACTTTTTCCTGCAGGCTGGAGCAAGGAGAAACTTGAGAAGCCTGTACAGAGTTTTCTGTATGTAGAGATGATGCTCAAATTCTTGACTCTGTATTTATTTATGTCTCATCTCAATTTGGCTAGTTAATTTTCTTGTTAATTGACAGGCATATTTTGCAGAAACTTTGGTCACTGATGCTCAGATGTGGTTTTCATGTTTTATTTCTGTTTGCCAACCTGTAGCTTCTTTTGAAATTTGTAAGATATTTACAGCCAGCCAAAGCTGAGCTGCCACCTTCTTAAACATTTAAATAAACATGCTTGATATTGGTTAATTTGCAGAAATATAGAAGTGTACCAAACAGCAGCACAGGTGACTTTGGCTTGCGCTGATGCTGAATTACTGCTATGGAGCAATCCCAGGGACAGACCTTGGCTCAAAAGCTTAGACTCAAGTTTCAGGCTTGCTGTCTGGATTTACATAAATGTGGGAAGTACTTGATGCCTAGTCAAAAATTTAACATAATTCTGTGCCATCACCACCAACTTTTCCATGTAGCCTCCATCCAAGAAACTGAGAATTCATACAAATGTCCTTTAAAAAAGCCACTGGGGAAACTGGCTTGCTACAAAGTGACACCTAAAACCAGCTCTATTCCAATGAAAAGCAAGTATTTCTTTGGTCTGTAAAACATTTTCCTATTACTATTGCTGTTATATCTAGGGGCAATACACCTTGAAGAAATTCTTATCTAGTTCAATAATAAATATACTGAATACTTTGTTTATTAAATTTTAAAACAGTCTTTTGTGCTTGTGAGTAAAGTTCTACAGCATGCAATGAGAGGGGTTTTTTTTGGTTTGTTTAATATTTTCAATGAAATATGATAATCTCAAGATATTAACACTGAATCCTTACTCATTGGATGTATTTGCATACAGACATACATACATGCACACACACACAAACCATCATTCATGTGCCCTATCTATCAAGAAAAATAAAAAAGGCAGTTGCTTCATTAAAAAACCAGCATAGAAGATGCACACATGCTTCTAACGCACTTGTTGAGGACAAACACAGATTATTCACTATTTCTGTTATCAAAGGAGCTTCACATTGCAAATCCTCCCTTGACAAATCACAGAACCTCAGCTTTCCTTAATCTTGTCATGTTGTCACATTTGACTAGCCATGCGAACTGACCCAGAACCGCGAGCAGGGGGCAGGCAGAGCTGCCAGGGAGATAATGACAAAGAGGCCAGAAAGGGTTGCCAGTGTTTGCACTGGCTGAGAAAAAGGAATTAATCAAACTTCAGGAAAGAAGAACAGAGCATAATCAAAGTGTTTACTGATTTTTATTAACTGATCCAATGGCTGAACATCTTCACCACACAACTCCCGAGAGCAGTAAAAGCCATAACAAATGGAATTCCATATACGCAACTATTTACAGCTGCAGTAAACGCAAGTTTAAACTGCCAACATAAAGGACACTTGAATTTATAGAACAAGTTTAATTCTGTGCATTAGTGCAACATTTCCCAGGCTTTCCAGAGCAAAAACTTCACTATCTGCTGTTTTTCACAGGGAACAGCAGTACAGCCTTAAATAAATACTGAGCACAAAGACCTTACAGAAGCTCCTTCATCTTCATTTTTTATTTGATTAGTGGAAGAGCATAACATAATAATAAAAGCTTCTCAAAGAAAATGGTTATTTTCCCAGTCAAATTGCTTCATGAAATGAAGTCAAACCCATTGACAGCAACACTAAAAGGGAAGAACCTCTCACAACTGAGCATGTGCCTTCACACAGTAACAGGCTAAAGGAAATACTTCTGAAATCCCTTCCAAAGCAGTTTGGGTTATACTCTTTCAAAATTCTTTTGCAAGAGTATAATCTGATCCATATCTCCTACCGGACACACGAATAGGTCAGTGAGATGCATTCCAAGTATGTATGGCAAAATTTTGACCAGCTACAATTATTTATGTACCATAGCACAGGTGGATTTCCCACAACAGACACCGTAACCATTCTAAGCACTTCATCCAATAGTGATTTGTATCTCCATATTTGCTATTGTTTAATGAATTGAATTTGTGGCACTGTTACGGCTGACAGGTTAATGATGGTATACAGGAAAATTGCAATGACTAGAGCAACTGAATTTGTTTAAAATGGCCACTATTCTCTCAAATACTTGAACAGTACAAACTAGTATTTGTTTCTTGAAGCTGCCTGCTTTTATATAACATCTTTCCTAGAGTTATGAAATTAAACCTTTCAGAATATTTAATCTATTTTGGAGACTGACTTTTTCTCCAGGTGGGGGTCAATAACTTAATCTAAGACTGTCAACTTTTAAAGCTTTATAAAGCATTTCCTTTGCATGCAGACATGCACACACACAATCCCTCCTCCTGGGGCTGATTCTGCTCAGAAATGTAAATAAATACAGTCACAATTGGACAGATGTTAGATCCACTTCCACTGCACTTCATTCTAAATTCAGGTTTATATATACACTTGCCTCTCTCTCTCTCTCTCTGTTATTTCAAAAACATAAACTGCAAATACTCTTGGGAGAAAAATAATACCAAGCATGCATCCACACTGGATTATTTTGTTTGTGTGTGGAGGTTGGATAACAGTTAAAAACTGAGAGAAGACAGAGTAATATATATCTAGAATAATGATGCTGTCCCATTTTTACACAAAAAATATAAAATGTAATATGCAGGTACATCTGAGAATGCACTTGGAAAAGACATTAAAATATTTTTTATTTAAAAACTATCAATTTTGCTCTTAGAAAATCTAAAAAAAAAAAAAATAGATTGAGCACTGATTTGAAAAATCCACTAGAAATGCTAAAGACGCAAAATTAACAATGTTCTGCAACCAAGGTGTAAATAAACCATGGGTTTATTCTGGGTCTCACTCTGATTTATCCAGAGCCTGATAGGGCAAGATGCCCTTTGCCCCCATCAGCCAAGAACCTCAGGATTAATTCTCCTCTAATTGAAGTATTGTCAGAGATTTGCTAGAGGAAGGCCTTCAGAGATCCTTGTGAAAATTCCATCATCAGACTGATAGGAGGTTTCTGATAGTTTCCCTGCCTCTGTTCTAGTTCGGATCTGTTTGCAAACCCTTTAATCATTCCTGCCAGAGAAGATCTATCCCAGAAGTGCAGAACTTCTCTTCTGAAGAGTAATTATTTTTAGCCTCAGAATGCACTGGATGCAATCAAGAGTGAAATGCTTTTAAATTTCCCATGGAAGGATCCCTCTGGCAGATATCTGAATAGGTTTTCCTTATGTAATGTGCATTCAAGAACAGAGACACATATTTTGATAGAACTGTATATGGACACACTGCCTGTTCATTAACACATTTATCTACTCAAGATTACTTTATTCCCAAATCAAATAAGATTATCATGTGGCTGAGGGCTAAGTATCCTCTGGCAGGGATGATAAAGTATTAGGGAGAGAAGAGTATTACCAGCAGAATCATCCAAGACCTCCCATTTCCATTGGATGATAAAGTTCCAAGCAAAACTTTACTATTTGGAGTCTACAAAGACACACATTCTTTACAAGGAAACAATGCAAACATCCATATACTCACATTTCAAACATTGAGCATATTATCAGTATCTTCACTTTAGATCAATTTTACAAACACAGTTCAATTACTGCAATTGAGTTTAGGAGCACTAAAAAAAGCACTATAAAATTGTCCTTCAGGTGTTTTGCATGCATCTGAAAAACCACAACAAGGTTAACCTTGGTTCTAAACTATATCTCTATATGTGCTCCATGTACTAAAACACAAAATATCAGATAATGAAGCAGTTGCAAGTCAACTTACAGATTCAAAAGACCAAATTCAACTTTGGCAACTTGAATCACAGGAATATGGGCCAGACAATTATTTTTCTTTAAAGCCAAAAGTCCTTTAAATTCTATTACTAAAACTTAGTTATATTAGAAACAGCAGATGCAGGCTTTCATTAGCTTTCTACTTCATATCTTATTGCAAAAAGGCACCTACAGTCACTTAGGATGGATATGTTTATCATATGGTCAAAAATATACCTAAAAAATACCTTATTGTTGAATCAATTCAACAGGGGTAATGAGTTGGTAAACTGAAAAGTTTTAATGCATATACACAGAGATCCATTTCCTTTTGTGTAAAGTTCACTGAACGTACTGATAAATAAGAATGTCATATTTTGGACTGGAATTCCAATACACAATGTATATAATATAGTCTTGGGCACTTTAATTGTGCCTGAATTGAGAGAAAAAAAAATCTATTAGAACAATAATTATTGCTTAGAAGGGCTCACTGTGCAAAACAGGCCCCACAGACCCCATATCTAACTCAAGAATTCCAAGTTTAAAAATTGCTAAAATAATTACTTCTTAGTTAGCAAGGCTTAGGATTTACAAATGAGTAGCCCCCCTACCATAGCTCACTCCAAGGAGGAGCTGAGCAGGAAGCTCCAGGGAAATAATGAGAGCCAAAATCCAAGCCTAGAGATATCGACAATGTGACAAGTGTTGACTTCTCCAAATGTATTTTATTCATGACACAGGACTTGGAAAAATCCATGTTACATCAGGTTTTCTTACAGAAGAACTTTTCAGATTACCACCAAAGATGCTATGGGTAGCACAGACATTACTACAATTTTAGCATATTTTGGGGTTAGCTGTGTTCTTTTTCATAAATAAATGCTTTTTATTTATTTTTATGTAGAAAATCATGGCATAAACAGAAATCTCATCACCTTTCACTTACTTCTGGCTAATATAAAACTATAAATACACACTTATTAATACCAACATTTTGTTTCACAGTCTACCCACCCCCTTTCATCCTTCAGTATAAGCAACCCCCATGAACTTGATTTTTTGCACATTATTGGCAGAATAAGTCCCATCACTGTTACTATTTTGCCTTTTGATTTCTTACGTAGTAATGTAATACCATCCTTACCTGAATTAAGACTAAGCTTGTTCAAACTCTATTGCTTAAAAGAGAGAAAATCCCTTGACATATTCAATATATTTATAAAATACCATTACCTTTTAAAGACATTATTCATTCTTCTGTTCCCAAGGCTTACAACATGATAGCATAGCAAGGCTTTTTACTTACTAGAGAGCAATCCTCTGAAGACACAGACCCCCCTCTCCCACTATCTTATCCATAGGATAGACTTTGTGAGTGCTTTAGGGTCTGCGGGACCCTTGTGGGCATTCTTTGCCCCCAAAGAGTTGAAAAGAAAATTGTTACATCTATAGCACTTACAATGTCCTACACACATCTAAGGCTTTGCTCTTTTCATTAGTTCTGTTGGGTTTGGCTTTTTCAAAGTCACAGTCTTGATGGCACTGCCCAGTAAGCTTTTATCAGAAGGTTTAACACATCCTTAGGTACTAAGCCATAT
This sequence comes from Hafferia zeledoni, assembly GCA_035583235.1. Lineage (NCBI taxonomy): Eukaryota > Metazoa > Chordata > Aves > Passeriformes > Thamnophilidae > Hafferia > Hafferia zeledoni. The sequence goes on along the minus strand of JAWWEV010000034.1, from coordinate 4,430,167 downwards.
GATATTTAAACTGGAAACAAACCCCCAAAGCCAGCACAATAACCTAACAGCTTTTCTATGGCAGAACCTACAGGCTGAAGCTATAAATCAATCAAACTCTTCCAAAGATTTATACTCTGGACTTTCCTATGCTTTGTCTTACGATTAAATGCAGCATGTGAAAAAGGATATTGAGACCTGGATGGATGCATCAAGAAGTATCAATGATTGTTACCTGCAGAGGTGTTACAAGAAATTTCATCTGCTGCAACGAAGACGAATTGATTTCTGCAAGAGAAGATAAAATTCACAATACTGCTTGCTGACTGGGAAATGTGCTAGCTGCCAATTGACTTGATGTTTACAGATGGGGTAGGGGAAGGGTGCTTAATTTTAATGAATGTAGCAAGAAAAAGTGTTGACGTATTTCAGTACTATAGAGTTTATAAGGATCATGAGGTAGACATGCTGGGATCTTTTAAATGAAATAATGGTGACATTTGGATATGGACTATGTACAAACTCTTGCATTGGAAGCTTCATGTTCAGTGTTACAGATATGTCAATATATTTATGAAGTCTAATAAAAATAAAACAATATATTGATATAGCTATTAAAGGGCACTATTGCAAAATATGTAAAAAGCGCTTTGGAAAAAAAATTAAATTGCAATTTACTTTGTGCATCTGAAAGGAGGATATTGAAAGTAAAATATTTTGCTTTTTCTAATATAACTGCACTCAGAAAATTAATTTTCTGCTATTTGTTAAAAAAATGACATAGTATATTCTCATATACTGTCATCCAAATACATAGAAAAGTCTTTTGCAGAGTCTTAGGAGAATAAGCTAGAGATATGAGTAATTTAATATAAACCTTCTCTTGCAAAATTCTTTTTTTTAAATCAGGTAACATAAAAAGAGAAATGCTAAATACACTAATATTTCAAAATGCAGAAAACTTCACTATGGCACAAATCCTGTTCGTCCTTTCCGAAGTCAAGCCAAACAGGATTTGGGTTAGTGGAGACCACACTTAAGGATTAACATGAAATAATGATTCCTTTATACGCATACCCAGCTTCCTGGCAGTATTATCTGTGGTGCAGCATTATAAAGGACCTGGGGGAAGTGTTAACACCTGGGTGCTGCTTCACTCTCAACTGCACAGAGCTCCTCCCACCTGCACTGCCAGGCATGGCAAAAACTGCAACTCCATGTTCTGCACAGCTTTAATGCAAGAGTCTCAAATAAACAGGAGCCAGAGGGAACTAATTCTGGCTTGTGCTAAGAACTACCTGGAAAAACTCAGTTCTGCAAGCATTAAATACCCTGAGGATCCTACAGAAAACTCTTTCACTCAGGAGCAAACGTCTCCTAGGAGTAACAGAACGTTGAAGAGTTAAGCCCTAAGAGAACAAAATCTATTTTTATTACTTCACCTGCAACGTATTATAGAGATTTGAAATCCTCATTTAGAAACCTGTGAACCTTGTTAATTAGAGAAATGTTAAATTAGGGGAAAAAAAGAAAACAAAATAGGGACTCCGCAATCTGTACTACAGGGACAGGATTAAGTCCAAAAGAAATATCTGATCATTGCCTTTGCCCTGTCAAATATACTGACACCTGCCTTTTAGTGTGACCTTAGTGAGCAAAGTGATATTCTTTCATTTTCCACTGGAGGTACCATTGGTAGTTTTGTTCTTTATTTTGTGATCTGCAACAGTTTGACAAGCTAATGAGATTTACCCTGCATGTAGTGCTAAAGACATGAATTTAGAAAAAAAAAAACAAAGAGGGATAAATTTCACAGTATAAATACAGAGCTGCTCTATTTCAGAATAATTTGCCGCTGTTATCACTGCTTGTGATAATTACAGAGAGAGAAGTAGTTGGGGTTGCCTAAAAGGGATTCAGCCAGTAGCAATGCAGACTTACCAGCTACTGTTTTACAGAAAATCTTTCTGATTTATTTCTACAAAGTTATTAAACTGCCCTCTAATCTAAATGAAAAGATCCCTTTTTCTTAAAAGCTTTCTCTAAAGTGGTTACTGAGAAACTCCTTCTTTTATCTCTGCTCAGAACAGTGGAACACTGAGCAACAGACAGTCTGTGTTCAGATGCCAAAGTACAGCATTCTCTGCAAGGATGAAGTGCTGGGTTAGTACCTGCAGAGAGAGCCCAGCACACGAAGTGTAATTTGCCTTTTGGAATGACAAGTGTTATTGGAACTGTTCTGAAATCTTACTTTGTTTTAACCAACTCTTTGGTAAGTACTGATAGAAAACTAATTTTTAAAAAATGTAACCCAGAGTGATGCCTCTTTAAAAACCATCTACTATAAGCATTTCTTGTTAGATGGCCTCATAGGAAGACACTATTTCCCCTGGGGTTTGATTTTGTAAAATTAATTTCACAGCTCCATAATTAAGTTTTAAAAGTAGAACATTACATACTGGTCAGCATAGCAACTGTGAGAATGAAATGACTGGATGCTGGAGTTCAATAAGCCAGTTCATTTTTTTTTTAATAACTAATCATATTTGTTACAATTACACAAAATTGATTAGAACTTTGATGGCTTTAATGTTTTTACAGTGGCAGTTTTTATTGAACTAAATTCTACACTATTGTTTACATAGACCTGGAGGGGGAACTGCTCATCAGAGGTGTCACTACACACAGATATCCCACGTGATGTCTAAAGCAAGTTTTCCTCCTTAATGTGGACAACCCCAGAGATCCAAAAACTGACACTGTGGTGCATCATATTCCATCTGTCTCAAAGCAGGTGGAAAGCAGAGCTGGCAAAGGGCAGCTAACCCAGCTCAGTCCTTTGCAAATATAGGGCTGTTCCCTCTAAAGACCAGTTTTCTGCACTAACTATATTGAGCATACAAGGCTTAAAAACCTCACAAGTAAGATACGATGAAAACTCATGATGCATTTTAGGTTGCTTTAGTGCTCATCACTGCTACACTTTTAATGATTCAAAAATGTACAAGAATTCTAAGTGGACCCAACTTTATTATACAATAAGCCCTACTCAATTAAGATACAGAATCACTTCCACAATTTAATTTGTGTATTAACAGTGAAAGTATAGAACTAAATTTTACTGCTCATTGGTTTATACTTCTAACGTAAAAGAACACAGATTTAAAAAACAGAAAACTTTTTTGTTGTTAAGTGAAATTTTAGAAGTAATTAATAGTTGTAAGGGAGAGAAACAGAAAACCAAACCAAGTTGGAAGGATAACATGACTAATACATTGATCTGAATGTACAGTTGGACACACTGAGCCTGCCAGATACTCACACCCTGGGCTAAGTGCAATCCTTTTAAGTGCAGGAATGGCACCTTTGGCAGTGTGAGCTCTGTGATGGAAACCCAGACAGTGTGGGTCATGCCAAGGTGCTGCTGGGACTCCAAATGGCCTTGTTCCATCCCAGCAGCTGCTTCCCAAGGGCAAACACTCTGCAGACTATTGCTTCTCTCAAGCCTATAGATCAAGTTCTTATTTCTTCTAGCAAATTGAAAACTAACACTTTTTTTGCCAGTATGGTAATAAAGATATTTTTAAAGTTTGGGAAAAAAAAAAGTTTAAACATTTCATATAAATCCTGAACTCAGACAAGAGCAGAAGGGGAGGACAGCAGAAGTACTATTAAGTGATTTAGATGTGCTTTCTTCCTTTGGGGTGCTTATTGAACCTGCATTACACCATCTTCAAAAGGTTTGAATGTTTTCTCATTTCCTCTGCTCCGTTCCCTATGATCTCTTTGGCAGACTCCTAACAAATACAACTTCTGGGGCCCCACACCTGCCATAAACCTCCCTCTTTCGGCACCTGCTCTTTCTACCCAGCAGACCTTTTGCATATCCAATACATTATGTGCTTTCTTTCTCTCTCCTTGATTCTCTTATTTTGGTGCAAACATGCCAGACTGTAGCATAAAACTCGGTTTATTCTTTTTTTGAAGATTTTTAACCACTGGAGCCTGAGCCTTATCCTCAAGGTGACTGTTTAATATACAGAACTACTTCTGTGAAGAAACCTCACGTGAATTGTTGCTTGTTGCTAAACTGTCCCACAAAGATACGGTCTGTGGTAGAAGGGGCAATAGTTTGAGGAGAGAAACCTCACTATACTCTGACAACATCTGCAATCTTAGCATTATTTTTCACAGGGTAGCTTACAAAAAAAAAAACCAAACAAAAAAACGCAAACCCCACGATTTTCTACATTCTACACTGCACCTTTTGTATTACACTTTTTATTATAGAAGACCTTTTATTACAAGAATCCTGATTAGCAATGTTAGAGTTTCAGCCTTCAGAAATGATCTTCAGTCATTATTAAACTACTGTTTTGTACTGGGGCAGGCACAGGGCTTGCATTATGAAAACCAGTATCATTTGAAAGTTTTGGTGATGACATGAGGTGGCCAGGAAAACTTAAGATGTCAGAATGAAACCCACACTCCGCAGCATCAAATTTAAAAGAGAGTAACAAAATATTTTCAGGTTCAGCTTTTATCACCTGACTAAAAGTACCCCATTCTAAATTGAAGCAGGTGATTGATTGAAAGATTTGAATAATAAAGTATTAAACCAAAATATTTAAGCAGGTGAGGAACAGGAATTTAAGTGCAGCTTGACTAAGGTTTTCATTAGATATACTGTTTAGCAAAAAAAATTACTACTAAGAGTAAATTTTGTGTACTCACAGAAATTAGGCCTTCTGGACTACCCAACTAATTAAAACATTTTTCTAAAAAATGCTATAACCTAGTTTCTTCAGCAGGTTTATACTACAAATTAATTAAGAGGCCTAAGATGTTTCATAAATGTATTTTGACAGGACTTTCCTTTACTAAAATGTAGCACCTGCCCATTTTTCAAGAAGAGCTTTCTTTCACTGTCTTGCTTCACAGGAGTCACCTTGACTACAGTGCAGAAGTACAGAAAGAACTTGTACCCATTAATTCCAAAGCATCCTGACCCAACACAGCAGCCACATGCACATTGACACTGAATGGAAGCTTAGATAATGCTATGTGTGTGAAATTTGGTAGAAATGCCAACAATCTGTCATTACTATGTAGAATTTTTAGTTTTGACTTCTACAGAAATTGGTTCTGTAAGCATGTTTAGTCTTGATATTTTTTTAATTGCTTTTAATCTACATATTCTGAATTTCTAGTGTGAAATACCTGATATTCCAATGAAGTTGATTAGCTTTTGGTGTACATGTTCTTTACATGCTCCATCAGGAATTATAGAGGAATTATCAGCATTTCTGTCTAAGGAACATTTATGACTTTCCTTCAAACTTATCCAAAATCCCTTAACATTTCCCATCCTTAGAAACACTAACACCAATGATTTCAGCTACTAGAATGTTAAATAGATTCCAGAGCAGTGAGAGAAATTTGCTTTATACCATCTTCAGTGCAATACTGAACTTTAGGCTCCTTCATATGTGGAAAAATCAGGGATTCTCCTCACTATCAAGTTGGGGTGAAAGTTTTCTTTAATGCTGAAACTCTAATAATTCAGTTAAGTGTTAGTGCATACGACTTGTATCAAATTTTCTACATCTAAGTAGCCTTTAAAATAAAGGTCAGTGGCAACTTAGAGTGGCTCTCAGAAAGAGCAGAAACTTCTAACAGACTGGGTACAGAGCTCCCCACTGATCCTGCCTGATGTGTAAGTGGTTTGCCTACTTTACTGTTGGAAACCTCAGAACCTGGAAGTGGAAGAGAGGAAGAGATTCAGAGGATGAGTCTCAGGTGCTGGGGTTTTTGATTTGAGGGCTCTAACCATCACGAACCACAATTCCAATCCATGTTCAGGAGAGACTGTTTGCCTGAGTGCTCCCCCTAGAAGTTTCCATGTAGTTGTCCCACCCTGGGAAAAGACAGGACGCTCCTCTGTGTCTGCACTCTACATATTCCTAGAAAAACACCAATCTACTACTTTTCCCTCCTGCAGTCACTGGCCCTGCTGCTCTTCAGATCTTCAGAACCTCACCCAGTTGTGTCTGGGAAGTTTATACATTTAGGTCATTGTGGGTCAAAACCACATGTAGGGCACACAGGCCACATGACCAAGAGTTCTGTGTCCTCTCCTCTTCCTGAAAGGTTGGGTGACAGACCTTTCAGCACTGCTCATATTTCACACAGCACAATCAAGTACAAAATCTTCACACACACCTAATTTCACCCAGAAGTACCAGAGGTTTCCAATCCCTCTTCTAAGCAACACAGAGCTTCCTTAAAATAGAAGCCATACTAGAGGTCAAGGGGGATTTTAAGAAATGAAGACTTCCCTAAAAATCATCACACTAGCTCTAGGAAATTTGAAATGGAAAAGAATTATAATCCACTAACACTGAGTGATTATGCTTCATACACTTGAATTCTTAGGCTTTGCTGACAAAGTTCACAAAAGTACACAGAAATAATTTTGCTTAATAGAGAGGTACAGACCCCCTCCCAAAAATACAGCAACCGCTGAACATGGGGCAGATCCCCAGAACATGAGAAACTACGATGAAGGTAAACACAGAAGTTACAGTGGGAAGATTTAAACTATATTTAATCAGTTGACTTTTTCTGGAAAGGCCACCATGGGATTTACAAACACAGCCAGTATTTAGAATTCAGGGATCAAAATCTCAGCCTGTAAAATTGATGCAGTTTAACTGAAAGCACTGACTTCACTAGAGCTATTCCAAGTTGTGTTCTCCAAGGATCTGGGGGTAACTATCGAGTGGAGCAATGACTTTTCCCACCAGAGTTAAATGTCCTACCCCTATACATTTCTCCATTATATTATTAAAGATACCATTTTTCCTTCATGCTCTAAATGTTAAGCCTTTGCTGCTCTTGTGATGACTCGAATGCCAAGGGCTTTTTCACTATGAATTACAACTGACAACTGGCTCCTGGAATGGTTACTGCAATATTCAAGGAGGGACAAAGTTTCCCTTTAAAAATCACTTTATTAAGTCCTCCCCAACTCCCTCCTTCTGATGTCCTAAATTTAAATATCAAGGCTATAAAAAATTTTAAACTTTTTATTATTAGCATAATAACTATAATTAGAAGGTTGATTTTGCTATTACTATGCTTTATATTCCCATTACTGTAAGATCAAAGTACATTATCATACTCATAGCATTTGAATCACAACACAAAGACAACTAAACAACTTCACAGCCATACCTATAAGATATATTAAATGAAGTGAGAATAAAGCTATAAATAATTCATGCAGTATCAAGCTTCAACAACACTAACAGTAACTGGTTTGACCTGATGAGTGTTAGGAAAGTATATTTTCTTTTTAGACTAATTTCTTCAATATCAGGCTCTTTTTTCTCTGCAGAACTGTTCAACTGGTTGTTGAACAACACAATTGTTCTGCTTGTTCAACCTAACCACTCATAATGATGCCAAGACAAAGAGGAAGATTTTGCATTCACCCAGGTACTCTGCTTTCCTTTTCAAAAGATAATCCTATCCTGCCTCCTGACCATTTCATTAAAGGTCCTTTCATGAAATTTTGAGGCAGGCCTTGGAAGAGGATAGAGGAAAAACCTGCATCAAAAGTAATTATTGTAGCTACTTCTGCAACTACTACTGCACAGCAAACATTAAAGCTCCTGGTCACTGCCCAAGCAAAGGCAGCTCATCCATCTGCCTGGGCTCAGCTGCCACTCCAGAAGGTCCTGTGTTCCCCTTGCCTCCCTGGGTCCCTCACATGCCCTTGGGTGTCTGAAATGGCACTAAATCCATGCTTCCAGACAGCTCAAGCAAGCCCTTCCTTTGCCTGCCAGGTCAGTTCCCTCTGCATTGCTCCTCATTTGTGTCTCCTTTGTGCTCAGCACAGGCCATTTCGGCAGGACTTGGCCAATATCAGGATGTCTCCACCATAACTCAGGCTGCCAAAGGCAGCAGGAGACAGGAAAGAAACCTCTCATGAAATTGCATCCTGCCACCACTCACACAACTTCTTGCACAAGAATGATTTGTTTTAATACCAAAAAAGTACTTTTGCAATTGCAAAAAACATACCTTCAAGAGAAGAATAAAGCCAAGTCCTAACTCCACTGGACACCACTGGAAATGCGCATTCCCAAGACCAGTGATGTGCCTGTACTATTGCATTTGCTCAGAGAGAAAACCAACCAACCAACCAGAACCAAACAAAACCAAAACAAGGACAAATGAAACCTAAAGGGGAAAATGATCAATAGAAGGTCCTTTCTGCCAATTTTTATTTTTATGTCAGGCTTTCCCCAGCAGATGGGCAGGCATTTATTTTAGCCCTCCTGTTGAACCAGCTAAATAACCCATTCTAATGCTCCAAGAGAGAGACTCCTTCTAGCATAGCCACAAAAGCAGGCTGGGGAAATGCAAAGGTGTCCATGTCACACACAGGGTAGGCAGAATTCTGCCAGGGAAATGTCCTGCATACAAACTCCCCCTCTCTCTCCTTCCATTACCCCTCAAAGGTTGTATAAAGAGAATTGCTAGTAAATTGATGCTACAACTAGCAATTTAGTATTGTTGTTGCAAAACCAAAAATGCTTATTTTAATGTATTGCCAAAATGTAGACAATGTCTCACATTACAACCAGTGAAAAAATCTGTAGTCCTTTCACATTAAAGATCTACACATTTTATTTCCTGATTTATTTATTTTTTTTTTTAAATCAGAGTACACAAATATACTTGAGTCTAATTCATATTACCTCTTGTACCAGTGGAATTTTTCTATGTTTGATTACACAATATTTTATAACTATTATAAATGTATTTATTATTAATAGTACAATATACAGAGCCTAAAGATGCATATTTATTTGCAAGAGGAACACAGGAGACTTTAAATAGATCTTAACATTTTAACATGAAACCTAAACCCAAAAGGTTAAATTCTGAATACAACAAAAATCCATAGTAGAATTCATACTGATCTTAGTGGCATAAGTGCTCTAAAATTATTGGCCTTTCAGTGTGATTAACACAGTCCATGCACTTAAATTAAATATTTGAAGAAGCAGTCCTGTAATTTTACTTCAGAAATGCTCCACGTCATCAATGCAAACTGATGTCAGTATGACCCAGGACTGCTAAATTTAAGGCTATTTTTGAAGTCTTCTAATTTATATTTGAAAATCTAGTTTGTTATTATATTTTGGACATGTTCACTCTCTTTAGGCAAAGAGTACAGAATTTTTAAACCAGCCTTGTGGAAATCAATATTTTATCCACTAAAATACATAATAAGATGTACATTTCTTTCATTGGGCGATTCATTCTTTAGGTATATCATGTAATCTTTAAAATAATGCCTCAAAAACTTACTTTATATTTGCCTCTGATTTCAAAATTATTACTATAGTTTACTGTTAACCACCATTTTAGCCACAATAAAGTCTCCTAATATACAGAGGTATGATTATAAACTTCTTTAGCAATCATGAATAACAATAGTTCTTTTCCTTTACATTAAGTTTTGAATTACTTTTGAAATTTCTTGACAAGGTATTTTTTTCCTGTTATAATAAAAATACCATATAAATGAAAACTTTACCAGGATTATTTAAGTATTCATTCAAGAAATGCAAAAGGAAGTTTAGAGGCTGGTACATGTTTGGTTTAAATGAAGAGTTACTTTTTTTATGCACAAATATGAAACACCCCACAGCAGTTTTCAGAAAAAGGTTCTTTAGGATCCATGGGTAAAAGTTCTATTCCCATTCCTGCTGTATTCTTACAAGCTGATGTTTGCCCCAGGTGGATTCTTAAAGTATTAGAAACCTGACAAGCCCAAAGGTATATGGGAAAAAAATCTATTTAAATACCTAATCAAATGCTTTAGACTCCTTTGAGGTGGAAAACACTACAGTAAAAACATGCAAGAGTGTAAATTGCCTCTTTCTTGATTAATTTCTTCAACATTGTTATTTAAAGTTTGTTCTTCTAATACTTCCTCACCTTGCCTGGAGCACATTGCAAATTACACAGCTAATCCATACAGACCATATCCATGTCAGCCCATTTCTTATTAATAACATCTCATTCCTTCATCTCCTCCCTGGCTCTGTCACAATGCTCTTAATTCCTCCTTGGTTTTAAAGCACTCAGGTTGACAATACTTGAGCGTGTTCTAATCTGCCTCTTTGTGGTCTATCAAGTCAATGATCTGAGAACTAAGGAGTGTATAATTAGCCACTGACATGTCCAAAGGAACTGTTATGGTCTATCATGTCACAGGCATTGACCCAATAGACTGTAACAGTTTTGGTCTGTTGGATTAGGAATCAATGTTTTAGTAACTCCCTAACACCGCATTTATCCACTCTGCTGGATACAACACTCTGAAATACTTTAAAGTCACACTTTCTTCCAATACCCTCTGAGAGCAAAGTCCATATGATCTAGCACCAAGAAAAACTACTTTAAAGATGTTAACAATTTTCCCACTCTTTTTAGAGAAAAAGTATGGATGAAAATTTCTCAAATGAACATATTCACAATCACAGTTATTTCCTTGGAACTTTTATGTTAGAGTCAGAAACTCCTGAGTTAAAAGTCATCCTATATCACCTGATATAGGCTAGATGTATCAAACAAAGAGCAAGAGAGGATACTGAAGTTGACATGCAAACATCAGAAGAGGTGCACTGATTGTTTTTTTTTGGAACATGATCAGCATTGAACAGCTCTTGCTGTGTTGAAGGAGAAACTGGCAGCAAAGATACTGAGCACCTTCATGTCATAGCCAGGGATGGAAATCTAGCCCTTAGTGTACCTTTACCTTCCCTCCCAATTTTTTTCTTCACAATTTTCAGCAGGGATGTCCAAGCAGATCAGACAGTAATAGTCAAGCCTTTTCTTATCTGTGGGGATTCGTAAAATATCCCTCAATATTACAGTGAAGGAGAATGGAGACTACAGTGAAGAGAAGTAGAAACAGAGTATGAGGGGAACAAGCTCTGACAGGATAAAAGTTTAATAATTGCTGTTTACCATAACTCTTGGCAGTACCACTAAGCTTTTACACTATATCACCTCAGTTTTGAACTAGTGGAGTAGCTTTAATAGTTCCATGGAGATCACATGAATAGTCACACTACACACAGGTGAATCAAACCTTCAAAGCATCGGTAAACACGTTAATTCCATCTAGTATTAGAGGAATGTACTAAAATATTAAAGCAGCTTTCTAGAATTGGTAGATTATATTTTTATGAAATGTAAGTGCTCTCAATGTTTCCCTACATGAAGATGACTCCCTGTGTCTCCCCAAAAAGACTATATCTACAATGTTGCGGAATGAACCATGTTTCAATCATTGGAAAGTACTCTATACAACCAACTTTTATTTCAGGAAATTCCCATTTCAGGAAGTTCCTTACTACATTAAAATCCCTGCTCACGGAATTTCAAACTCTTTGATTACATTTTTTTTTCCTATTACATTTTCATTATTGATAATCATCCACTTTTACTTTCTAACTCAGTAACTGAAAGGTACTGTTACGGATATAGTATAAGTGGTATACTCTATTTATTCCCAAAACTGTGATCTGAAGGATGAATATGGATTATGGAATATTAACATGATGACAGTGATCTACTAGTTTGCCACAGATCAGACAGACAAAGTCTAAGAGATAAATGGCCAAATCCATTACTTCTGTGTAACAGCCGAGTGAACGAGTTGATTTTTATTTGCAATAACAGGGAATAAACAAGTCTTAGCTACATCCAGGATACCCAGGAAAACAGCTAGACCAATCAAACATCACCACAGCAAACCTAAGCATGTGCAGAAGTGTCAAATATATGCTCCTTTGTTCCTAAACAAAGCCTCTATACCTGGTCAAGGATGCTAACTGCCCCTTTTCACCTTCAAAATGGGAATAGCCTGGAATATGGGCTATACAATTCTCCTTTAGGGACCTTCTTGTCCCCCAAACCTTTCCACTTCTCAAGATTCCACTGGTATAGCAAAATTCAAAAAGGTTTGAAGATTCCAGCTGGGAGTAGAAGAGTAGGAAAGTTATCACTGTAGTCTAATTTTTTTCCTCTTCAAATCTGATTCATTTAGAAGTTATAGTAGCTTTTTCTCCTGAATCTTAGAAAGTAGAATTGTGAAATGAATGAGGCACTACATTTTTAAATATTTATGCTTCTATAAAATTATTTAATGGAAAATTAAATTCTGGCTGAAGCTGCTATTATGATTTATATGCACTCAAAACCTTATTTTTTAATATATATCTCTAGTAAGATCCTCAATAAGATAAAATAATTTGAATAAAACTATAGTGGTTTTCATTGTTTATTCATAAAATGGAAGATCCTATAGTCTACAATATATTAAAAACACCCCTCCAGCTACAGAAGCTCATATTTCATATTCTGCGTATTTTTAGTCTTCATTTTACGTTTTTGTTCTTTAATGAGTATGTTTCCAATTAAATAAAATCTGTATCTATTCTGTTTTAGAATCGTCTGACCACAAATATCAAGTATTACTCTCAACTATTTGCCCAAGGAGAACTGGAAAATATGTTAAACTCTAACTCTGTAGACATTACTGCTTTGACAAAACTGAGTAATACACATAGACATGCTAAAAATGTGTAAACTATTGAAATAACACGATTTTACCAGGGATAGGATTTCAGATCTGGAAGATAAATAATTTCCATATAGAAAAAAAATCCTCTCTCAAATTTCATATAAAATCCTAGGTATGGCCACAGAACATGTAACATGAACTAATAGTGGAGGAAAAAAAATAAAATATATGTTATACTACAAAGTGTTATGTGCAAAATATTTTGGAATATGCCTTATTTTCTTAACGAAAAAAACCCAAAAACACAAAACTTAAAAAAAAGGGAATCAGTGGGAGAAAAAAAGTCAGCTTCCAGTGATGAGGGACCTAATCCAGACAACAAAGAAATCAATGGGAATCTTCCCATTGTTTGGAGTGATGTTAAAATTTGCCACTGTATTAGAAGAGGGGAATTCTGCTCAGAGCCAAGTGCTCTGTACATCTGTGTGTGTTTGTGTGATGGATGGGGGGTGTGTGGGTATATAAGAGCCAGCCATAGACACCCCCCTCAGCCCTGGGCACAGGGGCAGCAAGCAGCACGGTGGGGATGGCTGTGCCTGGCACACAGGGTGGCTAACTGTGGGCAGGAGGTTGCTTCATCACACTGCCACACGCACCTTCATAAATATTGCTGACAGAGTTCAGATGCACGAAAGGAACACAGTTCTTACTCCGATCAAGGATGCAATAATCAAATCATAGAACACAAAACCAATAGCCAACCAAGGTGAAGAAGTCTGCCCATAGGCTTCATTCAAGCAAGCCATTCACTGAGCTATGTGATGGATCTGTCAAACCCAGAACAGCATTACAGACATACCAGCAACACCAAGTGGACATGCAATGACAAAATGACAATACGCCCCACTGCCATGCTCCGACTTGTTCTACCTCAGCAATAGAACACTCGATGACTTTGCTAGATTGCCTTGCTTTGGTCTTGGACAGAAATCTACCAACTATTTTTTATTTATTTTTTTAAAAAAATATAGCACGAAATAGGAATAAAACCTGTACAAATATTTTATTGATATCTGATTTAGTGTCTTTTACACATCCTTACAGTTGTTTTTTTCCAAACATGCTCAGTTTAGAAAGTTTGGCAGGCAAAGCTCCAAAATGGTGAAGAATGTATATAGCCCAGTAGGCCCCCTTTTAACAGTTATACTAGTTGGAAAAATTATCAGAAATATTTTAAATCTTGGCAAGTTAAATATGATTTTTTTTAATCCACTTATGCAAAGACATTCAAATCTTTCACTGCAATTCAGTATGATGATAGATGACATGGTATAAAAACTCAAGTCTAAATTTTTTTCAAGTTGTATTCAGCCATTGTATTGTTTCATAAATAAAACAAAATGTACCTGTTTCTTTGTTGTTTTTGTTTTATGATCCTAAGAGATGAGAGGTGGGTTCTGCAAGGTCTATCTCTGTTGTAAAATTTGGTTTACGAGCACATGATCTGTCTTCACAAATACTTAGGGGTTTGCATTGATTGGTTCAATGGTATTTCCTTGCCACCTGATTCTCCCCTCCATCTCTGTTCCTTGCCTTTTTCCAGCAATATTTTCAACTGTGACAAGCAAGGATACCATTGCATTTCTTCACAATAGAGCTCTTTTACAGTGATCATTATCCTTTGACTTGGTGTATTGATTCTGGAGTCCCAAATCTTTCTGTTAACCTCTAGTTTTAATTTACCAAAACATGTCTCCAATCTAAAGATTTCCTCTTTCCATCTCCTAACTTAAGAAGCATTTCAGATATGGAACATTGCCATTCATCATGTATATGGGTGACGATTAAAAAAAAAAAAAAAAAAAGAAGTTTTTTCTTATTTTTTAAATTAGTATGAAGTAGTTTTTCCATGATCTGTCACTGCTTCAATAGCAAATACAAACTGGTCCTCAATTAATTTCTCTGGGCATATTTTTTTTTTTTTTTTACATAAACAGTAAATATAGTTCATGTGTAATTAAATTAAATAGGGGCTCAAATGAATACTAAGTGTATAAGGAATCTTCAATGTGTTCAGAGGAGTGCAGTTGATTATCACATCGAGAAGAAAAGACAGAAGCAGTTGCATTGAACTATATTTCAGCACTTTCAGTATTAGTAATTGCACAAAAGTTGCTAAATTCAATTCATTTTAAAAATGAACAAAAAGTTAATCAAATTAAACAAACTGTAGTTGAGAGTAATCAGAGGTATCCATGTTTGCACATAGTTTCCCACATGCAAAGAAATGTTGGAGCAGATTGTTATTTGTTTTGTTCTCTATGCTAGTTTTGGGATTCTCTCATAAGGAAATTCAGTTAGGAGATTTGTAATTAAGACAAGAAACCATATTCATTTGGGGGAAGCAGATCGAAGATGAGGGTTAAACACATTTAAAACGAGAAGCTAAATTAAAAATAAATCCAAAAGATATAAAATTCATTTCAGATATTTAAAATTATGCAAGCAAAGACAGGTTATTACAATTCTAATTAGACACAGAGTGTATCTGAAAATTAGACAATTTTTTCAAAAAAAATAATTAAGGATTGTGACAACTGCATGACTACTGATGCCATCTCAAGCTTCCTTTACAGCATTTAAGAGCACTATCTTCCTAGACAAATCCTTTACCATTTTTTGGCAGCATAACTCTTTGTGATGTTGACTCTCTGCCATAGCAGAACATGTGACCAACTGATATTTTATCTTACAGCATTTGATTTCTTTTATGAGAAGGTACATTGATTCATATTAAAGCATTTGAAAGTCGTCTATGATATTGTTCAGTTTCTCTATATAATGAATAGTCTAATTAGTAGGAATAAACCCTCTATAAAATGATCCAGGGACACCTGAGCTGGCAATACCTGACTAACCACAGGAGATTCTTTTTTTAATTTTGTCCTTTTGGTTTAGTAAGAGTTTAGAAGCAGGAATTGGTTTGCATTATAAGCTCACAAAAAAATACTAGAGCTGCAACATGCTAACACACCTTTGTGGAAATGAAATGAAACTACTGAGTAGCATTTCACCTGGGCAGGTTACCCTAAGTAGAAACAGTACATTGCAAACAAAGTGCATCCAGCACATATCTAGTAGATATTACTGACCCAAAATTAATAGAAAGTAGCTTGCTTACCTGTCTGACACAGCATGCCTCAGCCATACATGCAACTTATTTTATTCACAGAACTTTAAAAATTATATCTTCATTACCCAGAGTAATAAGCACTTGAAAGGCAAATATGCATGCATAGCATTGTAACATTCATACCATGGGACTTGGTTCTAAAAATACAGAATCCATGAACAGCACTTCAGTCTAAGAAATTGTGCACTAAAATTTCTTAATCTGTTGATTTCTTTCAGAAACATAAACATTTATAACATTGTCTAATTTAGCATCTCAAGAAATTTTCACTAGGTATTCAAGGCTTAAGAAATTACTTTCATGATTCCAAGGGAAAATGTTCTTAGATCAAGTATTGAGAAGTGTGACTTTGCTTCTCACTGTTATTATGAAGCAAACTATGGGTGTGTCCCTGTCTGTCACGATATAGATCCTCCCTTTACAGCTGTACATTCTCCAAGTACTTGAACATCATTCAAGGTAGAATAGATTTTGATGGTAAGGCTTATGAAGAAAACATGGGATGTTCTTCCTTCTCATTACAAAATCATGTCCACACACTGCAAAGACTTAATTTTATGCAATTTGACAAAATCCTATTCCTACAGAAGTCAACAGCAATTTAGACATTGACTTGCAAGGGGCCCCAATTTTCACCTTTCAAGAAGACACACTAATATATGTGACATCGCTCTTAGCTGATATTATTAAAGTCTCTGCATGTGCAGATTTTAATAATCTTTCATTCCTGATATTATTTCCACGAAATGTTGTTCACATTTTGAGGATAAAAATACAGACCAAAATAAGAAGATTTTTTTTTTTCAGTATCGGAAAAAAATCAAATGACTGGAAAGAAAGCAAATGGCAAAAATACTGTTTTGCATTGGATAGTTCAAGCTTAGCCACAGTTCATTCTCAGTTTCCACTGACTAAAATAATGTCAACGAGAATTGAGGGCACTCAATAGGTTCAAGGTTCTAAATCAACTGAAATAATACTCCTAAGACAAATAATGATCTTTAGTAGCAGACCATCATGAATCTGTACATATATTTATCTACATTGTACAAGGGTCGCAGATGTTAACTGGATGATCTACAGCTTGGGAATGTGCACATCTCATGCCGAATTCTCAATTAAGGCCTAAAAAAATCTCACAATTTATGGCTATTCATGGATTATAATAAAACAGCCTGCTTTAGATATCACAATTATTGCAGAGCAACAAGACAATTATGAGACTTCAACAAGGCAAATTGATAGAATCATCTTCAACTTCCACTGGTCAAATATTGATGAGCAGTAAACGAGGTCTTACCTGTCACTGTAGGCAGCTGCAGTGGCAGTGGCAGGCTGGGCATACCGGTAGGCAGCATAACCACCCTGAAACACAAACTCACGCTCTAACTGGGTTGCTACAGCACCTTAAATAACATTTTGCATAATTTAACAACAGCTGAAAGAGTACTGTCATGCTGCAATTCAGCTGAGGGGTTAAAATGCACAGGAAATAGTTCAGGGAAACAATAAGGAAATATTTCAGTGAAACATTCAGCAAAATTTATCACCCCAAACTTTTTAAGGTTTGTCCCAGAGATCAGGAGAAAGAATGAACTGTAAAGATCGGTGTAAGTTTTTTTAAAAGACAATACTGTACTCTTCTCCAAGTTTTCAACTAGCAATTGTTCTTACAAACGAGGTGTACATATATTCATCAAGCAATGCTGAACTTAAAAGGCAAACTCAGCTAATAATCAATTCTTTTTTTGGTACAAAATATGATTTATCATGCCTGGTTGATTAAACCTATGAATTTGTGCACTCAATTAGCACTTAATGTTACATAGGTTTCCAATTTATACATAAAATTATAATGAAGAAGCAAAACTCTCTTCTTCCATGAATTAACATTCAGTTGCATGTAACAGTAATTCCAGCTGTTCAATTAAGCAAACAGGACAAACAAACACACATTGGAAAGGAATTGTGTGCAGTGATGCATTGATTATCAAACTGTGAAAACAGCAGAGCTTCCTGTTCAATGGACCACGGTGTTACATCAACCATTTCCAAATGATCTCAGCATGCCAATTAAGAGGTAGAGCCCAGCTCTGCAGATAACACCAACACGATTTACAGGCCAATTAGAATTCTGCCCCCACCCCCCTCTGGGACAGGGGGCTGTGGTAGTGCCTTCCCCATCTGCCCCCACCGTAACAAAGAGCTGAAGAGGACAGTATCAGCTCACTCAGCTTGGAATCAAATTCACTCTTTTGCTGAAGTGTTCACTGTAATAGATTGATTTCTGTCTTTCTTTTTTTCTTTCTTTTTTTTTTTTTTTTTTTTTTAGTTGGAAGGCTCCACTCACCCAAGATATTGTGCTGAAGCATGAAGAATAGGCCACGTGTGTCAGCCTTTACTGTAACAGCACTACCTTTTCACTACAGCAACTTTTGTGGGGTTTGTATTTGGATTTTACAAATAAAAATTCACTCTTTTCAGAAAAGCAATTTCAACTACTTCTACAAGCTGTTGCCTCTTCTACTATTGTGCCTGGCAGAACCCCTTTCATCCCTAACACGTGTAAACCTTTGTGGCTTTGAAGATTCGGAGCAGGTTGGGTTTGGAAATCAGTCGTTCACCTCATAATGCCACATCACCCTAAGAATAAACATAAGTTTTACATACACTGACAGCTCATTAGAAACTCCAGGCTTTGAACTGTCAGCTTGCTTGAGGAACATTATTCCTGATTTTTTCAACTGCTCATACAGGGAAGAGGACATTTCTCTCCCTGCCAGCAGCAATTGTGTCCCACAAGCTCTGGGATGGGGCAGGAGAAAGGCTTCCAGAATACCCTGCCTGCACTCAGCTGCTCCTTGGAGCACATGCCAGGCAGTGAGACAAAACACTTTCTCACTGCAGATCAGTTGATTTTTAGAAACCAATAGAAGGCCATTACTGCCAAAAATGTCTAACAGGCACATAATCCTTGCAGATATGTGCATACATGCCCTTGGATGTCCAGTAATGGCACCAAGGGCAAACTGAGGTAATAAACAGCGAGGCAGAGAGGAGGCAACACAAGCTGCACGCTTGGTCTGGCCTCTGCCACAGGGAGAAAGGTGGGAGATGATATAAATTTATCTGCTCTCCCCTCCTGGTTTTTGAGGACTAAATATAGCATCTTTTTTTTTTTTTTTTCCCCTGAGTGCTGCTATAAGGGAGCACAAATGCTAAAAGCATAAGGAAGATATGAAACTTGTTCTCATGGTGCAGCCCTGACAATGTGTAGCAGACTGCAAGTCAGCCTGTACTATGACATGGTTTTATTCACCCCATGTGTGACTGCCTCCCTTGCCCTGCTGGCCGTTCCTAAAACCCCTGACTCAAAGTGAGGGCCACTCCATGTCAATCCAGCTGTGCACACAATGGGGGATATGGATGGGGGATATGGAATTGAGCCACTCTGAGTCAGACAGAACTGAGACAGGCTGCTCATACATCAGCTGCTCTGAAATCTGCACCTGGGGGGCTCTGTGAGCATTGATTTTCTTTCCTTTATTTAACTATCCCCCCAAATTGGTCAGTCTGTGATGACAGACCCTTTCTTGCTCCCTAAACAGAAGTGTTACATTCCCTGTATGCCTGCATTTTGATTTGCTCTCATCAGACAATTTCTGTCTAACAATGAAGCTCAACTCTGAACTTTTATTAAGATGTTCTGGATTCAACAGTCTGACATTTGTGAGAGCCCTGGAAAGAATGAGTGTAAAGCAATACAAATAAAAAGAGATTGAAGGTATTGAATTTGCCTGGACTCTTAGGAGAACTAAAATGCAGCATGCATTTGGGTACCAGAAAAAATATAATTACCCAATATCCTATGTCAGGAACTCTTAATTTTAAAATAACCTATCATAAGTTATACATTAAAACCTGCTTAAGCAAATTATTTTTATGGGGCTTGTGTATTGCAGTTTGGGTGTAATCCTAAGTTTTCTTACTGTTTTACATCAATTCCCTCAGGTAATTTTTCACTGCAGGAACAAAATACTTGGAAGGACACTTGGAATTGGGATAGGAATCTAATTCAAGCCCTTGAACACAACTTCTGTGATAAGTCCTACTTGAAATTGTTTCTCAAATTTTGAACTTGGCTGATAACTTAGATGAAGAATACACTAATAATCTTCACTACATATATATCTCTTGAGCAACATTAAATATTTATCTTTATGCCTTAAACTATATTGCAAAATAAAATATTTAGGGCAAAATTATGTAATAATTACATAATAATAAATAACAACTTTTAGTTCCTATGTATTAGAAATGTTTTAGGAATGGGGTTTTTTTTCCCCTCAGTTGGTACATTCATACAAAAAGTACTTGACTATTATGATTTGAATTATTATTTTGAAAATTCAGCTGAAAAAATAAATTCAGATAACATAATGAAAAAATGTCTACTGCCTTATCTGTGCTCCCATATTTGCTACTTTCAAAACAATGATAAAACAGTGTTACAACAGCTTTAATTAGTTTCAAAAATTAAGAGTGGTGTCGCTACACAAAGTTACCATGTGTGACTTTGTGCTTGAATCTGGAAAATAAAATGCAACTGGTGGACTGTTTTTGTAATTTATGCACAAGGACTATCACATAATTAGTTCAGTATTAGTATGATTTTACACGAGTGTGATAGTTTTGGCTTTAGTCAGCATAGGGCCCCATTTGGGCTTCAGTTTTCAGCAGGCCCCAAAGGATATGACA
>JAWWEV010000034.1:4363501-4409524 GCA_035583235.1 Hafferia zeledoni | reverse complement strand
TTACTCTCCTGCTCTGGGAGTGGACTTTTTGAGTGGGTACCAGGCAGTTGGCATTCTGCCAGCTAAAACTTTAACAACGAGTCTACACTCAGCATAAGGAGGCTTTTCCATCAGTCATACCTGTGGTGACTTATTGCCATGCACAGGCTCATGTAATGCTGCTCCATAAACACACACAAAGGGAATGGTTTGAGTGAGTAAGAAAAGAAGGATGGAAAGATGTAAGGAAGGAATTTAGGCAAATTCCCCAGAGCGACTCAGGATAATTTTCCTTTCAATGTTTTACACATCTCTGTGGCTCAGGCAAACACAAAAAGAGCAGTGGGATCCATCAACAATCTGGAGCCAATTCTTACAGAGAAATCTTAACCAATTTTAGAAATTTTACATTTCAGGTAAGATTGGATAAAACGGAAATGAACAGAAACTTAAACACAACTGAATTTTAACTAAAGTCTGTAGATCTGCAGTAAGACTAATTTTCAAAAAAATGAGTTACACAGACATCTCTAGATTACAAAACCATGTATACATGTGTGCCCCTCCCCATAAAACAGCTAAATTGTCTTCTTTTGTGATCTTAGATGTACTGACAGTGTTTATTACAGACATTCAAACTAAAGTGACTCTAAATGATGAATACTTTTTTGTCTGGTCTTTCCTATTAGCAATATATTGAATATTTTATATGAATGTTGAGAATTTATTTTCCTCAGTTTTTACTTCATGTACTTCCTTTCACTCAAGGATCTCAAAGTACTTTGAGAACATAAATTAGTCAAGGTACCAAACCTTCTGTAGTACTGAGAATTATATCTGCCTTACTAGCTACAAATAGAGGAAAGGTATTAAAAATGACATGAATTATACCCAGAGATGCAGAATATAGAAGTTGTCATTTCCTTTTCTTCCACTCATATGGTATTGAGGTTTAAACAATATTTGTTCTGCTCACAGACTAAAATGTTGACTGGAAGAACTGAAAATAAACAATCCACTGTCTCTTTTTGCTGGCTCAAATTTGGGAACTGGGAAAGGTTCCTGGTATTCCTATATCATGTTCCCAGAGGTATCTTCTGCCTCGGAGAAGCTCTTGGTAATGTATCCAAACAGACACCACGTGCATTAATTCCACCAAAATGCAATCACCAGCACTGGTCTAGTATTTTAAATGTACTGTTTGTATCACAAATAAAGATGAGAGATGAAAAGACATTTCTTCACTAGATATCCACACTTTAAAAGGTGTCATTGAGTGTTCCAGCACACAGAGCAGTGGTAGGAACAAGCCACTGTTCCCTGGACACTCTTTTGCCCTTGGAAAAGTAATTTATCCGTTTCTGTGAGTCACAGGAAATGGCACATCCTTGGCAAAACACAAAAAATCTTTTGGACTTGAAAGGAAAACTTCAGTGCCATCTGCATGTCCTTGCTTTTCCAGGCCTTTCAGGGGACCTGATGGCATCAATGGACTTCTACCTGGCATTAAGGGAATGTGTCTCAGATAATTGTATCTGCTTTTCCCTTGGGAAACCAAAAGATGCTCCACCTTGTTTGGGGTTGAAGGTGGTGACAGAAGCTATTGATAGCCTTGTTCCATTTCCCAATCACAAAACTGTCTTATTCATGCTCAGCAGCTCACAAAAAAAAAATTATCTTAAACCTTTGTATGCATATTTTGTCATGAACTTTTGCCAGCTGCAGTACCACAGGTCTAGAATCCTGGGAACAGGTTGGAAAACCTCGCTGTGAACAGTGAGAGTGGCCAAGGGCCATGGTTAAGCCATAATACCAAGGGACTTCTGCAGCTGCTGCTGACAGGGCTGGGATGGTTCTCGTGTTCTCTTTATGACAATGGTAAAAAAAAAAAAAAAAGAATAACATATTTAAGATAAAGCAGAGCATGAGTGTAGAGCTATTATTCTAACTGAATATTTCTGAGTCCGTTACTATTTTTACTTCATTTTATGGAGTGTATTTTCTTATTTTCACAGGTGTCAATCTTCATCTAAGAACTTCTATATTTGCTGGCAGGCAACTTTAATTCTCTTTTAATGACTTTTTCTCTTAGTGAATCAATACTTAATTTTAAAAGGTCTTCCTTACTTCCTAATAATCTGCTTTATTTTTCCTACTCAAAGGCACATTTAAAAAGGGAATTCAATAGCTCAGCTATTTCAGAAGCATTATTACATTCCATATAGAATTATATGAAATACACAATATATTGTATTACATCTAGAATCATGGCTGTTGATTTTTCACTTTAGACTGTACTTTCCACCTATTTTTATATTACTATTCTCTTCTGTTCCACTGTCTAGTATTAAGCAACTTCGGCTATTTGCTGTTCTTGGTTCACTATCCAGTTTTTACCCAACCAGTATCTTTTTGTGTCCTCCCTCCTTCCTTTCCCCTAAATTGAGCCACCAAAGGCTATGTTGATAGCTAGTTATGCAATATTGCTGTTGGTACTCAATGTAACCAGAGCACGATGAAACCCACTTTGATATACTCATTAATGCATATTTTTTGTCTGCCTTTTTCAGTACTTTGTGCCTTTTGTTTTGCTCTCTGTGGCATTTTAAAGGTTCTTTTTTCTCCAATCTACTGTTAAAACCCTATATTGTTTAAATATTTTGGGTTTGGTTTTTTGGTTTTGATTTTTTTTTTCCAGAGCATTTGTCCTTTCACAAAGATTCAGTTTTGCACTTAAAATGAAAAGCTGAGTAGAACTATAAACAACTGGGATTTAATAAATAACTCGGTCCACTGCAAACTAGTACACTAACAACTCATATACTGTGAATTGTAAGGGTTCCTTTGATTTATGCCAGTTCTTTCTGTCTCCCTCCCCTGCAAATGTTTAATATGCAAGAAAGCACAAATGTGAAGCAAAATTCATTATAAAATAAAAAAGTTTGTATATTAAAAAAATAAAATTTCCAGAAAAGTGTTTTCATTCTATTGAATACTGTAAAGGCAAACATTCTACTGCATTAAGAAAAATAAGATATGCAATCAGAAATATAAGACTGCAAAGAAGTGAAACCCAGTGACCCTGCAGATTTATTCTATTTTCTAATGCACACAATTATTGCAGACAACAAAACTGAGGCTACACTAGAGATCAGTCATTTCTTTGGTACCTTCCTCATTGAAATAACTTTCTATTTGGAAACAAAATGTTACAGTCTGTGAGAGAGTGTGAGGCCACCTAAAAATAATATTGTCAATCAGCAAATGAGATATTCCTGGCTTTCGGCAGCAGTGGCTTCCAAACCCTACAAACTGTTCCAGCAACGTTCAGTTCCCACCTATTCTATCGCACTGAGCCATCCTGAGAAAGATGTCTTGGTGCCCTTCAGATTTTTGGGGTGGTAAACTGAGCAAAATGCATGTCACATTCTTTTGACAGTTGGAAGGAACATGAAAATTGGAAAGCAGACTGGAAGAAGTTGCACACTGTTTCATACAGCCTATATAGCTCCAAAATTGAGCAGCAATGTGTTTAGGTGAGATTAGACCAACACAATTCACTTGACAGATCCTTTGGTCAAGGGGTGAATCTTGTGTTGTAAACAATATGTTCCTGATAACATAACTAAGTATACAGAAAGAGAATTTTAACTCTTCCTAATCTGTTTTAAATATGTTTTTAATCTGCACAAATGAACTTTCAGATAAGTATCTGCCTTTCTACCTCCATCAGAAAAACAAAACCTACTTCATACATAAATTTAGATTGTTTTCCTTCCTTACATAAAAACTTACTAAAAAAAAAATCTAGTCCCTTGGAAACAGTTCTAGAAGATTGCTAATAATGAGCACAGGGGATGTTTTCTAGCATTACCTATTTAATTTTTAATATACATACAAATTTCAACTCATCTGTCTCATTGCATCTCAGCAGAGACAGTACAAGTAGGTTAGAGAAAGCTGTCTGGTGAAACAAAATGATACCTGTAATTTAGGATTAGATTACTTTACTAAAATAATTACAAATGGGAAAGATTACTCAGTATCACTAAAACATTTTACATCTACACATAAGATATAAGAATTAATTACTTTAGAAGAATGAAATTCAGCCTCAACCACCTCAGACCTCTTGCATACTCAGACATAAGTGGCCTCTTTGTGTACATTCAAGCTAAAAACTTGGTAAGAAACTTGAAAAAAAATTGGTAAGAAACTTGTAAAAATATTATTTAGAAAGAAATTGGTGAACAATTAGGTGAGCAGATAATGACGGATCCAAGACTAGAAATCCTTCCTAACAAATAATCCCCTTACATTGTGAGCAGTCTGTACCCATTTCCTTTAATCTGAAATAAGGGTATTTTAAAAGTGCAGCTGGAAGTCGACACATTACAGACAATACAAAGCCACATCTTAAACTTACTATGCCATTAAGCTCTCCTGTCACCACAGCACCTACATATACCCAGTGTGGGCTGGATTTGGGAAACCTGTATCTCTCCATGAAGTATTTTCATACTTCAAGTATTAATAATATTCAGCTTGCCTTGGTTTTTAAAAAAAGAGCTTTTGGGAATTTGCAAATCTGCTTTGCTTTAGTTTTTCTTTGAACTTCAATTAGGAAGGGAGACGCCCCTCAACATACATACACATTTTTCACATCTTTTTGCATTCATTCAGCATTTGATTGAAGAGTTAATTCAGCTCCACTGAACAATGATAGATGTAATGAACAGAAAGGTCTTCCAATGTGAGAGATATTCTTCTCAATTCTTTCTGACAGGCAAGGGATGGTAAATAGACAAAACAGAGTCAAGCTAGGCAGCAAACTTGCAAAAAGAATGACTCTGGTAATGTACAAGGACAGCATGCACATCAATGAATACTTACATAAATGTCTGCACCATAAAATCCATCCTGGTATACAACACTGCAAGGATGCACACACAAAGAAAAACATCCATATTAGTGCATTTCCACATGCAAATGCCACCAACCCCTGCAGAGCTGAGGTTAGTCTTGTCACAAGAACAGAGGGAAGGGGAAGGAAGGCACTCTTCACATTGGTTAAGGAGGTTGGTAGTAATCATCAGAAGTGAAACTGTACTGAATACATCCCCTTAGAAGGTGTGCCAAATGCTTAGTCAAAGGGAAACAAAGCACGGCAGGATTGGAAAAGACTTTTGGTAAGTCTTCAGGGGGCTTTTTTTTTTTTAATTTTTCCAGAATCCACATATTGGCACCATTTTTTCTATAAAAATTTTCAGGGGGCCAATCCTACAATCAGTTCCAATGGCTTATCAAAAAGCTGGCCTGGAAGTGCTACATTCTTGTCCTGCATTTATGCCAACCCTCTGAAATAAAGTGGGAATTCTTATTACTTAGATGGAAAATAAAACACAGCAGAAGTTTCTATGGTGAGACGAGTGGGTGAAAGAATTATGCTGTTGGTATTCTACCCATTGGGTCAAATCTCAATACCTCAGTGTACACAGAGGTGAGAGAATCCATAGGTGTTTACTTGATGCTCATTTCCCACAGTGACAACAGGTCTGTTGAGAATGTCATGGTGTTATTCTCATGAAAAAAAAAAAAGTACCAACTTTCCTTGCTTGATCGTTTTACAACTTCAGTGAACATGCCAATGGTTCTGAGCTCCCCTGCAGTTTTGGTTGAATACATTACTACTTCCTATCTCAAAAAAATGTGGTATTGTTACACCGCTGTTAACAGTTCACCCAGAGACCACTGTATTTCAGCTAAGATAAATCATCAGTGTAAATAGTGCAAATTTCAGATTCTAAACCCCTCAGGATAAATGACACGGTATGACAAAGACAGTTTAAATGATTACAGTAAATAAAACTGGAACTACACAACACTTGCCTACCAATTACATTATGTAATTCCTGCAATTTTACATTCATTTGGCAGTTCTGCCACTTAAAATGGGTATTTCCACTTTCAGAAACAACCCAAGCTGTTTCAAGAGCTAAACATGAGAGCACACAATAGGGTTTTTTCTGCAACAATATTTTCAATTTAGGAATACCATTATCTAGGAATAATAGTTATTACCAGGTTGCTAGTCTTAGCTGTTTTGCAATTCCAACAAGAGTTTTCATGTCAGAAATATAAGTGATCTATTGAGGTCAATGACCAAAACCCACAGGGCTGAGCTGATATGTGTCTAAGTCAGAATCACTTGAGAAAATCATAAATATGCATACATGCACACAAGCGACATGGAGAAAACCACACTGATGATAAAAGCTTGCTGTGGAATAATAATGTGTGAAAACTCAGCTCCACTTAAATCAGAGGGTCTGCCATTTGTTTCAGTAAGGTCAGACCTTTACTCACATATTTTTCCATTTATTATGTCTGCAGAACAAAATATGCAAAGCCTGGTCTACACTGGCAGCTTTCAAAGAGCTTGTTATTTACATTGCAGTGCACTTTTGTTCTGGTTTTGATATTCTGATTATTTTGAAACATCCCATGTTTTTCTCATACCTGTTTGCATTTAAGAAATAAAACATTCCATACGATTGAGGTAGCAGCACACAATCATGAACAACATGGAGGGACTTTTATGAGATGACACACAAATTATATTAAGTTTCCTGAAGATGAAGATCCCACAACCAAACCCCTCAGTGCCTCATATCCCTGTGTCACTCCTGCTGGGAGATGCTGGAGGAGCTGGGGGAAGGTGCTTTAGGTTCTGTCTCTGTTTCTAACCATCAAATTGCACTTCAATAGGCAATAAGTTAAATTCATTTTTCAGGTTTGTTTTGCATGGGATTGTGGTTGGTAAGCTTTTCCCTTCAACCCAAAAGCTTTGCCATCTTCCTTCCTCTCCCTGGACTCCTGAGAAGGAGAGCACAGCTGGGTGGGGTCTGGCAGCCAGCCAAGGTCAGCCACCACAGTACATTAGGGCATGCTACTCTCAATTCCTATTAAACATCATTATGTGTTAAAAAGGGGACCTTTTTTTCTTCCTCCTCTTGGCGATTAGTATCCACTAATACAGGGAAGATGAATACATTTTTCATTACTAAGTGCAGCTGCCTGCAATCCTGGACAGGTTCCTTCATCCACCTCAGTCTTCCTTTTACGTATAATGCTCAGTCATGCACAGAGAGAGCCTTATTTTGAATTCCAAATACACAATCACTTGATAAATAGTATGCTGAAAAAATGTACCTATCACTAAAATAAGACATCTATAATCCATCATTAAACATGGCCAAAATTAAGAAGTGACAGAATAAGGCAAGTGAGTATAACAGTCCCAAGAAGGACTCGCACTACAAAAAAATACCAGCTGATTTTATCTTATTTCCTCTCTTTGGTCTTGTATTATGATATTGATGTTAAATAAAACCCCTTCTGCTTCTCCAGAAGTTTGAAGAAAAGTAATTCTTCACACTTGCATAGATTTTTCAGAGAATATTTCCTCGATTCACTGTCCTTGTCATTCATTGACTCCTGTGACTGAATTTTACCAGTAGAGTGTAATGTGTTTTCTAACAGCACCCTTCATCCAAAGGACAAAGTGTAAAACACCAAGAACTGGGTTTTGCTCTTGTGCTTTTCTTTCCTTCCGTATATAATTTTCCAAAGGGTAATTTTCTTGGCTTATCTCCCCTTTTCCTCTCTCTGAAGCTGTAGGCAAAAAACAGAGGATATGCCTTGAGCAAGGGAAGAGACTGAAGGCATCACACAGGGACCCATCTTACCACAACCCCTTTTACACTTTATATTAAAAAGAATTGTCTTAGGAGACAGATAAATTATGATCCTTGTAAACCAACACAAGGCCTTCAAATAGCCACAGTACTGAAATCTGAATTACTTCACCCAGGAAGAGATGCTATGTTAATGTGCTACCTGGGGGGGCATTAAAAGAGCATGACAAATTCAGAAGATTTGTTCTTTCATATTTTATAATTTTATTCTGCTAAGGAAAACTCAGAGAAGTGAGAAGTCTTGATTTAATAAGAAATTTGCATCAAAATAACATCATATGTGGTGATAATTTCCTAAAATTATTTTTTCTATAAATATGAAACTCTTTCCACCCCAGGTATTAGACATCTGACTTTAATGGGTTTAGCTCCTTTCTTTAAGTCTCTGTGTCTTTTTTGTAACTTTATTATCAAGACAAACTCTTTACTAGTTTAGATTCCACCTTTATAATATCCTGGGAGGGCTACATCTGTCTTCATTACAATTTTCTACCCTCATCTTTCAAAGGGCTTGAGTTGAATAATCTATCAATGACATAAAAAGACAGTTCCTGACTGCACAAACCTGAGTTGAGTCCCTGCCCAGCAGAGGAGTGAGGACCTGTGGCCCTCAGGCACACACACCCTGCCCTGCAAAGGGGAACACACACATGGAGTGATGGACTCAGGGTGACAAAGGGCCACTACAACCACCATTTCACTCCTGGCAACAGGAATCTTGGCCACAGTTCCCCACTACCACTCCATCACAACTAAAAGAAAGCAGCTGAGAAACAAAAGTCCTCTGTTTTCTACTTGCAGTTAGGGTCACCTTCCTACCCTCCACATTCCCCAACTCCTGGTCAGGAAACCACCCTTTTCTGTGAAGCCTTTCATATGAAGCCTTCATGAAACAACTGATAGAAGAGATGCAACTACAGCCTTATCCAAACCAAATACTGATAATTAAAATAACACCTTTCAATGCTGTAACAACACAATTTTCCCTACTGTAAATATAGAACTGAAGCTCTTCTAGGAGGCAGTTTCAACTTCTCAGAATGTTCTCTAATTCCAGGGTTTTGTTTTTCCATTTTCAACATTTTCTGCCATGAACAGGTTACATGATCTGCTTTGGAAAATTAATTGAAGGCACTGCTGCAGAGAACAAAGCTGGCAGACATAAATCACTACACACTGGCAAAACCCATTTTTTGTTCTAACAATTGCACAAATACACAGAGTCCAAACTAAGAGGAAGCTTCTGTGAGCCCAAGGAAATATACTGGGGACAAACACATAATTACCATAGTTGATGTAGTAGCCTATACTAATCATCCTTTCTTAAATTTTGAATAAGTGTTGGAAAATAAAGCTGGGTTCTTCTTCAGTTTGGATAAGTTAGACTGTCGAACTTGAAAACATTTATTTGAACAGGGGGAACAGTTTCTGTGTAGTCTCTGTTACTTCTCCTCTACAATCCCCCAACTTGACAATTTCATTTAGGGTTGGATTTGGGTCTTTTTTTAATTCTTCCTTTTAAAGAGAAAAAAAGCATGTTTCTATCTCCTGTTTTCCCAGGAAAGACACCAGAAAGGGAGATATGGACTGAAAGCTGTGTAAGCTTCAGCAGGACTGAAAGGAGCAGAGGGGAAATGCGAACACAAAGTCACTAAAATTGTGAAGAACTTGAAGCAAATGATGCTGGAACAGAAATTTTACTAATCCTGCTACCTGCTATACTATCAGATACCTATCAGATACACACTGACACTGGGTTCTCTTGAGAGCAGGTTAAAGATGGAGTTTCATATTCATCTTGTTTTACTGTTTGGTGAACAAATTTCAAGATTGCTGACACACCAGTTGCTACAGAGGCCCAAAGAAATTACAGGTATTAAAATCAGTTAACCTGCTCTCAGTAGTTTGTCAAAGAGAACAAAAATCCCAAATCTGACCATTTCTCAGTGCCAAGGCTGAGCTCTCCATGCAATGCAGACCTCCAAACTCTAAATTTCAGCATTTAGTATTCTCACACAAACAAAGCTTTACTCCCTCATTTTTACGGTCCAAAAATGAATTATATATATAGAGTTACGAGTAAGCTGCATGTTCTGGTATTTCAAGGCATTAGAGAGGATGCCACAGGTGCTAAAAATGAAGTATTTTCCATAAGCCAATAAACAAGATGCTGTCTCAAGGAATTAGTGAAATGCCTCACCTTAAGTAAAGGTCCCATTAATTATTGAGGTAGTGCTATGTATCTCAAGAACAGTATTTTAATTTTTAAATGCCAGACTTTAAAGCATGTGTGCTGTTCTTTGATTTATAAGAAAACAATGGCCATAACTATGGTTATGCTCCACAATTTTCCTCAGACCTACCAAGGGCCTGCTGTAAGTGGGAGGCAGAGCAGAGCTTTCAACAGGAACACCAAGAACTTGGTTTGCCTTATGACCACAAGATCTTGGTTTCCTTACAGCCCGGGAATCTTTGCCATTTCCTACCTTGGTCAATAAGGAGTTCCTAAGGAAAGGCCACAGTCAGTATCAAATAGGACACCAATGAACAACTACAGATTTTGTTTCAGTGATAAGCTTCCTAAAGTTAATAAATAAAATGAAAAAGGAAATTTCAAACTTCAGCTTGACACTTTACAATTACACGTCGTATGTTTCTTGAAAAGAAAAGCAGTATTCTTCTAACTAAATATTGGTGGAATTTTATGTAAATTTATAATTAAAATTATATCTGTCATGACATAAAACATGTGTGTGGGGATTTTTTTTAATGATTAAAAATACTTGAGTATGACAGTGTTTGCTTGGCTGCAAGGCTGGGCTCCTTCCTTGGGTGAAAAATGAGAAATTGTTACTAAATTAATTGCAAAACAGCATTAAAAGCTTTTTCCATTTTTCTTATCAACAAATGATATTCCAAGTTGTTTGCTTCCTTCCCTAAGTTGATTCATTCCTTGTGATCTCTTTATTATCTCTCTAATTCTTCTGACTCCTACTCCCATTGTGACTGAAAGTCACATTCTTATAACTATTTTTCACTTATTAAGGATTTTTTTTTCTGATGAACATTTCTTTTTGCTTCTTTACTAGGTCAGATTACATAATGGGTGAGCACAGAACAAAGAACCACAAAGCAATTCCAAACTGCACTGCTACATCAGTGAAGTTACAAGCACAAGATCTAACGTATGAGGCCACAGAAATGATGTCACAATAAAGCTTTACTCATCCAACTGTGGGTCAGTGCAACAGAGATATGGATTATTCCATGTGTGACCACTTAAATGAAGGAAAATTTAAATTACTTGCTAGCCAGAAAGTATTTATTCATTTTGCAAATACTAACCAAAAAAGTACTGTCCAATTCAAAAAAACTGTATCAGATATAGCTGGTAGGCGTTTTCTTATATAACTTTATGGCTTTGCGTTAAACTGAAGTGTGATGTCAATGACATCATGGAACTGGCACTGACCCCTCTTGTTATCTCACTACATACTGCACTTTATGTTACAATTTAAGAATTTATTTTTAAATGAGGTAGAAACAGAGAATCCACTTTCTTTCTATGCAGTATCCACTTGGTAGCTGAGACATTCTGATTGAAATCTGAACGTAGGACATTCTAGGCTTGCTCCCATCATTTCCATGTACAGTACTAATTTAAATCAGACTAATTCTAAATGAGGGTCTGGGCAAAAGTAGTGTAACTTTGGTGGGACACCATCCTTGCCTGAAGGGAACCCAAGCAATCTTCAGAAAACAGTCTTCCTCCATTAGTGGCAATACTGTTTTGCTTCTTAAATTAATATTATTCTTCTTATGAAACACTTAGATAAAACAATACATTTTACAAAATAACCTGATTCTGTGGCATCATATTTATATTAATTTTCAGAACTTCTAATTTCTCTGAGATAACTGCTGGAATTGATGGAAGAGTGAAAGTGCCTGTCTTAAATATCCCTGAAAACTTAGTCCAAAGACCAACTGATGAGATTAGTAAACTTGTCTCAGGAATGGAGCAGGAGGACAGGAGGCTCTGCTACCAGGTCCTGTCCCAGGGGATATTCCCAGTGGGAGCAGATGAGCACCTGAATGGGGTTTTAGGGTGGGCAGAGAGAGAGAGATCACCTTCACTTGCTGCCTGTTCCAACCCTTCCCAATCACTTCTCAGGAATATCTGCAGAGAGATGGCAGCAAATCTACTTCAAATTTTTATGATAAAATGCTTCTCTGGCCTAGGATCTGGTAAGTTTTCTGATTTTCCAGATTTCCCAATCTCTTAACAGCTGAAAATCTTTTGCCAGTTTGGGTTTCTAAATATCACATCCAGCATACAAAGCCATTCTTTGTCAGCATTTGCAGGAGAAATAGTTTATTCCTTCTTTCCCTCAAAAATATACCTAAGCCCCCAATCACTTTCTAATATAAAGATTATTGAGTTTCTAGAAATTGCTACTATTAATTCCTCTCATTTGCTCCTTTGTTTACTGCTTTTGTTTTAGTAAATGCACATCCACTGACAGGGAAATCTTAAGGTAATTTTAAGCAAACATACTCAAAAACCATGGTCCTGAGAGAAGCACCTCAGACTTCTATTGTGGCAAAGATGGCAACAAGAAAAACTAAACAAACTGCAATGAAAAAAGAAATAAAAAATACAGCACTAAGTCTTCAGGTCTAGAGACAACTTTCAGCAGATGATTTGAAGAAAAAAAGAGTTAACTTGATCCAACCTCCTTAATAACCAGATGTTTGCAATCATCAAAAATACATCTTTGAGCCGAAACAATTTCTCTGTTCCGAAGCATTCCCTTTTCTAAGAGCATTTACATAACAATATGTGACATCTGAAATGCTTAGGGCCACCAACCATGGCAGTACCAATTACAGTCAGTTTTCAATGCCCTGTGCGAGGGGCGGCACCGGGGCGGGTGTGGGTGGCGAGACACGACCCACCACATGCCCCACAGCCCAAAACAAGGGTGTGCCCTGTGCAATCCATGCTGGCAAAGGGGTGGGAAGCTGAGCTGAGCTCCTTACCCGCCGTAGGCTGGAATGGGAGGAGGGGGAGCTGCGGCGCGGAAGGTGTTGTAGACCGTGCGCCCTCGGCCTCGTAGGTGGGCACCTCTGTACGCAGCAGCTGCAGTCGCAGCAGGGTAGGGAAATCCTGGCACTGCAGGGGGGAAAAAACAGGAATTAATGCCAATAATCAGGTCCAGTGCTCTGAAACAAGCAGCATGTTTATGCTTATACCTGTAGCTGGATGAGGGAGTCACCAAATAAATAATTAGTCTTTTACCTTGTCTTTTTACACAAAATCTTTATATGCAAACAGGACGAGCTGGGAGTTTGGATGGCAGTAACACAGGTGGCTCTCAGTTTGTTAGAACACACTAATACAAAGAATGTTGACTGGTTCAGCCAACACTACTACCAGGAGACTCCTGAGGCCTAAGTTCAGGCTCAAATTTCTAAGGTCAGAGACATTTGCATCATATTATTGGAACTATCTTCAAAAGTCAGCCCTGTTTGGAGTGGGGGTGAGACATTAGACATTTAGGCGACCTCAAGTCATCTAAATTATCCAGTTATTTTGCCAGTTGAACAGAGCTTTGCTTTTGTTGAAGAGCTGATTATTAACTGGGTCTTAACTGTACAACCACAGAAAGAAAGAGTTTTCTCCCTCTTGTCTCTTTTTTGGGGGTTGCACCACATTCATAACAGGACATTTCATTCCTTCAAAGGCAAGAGCTGCATAGTTTAGAAATATCTGTCTGAATCCAGACAATATTTAGACCCAACAGAAACAATTGAAGCATATAACAAAAAAATTAAATCTGACATTTTTTATATTGTCATTGCAACTAAGTATAAACATTAATTACCATTCCATGTAAGATTTAAAGTATTTTAATCAGAAATTGAACATAGTATTACTTAAAGAGTTTTTCTGTAAAAAGTCTGTAAAACTTCTCTTCCTAAGTGTTTTAATGGGAAAAACAACCAACCAACCAACCAACCTTTACACTTTTCTTTATCTGCCATTTTTTTAACCAGTACTTCATTACTTTATTTCTCCTGTATACTTATATTACTTGTCAATGTTAAAACAGGTATTTCTTGAATAAATTGATCAGTGAGACAGATAAAATCAAATCCAGCTCTGTTGGCACTCAGGTTGCACCAGTTGTGCTTTACTATGTTGATTTTTTTTTTCAGTATGTAAATGAAGAGATAAAAGAAAAATACTGCTTAGCAAAGCCCTAATAAGAAGCAAGCAAATGGAAATAATGATGTATAAAACACTGTGTTTTTCAAATCTGAAAAAAGAATTGATTTCAATCCTCATTTGTATTTGATCTGCTTAGGCATTAAATTTTAAAAGAAGCCTTGAATTTGAAAAAGAAAATGAAAAATTCACAACTTGCTGCCCTTGCTGGCTGAACAGGTGAAGGCAAATACTGTAATTACAGTGACTTTCCACTCTTGCCTTACTGCTGTGGCTCTGGGGCTTGGCTCAGTCCTTCCCACTGACAGAAAGGTTGTACAGTAATTCTGCAAAAATTTACATGATCCAACATAGATCAACCTTATGGCAGTACAAATACCACATTTTTATTCCTCTCTCTGTAAAAAGAATGTGTGTCAAAATCAGCACAATAAACTTGCAGAACTCAATATACTGTTGATAACTTTGCAAGCAACTGCATTTAAGAAGTGTTAAAGAAAAAGTAATAAAAGCTTTTTTTCCTTTGAGAAAAAACAAGTATTCACCAACATTGAATACTGACCAACCTAAATGCAGTTGTGTTAGAATTACTACTGCTGAAACCATGTAACTTTTGTCCTTTTCCTTTCCAAGTATATGGTCTTGTGTAAAAAATAATATGGTATGCATAGGAAAATGTAAAATATAGTTTACAGTGCAGTGAAGATATAAGCAAACATTATAGAAAGATCTCCAGGCTGTACTGTGGTTCCTTTGATAGAGAGAACTCTCTTCTCATACTAGCAAATAAATAAAAGGTGAAAGGTCTAATAAAATTTTATAGCTGAAAATTAGCAATACAGGAGAAAAACATGAGGACTGCACAACATGGTGCCATTGTTCACTTCTGCCCCTTAGAGAGTGTGTTTGTGAGGGCCACACACTGGGGAATCCCTGACCTGCTTTCCATGAGGTGATGCACACAACACAGATTTAAATGGTCACTTATCACGACTATAACGATGTCTGTTATCTCTACAAGAGACACCAAGGATATACCTCTGGGAAAGCATGAACTCCTAATGTGAGCATTTTTTTCCTTTGAATTGTACCATTCAATCCAGCTCTTTATTCTTCATGGTGGTCACACCCTGGAAAGAACTGTAAGAAGGGCCACTGACCTCAGATCTTTGACCCTGAATGCTTTCTATAAAGCAATGTCACTGGAAAAGCAGAGTGCCCCATCAATGAATGAAATAGATCTATATACAAAAATCACATTTTTATGAGAAAGAAGGCTTTCTCTTATGGAAGGGGAGAAAAGCAAGAGAACAGACATAGCAGGAAGAGTAACTTGGCCCCTAAGTGTTTACAACACCAAACTCTGGTGTCTCAGCATTCCGGGGAGATGCTGAGACAGGACAGTGATTTCTACCATTTTCAAATGATCTGCAACCCAAAGATGTGTTAGAATGAAAGGCCTGAAGTCATGTAATTGTTTTGCTATGTTTGCCTTGCACTGTTTCCTCACCAAAGTCATGGAGCATAAAATGTCTAAAGCAAAGCAAAGCACTTAAAAAGCTTGTAGGAGCAATGAATAGAAGGAAGTTCTAGTAATGTGATTTGCAGTTCTGTCAGGAAGAGGATCAGATGTGATGGGAACTAAACTTGAACAACACAGGACTAAGAGTGGCATTGCAAGGTCTTAGGATCAAGTGAGGTTGAGTTCATGTATAATAGAATTATATCCATCCCAAAACCTCATTTAGGTCCACCTGAAAATCAGAATATCTGAAAACACACCTCCTATTTCCAGGTAGTAACATTAAAGATTAAAATTAGAGATAAAACTACCAACAAGTTTTGTCAGCCTACATTTGAGTCCAGAAAAAAATCATTATGCTACTTCAGCCCAGCTGAGAAATCAGATGGTTAGGAATATGTAATAACCACAGAGTTTATTTTGCTACCAACTTTTTAATATCCTTACCCAAAAATAACTGGCTGAAGCGGCACCATTAGAACACAACTGAAGAATGGACTTCATAAAAACAACTTTATGAAAAGGGCTGTCCCATCAGGAAGCATTAAATGCTATTAACCAGTCCCAAAAGTAATGAATATACTAGCCAGGAGGGGTAAAGATTTTAATGACTTACAGTTTGTAGGTCAACCTTCCTTAATGCCTGAGTGCCAAACTGCTGGAACTCAGTCAGGGAAAATGCTGTTATAAATGGGGTTGAAAATGTTTGGCTCTCAGCAGGGGAGCATCTGAGCCCCCTTGTAAGCAAAAGGGGCTTAAATTCATCAAAGTAATTTGATGACTGGAATTCTTCTGATCTGTGACAAACAAAAACAGATTCCTCCAAATACACACTGATGAGGTGATAATATGAGGTTAATAAAAAAAAGAATTCTCTAAGGACAATGTGTAATCAAGTATCAAGCCATAGAGACAGTTTATATTTTCATCTAATAGCCCCATTATTTCTATAGTTATTCATTTAGCTATTCAAATATGAATGAGACTACAACAGCAGCCACAAAAATTCAGTTCTTACAGTTGAACTGCAATTTTACTTTTTCAAATTAAAAAATAAGAATATAAGAAATATGCTGTGGAAGTGGCTTTGCTTAATATTAAAATTATCATCCACTACAGCCTAAATGATTTTTTTTTTGAGAACATTATGTAGGTAAGATTTCTTCTTGAAACTTATTCTATTTTTATACTTGAAATGATAAAATTTTAAAATGTATTATTAAAATGAATATTGTCTAAAAGAATCTCTCTTCTTACACTTTGTAAACACGGAAACACTGTCAGGACACCTTCTTCACCAAATTTCAGTTTAGATCTCAAACATGAAATCAGATCAGCAAATCACCACATTAAAGCAAATAAAAGAGCCTTTAGAATTAACAGGACTCATTTTGATATATCAGTAAAATTGGTAACAACTAATTTTATAGAAAAAGCAAACATGAGCATGATGAAGAGAAACTTCATCTTTGTGTTAATAGATGAAATTTAATCAAATCTTAATTTGTCCCAGAAGATGTAATAAAAGTATTTGTTTTACTAATTTTGTATTAAATGGACATGAGAGGGAGGTGCACTTTCTGGGCCCCTTGTGTCACCACAGGCCTGCGAAACAAGGACTGAAGGAACAACGACAAAGTTCCCCAAAAGAGGGATATAACCAGGCAAAAAAAAAAAAATACTCAAGGGTTATACACTGTGTATTAAAGTTTTAAAGCTTAGGGATAGATGAAAGAGCAGCAGATGCAAAACACAACAGGGGGCAGATTTTGTATCAAAGCCATAAAAATATACAGCCATTTTAATGGGCAATTATTCTTCCCATTTGTGCAGTGGTTTGCATTTGGATGAGAGTGCCATATGTCCCAAGAAAGGTGTGCCATCAAAATGGATGAGCAAATCTACCTCTCATCGCTCCTAATCTCCCCTCCTTTGCACTAACTAGTGGGTCATCTGCCATCAAGAGTTTGCACATGTTTTATGGTGAAGAATTTTAATGTTACATCATGTTTGCCTCAGTTTATAGCTAATTTACTGCAGCCCAGCTTAGCTGCTCCAAAGGCAGGGAGACACATTTACATTATTCCCATAGTTCAGGAGGATCCCTGTTGAGGAAACGCAATAAATTAAAAACAAAGAGATATAATGGGCAACATGCTGAGAAAGGCTAAGCAGAATAATCTACATGATATTATCTGAGCTTTCAGGACCAGAATCAGCAGTTTATCCCAATGTATGTTGTGCTTTCCCTTCACTGTAATAAGTATTATTAAGTGGCATTCTTTAAAAGAATTATAAACACTGTGTTAAAGAGGATGTGTGTGTTTATACACACAGACCAAAGTACACTGCAAGCCAAATGTAAGCTCTGCTACTACAGATTTTAACATTAAAAGGCATTTAAATTACATATATATCTATATGCATTTAAATTATATATATATATATCTATATGTATGTATGTATGTATGTATACACACAGAGACACACACAAACACACTTGAAGTTTCAGGGTAAAAGAAAAACCTTTAGAAAGTTCACAGTGTTAAAAATTAGCAGGCTGAAAATACATTTCTTCACCTGCCACTTCTGCAAGATGATTTTCCTTGGGATCTACTTGTGAATTAACTGAATTCAAAGGAAATTTGCCATCTATATCAAAACACAGTCACAACTGGTCACTTCTTTTTCTTTCTCTCACAATCTATTTATTCTTTGAAACAAAATTATAGAACAATTATTTCCCTGCTGTTGTAGAAAAATGTAAGTCAGTATTATACACTGTTGTTTAGGAAAGAATAAATCTGCCTTTTGGAGAAACCCTTACTTATAGGGGACACTCATTTGAAATGCATTAAAAAGGAAAACAAAAATCTCTAATTAATGTACAAGTCTAATCACCATTCTCCACATGGAAGAGTAATTTTTCACTGTTCATTTGCTCAGTGTAATCTCAAAACTGACATAACAGAAAAGCAATGGCCTATAAATCTGCTCTCATTTGTTTCTTTAATATTCATATTCCATTGAACTACAGTTGCTTGTTGCTGCAGTCTATTACAACATGCAGAACTGTCGATAAAAATATTATGAAAGGCAAGATGTGTTTCTTCACGGCTCTGGGTGCCATTTATTTGGAAAAAAATAACAACAAATGACTCCTGGATTGTCCCCGAGTTTGCTGCACGCTGGGCGATTAGTGATTAATTACCTTGCTGCTAATTGACATGGCACAAGGAAATCGACACAGCTCTGATTAATTAACTTTTTTATGCAAGACAGTTACTTACAAAACACTGCACACTGTAATTGAATCCCTTTACACAACACCACGACATTAAGTTTCTCTTCAAATCCAAATTAGCACCAAATTTCACATAAATTTGGTGAAACTTTTTAAATTGAGTTATATGTAAATATTTCTAGAAAAGAAAGACACTGTTTTTAACTATTTCAGCCTCAGACATGAAAAATCAGATTTTTAGTTTTTTCCATACCAAATCATGAACATAATGAATTGTACTAAAGAAACATACATTAAATATTTCAGTAAAAAAAGCAATCACCTATTTAATATGCTTATTCTTATGTTAAATTATGGGAAGACACTTGACTATTCCAACACAACTTTTCATCTATTATCTTCCACTTAAAGTTATTTTCAGACCTAATAGATCTATTATTTCAACAATGACTTGCATATACTGACTTCACACATACTTTTCTTTGTAATTATTTTAAATATAAGGAATTGTTCTTTTTCTCTGCCTTCCTTTGTTTCAACTCTTCTCCTGTACCAATAAACAACTCCCTACTGGTTTCTATGTATATTGTTATCATTATATGCCATTAATCCATGACTCTCTGAGCAAAATTGTGATGCCAAAGCCTGCAAACTGTCTTGTCCTTTTGTCTAAGGTTTTCCCCTGCGAGGCTGCCTGAGCACTGGCACAGGTGCCCAGAGAGGCTGTGGAGTCTCCAATCCTTGGAGATGTTCAAAAGCTGTTTGGACATGGTCCTGCAGAGGCTGCTCAGGCACTGGGGGATGGACAACAACATCCTCCAGAGGTTCCTTCCATCCTCAGCCCCTATGAGATTCAGTGATTCTGAGACTATCACGAATTCCCACAGATCTCACCCTTCTTTTATTGGGCTGTACCTGCAGCCACCTGAACCCCTCAGACATCAAGGGATTTCTAATAACAAGCAGAAGAAAAGGGAGGCTGTGGAGAGATACAAAGGGACAGCAAAGATGATTGAGGTTTGGAGGTTCTTTTGTAAAGCTGTGTAACTACACCAAGTAACAACTTTTCATTAACAAAATGCTCTAACTGGTGGTGGAATTACTTATGGTGTACTTAATATCAGAATTAGAGTACTGCACAGCTGAAATTACAAACAGTTGAGGTGCAAAGAAGGGAAGACTTTTCACAAAAGAAAGGACTAACAAACAAGAAAAAACTCAGTAGGTAAAAACAAAGCACTGAGGCCACAAAGAAAAAAAAACCAGTAGAAATCAGAGAAGATACATTTGATCTTAAAGAACAATCTTCAAATATAGATGATCAAAGTGATCAATATCTTGTCTTGTGTTCGTGGTTGTTGGACATCTCTAAGTTTCAAGGAAATGGAGAAAATCCCGTGCCCAGCTAAACTCCATTTCTGAGGCAAAGGAAAAGCCCATGGCTGTGGGAAGCCAGATGAAAAGTGGCACTGCTTCAAAGAGATGACAAAATTTAGTAATTTGAATGTTTATGAAAGTCAATTGTGCAGTGACAAGAAATACTGTTTAGATGACACCAGTTTTTCTAAAAATATTAAACTGTTAAAAGAGCATTGTCAGAAAGCTGTTGCTTTGGGAACAATTTAGGCAGGAAGCAATAGAGGAAAATCCCAGCTGTTAACCTAATCCAAGCCATAATGGAAAAAGGTGTCAAAACAAAGAATTGCACCTGCAAAGTCATATAGATACTAAAAATGTTAATTCCTCAAAAGTACTTACTATCTGTGAAATTCAGGTTGAATTTTGCTGCACACAGCATGGTTCTGAGATCCTTGATTCAGTAACAACCATCACAAAATACAGAAAGAGTGACACTGAAGTACATCTTTATTTGAAATCAAATCTTCCAGGCTAAGCTGAAAACCACAGAATTAAGAGCTTGATGTCTGACAGACAAAATGATGTGACATATACAGTCAGCTGTGTGTGCCTAGCACTAAAAATGAGGAACACAGTATCCAGAGAGCAGAGCCAGGAGAGACATCAGAAGCCTCTACACAAGGGGTCTGATGTACAACTGCATCATACATCATCATACATCATGTAGAATAATTCTGAATGTAATTCTCACTATTTAGCTGCATACTGAGAGGAGTAAGTCCAAACAACCTTGTTACCCTAATTCACTGATTAGTCAAAGTAGTGTCAGTGGCCAAGTGCTAAACCTCCATCAACAGAAAAGCACCTGAGTTCCTCAACTGTCCTTGGCCACACACCATTTTTATTAATTGAACTGAAGGACAGAGATACTCCACCCAGTTTACTATTGAAAGTGTTATGCCCATTTTCGCAGTCATCTCCCACTCCCCAGCTGTAGGACTGTGTGTAAGTGGAAAAGTCAGTGACATACAATTCAGGATGTGTGTCTGTCTTTCCA
Organism: Hafferia zeledoni; assembly: GCA_035583235.1. Taxonomy (NCBI): domain Eukaryota; kingdom Metazoa; phylum Chordata; class Aves; order Passeriformes; family Thamnophilidae; genus Hafferia; species Hafferia zeledoni. The sequence goes on along the minus strand of JAWWEV010000034.1, from coordinate 4,388,374 downwards.
AAGCTCTTTAACTGGCTCGTTCAGACACACTGCCCCATCACTGAGCAGATTAACAGAAGAGTATAAAGAGCAAGGCCCTTAAAAACAGAGTTCTGGGAGTGAGTTTAAACCCAAGTTTGCAGATTACTACAATACATCTTACTGGTGACTTATTAGTCCCAATTAAAATACAGACAGACAGAGGGTAAAATGAGAGTTGTCCTGAAAATAGTTACAGAAACACAATATATAGTGACACAGAACACCAAAAATGCTGCAACAAGACTTTCAGGGAGTGCTACCAAAAGAACCCCAAAGAAGCTCATTTTACAGTTAAAAATAGGCTGATACTTAAATCAAGAATACAACATAATACATATGAATATAGTTTTGCTCAATTTGTTAATTTTTTGCTATCTTTATTTGACTTGGAAGGTAGTGGAGTTATCCTGCATCCAGAGAAGTGTAACTCTGTCCAAAGCAAGGTCCAACAAAATGGGCCAAAACACTCTTTCAAATCATTCTAGAGACATTTTTACAAGAGATGACTTCAGTATTTTTCTCTGGAAGTGATACATGATTTTTCAATCTTAAACTTTTATACATGGAGGGAAAAAAAAGATGGAAAACAAATCCCTTCCTACTTACAACTGGCATCTTCTTTATTTAAAGTTTCAGTTAAATCCACTGTATTTAACATACAAACAGGAAGGGCACTTTGCACACTTTTCATGGTTACTACCAGGTGATTCTCTTCACTTTCTAAACAAAGGCAATTAATTCATTCATTAAGCTCATTAAAGGTTTTTTGACTCCTAAATGTTCAGCAATAGGGTTTCTCATAGCCTGGAAATGATGGGTGTGGTTCCTTCACTCAAATGTGTGGACACTTCCCTTTGGGCAGGAGTTTTGCACTCTCATTCATGAATCACAGTCCTACAACTGGTTAAGTTGGCTCCATCACAGACTCCTTTGCAGGGGTGCTCTACCTGTTTCCTCTGAAGCAATAAAACCACCAACGTGTAAATACAACCTACTAATCCATATTTTATTAGAGATGAAGTGATCTGCCATTCCAATTTAGCCTAAGAGAAAACAGACCAATTAAAAATTTAGTTTACAGAACCTTTTTACATTTAATTCAGGAATATTGTAGCACTGGCAAATTATTTATACCACATGAATGCTCATTTTTTAAACTGTTCCTGACCCATACTCTAATTCAAAATGGCAAATCTGTTAAACTGCCTCTCCCTTACCAATAACAGTAAAATTGCAGGGCATGAGTTAAGAGAAACTAGAACAATAAAAGCAGAACAAATTAATCATTGAGGTCATAACAATATGTGGCCATTTGGATTGAATATGGTCAATCCTGTTTTACACACAAAACCCGGAGAAGGACATCCAAAGGCCATGAGCACCCACACTGTAGCTGCAGTATATTATTCCAGGATAATACTATCAGAAACTACCCTCATTACAATATAATTTTCAGATAATTGCATGTGTGCAACAGATTAAACTTGACAAAATCAACTGAATCAAGGTTTCTAAAACCAACCCTTCCACTAATGATTCGGCTCATGAGAGCACTGTGAATCATCTTTGGAAAAAATTTCTATTTTCCCTGTGTAATCTTCTTGGTATTGAAAATACCCCAGAACATAATAGAAATGTCAAAGGTCTGACTTCAATCTATTAGTAATGCCACTGAAAAATAAAACCTGGAATGTCTTCACTGAAACAAGAAACATGAAAATAGCTTCATACAGCATTTTTAGGTAGTTTACTAATATTCCTAAGCCAAGTAACCTACTTGTCGCCAAGGATACTCCACAGACATATTGCATAGACAGATTTGACTTAATATTCATTTCTGTAGCACAATGCGTCCTCAAATAGACTAAATCCTACTATTGGATGTGGTATTTATGATCTTCCTTATTTTATTCTATAGCTATCAAAAAGATCCTGAACTATCCTCCAGCTGTGAATTAAAACAAATCACCCACAGGAAAAAAAATATTTTTAAAATTAGTAGGTATGCCTGTTATACACAAGTGTTGGTAAATTTTTAATAGAGAATCTATAGAAAAAGGAAAATTCCTGTACCATGTAATTAATATTTCAAGGTTGTGCTAAAGATTTTCCTTCTCTCCTGGCATATACTGCCTAACTTTGGATTAGTAGGATTAGCAGGATTGCTTAGGAACGTTTCTAATGTCTGCTCTGTTCTCCTGATTTGCTTTAAAAGAAGTTCAGCATTAAAAATAGTTCTTGTCAAAAATATTACAGGAGCCAGGGTTTCCAGGGAATTTTCCCAAAGAACTGCCTTCCTGCCTTTCAAAGACATCTCATCTTTGCCTTGTTGTTTCCTGGTTGCTCATAAGCCCAAATCCCTGGGCAACATAGTTTATTGTTTTAATATCTGCCTGACGCAAAGCAAAAGCATTCTCTGGTGAGTGCTTATCTGTCATATGTACTTCTGTGAAAGGAATATCAAGACAAATAAGATGTTCCAGGGCATATCATGGGATTATGAGTTTGGCGCTGACTGAATTCTGTTTAAAAATAGTTGAAACGATAAACACAAAAAACATCTACATGATATTTTGAGTATGAGAGCTCGACGAGCATTGGGTTTTAAATATTTTAATTATAAAGGGTTTATGCTATTTTAATGTGAATAGAAAATGAATGTTCAAGTCCATAAATGGGACAAACAAGATGAGAGGGAAAAAAATATTCTTCATTTAAGCAGTTAAAACAATAAAATTCTATTCTAATGATACAATGGACTGTGAACTAACTTTGTATTAATTAAGCTCATTGTAATGGCATTTTCTATATTGAAATGAATAACCAGTGATCTGGAAATTCATTTAGACCATTAGGTTAATTACAGAAACCGATGGAAGTTTTATCAGACAATTACAATTAAAGAACACGAACAATGTGGGACAGATTTATAAGCATTAGTACCACCTCAATCATTTTCTCCACCACCACTTCTTCCAAAATTTTAATCAATATATCAATTAAAAAATGGGCCATCAACTTCATTTGCCCTTGAGTATAATAGATTAAAATGAATTAATATTGGATTCCTGCATTTTCATATTTTTCTTCTTTTAATTCTATCAGTGATTGCAGTATGAAAGATTTATTTAGGAGCTGATGAGCATGCTTAGTGAAGATGAAACAACTCTAACATTTAGAGAATCTAAGCCAAAATTGACTTCAGTTTAAAATGCACTCATTGAAGTCAAGGCAAAATTCTCTTTTATGGGCATGCTAAACATTTGGGAAATAGGGGCATTCATCTGCACATCACTCTGAATAAAGGCATGCAGAAACCTAAATTATTTTATCATACCTGTCAGCTACTCAGTGCAGTGAACTGTCCCTTTTAATGCATGCTCAGAACAATCCACTAGTAGATACACACCAGATAACTCAAGTACCTTTATGCTTACTTGGAGCTAATGTAAAGCCTAAAAGTTTCAAAGATCAAAGTTCTGATTTACAGAGTAAAACATATTTTGCTGCCTTTGAACTTCCCTTTAAATCTTAAATTCCATCTCGCTCTGTTGCCTTCCGTGGGATGTGGGTGATGCACAACTGGACATTCCTGAGAGATGGGATGCTCAGCTCTGGGCTGTGGCTGCCCTGTTCTGCCAGCCAGGCTTAGTAAGCCCAGGAACAGTCTGGGTTAGTCCAGATCACACGAGGTTTCTACTGACATCTTTTCAATGCCTTTACAGAGAAAGGGCATGGAGGTTATCCAGATACTGAGCCAGGCTCTTCATAAAGGCTCAGGCTGGGAAGACAGGAGACAACAAACATGACTTGCAAGAAGAGAGGTTTCCACTGTCAGGACATTGCTCAGTGTTCCTGGGTCATCTGTTCCAGTGATTCCAACTCCATCCTCAAAGGGGCCCTGGTGCAGCCTGGTCCTTCCAACCTGAGTAACTCTACAGTTCTACAACTTCACGTCTTCCTTCTTTCCCATACTTTGGCTCTTGTGAACTTTTACTTCATTCACATTTTCAGGCACTTCTACATTATAGAAAAATAGGCACAAAAGAGTTTTTACAAGTCCTTTCAAAAACTGAGGTTTGTATTCTTGCTTTTTTTAAACCATACATACCCAGCTATGTTACTGTCCTTGGCATAACAGTGATACATACACTAAGGGACAGAACTTTTCTCTTCTTTTGAATCTTCCTTTTGTTCAGCAGGGTCTTAGTGTCCTCATGGATCCTACTCATGTGTAGCTTCAATTTAGAAACGTTCCAAAATTATTCTTGATATACTTCTTATTTACCAGGTGATACAAATTTCTCCAGGGTTTTAAAATTTCCTGTGGAAGCAACTAATCTAAAGAAGTGAGGGCAAAAAGAGACTGTGCAGTCAAACTGTTTTATTTCCTAAGTTTCAGTGAGATATGATGAGCCTCCAGGAAGCTTCCAGTGAATGCTTACTCACTGGGATTTGGTGTACTCTCATCATTCCATGCTGGATATAACTCCTTCAATACTTATCTGCATTGAGATAATGATGCAGGATTGAACTGAGATCTCTTGTATCAGTTCTGTCCTCAGGATGCCAATACCATGAGAATCTACAGCAGCCAAGGTGAGCCCATGAGTTTCCTGACTGTGGTTGTCTCAGTAAATCAAAGAACCTGTCCCACGAAGGGATGTGAATACATTGCCATGCTCAAACTCTGCCTTCTACATAACAAATTGTCTATTCCCAGAATAGATGTGCAAATGAAAAACTGATCCAGGTCCCATCTTCTTCTTCAGCATAAGAGAACAGATGAGGCATGAGAGACTATTGCTACTGATTTGTTCCACTGCTTGCAGAAGAAACAGCTCATTTCTTTCCGTATTATGCGAAGGGCCAGAAGTGATGGAAGGAGGCAGAGCCTTGTTTCCATCTCCTGACATATTCAGAGGTGTAACTAATCACTGTACTGGGAAATGTACAGTCTGAGACATAAAATATATCCTGGAGAAATAAAATATCAGAAGGGAAAGAGTAGCTCTGAGAATTGTGCCCTGCTCTTTGGAGAGCCAACGGGCTAAAAGTGTTCAGAGTCATCAGAGACTACAAGTGACCAGCACAATTAAAAGCCAAAAAGTTAAATGAGAAATAAAGTTAGCCAAAATTGAGAAAAATATATCTTTCAACCATATTTCAGTCCTTCATGCCTTAAAACTCAGGAGCAAAAGATGAACAGTCAAGTTAGACAACACTTTTAGAAACAGACCATCCTCTTCCAAATATCTGAAAATTCCTAACTGCCATTAGCATTGAATGAACTTCAAATATCTCAGATGGCTTCAAAATAATCTCAGCAGACTCTTTCCCTTCTGTTAAAACAATTACAAATTTAAAACCTCTTAATTCTTACATTGTAAGAGATTCTAAAATATCACACAGTTACAACATAAGCAGTAACAGAATAAACAATTAACAAATTATTCAAAAATTAAGACTGCAACAGTGTTGTCTACCTGGAATGATGGTAGTACAACTACTCACCTCCTGGACACTAATGTTAACATCACTTATAATTTCAATATTACAAATGTGCATAAAAATGGAATATAGATCTTGAAAATAATAAAAGAAATAAGACAAAAGTCACCCTGCATTTCTATTCCACTTTTAGGAGAATTTCCTGTAGAAATTAAACTATTTTGCATCTTTATTGAAAGTTTTGTAATAAACAGAAATAAAAAACCTAATTGCAACCATTAGTAATTGTAGTAATTTTGCATTATTAGGAGTTGTGACCCTGTGGGGGAAACTGCATTTTGGCAAGATGAAAATATTGTACATAATACAAGAAAAATCCTGACTCGCATATCCAGAGATCCAACAGAAGTGTGATAATTTGTGCTGCAAGGGTTACTATGAAACTGTGTATGACACACTGCCCAGTGGGAGGCAGATAGGCAAGGTCTGTTTACTTGTGTCTTTGGCATAATTGAAAACAAACAGGTGCTTGTTAGGATAGCATTATTTAAGGAGCACAAAATAAGATATTTTTCAAGGGATTGACTCATGATGCAGAATGGAAACAGTGAAGAACAGAGCTCAGTGAGCTTGCAGTGAGACTGCAGGGATTTAGTACTAGTGGGAATATTGTGTGATGTAAACAGCAAGCCCACAAATAAGTTTACCAGAGTACAACTCAGGGATGTAACAGGAGCAACAGGGTAAACTTCTGAAAAAGGAAGGTTTTTTTAAGTAATTTTCAGCAAATTAAAACAAACATGCCCCCTCTCCTCCAAAATAAGCTCCTTGACAGCAAGATGAGTGAAATGTCTGAATCATTTTCTAGGAAAACAATTTCAGTCAAAGATTAGTATTTTGGTCAAAAAGGAATAGTGCACTAAAAACATGCAAAAGGGAGCATTGATTCAAATAGTAAGTATTTAGTCTGTGTTGCTACAAGGATTTAAAAAACTCACTGCTTGGAAGAAGTGGCATAGTACAAAATACTTTTGGGAGCACCTGGAAGCAAATGCAGATTTAAATGACAATTTAATTTCCAGTCTAAAATACTTGATATATTTTGTTAGTTCACTAAGCATTTATAGACTCTAGACTGCTGATTTGAAAGTGGATCCCATATATATCCTGGAAAAGCAGCTTCCCTAGGGATGACATTGATAGCATTTGACATCAGAGAACTACATGACTGTAGAGATGATCACTATGAAACTCTTTTGTCCTCATTTCTGGTTTTAATTAAAAAAATACTAAATTAATTATTTTAGTAGTCTAGATAAGCTCTAAAAAAGTAGAACTGCATTCTAGACTGAATACAGCCTTCTGATAAGGTTAAATCAGACAATGTAAAGGATTTTCTCCACAGAGCACTTCTATGAGCACAGAGCCAATGCAATTACTGCTCCTGCCTTCACCTACAGGCTTCTTATCTGAGCAGGTGCCACAACGGGCATCAGTGGCACCACCAATACAATCTGAAACACTCTCAGGAGAATCAGTTCCGCTTCTGCTTCGGAATTTCCGAGGACACATCCCCACTCCAAAGTCTTGCACAGAAAAGTGGCTGATGGCAGCATCTGTGGTTTCAGCTTGCCTTTGCTGTTTTTATTAGGGCAGCTTTTTATAACTCAAAATACCCACTTGCATGCAGGCTGTTCCTTTGGTATAAAAAGGCTTCATATCTATTTGATTCCTGACACAATCAAATGGTGCCGTGATAAAAGACCTTTTGTGAATTAAATTGCAGTTGTGAGCAGGATGGAAGAAGAAACACAAGATCATCTACACGAAATGCAGAGTGTGCAACAGTACTGGATTTCAAAAAAATATCACTACAGTAGTAGAATTTTTGACCATTTCTGTACACCATTGAAATAGAGGTACTTTTTCTTTTTTTAATAAGATATACTTGGAGAATAAAGATGCAACTAAAAACACCGAGTTATTTCTTGACATTACTCACATATATTCACAAATGCCACATTAGCTTTAATGAGAGCTGTTGGGAAAGTTTACATTTTTCAGGGGGCTTAATTCACATCAATGTGTTTTTGTCACAAAACAGAACAAAAAAAACGAGCCATAACACTAGCTTACTTGTGGATGTGTATACTAGTGAACTGGGGGCACTGTACACGGGAGATCCCTCCTGGTTTGCCTGGCACAGCAGCACCCTGCCTACAAGAAAGAGAGAGAGAGTGGTATCTGGTTTTGGAACACTTGAACTAAACCTCAGTTTTTATCTCAAAACAGAAACAGTCACAACCAGAGCAGTGCAGTGAAGCAGGGGCACTTTTTGTCCTTTTGACTTCAAAGCACAAAGAGCCACAATAAACATGTACAATTGGACATTGGAAAAAGCAGAACACAGACATGCCCCCAAAGCCCAACACCCTTGTCATGCCCCAGGGGAGCTGTGCCCGCTCCGAGCAGCCACAGCACGTGCCAGTGCCTTGCCCAGTGCTCTCTGTCCCTCTGGGCTCTGTCTCTGTGCTTCCCATGGGAGCACCCCCCAACCCACCCAGTCACCCACCCCCTCAGCACCCTGTCCTGGCTGCAAGGAGGCTCCTGAGCCACAGTGCAGGGACACCAGAGCACAGCACTGCCATGGACAGAGCAGGGATGGGCTCAGAGACATCACCCACATCAACACAGCTGCAAGGGGTTACTGATATATAATACTAATAGAGAGTTCAGGATTTTTTGCTCAGAAATACATAATATAAGCTACTTTCAGTAAATAAGATTCAGGACTAAGAACAAAATTAAATAAGAGAAAAAAATTCCTTTTCAAATTAAAAGTAGTAACGAAATCAATTTGAACCAACAGTTTTGCAATGCTTATTTTGAACAAAGGACACAAGTTCAGGCTTACTTTCTGTGGGTTTTATTAATGAATTTAAATAAAATGCCTTCGCCTTTTTTAAACCTATATTTTAGCAGTCTTAGCTGAACACTCATCTTAAATTGAACACTGCTCAGAGGTAGAAACAACTGTACTTCCCACGAGGAAAAAAAAAACATGTGCACTTGAGGAATACAGGAGTCTGTCAGGAAAAGCAGGATATGACACATCTGGTTCTGCAGATATATGCGCATATATCTGTATATACACACACAAAATTATACACACACATACCCTGACATACTTCAAGCTGTCAGGATTTGTGAGTCACACAATTCAAAAGCATTAAATTTATATGGAGATTTGGGAAACTTTTGGAAGTTGAGTATTGACATGCAGTGTAACCCCACAGAGCTCAGTCCAGTATGTTTGGAAGGACCACATTAATTACAAATGATATGCAGGCTTTCCACTGAGCTTTGCAAGAGCAATTCCCAACCTACACTCAGTTACCAGACAAGAGTTCTTTCAAATACATTTAAAAAACTATTTTCTGCCATTATCCAGTTCTTTGATTATTGCTTGCAACTCTCAGATGAAGGAGAAATATGGGAAATACTGAATAAAAATAATTCTTGTCATTTATGCAATTTAGCTAAAACTGTAACCACTGGAAATCTCATTAATTACTATGCTTCTAACCCTCCCAGACAATAGCACACCCTTAAACAACAGAATTTAGAAATGCTGGCTTTTTTTCCAGCCATCCACTACTAATATGAAAGATGAAACAAGCTAAGCTTTTCTCCCTTTACCTTGAAGAGAGAACATAGTTGACTATACCAATATCTAGCTCTTTCCTTTCTAAAAAACCCACAAGTGGAAGCTGTCAAATCAACAAGAGACCCACTGAGATCCTAATTACAAGCAGCATTTTCAGGCTAGCAAATAAACAGGCTCTATGCACACACTCATTTGACACCAGGAATGTGTACACTGGAATATTGCTGAATATGAGCCCACAAATGCCTCAAAAGTTGTGCTGTTGCAGAAGGCAGAGAGCTGAAGGCCCAGAGGCATTCACCCAGCGGAGAGAAACACATTAGGAAAAGCAGGGATTTTCATCAGGTTTTTAGAATAGCACCACTGTAATGACTTCAAGTACAATTAGTAAATATATAAATAAAAAGGCTTTTATAAATCAAAGACTATAGTTTGTTTGCATTATTCACCATAAATCCTAGAAGACACTTGGCTTGCTTCATGTTCCATAGGCATTTTCCAATTCTTACAGCTTGTTCTGATTTCATCTCATAAAAATCTAATTTTCCCTACTTTAGTCTTCTAATTTCTAATGAAAGTACTTCAAAACAGATGTTTTTTTCATCTGTGCTACTAGAGTGTGTTTAATTTCTTGCATAGAGCCTTCTAATTATATTTTGACAATCTGCCTTCGAATTTGTACATAAAATTAATACTGATAACTAAAACATTATTATTAGATTTTGTTAGAAAAAAAATTGAACTTTTTAATCTACTTTTGTAAGAAAAGATTATTTCTGCTGCATCTAATTTTGGTATTAAAAATATTTAAACTGTAATTAATACAACTGAGGCAAAACTGAATTATTTACCATAAGATCTTGGATAAACTTCAGAACACAGAAACAATCTATAAATTCCCTAATGAAAAAAAGATTTTTTTTTTTTTTCTTCAGAATGCTAAATTCTAGCATGATGGAATTAAGGTGAGGGCTTTTTAAGCAAGAAGGTTTTAATAGAAAGTTCTTAACACTTCTGCTCAAACTATTAATGATATCATGGAGCTGATGAACTCCAAAAAATTTCAGTCATACAAAGTTCATCTTTAATTCTCCAATGCCATCTTTCCCAGCACGTTTCAGGCTGACACCTCCTCAAGTACAGCCCATGGGATGTGCAGTTGGCACTGCCCAACCCCTGCAGAGATCCACCCCTCACCCTGGCACACAGGCTGAGGCCAAAAACATACTTTCAAGATCAAAGACTATTTCCTCTCATCCTTCTCTTCCTCCACTCCTTTCTCCTACAATCCATGATTAAGCATGTACGGTTTGATTAGGCCCTTTGTTGAAGCACTATTATTTTGAGAAATAATTACTCTAAAAATATTCAGGGCTCTGGAAAAAAAAATACATGTGAAGTCATTGATATTTTTAGAATATTTAAAATTCAGTTCCTGGTGGTTTCAAGATATCTGACTAAATGTATTCTCTTGATTTTATCACACTTCCAAAAATAAGTTTTTGTGTACAGTTATTTACATGATTCATATAAACTAATCTAAAGAGCATAAGTGGAAGCTGCACCATAAGTGGCGATGCTGCAGAGACCACTCACTGCCTCATGCAAACGCAGCACAAAGCTCACTGTGTGTCTCAAATACTCAGATAGCCAAGAAGAAACACCCAAGATCAACAAGAGGTGGACTTTCCAGTAAATTATAAAGGATTTTAAACCACTTCTGTTCAAAATAGCTTTTAACTGGAACCTCTGTGTAGCCAGCACTACAGACAGCTTAAAAGTAAAGAACTGGAATTAGGTTACAAGAATTCACACAATTCATAGGAATTCCTCATGGAAATATAAATTTAAATAGCATTTTCAGTAGAAAAAAAATTATTCCTCTAGCTAAAATCATGCTGCTGATCTAAAATTACCAATGTTGTAGGCCCTTGATCAGGGGCACAGCTCTCTCTTGTCACAGGATTTAAGTTCTAGAAACCTTTAGTGCTGAGATGGTTTAAAGTTTATACACCATTTCTGAGAACTTGAGCTTACAATTTACCAACTCACCATAAATATGGCTTTAGTATTTTAAGTCCTGGGGGTTGGCCTGGGACATAAAGTGAGACACGGGGGGGACAATGAGCTCCTGCTCTCACTCCAGGACCCCTAAAGAACCACACCTTCACCTAGAGCTCCAAAGTGAGAGTGGGGCTGAGTTCTCCACAGCATCTCACTGCTGTCAGCATAGTGAAAGGGGAATCACAGAGGCATTTTCAGGGCCAGGAACTCAAGTGAAGATGCAGAGCTGGGCTACACTTTGTATTAGTGCACAGGTAGCTAAAATGAGCACTTGTAATACAGGAACTAAGTAACTTACTACATACAAGGAGATTTAGTGATGATTACATGACTCTAATCCATTGTACTCCCAGCCTTCCAGGTAAAGCAGCTGATTTTTATACATATTTATTATATTGGGTTACCAAAAGGAGCTTCTTACTGCTTCTCACAGCTAAGTACCACTTCATAAATTCTATAATACTATTTACCACAAAAAGAAACCAAACAAAGCCATGGGAGAAAGTGAATAAAAACTAACGTTATTTGTGCCCCATTTTGCCTATATTATTATAAACTGTTACATTTATGACCCTACTCTAAAAGCTACGTTTTTCATTAAATTCTGCATTTTTTATTTTTTTCTTCTCCCAATCCAGCTGGATGTTACATCTTCTCCCTGGGTTAGTTCTGATCATTCTGATCACTGTTTTCTTTCACACCTTTTGCAACAACTATTATTCCTATACACTTCAATGGACAATGCATGAAGAAAACTAAAGCTGCATCTCTCATGAACAAATCAGGAGATTTGCAAGTGTATCAAAGATCCTCACAAGCAATCCGTGTCTGCTCTTGATTTGCTGTTCTAAAAGTGTAATTTAATATTGGCCTTTTCAGACAGAAATAGCATTATCTTTGTTCTGGTCTGAACCATTGTTCTATGATGGATTATTTCAAAATGTGTCACAGAAATGGATCAGAAACACCTAATAAAGAGCTACTGTTGTACAATAATAGCTTATGTTATCTCCTATTGTCCCTTCTGACTAGGGAATTTAAAGAGAGCCTCTATAGCCTCTGTCTTGAATACATAATAGCAGTTAAGTGCTCTTTTAGCCCTTCATTATCAATAGTCAAACTACACAGCCTTAGTATGCTTTTAAATATGCTGTTAATTCAAGAAAAAAGCACTTTGTGAGGGCCTTCAGTTATTTGGGATCTCTGTAATACCCTGCAGATTTTAACACAACTACTCATGGATGACTCTGTGTTTCATCCATGACAAGCAATAAAGTAGCATCACCCAAAACCACACACCTCCTTTCTTCCAATATGCTAAAAATACAAACAAAACCTATGTTTAATCCCACCAAAGTTTATATACGGTTTCACTTAAACCAGAGGGCAGGGAGGAAAATCTAAAGCAGTTGATATCTAAATGTGAGTTCTCCAAGTCCAAACCCGTATTCATCTTGCCTTCTGTCAGCAAACCTGAAATACATTCAATTATTGAACAATCTGTGTGTACTTGCTCCTGGTAATGAGACTCGGTGCTCTATACATACACTTCTGCAGTCAGTCCCTGACCCACATATAACCTCACACAGAAAAACAGGGGAAAAACCCCCACACATATTAAAAAACCAGGAGGTGAAGGTATTTGTCTTTAAGACGTTTTCTGTGATCTCTCTATTCAAAAATTCTATTTAGGATGTTAATGTTCCTTCCATCACTTTTCCAAGCACAGTGCATATTTCTTTATTATCACCTCTCAGAGTGTCACCTAAACACTCAATGAACTCAGGGAACAGCAATGCATGTTACAACAAACATCATTTGTAAGCCACCATTCCAATTATTCTTTGCCAGCCATATCATTTCCCAGCTTTTGGGAAGCAGACCTGTCTCCCCTGTTATGCATGTGCAGTGTCCAATGTGCTCAGTCACATTCTGGGATTGGAAGGTGTTAATATCATATCAGTAAAAATCAGACAAGCACCAAAGTTTGCAGCTCTGGTAAGCTATAACTTCCCTAAGGCCTTTCCTCCCCACCTCCTCTCCTCTTTCTGTATTATAAATAACTCAGCCCACAGTAACAAGCATCTCTCCTTCTCCAGGACCTGACATATCACACAGAACTGATCAAACTACCACTGGCAGTGTATACTGTGATGCCTTAGACCTGGAATGAGCTTCAGGACAACACAGGAGCTGGGAAGTGGCAAATTCTTTTAAACTCTGCTCCCATGTCAGCATCCTTTTCCTTCCTCACAACATGAGGAGTTGCCTTAAAGATTCACTCACAAAAAGGTCCATAAGAGATCTATAGTAATTCTCAAAGATTGCTTTGGGAGGAATAGCTTGGCACTTTCACTGGCAAGTTATGGTTATGCCATGGCACTGCTGGTATGTGGCAAAGAAATGACAGCTTAAAAACACACACAGTGCAAGACTCATTTGTATTTAATTAGCATGCCAACCTTACCATGGATGGGCTCTACAGCAGGAACAATTTATACAATATTTCCATTTACAAAGAAAAACATTGCAACTAACTGTCCTTTCCAAATATAATTTAAAAAATATTTATCAACCACACACGATCCCTTTCTAGCAATCAAAATGAAACTATGGTACCACACAAGCCCAGCTGCTGCTTGTACCAAAATATATAACATGGCTACAGAGTTCAGTTTACCTGGTCTTGTTAGTGAAGTTTTATCACTCCAAGTGTAAATCCTTATCCATACAGTGACACCAGAAAAGACTAAAACTAGAAATGCATTATGCAGTCATATTAAAAAAATAGGAGTGGTGCTGTCGGGATTGCTCAGAACTGCAACTTTCCTACAAAATAGGTTTATATATATGTGTGTATATACATATGTGTGTGTGTGTGTGTGTGTACATATATATATATATATATATACACACACACACACAACCTCAGGTGCACATAAATTGATATTCTGTGATATTCACTGCCATTATTTTACACTGGGACATGTGTCCCACTGAAGTTGCTCAGGATCTTTGAGAAATCCAATCTTTATGCTTAATCTTTCTAGGTGCTCCTAGCACCAGTAGGTAGGCAGGTAAATGATGGTTACTCCTGGTTCATTGTAACTTTACCTTAGTTCATCTGTAACTTCAAGAAAGAAACATGAGAGAAAGCCTGAAGTATAAATATAAACTCTAAGCTGGTATTATACTGTTCTTGAAATTGGATACTTGAGAATATACAAAATACACTCATGTTCTGCTGATAACTAAAATGGGTCACATTCATACATCTGCCTGTTGAATAAAGATGGCACTAGGAAAAGAATCACAGAATAAATGAAAGTGGAGCCTTTCTGCCCAAACACAAACACTACAGTTTCAACATGGCCCTGGAGGGATTACAAGTGGATGTGTTTATGCTTTATCCTCTCATATTGTGTCAAGACACTATTTTCTGTGTAAATTACCTATTTCAGTAAATCTATAAGACAGAGATGCAAATCTAATGCAATTAGATGCAGACATGCAAATTACTAATCCCTCAGTTCTATTTGCTTACACCAGTGAATGCTGGTTTTAACTTATAAACAAAATTCTATTCGGAGTGACAAGCTGAGAATATAAAAGAGCAAAAATTGAATCATCATGCATAATCCTGGCTTTAGATAGTCTATTTTTTTTTTCCTAGACCATTCAGATTTCAGAATTCCAGGAGTATGAAAAATCATTACAAAAATGGTAATGCAATATTTCCAAACTTTCCAAAACACTCACTTTTACTAGAAGCAGTTCTGTGCTTGGAGATTTCCAAAGAAAGCCTGAAAGCATCAAACTGACAGAGCTTGTAAGCACAGCCTCATCTCAGCTACTTTCAGAAATAACTAAATGAATGAAAGCTCTGTATTTTCAAATTTACTCTCAATAGATATTATAAAATGCAATTACAATGCAAATATATGGCAAGGCTGCAAATATATGGAGATCCTGTCATCCAATGCCCAAAATGGGAAAAAAAATGCATAAGGCAGAACAGAAAACATTAGCTATATGTTTGGAATTAACCATAATCTTAAGCTGCTTTAGCATTAATTTACAGATGTAATCAAGGTTTAACACACAGCAGAGTTGTTTTCCATTCCACTTAAGGGTATTAACTTTACATTTCATATATTACTTTACTATTTTGCATTTCAGAATAGTTTGTCTGCCTGACTGTCCATCCTAACGCATGGATCTTCCTAACTTTGTTATTCTTCTAATCACAGGAATTTATTCCTCTGCATAACTGCTATTAACTTATCGAGCATTGCAAATATCCCACCCAGCTCTGAACAAACAAGTGTTTTAGTGATAACCTTGTAGTTTGTCTTCAGTTTTCCTCTGAGAGTTTCTTAAGCCATTGCTTTTTACATAAATCCGTGGCTGGTACTTGGATTACAACCCAAATTTGATCTGTTAGACACCCAGCACAGATATTACAGCCTTGATCTCAGGTCCAGGCAGTGCCCACACAGACTCACTGGTGAGACAGGAGCAGCAGCTGGTTTTATATCCAGCCTCTAAACCTACATCATACACAGTCTGGAGAGGCTGTCACCTTATTTATTTTTGGTCTCCCACCACTCAGGAAGCCACAGAACATATTTTCACTAAGTACCAGACTGATGTTTAAATAAGAGAAGTCCAAGCATAATTTTCCCTCAAAAATATTCTCTTTGTGAGTAAACCACAGTACTTAACTTCCTTTTTAACCCATCAAAATTTGATCACTTATATCCACAATAAAAACATTTGAACATCCAAGAAGTTAGAAGCAATGCAATGACAAAGAAAGGACAGTACAGCTCCTTCTTGATCAGAACATTTTCGTTGGTTTTATTAAAATAATATTTAAAAAACAAGGTAAACCTCCTACTATGTGGAATTAGGAGAAGCTGGAAATATGGTCAGCAGACCCAGACCTACATCTCAGCAAGACTGCACCATCAAGCAAACAGAACCAACCAGACACCTCCTTTCCCCTGTTTGAAGGAACTCTAACTTTCAGCAAAACCAGAGTTTCTGTGTGTGCACAAACTCATCATAATCCAGTATCAAATGATTCCTCTACACTGGACTGGGGTCCAAAATTTCCAAACTTTTACCCTGAAGAAGCAGGAACTCCCTTAACCATTCCCTATCTTCTGGTATGAAGCTCTATCTACAGCTTAGGATTTGCTATTAAATCATCAAGTCTATGGAATTCCTTTTAGAGATCACATAGGAACAGTATCAAAGCCTAAGTGCATACTGTGTGATTAAATATACATCCAAAAGAAACACCTTTAAAAGGGTAATACTGACAGTATCTGTGATGTTCTCTTTAAAACATGCAGACTTCGATTCAATGGTGAATAAAGGGAGATTAATCTTGCTCCAGATTTAAATGTATAACCAATTAACTAAATTAATACTTAAAAAATAAGTAATTGGTGCTATTCTTTGAATAATACTTGTTTAGTTAACATGAGAGTATGCATTTTACTGAAAAACTCATCATAATGTAGTATAAGGCATAATTAATTCTGGATTTTTTTAATTTTTTTTTTTTTTTTAGCAAATAGCTGGTACAGATGCTGAATTCCATTTTTCTACTGACTTTATTCATCTTTCACAACCTGCATTTCCTCTGTAATGGCTTGTAACAGCTCCACAGAGTTTTAGAAAAGCATTAGCTCTCATCAGTGGTGTTTATCTGGCTAGGATGTCATCATTTGTATGATGGCACTTGAACATTATGATTTTTGAAACAACAGTTATGCTTTGCTCTATGCTTTGAAAAGGAGCATCTGTATAACAGGTGGAATATTAAAAAATAATTATTTAACCATAATAAGAAAATTATTTAAGATGTTTATCTAACGATCTTGGAAATATATTTATTTAGGAAAATCTGGTAAGTCATTAGCAAGGTTCAAATCTAAGTGTATGTAATCAAATTGTAAAATGAATTAATCTATGTAGTGACAGACAGCCAGTTTTCACTAAAATGATGCTTTAGAGATATGGTACAGTGAACTTTTACCCCAGGATTAGAATTGCTGTGCAAGCATATAATTCAGCTTCACAAGCCCCAACCATTCTCCCTGAGAAGTGTTTCTAGGGTATTTGCTGAGCTTATGCAAGACTCATTTAAATTCAAAGAGAAACACTATAAAGACAAAATGAATCCCAGGTGCTCTCCCACTCCAGAAATAGATGCTTTAAGACATGAACAAAGAGAATCAGTGTTGGCAAATGTACAGGAATCCTCCTTTCCCCTGAATTCCTCTTATTTAACTGTATATTTTTATACATATTAGTACGGTATTTCTTTACTTCTTAATTATATAAAACATTGTATTTCAAACTTTAAAACAAACTTGTGAAAGGAAGCTTGTTACAAAATCTGATTGTTGGTGGGTACTGTAGCCTTCCAAATTCCCAACATTGCCAAAAAGGCCTGGACATCTAAAACTTCTCTGTCTTCTGAGGGCATATAAAATAGCTAAAAAAGCACAAGGTTTTCCCCTCTCATTTTAACTGATGGGGGGGGGAAATTTTGCCAGTGACCCTGGAGTGACCACCAATTGCTCAAAGAAGTGGGTGCCTATAATAGTCCTCACTGGTGAAGACTATGAAGTGTCTACAGCTACTCAGCTGTGCAGGATGACTCTTGAAACTACCTCCTGAAAAACTTCTTGACCTCCCTGACTATTCAGGAGAAAGAATTATCCTTTAAGTAAAAGGAGACTGGGATCTATTCCTTGTCACTGAGCTGTGCTCTAGGAGTTGTTCTAAGGGTTCTTCACCACTAGTCTTCAGTCTCTTCTTTCTCCACTGCCAACTGAAATTTTGAAATTTCTGAAATACTTTTGGTTGGTAGGGAAAACCACCTTAAATAGTATGCTTTTATTTAATAGAGGGAGAGTGTGTGGACATAAGTGAACTTCTAAAAAATTCCTTATCCATTATCATTATGCTAGACAAGAATGTTTTCTCAGGTGAGTCCCTGTGAATTCCACTGTTCTCTGAGTGTTCATTAGATTACCAGGTAATTTCTGAAACATCTTTCTCCCCACCTTAGATACAGAAACTGCCAAAAAGAAGCCTCTCCAACAGGTATAACAAATGCATTTTATGCCATGAATGAGTCTTAAAATGGCCTTACAGTGTCTTGAGCTACCTGCTATGAAGGACTGATCTGTTGTAGTAATACAGGTGCAACAATATTCTATATTTCAATAAGGAGAGTGCAAGAGATTGCTCAAAAATTTATCGTTCTAGAAACCAAAAGAGAAAAACAAAATATCTGCAGTAACTGAAAGGAATAACATAGAACTTGGTTTTCAGACTGCCTGAGGCTGAAAGGGATGCTAGGTATTACAGATAAAATATATACTATATAAAAATAAGCAGGTAAAAATGATATTATAGCAAGCCACAGAAAGCAAGTACCAGAGTACACCTAGTAAAGAAACCCTGCTGGAAATCTGTATTTTCCCAGCCATAAAGGAGTGTATAGGTAAAGTGAACAGATTCTGGCTCAATGCAGCAAAACTATGGGTCACTCTGGGATGTATTTAAAACTGGATGGATATACAAATAAATGAAAAATTTGCCCCAGTTTACATGAAGACTTTGTGAGATGAATCACACAATGCTTCTAACAAATCTCCTCATTAGAACCTGCCTAAAATCTTGATAGTTTCCTGGAAAACAAAAGCTGAAATTTAAATCATAACTTCATCAGGCACTTCTTTCTCATAAGGAGGGAAACCACCTTAAATCATAAGCTTTTATTTAATCGAGGGAGTGTGTGTGGCCACAGGTCAATTTTTTAACAATTTCTTTTCCATCATTATATGCAGAAAACTGGGTTGCTGTGAAAAGCTGAAGATAATAAATGAAAAAAGAAATCACTGTCCTCTTGTTTTCTGTGAAATATCATTTTAGGGCTCCCCAGTGGAGTGGTGGGAAGGGCAGGAGCTGGGCCAGCACATTCACCAGCACATCCACACATCAGGGAGCTTTCCCAGGCTTTGGAATTGCAGAGCAGCCTTCAAAGGGCCCTTCATGAACATGTCACTGGAAATCCATACTACCCTACCAAGGCTAAACAGCTGTATTTCCAGAGGGTTCTAATTTACTACAGCATAAGTATTTCACACTCACAAAAACAGCTTTAGAGGGGCTACCCAGGACGAAAAATCTATAGTGGTTTGTAAATATCTAGTATTTTGCAGTCCCCAAGTAATACTTTACTTTCATAGTGTCTGTCGTGCATCTGCTATGCATCCTGTCCTCTCCATTTTTAGCTGCCACGTGTCTCCTCCATAAAGGTTTTCCTTCACAGAAGTGAACACTCAGAAAAAAAGAGCTGAGCTATAACAATCATGTCACTGGTCCTACTGTTTACCATTATCTTCAAGGTTTTCGGGTTGATTTACATTGCGTTCCTCCCTATTTGACTTTAATTGTCTGCTTCAGGTTGTCAGGACATAACTATATCTTAGATTTGCATTGCATTAGGGGATCTTCTCCCTTCTCTATTGGTCTTGTCTTAGGGAGTAATTTAACTGCACTCTAATTTTCTTTTGCATGCGGGGTGCTCTCCAGCCAAGGAAGTGAGTTATGTGTATTCAAGTGGTGCATCTTATGAATCTTGTTAAGCTTTGCCGCCTTCCAGCCGCACTGATGGAATATTTAATCACAGCAATGAGCTGGCAGCGATGATGTACAATACGGCTCAGCCTGGCGGCGTGTCTTCACCGGCAATTGAGAAACGGGGCAATTTGCCATCCATCAGTGCCATCCTGACAGCTTTGGATAACCTTCTGTTTTGCACTTATTTATGAAGATTAAAGGTGCTTTAAATCAACAGTTTCTCTGCAAATGTATCATCTTTACTTCAGAAGTGGCCAAATTTTTCATCATTTATTAGGAGCGAAAGGAACTTCTTGCGCTGACTGAAAAAGTTGGTATGATTTTATCATGACAGTGTTGGAGACAATAATTAAACCAAATAACTGAAGCTTTCACTCTCTTAAAAATCACATTTCTAATTTGATAATCTTCAAAAGTGCAATTGCTTCTTCTCTAAGAAAGGTGGGGGGGAACCCAAAATAAAGATATGTTGCAGTGCTCTATTCCAACTGAGGTGCTCTTTTACTGTTTCATTTTCTAACAGCTTTAGGACATCTGCACAATTTGAACTAAATTGTTTAAAAGAAAGTTTAAATGTCTGATAAAATATCATCTTTGAGCCAATGTAAAAATATGCATTTGAAATGCATGAAAACAAAAACAAAACCCAAACATAAAACTGCCTGCACATATAAACACAAAAAACCCCCTGAAATAAGTGAAGTATCTTGATAGAACTTTCTGCATAGGTGTGGTGAAGTGCATGTCATAATTCATAAAATTAAATTAATACTCTTCTAATGGTAATTAAAGATTCTCATTAAGGAGGGCAAACACCTCCCTAGTGTTGGCAATAAAAATGCACTTCGGACTTTAGGAGGTTATACAAAAAAATCAATAACCTGCCATTTTATAATTAAAAGACAAAATAAATGTTAGGGAAAAGTCCAGTAAATTAGGAAAATTACCTTCAGGAGAGATTGAAAATATTGATTTTAATTTACAAACTATGTGAACTCTTCATGCCCTACTTCATGAGACAATTATAAGTCAGATTGTTAATTCTGCATACGTATTAGAAAATTGATTACTGTACTATGGGAATATTATTATATTTGTCATTAACACAAAGTCATTTATATAAAATGACTAATAACTCTGACTTTCTAATTTATGCAGGTTCAGAGTTGGTTCACTAACTGCTCAAACGAGATCAATGTTAAATTCCTGTTTTCAACATAGACATTGATCAGGGAGGGAAATAAATTCTGCCTACACTAAATATTGCGATCCCATGAACGCCAAGTTAGTATTTTTATTATACCTTGCCACTTTTATCCTAATTAGAACATTTTTATCTACTTCAGTAAAGGCACTGGATGTATTGCAGACAGCTTTTTTAAACAACAAGTATCTGTAACAGTGTCCTTTTCAACAATTTTTATCTCTTCACATGCCTCAAACTAACAAAAGTTTTCAGCTTTGTCAAGTGGAGACTCAAATATCTCCATGAACGGAAATTCCCCAGTTCCAACTTCTTCCAATGCTTAACTAGTACCTATGAAAAATGCTTTCCCAATACCTGTTTATGGGCAGGATTCAAATTCCTTTGAAATCAACTGGATTTTGGAGTACAATTAATTTTATTTTCAATCTTGCTGCTAAACCACATTTAGAACTGATGCTTGCCATGACTAAATTCCAGCAGAAAAAGACTGGATCTCCCTTACTCCAAGCTGTAACAAGGATCAGAACTCATCCTCACTGAAGATTCAGGTGATAATATAGATTTAAAATACCAAAATATGAAACTGAAAAACTAAATACAAAATTTAAAGAAATATGTTCCAAACCCCATTATGAACAAAAATACTCTACACTTATGTGCGTGACCTACATGTATGTACAAACAATATATTTTTATAGGTAAGACTTTTTACTGTTGTTGTTCACTATACTTAAATAATTCCTGGAGGAAAGAGATTGTACTGAAATATAAAATAAAATATAAATAAAATAAAATCTCATGTAGGACTGGGATATTGCAGTACATTTCATGTTATACTATCTACTTTCCAATAAAAAGGCATTCATATTTTCTCTATAAAGTTTAGTATGCCCAGGCAATGTAAAATCCTGCATCACAAATCTGTAAATAACTTGGAGATAATGTGAATCACACAAAGAAACCAAACCTCACATCAAACACATACTCTGTACTTTTGCATGTTTTAAAGACTACTAAAATAAAATATGGCATGGACAACTATAGCACAATCCTTACCTGCATAGAACTCTGGACTATAAACTGCACCAACAACTGGATTTAATTTCCAGCCTGCAGCAAACATAAAAACATAACGGAGTTAATACTGCAATAAGTGATTATAATAATAATAATTATTATTATTATTGTATAGAAATATGCAGATAAAATGGCTTCAAGAAAGGTCATTTTAATGAAAGTTTTATAGGCATCTTTGATTACTGATCTTTAATATCAGACTCTGAAGTATGGAAATAAGTAATGAAACAAGGCATTCTCCAGACATGTAGCACTGGGGTCCATGAGCAAGTGACTTTCCCTGACTTACTCATGAAGCTGTGGAGTGCAGTCAGCACTAGTTCAGGTGTCCCTGTCCCCTGCAGTGCCAGAGCAGAGCAGTTCCTGCTCATGGCTTGAGAGAGGCCAGGACAGTTCAGTTCACTCACTGGACACAAATGCTCCTGATAAGTGTTAGTGTGGGTTACAAGGCAACCAAATCATTGGAGCACTTTGATTCTACTCTGGAAAAATGAAAGCACAGCCACAGTGTGGAAATGCCTGTTGTGACATGACAGAGATGGGGGATCCAGCCAAATGCCAGGGACTTTGTCCATCTGCATTTGTACATCTGTCTGTGTTGGAACAGCACAATTAGAGACACCCCCCAGGGCGGGCTCAGCCCCTGCACTCACAGCTGACAAACGCTGCTCACACCCTGCACAGCTCTGCAGGGGCACAAACCCAGCCACTGCCTCTCTCTTCACGAATCACTGCCCTCCCACCACTGCCACAGAACCAAAGCACAGAACCAACCCATCTCCTGGCCTGCATGTCCTGGCAAACTCCAAATCATTGCCCTTACATCTGATATGGCATTTGCAGGTAAGTCTGTTCCAGGCTGGTTGCACAAGCAGGGTCTGTGTGCAAAGCTAAGGACAACCATGCTGGAGAGGAAGAGGGGAAGGGGCTAGAGGAGAATAAAATACAACACTGGCCAAGTCATTAGTGTTCTCAGCTGCCAGTGAAGTGCCAGTTCCTGCCTTTGGCTCAGCTACAGGTAGATCCACTCCCAGTTAACTGCAAACTCCACAGAACATCCCCCGACCCACGCTCGTTCTTTTTTTCTTAAATGAACAATTGTTTTGAACTACTGAGACTGAAAAATTAGGGGTTTCCTAAAGTACACTCAAATCAGAGGAGTGGGAAGCACCTTTTGTAATTGGGAATAAAGCAAAAAAACCTGAGCAAAAGCATCTTGTAAACTCCAGAAATATGGTACTTAAAATAGAACTTAGAACTGCTGCTGTAATGAAAATACAATCGAGACAGTGACAACAGGGCCTTTCAAAATTACAAAAGCCAAGGTTATAAGAATTTAAATGCACACTAGGCTTTTTTCTGCCTTGGCCATATCATGCAATGCAAAAGTGCAGTGAACATCATAAAAATCCAAGGCTTTGTAAGAGTGAAAAAGTGAAAAATGCAAAATGCAAAATGTCAGTAGCAACACAAAAGAAAACTATTCCCACCCTTTCAAGGTGTCTCTGTCTGATACACACTCACTACTTACCAGTAACTAACTGTTCAGCAACAGAGGGGAGGGGTGGTTTTGAAAGGCAACTCATGACTTAAGTTCAGAGTAAGGAGCAGCACCGCATGACATCTGCTCTGCAGAAGTGACTGCAGTTGTTCAGTGTATCTAAGACAGTTAAGAAGCTGAAAAATGCCCAGTCTGGAAGAGCTAAAGTGTCTTTGCGCCTGAAAATACCACTGGATTTTTACCTGACCCTTCCATTTTACATACCACAGGATTCTATTTAGGGACACTGTGGTACACCATATCTCTTAGCCAAATTTTGTGTGACAGAAAATCATTCAGATTTTGAGACTTTCAGTAAAAATGTAACTTTTTACAGCTTAGGGAATATTCAGTATTTCTAATTCAGTACTTCCTCAGAAGACCACTGATCACCACCACCCAAAATGAAAGATTGGATAGAATTTTATATCTGTCAGCTTTTGCTGTCAAAGCAGCTGACAGACATGTCTCAGCTTCTAAGTTACACTAACAGTGCCACAATTTGTCTGAGAGGAAGAAAAAAAAAAATCTTGGAAGACGCAGATTGTTCTTCACAGCTGAAAGGCACTCTCATATTTCAGCTCCTTACCACTCTCCCAGTGACGGCTGTCTCATCTAACTTTTTTGAAGCCTATAGAGGAAATACTTCATTCATCGTGAAAATAACAGTAATTAAACTTAACTTTATCTTGTCAGCCAACAATGTGCTGGCCCATAGCTGTGTGGGTTAATCAAGTGTGATGGGAGTTGATGGATCCGAGCGAGCAGCTGCCAAGTAACCCAACTGCAGCAGCTGGAGGAGGCAAATCCTCGGCTGTGGGTGTAATTTTGTGCATTTTTCTTTCTGTCAAAATATTAATCTCCTCCTCAAGTTGAAACTATAAAAGCTTAAAACTTAAAAACCAGCCAAGGAAAGAAATAACCCTCTGCCTGACCCAGCCTCCCACCTGCAGAGCCATCCAGAGGAATTCATGTTCAGTGTGAAGGGGAGGAAGTGATCGTGGTGCACAGAGTGGCCGTGGCAGAAAATGGGGCCCAGCAACACAGACAGGATTATTTTTCCTTCATAGACCAGAGAGACTGAAGAAAGGCTTGGGTGGGAAAGAACCCTGTGATACCACTTGCTTCTCTCCTCTTTGCTTCCAGAGGTGGGGGGGGGGGGGGGGGGAAGGGGCG
>JAWWEV010000034.1:4146689-4362978 GCA_035583235.1 Hafferia zeledoni | reverse complement strand
GGCGTCGGAGGGAATTTAACTGTGCTAATAGTCACTAGCTGTGAGTTTGAATCTAAATTTAGATCAACAGAAGGCTCAAATTCAAGGCACTGGAAGTATAAACTTTAAAACAATTTATTCTTTTACTGATCCCTGTTTCATGTTCCTCGTTTACTGCTGCAGTTCTCTGAATCTACTTGCCCATAACACTCCACTATGCCCTGCAACCCCAGGATGAGCATCGTGAATTGCAATATGGACACCAGAAGAAAGTGCTGCTGAGAACAGGAGAGGCTGGAACATGTAAAAGCATCTCAAATATTTTTGCCAACAAGTAGAACTTCCAACACTGAATGTCTTTGCAAAGGAAAGGTAGTTCTATCTCCAGTGCATGAAGTGAGCCATCAAAATCATCCAGTCTGATAAACTTACAAAGAAAAGCTCTCCTAGAAACTGAGAAATTATTAACTGCTCATCTGGGACAGTCAAAAGTCAGTGGAAAGCATACTTAATTCAAAGACCATACAAGACACAAAAGCAAACAACTTATT
This sequence comes from Hafferia zeledoni, assembly GCA_035583235.1. NCBI lineage: Eukaryota > Metazoa > Chordata > Aves > Passeriformes > Thamnophilidae > Hafferia > Hafferia zeledoni. The sequence continues at coordinate 4,362,448 of JAWWEV010000034.1, read as the reverse complement.
TGAATGAAGCTGCATACATTAAAAAAAAAAATCCATGTTTTTGTGCCTCAAAATCTACCAACTTCTGCAATCCTATTAACAACATAAGCCCTGTTATCAAACAACCAGCAGTATTCAGGAATGAAAGACAAAACACTCTATATCTTGTTTTTAAATTAAAATAAATATCAGTGCCTGATGTTTTCATATAATACAACATGTGCCTCAACTACTTTTTGAATACCTGCCAACAACATGTCACTCACAACCTACTCTTTGAAAAATAAAGCCAGGCATTAAAAAATAAGTGGTTCTGAAACGACAGGCACGTGCAAACAAAGTGTTTCTGGCTACCTGCGTCAGAAGAGTCTTGCAAATGTTAATGTGCTGGCAGAAAAACTAGCCTTATCTTTTATTTACAAGATGAGACCTTTACTTTAGACAAAAATAATCTTTAATAAATAATCAGTTACAGCACTGGTTAATTCCTGACACAATGATAAAGAACCAGAATCATCCTATGCCAGGATGACTGATAATACAAGCACTGATGAAACTAAATGAAGCACCTTGCACATCTACACTTTGTTCCTTGGTGCTTGTAATCATTATGCAAGAGGAACGTGATTGCCCTTGTGTGTTTGTTTTAGGAGATATTAAAAAAAAAAGTTTAAAAAAAAAAAAAAAGAATTGCAACCAGAGTTTTTCTTGGTAGATACCCTTCAACAGGTGTGCAAAAGAACATTCTGCATGCAACACCCTCTCTGTATGGATTCACAAAGATAAATGCTAATTTTTATGCACTGAACAGGGTATTTCATTCTTTGGTGGATGTAGATGAGATGGAACAGGATGGAAAATGACAAACAATACACTGTCAGTGGGTAACACTTAACAGCAGATTTTAGTTGTCCCGGTTTTGGGTATTACTAAATGACTATGTCAAGCCTGCAGTGCAGGGCACAGACATGAACCTCCTCTAAAACCAGATTCCTAAAAATCTCACCTCTCTCACTGCCAGCATTCCCTTCCTTCAGCCCTGGGTGTGCTGATATGTAACGTGCTATTTGCTAATGAATAGTTTTGTAGCCTCAGGGTAATATGAATACAAAATAGGCATCATCATTTATAGAAAAACTACTTTTATCACTACAATAGAGCAGACAGAGTTCATAGGCTCTTATGCATATGTATAATGCTCTGTATTGCAACAAAATCTTGTTATGTGATCCAGTCAAGCCTTGTGTCTCTTTTGCTAAATTCACTGAGATGCTTTAAAACCAGTAAAAAACCAAGGAGATTTTCCCATCTGCATCATTTGCCAAGTTTCACATTTACATGCAAAATGAGGATGAAAAGAGTTTCTGAGAAAGCATGAGAAATTCCAGACCTTCCTTCTCCAGATAATTTTAACTAGCTCAATTATCACATGTCAAATAAAACCCATCATTTTATTTTATTTTATTTTCATTGTGCTATGAAAAAATGATGAGCCTTTCATTAAAGAATAAAGCCACTGTTTGCCCTGGGTTTTAGCAAACCCTCACTAATGAGGCATCAAATATAAAAAATATAATCCATTACATTACAAAACAGAAAAGAATCTAATCTGCCTCTGGAAACCTTTATGCACAGATTTCATCAGGTTTCTACTGGATGGGAAAAACTGCATTGAATTGAAATACAAATAGTGACAACTACACAGTCTAGTAAAACTGAAACATAACTGCAATTAACTTTAGTTCTTGTGGTATTGTTTGACATGTCTGAGTTAGGAACTTGTCTGAATTTTCTGAACTAATAAATGCACACTGGAGGATGTGATCAAACACTCCCAAAGGAAACATTCAAAAAAGGTATTGCTTCCAGACCCCTCAGATATCTATGGATTACTTTTCTATCATCAATGTATAACATTACATCAACTTTAGGTCAGTATTGGAATGAATTTACTTTTAGATAGCTTGGAATTTGGCTTTTTCCATGGGGAAAAAAAATCCCAGAAACTGGAAGCAGAACCCATTAAGTTTGCCCTTTTCCTCCGACAAAATGTGGAAGACACAGAAATTATCTTTGACTGGATCCATGTCTTGGTACTAAAAGTTATCTCATGCCTGACAGAGAAGTTCTTCTTGCTGGTCTCCCCACCTCCATCACCCAAGCCCCACTGAATCACTCATGGCAACATTAAGACTGCACAAAGTCAGAAGAGAGTAACACTTTGCTGTCAGGTCTGTTTTCCTCTCCACAAGCCACGAGGTTATAACCCAGGCAGGCAAAGTGATGCATGCTGTGCCCACGTGGATGTGAATCAGCTGATCTCCACACAGAGGGGATTTATGCCCACCCATGTTGTGGTTTGGGATGCGGGCAATGTCTGAGCCCAGGGAAATGCAGGAGATGCAGATGGTGACACTGCAAGTTCAGCAGAGTGAGCTTGGACATGCAGGGCATTCAAACAGAGCTCTGAGGTTTCATGCACTTACCATTCGTGTAAGGGTTGACCGTCTTTTTATTTGTCATTACACGTGCTGTTGCATTATTTACCTAAGCACATAGAACACTGGATTAGAAAGGGTTACAGGCAGGGCCTGTGTTGCTATTAAATGCATGCATTATTACTGCTATTAGTCATGTAAAAATAAAATGCAATTTAATTTATAGAAGGCAACAGGTGCATAACAAAATCATACTATTTATAATTACATTTACTTTCATAACCATTTTAACTTACAAATCATTTCAATAAAGCAACATCATATCATTTAAACTTTAATAAAAAGACATTAAAAGCAAATTAAAAGGTATTGCATAATTTAAGACTTAAGAGCATGCTTGTATTCCATGATAACACTGATACAATAAATACTCAAAACAGAAAAAAAAAAAAAAAAGATTATATGAAGGAACATGCAGTGGAGTAGAAAGGAAAGAGACAAGGTACAAGGAAACAAAGAAAATGTCAAAAAAGGGACAAACGAATTTTAGCAGTGTGCAACATAACCCTTCAGAAGAGAAGTACCATTGGAAAAGCAACATCTAGCATTCAACACTTGGAACAAGAGCCTTTTTCATTGCAAGAATTAACAAAATCATTCAAGCTTTAAAATCACAGCTAACAAAAGGATAAAAAGAGGGTGCATTATTTAACACAATATGGAGTTAACAATCTGAGTAAGATGTGCACGAAGTCATATCCTCAATCCAATCAGTGCCTCCCAGGCTTGCTTAAAACGTACACTCAATTACAGGCGTACCAATATAGAAAAAAATGTAGCATCAAGAAAACTTAATACAACAAGTCAAAAAAATTCACGTGGTATATCAGCGCTAAATACGTGAAACGGCAGATGGACTTCTCCACTTACCATTCAGCACCATCGCCAGCATGGGTATGTATACAGTTACCATGGTTACTGAGAGTTTGGTGAGGGCCCTAAGCGCTACCGTCGAGGGGGGAGAATGAAAAGGCAAAATATGCAACATCTTACTCAAAAGACGACAGCATTTTCAATTGGTATCTTTTTTTTTTTTTTTTTTTTTTTTTTTTTTTTTTTTTTTTTTTTTTTTTTAATTCTAAGAAATACGACTGAGGCAGTATTGAAGGGGATCCAGTGGGACCAAAACACATTTGCACAGCCATGGCTCAGGCCAGGCAGCCAAAGGAGCCTCATGGCCTCAGGTGAATTAAAGCTGAAAATTGGGCACTCTCTAGTCTGCCTTTGGTTCTTTTTTTCTTTTCTTTTTTTTTTTTTTTTGGATGGTTCTTTCCCAATCTGAATTTTTTTTTTTTTTTTTGAAAGCCACTGTGGATCCCGCATCAACCCTGCAGAAAAAAAAAAACAAAAAACAAACAAAAAAAAAAACACCAAACCAAAGAAAAAAAAAGAAGGAAAAAAAAGGAAAGAAAAAAAGAAAAGAAAGAAAAAGAAAAAACAACCTTTTGTTTTGTCTGTCACACTTTTTTTTTTGTTGTTGTTCTCAATTTTTTTTTTTTTTGTTGGCTGTTTTTTTTTGGAATCTACTGCACCCATCGATTTACAAAACATTCAAAATAATAACTTCAAAATATTAAAGCTTTCATTTTTTTTTTTTAATTCTCTCATTCACCTTTCAGCAATAATGATAATAATAATAATAATTACAAAAGAAATAATAATAAAAAACCCAAGTAAGGCCAGATTCTCTCTCTTTATATATAAATATATATATATAAACAATGGGAAGGGGAAAGGGGAGCACACAGAAGACACCAATGATGCATCTGAAACAACAAATGAGAGTGAAGCAGACATTTATAAAAAAGATGAAAAGGAAAATATTTTGAACATGCACCTCGATTTTACGGCCCTCTACCACGGTGCCGTGTAATTTCTCCCTCGCCCTGTCCGCATCAGCACTATTTTCGAAAGTTACGAAACCAAATCCCTGCATGCAGGAGGGAGAAGGGGGGAAAACAACATGCACATTATTATTTCAGTCAATGACCACTTGTTTGCTTATGTTCTCGCTCTTTAATTTAATATTGTCTTGTCCTCGCTTCAGTTCTGTAACATGCAAATTAGAGAAATTATAATTGTATTGAGATGTGCAATAAATACGCGACAAATGTGAACAAATTTTTCTTTCTGTCATCAGTTAGATAATACCCTCTGAGAAAGTCAAAGAATGATACCAAAAATACCTTTCTACATTTCACTACAGAGGAAAATAAATCTAACAGTAAGAAAATGAAATTAAAATAAATTACAGTGTCTTCACATAGAAAAAAAAATGAACTAATGAGAAAAGAAAACGAACCACATTTTAATGACATGCAGATATCTCAACGAAATAAAAAACATGTGCACAAAATTCAACACTGAATGTCAATATACTCTAAGCATTGCCTACTTAATCATGCTGTTGTGATCATAAGAAACATTGTTCCCATGCAACACTAGGGTAACTTAAACTTTTGTCAAACTATACAGCCTTTACTTATTTTTTTATAAAAGAAAAAAAAAGGAAAAGAAAACCACCAAGAAAACAAAAGTACTTTTAGAACAAAGTATAAACTTTCTTATATTAACAGATCAAAGAAAATCACATGATGTGAATAGAAAAAGAAACTCTGATAAAGGAAGAAAAATGCAAACATTTTAAATAAGTTTAACTGCTTCATATACTAGTTCTGCATATTACTTTCCACATATAGAACATGCAACTGGTAAACCCCCAGAATCCCACGTTAGTGGGACAGCAGAACACCTGACAAATCTGAAATTCTGCTATGACAAATCTTTCCTTTATAATATTAGGCTAAAACAAACACTCCCAATCCTACTAAAATTCCTTCTACATGCTACGTTAAATTAAACACTGTTTAAAATACCAAATATTTTGGAAAAAAAAAATCAGACATGGAAGAACATTTTAGAAACATACACCAACCCTTTGAAGTAATTCTTGCATTAGCACCACAATGCCTTTGCATGCCTCCCCCAAAGGGATCCAAACAAATTCACTTCTACATCCTCCAGGTTTCACAACCACAACTCCCCAGCAAAGGTTTATGAGCAGCATTGACCCACTTTGCTGTGCTACCTGTTATACACACTGATTGACTAAATAAAAAGAAAGGGACCAAAAAAAATAAAAAAAAGGAAGACATTTATACATTTATTTACACATTTTCTACAGACAGGAGAGCAAATATCAAACTAAGGCAAAACTGACACCAAGCAGTGAGACAAACAATGGGTATGAACTACAAAACTAATTCATCAACAATCAACCAAAAAAAGTAATTATTAGGATCATTATCTGGGTTATTTTACCTACCCAAAGAACTATTTTATTTCTGCCCACAAAAAGTGGCATTTATATATAGGAGCAGTTTCTATTTTGTTCTCTTTCCAGTACCTTAAACCCTCTGTTGCTCTCTTTTTGTCCCCTCCTAAGCCCAGCCTGCAGCCTGAGCTGAAGTGCCCTGTCAGCAGCTCCACTCCCAGCTGCAGCCCTTCTCAGAACACCTGATTCCACACATTTGCTCCACACTACCCTCCTCAATTTTGGCACAAGGCCGTGACCTCGCTTGTCACAAGACACTGAGGATGTAACTCTCCTTTGCCCAAAGCACTAGGAGTGTTCAGAGAAAGTAAATCCCCCTCCTCAGCACTAATCCGCATGGTTTAGATGCCAGCACAGGCTTTTTTGTACCTAAACCCATCCTCAACTTGAAACTTTTATTTCTTCTACAACTCCTTCCTTCTATCTTGGTAAAGCTCTGTAAAAAAAAAAAAAGCCCATAATTTAAGATGCCATCAAGAAAATTTCACAGCAGAAAACAGGATCCATGGATCCAAGGAGACCAACTCCATGGAATAGCACAAATGCCCCCAGTTCTATTTGTTCTCCCCTCCTGTCTTGGCTGAGCAATTGTCTCTTCTCAGAATTGCAAACATTTGGTGGGAGCTGTTTAGTCAAAATTTTCCATCCATCTTCTCAGCTCACAGCAGCACTACCAACTAATTTTTGTTCAAACAACTAAAGGGAAAGATAAAAACCTAATTATACTAAAAAGGTGGAAAAACATACAAAGTGGAGCCACAAGCCAAGATAAAACAGGAACTTCAAAGATTCTGAAAATAATACTCATTGTAGTTTTTCAGTTCCTCATGTTGTACTTATTCTCATAATCACCACTATTTAAATTAAGCTCTTATTATTTATTTATGCAAATCTTTAACCTTCCCTAGCTGACAGAGAAGCTCAAGAACGGAACACAGATCCACTCATCACACATTCAAATACGTACATGAACACTTGAACATCAGTTTTATGTGCAGCTGAGTTAACAGCTGATCTAGCTTAGTGTACCACATATTTTATTAACTGGTAATATAAATATATGCATTTTATTTTTCAAATCTCTTGAGTGATTTAATAATAGCCAAATTAGCATGTGAGAAGGTTCTGATTTAATCTGGGAGGTGCTTTGAAGTTTGTATTTGAAGAAATAGATGTTAATATATACTAGATATATACTAATATATACACAAAGAAACAGGTTTCTGAAAGTATATATGTAGCTGTCTAGAACATTAATTTATAACTGATAAAAAATGGTCAAAAATTCAAAAGTCAATGGTGTTGCCCTACAAGTTTAGCAAAGTTATCTTCATTATTTTTATGTACCCAAACAGACAAAAAATTTGTAATATGAGACTTGCATTATTTTAGGGTTTTCTTTTACAGAAGGAATCACTTGTGCAAAATCATTTTATACTTTATGGTGGTGTTCTAACATTGCTTTTTTTAAATATGCAATTCCATTTTTCTTAATTATTATGGCATGAGAATGAACCTAATTCTGTTGTTTTTGCAAGAATCTTTTCAAACATTAACTATTAGAATAAAAAGAAAGAAAAACAAACAGAAACAAAAACATATTCTCGCAATTCTTACGACAAACTGCAGCTAGAAACAATTCTGAATTCTGATCCTGCAAACTTTGTTACCTGTACTCAGTTTGAAACCACTTAGTAGTCCTTTCAGTTTCAGTGGGATTTTATGAAAACATAGATAAGCACTGCCAGGAATGGGAGTTTAATCTGGTGCATCTTAATTCCTACAGAATGGACACGAAATGATCAGATTAAAATAAATAAATAATTTAAAGAAAAAAAATTAAAAGAAAAAGAAAACAAAGCCAAAATCAAAACAAAGATGTCCCTCTTACACCTAACCTTTTTTTTTTTTTTTAAATCTTTCTCTTTAATTGAGAGAATCTAAGCGTACTTCTGCAAATCAAAACATACCTAAAATAACTCTAACCAAGATGAGAAGCAGCAGACATGAGCCATGAGATGCAGCACAGAACCGCTTTAGGCACCTGGAGCAGCTCACCTGGAGACAGCTCAGAGGCTCCACTGCAGCACTGAGAGTGCAGCAACATTTCATAAGAGATCTTGGCATTACAAACCCACCAAGGAAAACTCTTCCTTCTGAAATCCCTTCTAGGATCTTGGGTCTAGCACAAGGCACTGGAATGTTTTCAGTACTACAAAATCACCATTAAAAATCCCAAATATCCTCTCATGCCATCCCCAAAAACCTCAATTCAGAAAAACCTCCTCATCCCATCCTGCAAATGCTTTAGAAATGCCTTACACTTCTGCAGCCCAGTGCAGATGTGGTGGTTAAAATCCCTACCTGTGTAAGATTTAAGGGCTAAACAAAAGTGAAATGTGTGCTCAGCTCCACTCCATCTTCAGCACAACCCAGCAATGGTGACCACTGTGGGATTGCTTTGGAAACTTATGGGACTCTCCAAGAGGAGAAGGTTCTGGACAATCTACATCTTTTGCAAAAACTATTGAACAGCCATAATTTAAGAATAATAAATTTTGGCCAGAGTAGAAGATTCTTAGCCATTATCCATTTTAGTTGTTTATTGAATAAAGTGATAAATGTTCCAACTGGGTTTGGACTACCAAGGGGACTAATTAATGGCTGAATAATAAACCATGACATTTCAGCTCTTCTAGTCAGGTTAAAAAAAAAAAAAAAAAAAAAAAAAAAGGGAAGGCTTTACGTTCAGAGCATAAACAAAATTAAAATATATCTGATTTAAGAGGGATTTATGATATTTATGATTCTTAAAAAATGACAGATTACAGTATGTCTAGAACAGGAATAGAATTCCATCACTAATTAATGATATATGAGTTACAGGAAGACAAACATTAGTGAATTAACTTCCCATGTCTGACATGGCAAGAAAAGGAAAAAAATATCTGCGTATGACATACATATCAAGCCCTATAAAGAAGCTGATAGCACAGGTGAACATCCTGGGCTGCAGCTTTGCACCAGGTAAGGTGCCAATGCTGGCACAGCCAGTCTATCTTGCTTCATTTCTTAAATACTGAATAAATTGAAGTATGCATTTAAGGCAAAGTAATTTTCATGAAAAAAAAATAAATGTTTGCAATACAATAAGAATTCTTGTAATCAAATAAATGTTAAAATAGATTGATTTCAAAGGGTTGGTGTACTAAGGTTTTAACTGAAGAGGAAAACATCTGCACTTAGATAATCTGGTACAATCACATATTTTCCCACCTAATTACTAAAGAGGATAGTTATTAAGTATCATTATCATCTTTCATTTCAATAAAGGAAAAAAAAAATACCAGTACTAATACAAACCTGCCTACAAATATCTTTAAGTATGGACTCATCTTATAAAGTAAACAAGATAATTACTCTTGAAGAATAAGGACAGCAGAAATTAACATTCCCATAAAATAGATTTGGAGTAGCTAAAATTACCCCTTTTAAAAGATTTGAGTCCAATGATTTTCATACTGCTTAGAGAACTGAGTGACAGCTTAGAGGATGCTTTCACTAACAGAAAATTTCAGACATTATTTTTTCACAGCAGTGCAGTTGTTTCCTTGTACTCATGTAAGTATTCTAAACATACAAAAAAAGTACTCCACAGGTGAATTAAACTGCTTACCTTTGAGCCTCGCTCATTAAAAATAATTTCAACATCTAAGATTTTACCAAATTGCTGCAAAGAAATAGAAAAGTTACATGAAAATGAGAGAACTTCAACACTTCCATCAGACACAGTACAAATGTTTGTTTCAGAAAATGGTGCAACACACAAAAAAAGATTAAGAATAGAGAATAAAAGATAGTTAAACACCAAAAGAGACACACTAAGAGGAGCCAATCAATATTACATCTAAATTGCCCATGTATCATTCCCTATATGAACTTCAAGCTCAGTGAAACTACCTGACAAAAAGGAAACATTGTTAAACTGTGATCACAGTGAAGTAAAAGTCCCAAATTCCTTTTTTTTTTTTTAATAATTTATTTTGTTATTAAATATTGCACACAGTAGTTTAATTCTTTGGGATCCATCCAGTCCAGCTGCCACCACCCTTTTTTCACGTGGAACATATTACTGGGTGTCTTTGCTTGGAGAGCAGTAAACATCACCAGGAGGAAGGGATTAATGACCACCCTCAGGTCATCCTTCCCTCTGAACAACCTTTGCCTCCCAAGATTTTTTGCTGCTTCCCCAAACACGTAAAGGATTTTGCTTATTTCTGCGTTACAGGAATCAGATTAAACCAGCTGGGAGTTTTGTTGGTGGCTTTGAGGAGTGAAGATTTCTTTCCATGCTTTCACCCTTTCTTTCCACCATTATTCCCAAGAAGTTCTTGTTTTACTGCATAATTTGGAGTATAATTTGGAAAACTAGGACAGATACTTACTTTTGGGGGATTTTTCCTTGCTCAGAATTGCACTTTTATTATAGTATTTGTAGCAACTGTTATTCCTATTGACCTTACAGCAGCACTTGATTCTCTAGGCATTGTTCACACACACAAAACCTGACCACAGTTACTATCCCAAAGAAACAATCCCCACTGGACTTGTCCTAGGAAGAGAATAAATGTTGGACTCAGGCAGTGTTTAGTTAGAACACTGTTATGCCACATTTTGTGATGGGACTCTGTGATGTATTAGTGGGTCATTGCTGTTATTTCCTATGTCATTAACATGCATTGTGGATCAGTGTTAGCACTAATGACTCAAAATATTAAACAAAAGGGCAGAAATTGGAGGCAGGAAAATGAAGAATAATCCAGCAGGAGTCCCAGGAACTGCAGAAGTGAGTCTATACTTCAGACTTCTAAGATATAATTAACAATTCTAGGCCAGAAAGGACAGTATTCCTTCTCTAGCTTATTGAAGAGTTTCAACTTGATTATGAAAAATCAACCATCACTTGCTATCCCTTGGCTTATTTTATGTTCTTACATTCACCATTTAATTAATGTTTTAACTGCAACTTCAGCCTAGAAGCAGTCATTGCCTTAATGTTTAAACAATCCTCTGTTGTATTTTTGTCTATGTGAAAAGATCGTTTGCTGTGTGTATAGTGTGGTCATGATGCTGTGCTACCATATTCCATATCTCATGTTTCAATTCACACTTGCAAAAATGTCTTTTTTTTCTATCAATTCAGAAGATAAAAGTTTACTGTTACCAAGTTATTCTGAAAGTCAGCTGGAAAACTCCAGCCATTCTCCTGTGTTAGTCTTTTGAGACCCAAGACTTAGAAACACAGAAAGGAAATAGAGGTTTTATTCACTTATAAATTAGTGCAATACCTAAAAAAATTCCTTTCATTTAATGTACTTTCAAATAAAATCTATTTTAAGTGGTTTGTTTAGTTTAAATAAATTTGCATATTTCTCTCCAGAGGTTTAATTATTATGCCTTCTGCTATTTTGCTGATGAGCTGCATTCAGGGCAGGCAACTTGCAGCAAGTCAGATACAGCAAAAAAGTCACTCATTTCCCAATACTATACCAGGATTCTTTTTCCAGTGACTGTTTCCTTCAGAGAAATAAACACAGTGCCTTAGCTCACATACAAACACATGAGAAGAACTTAAAAATCTGAACTGAACATGAAAGATGGAGAGAAATACAGAGCCATGAAGTGCTCGATGCTGCACTGAATAACCAACTGTAACACAGAAGAGAATTCAGTTTTAGGGAGTCAGAAATAAGAAAGTCAGAGTAACATAAATACTTGAGAATACTACCTTGGAAAAGGTGATCAAGTGCTATTTCTAGATTATATTTAGTGACATTTCAAAATCAACCTAAGAATTCTTGGAACAGGGAGAAGAAACCCAGTCTAACCTCTCAGGGTTATGAGCCTAAAATTGATGGCACATTTGAGATGTGGAACACAGGGAATGTGCTTGGAGGCAGCAAATGGCCTGGGGGCAAGCAAAAATTGGGAGACTTATAGAAAAATAACTGCAAAAACTTGAGAAGCCTCCAGACCTTCACAACGTGGTGGGTGGGTGAGGATTCCTACTCCTGAACTCGGGCTTAAGTTCAGCCCATGTGCTCCTTCAGATCTGACCCCTTCCCATGAGGTCAAGCATGGACTGTTTTATATCAAGCTCCCCAAAATCAGTAAGTGCAGGCACATAAATCTAGATGTGTACAGCAGGAATGTATGTGCATTTAGCATTTTAAGCCAACATAGATAGCTTTTTGTGAATGTAATACAAAACACCCAACTGCATCACACAGAGCAGAATTCCTTTTTTCAAGTTGTGACTGGATTTTGGGGAATAAACAGATGAAAAGAGGATCTTGACTGAAAATAGTTAAACAGTCTAAATCAGAGATACAGCTCTGCCTAAAATACCCATTGCAACATAAATATAAAAAAACATAAATAACTAATCATGAACACTTACACCGAACATTTGCCTAAGATCTGGATCCCGGAATCTGAAGGGTATATTTGAGACGTGGAGCCGTTTGGGCTGTGATTTGTTTTCTGTGTTTTCAGAAGGTTGTGTCTGTTGCTGGCCGTCAGTCTGTGCTGCATCCTCTGTCTGCTGCAAGGACAAAGCAGAAGAAAGCACACTGTGAGCATTTCTGTCCTTTTTAAAACAAGCTGTGGGCTTAAATTCTCAAAAGAAAATTACTAAAAAGCAGATAAATCTGCTCAAAGGCACTGAAGAATACCAGAAGTTTAAATACATGAAAATCCAATCCATCTCTATCTCAACAACATACATGATAAATATGTATTTGGAATAAACTGGAGAATAACAAGCAGATTATTATTTGTAGACTTTCTTAGCTGTTTCTAAATAATGAATAAATATATCTCCCTGTGCTATGAGGCTGCTGACCCCCTTTAACCCCACACGTTTGTCAATGGAAGAGACTGAATCTCCATGTCCAAACACAGCTTACTAGCAGAAAAAAGCCAGGCAGACACTCTGCAATCAAATTAGTACTTTCACTGAGAGGCCACAGGGACTCCACACAGGAGGCAGGTAACACATCACACCCTGCTTGCCATTTCATAAGCAGTGCTGATGGGCACCAGAGGGTCATTTGGGCTGGACAAATGGGGAGCATTATGGGAAAGGCCTTGAGTTGTGAGAGGGAACAGAAGGTCAAGCAGTGGTGAAGGAAGGTTGCCTGACAGAAAAGTGAGACTCAAAGTTTTGCAGGTTTTTCTTTCTCACCAAAAGGAAATTACGTCATGGTGTTCCTTATAGAGACACTGTTCACTGGTTTTAAAAGGCATCAATTTTATAATTGAAGGACACTGTTGTGTACTACAGTTTAAGGAAAATAATACAAGTCTCTAGAGAGATTAGGGGAAAACAATGTTCTTCATCCAAAAAGTAAAACTAACCAATATGTTAGAGAAATTTCTCATCTGTGCTTCAATTATATCCTACAGTGCCTCATTAATTACTGCCTGTACAGCACTGAAAAAATATTTTGCACAGGTATGTAAAAACAGCACAATCATATTCATTTGCATTGGAAGAAAAGAAGGGGAAAGAAAATAGTTGAATTAAACTATCAAGATGATCTTACAACTGCTACTCTATTTTCTCTGCCCTTCTTCTTCCTCGTGACCCCATCCTTCTTCCAAGTACTCACTTTTCCCATGTTTAATGTTACAGTTCAGTTTGTCTTTTTGACTTTTTTTCATTAAAAAAAAGAAGAAATTGCCCATTTCCTGCTAGTATGAAATTTCTTTCAAGAGACAACAGTTGAAGCAACATAAAAAAGGTTAAAAAAATAAACCTTACCACACAGTTTTAGTACCAACAAGCCTATTGAAGAGGAAGCAAAAGAACTCAAACAGAATACAACATTGACATCAGCAATAACTACATAGAGAATGAATTCTAGCAAGTTAAATTCAACAACATCTTACCCAGGAAATAGAAAAGTTCTCAAATTAGAAGTCCAAACATCTATATTGCTTACAATTCTGCGCTAAGAACACATCACAAATAAAGGGCTTTATCATTTCTGCAGAATCATCAGTTCATCAGCAGCATCTGCATTTCACAGGTCTGATGAGACTCACACACATGTACCCACTTTTTTGTGCACTGAAGGAGGATTTTCAAGTGATCCAAACAAAAACTGGGATCAGCAAAAGTGTAAACCAAGAACTGAGTCAGTACCACCACATCTCTTCATCTGCTACTCCCTGAAATCACAGGGAGGGTCTCACAAACTAAATGGTTCATTTTTACAAGTTTTTAGTGATCTAAATACTAAACTTGGTACGTAGCTGTTAGGAGATTAAAATGTTCCATGCTGATCTGCTGCTACCTAAAATCAAGTCAAAAATTCAAAATTTATATTTTGAGGCAACTCTTCCATCCTTAGACACCACAGAGATTACTTTCAACCTTCAGGCCTTAAAAGGAGAGAAATACAGAGAAAATCTGGTATTTGATAAGAACAAGGAGGGGATGAGAGACTGGAAAGTCTTGAAATAGTACACTTCAGAAGAATTTAAGGTCAATCAGATTAATCTGAAGAGAACTGAAGAATTCTGAAGGTGCTGTTTAGTTGCAGGAACAAAGGGTGCCCCAAGAAGAAATTACATAATCAGCGTCCTGTATAAATGCAAATTGGGAGAAGTAATTTCTCTTCATTGTATTAATATAAATACTGAGCAATGAGTGGGAGGGCTGAACTGTGCTCTATTAGCATCCCAAAACACTGGGAGCAACTTCCCTACCTTGCACTGAACAGATACACTGCCAACAAAATCCAGGGAGGGTTCTGAAGAGAAGGATAAAATAAAGGAGCTACAAATTAGGGGTGAAGTGAGGAAATCCAGGGACTGTTATTTTCTGGGACTTTGTTTTTAATCATTTCAATTTTACCATTTTTATTCTAAGCATCCTCAAATTTACACTTACAGCAAAGGATACCTCAGAGTTTGAGCAGTGAGGACTTAGAAACTTCAGAAAGTCACATTTCATACCTGTACATGACCTTCAAGATCCCTCTGGCAGAATTAGCAGAACTAAACCATTTAAAACATATCAAAAGGCTTGCAAATGTAACAGTCTCTTTACAAAGCATATTATCACCCAGAAATCTCTGGATGTGCCTAGGAGATATGGAGAAGGATACCTGCAAATTGAAATTGGAATGTGAAGATTATACAAAAATTTCCAAGTAAGACCAAAGAGGTAAAACACACACAGGGCAGAGGACAGGCTGGAGTTGGAAAAATCCCAGACAGGCAAGTTCCTGAGCTCTGTGGCCTCAAAGAACTTGAATGCAATTTACTTTCCACATACATAATACATTTCAAGAGAATATTTTCACTGCTAGAGGACCTGAAGACTGGTATTTGATATTTCTGGAGAAATTAATTGAAGTTAGTATATGGCATTATCCTTGCTACATCCCTGCAGTCGTGCTGGCAATCAGGCTGCTTTCTGGGGCCTATTCCACCACGTATTTGCAATTATAAAATATTAAAGAATCTTAATATATGATAGTCTTGAAACTTATAATGAAAGTTATAAATACAGAATGCAGAAAGAGAAAATCAAATTCTCAGAGAGAAATAAATTTAGATGATCTCCCTTTACTTCAGTGAGCTACTGAAGGTTTATGTGCAAGAATAAATTAAAATTGAAATCATTCTTACAGGTAAGCAAAGTCATATCAAAGAGGGTATTTCGCAGAAAATTATTTATTTTCCATAAAGATACTTTCAGTATAAACATATGGTGAACTTTTGAACCAAATCCATCATCAGGAGAGTTAATACCTATTTTTTCTAAATAAATTCTTTACCAAAATACTTTGTTTAGTTTTGCTTCGTTAGCTGAGTTCTAGAAACAGAAAAATTCCATTATTTAAAAAATTTCACTCCAGTTCTTGAAGACCTGGCAATGAAGTAATTTTTCTAGTTTCACTTTCCAGCTTTTACCTGAGAATTTAAAAACACTCTACAAGTGATGAAAACTATTAAACAAGATGTTTGTCTAGATAAAATAAATTTGAAAATTTTCTTTTTGGAAAAGATATTGCTCCACACACACCCACACCCATTTAAGGCCTTACCAATCCTTTTTCCATAAAGATACTTTCAGTAAAAATATATGGTGAACTTTTGAACCAAATCCATCATCAGGAGAGTTAATACCTATTGTTTTCTAAATAAATTCTTTACCAAAATACTTTGTTTAGTTTTGCTTCCTTAATTGAGTTCTAGAAACAGAAAAATTCCATTATTTTAAAAATTTCACTCCAGTTCTTGAAGACCTTGCAATGAAGTAATTTTTCTAGTTTCACTTTCCAGCTTTTACGTGAGAATTTAAAAACACTCGACAAGTGATGAAAACTATTAAACAAGATGTTTGTCCAGATAAAATACATTTGAAAATTTTCTTTTTGGAAAAGATGTTATTTCTCACACACACACAGACCCTTTTTTAAGGCCTTGCCAATCCAAATTTCCAGCTTATTTTACTCAAAAGTATATTCTCAACCCTTCAGCCAGTCCAGTGCAAGCCCATTGCCCAGGTTCCTCCTGGCTGGACACAGGAGTCTCCCCTCCCATCTGAAGCACTTGTGGCAAAGGCACCACCTGTAATAAAACACTGAGCAGTGATCCTGAAACCAGAGAGGGCCTCGTGTACAACGTTTGGGCAGAAAAACCCATTCCATTCTCCTTGCAGGCTAATACAAATTTTCTGTCTCCCTCTCCATCCATCACTGCAGACACTCAGCCCGGCAATGTTTCTTACACTGCAATTGTAAGCGTTACACTTTCCCTCCATTCTTTTTCACTGACTAATCTCTTTCATTTTCCACGAAACAATGGTGTTGTAGACAAAATCTTTCACCCTCAAACCCTGTTTTCAAGGTAATGAAATGCTGTCACAGAAGAGCTTTTTGAACATCACAACCAAAAAAAAAAAAAAAAAAAAAACAAAAAAAAAAAAAAAGCTGTCCTCAATCTCAGCTTTGAAAGAGTGAATGGAACAAACAGCAGGAATGACTAAAATGGAACGAAACCTTTTATCTCTTCCTGGACAAAATGAAAATATGTTGTATTAGAAGAACATGAAAAGGCTTTACCAAGTCCTGATCGTTCTTCTATAATCTGTAAACAAATTGGTTGGATATTTTTTAAACCCACACCAGGACTAGAGGAAGAACAGCCAAATTCTAGCAGGAATAACCTGGAATACATTTATAGGGAGAAAAGAAAGGGGTGGCGGGGAAAGCAATAGGTTATGTTTTTAAATGTGCTTAATGGTAAACTTATGTGCTGTATGTTTTATACCCTATATAGCACTTCAGAATTTTAAATATAGAAAAAAAAAAACAACAGAAAACACACATTAAATTTTAAAAAAAGCTCAAAACAGCACCTGTTTTTTCCTCCTGCACCAATCAAGTTATTTCTCAGAGAGAAAGTGCTTGTGAATGTCTTCTAGGCATTATTTGATTAAGTTGACAATATTATGTGAGCAATGGTTGAGTACCCACTGTGCTGTACTTTTGACCAAATTGATTTGTGTAATGAACACTTGCTCTGTCTCTTCTCTTGCCTGAATAGGGCTCTTGATTTAACCAGTGGTGCTGGAAGCCAAGTGAATTTACAGCCCCCACAGTCATTCTCTCTCAATCTGGAGAGAATAGCAGCAGCAGTACATGAGCAGGCATAATTCAATACATTGTGTTATAAGCGCAGAAAATAATATCAGAGCTCTGAAATATACCTGTTTGATTTGATTTGTAAACCCGATAAAAAAAAGCAATCGAGAAAAGTTCAGCAGAAAAAAAAATATATGTACATCCTGAGCAAAAATATAACCATACTGAATGTGTACAAACTGAAAAAATCATGCATAGTAAATCAACTTTCCTTTTGATAATATTGCACATTTTCCATTTTAAAAGGATCTAGATTCTGGAAAGTTACCTTTCCATTAAAAAGTGAGCAAAGAGAATAATTTATAACTGAGTTCGGGACTTTCTCAAAATGCTGTTTCCCAGCTACACCACTAGCAGAGTACTGACCAGGCAATGGGCTCGTAGCTCTACTGTTTTAAGTGGATCAACTGATTAATTAATCATACCGGTTTTGATAAATTTATATTCTGACAAGTCCCAGCTCTGCAATGTGCTTCCCAGAAGCATCACAACATAGAGGAAAAGGAGTTATCTACACAGATACATCTGTCTGTGCTTAAATGTTTACACAAAGGTGTACACAGGGAAAAATTCTACCATTGTGCTACTTTACAACTGTGATAAACACTACCAGAAGAATCAGTGACTTTTCTTGTCAACTGCACCTCTGTTATCCTTTCCTCATGTGTAAGATCAATAGTAAGATGTCAATGTTTTCAGGATATTAAAAGGTGAGATTAGTTATTCAAATTAGTTCTAAAGATAAAAATATTTCAAGTGCCTCACACTGCGTGGCATCCATTTATCCCCTTTGGAATTCTTTCCTGAAGAAAATGTGAACTGTTCCTTGTTCTGACCCAGTGCAAGGTGCCCACAGATGTGGGACTTGCCACTATACATAAAGAAATAACAAATAGTATAATCATAAGTGCATTTGCTAATTTGGAACTAAATGGCTTTTAAGCTCCCTTTCAACCCTAACCATTCTATGATTATTTTGCTAAATTTCCAGCATAACTGTATTTTGCACTCCAGCAATGCTTGGTTTCAGAGACACTGAGACCTAAACCCTGCTGGGCAAACTGTGACCCTCTTGTTTTTAATCTTATAACTCCCTCTTATTACAGCTGGGTCAGAACTTCACCCTGATGTTATGCCCATTTGACAAAGAAATTTCACCATTAACTCCCCAGATTACAAAAGGTATAACGATCCTGGTTTCATATCCTTTACAAAACCATTTGACCATCCAAAGCACCAAATAAAAACCAACCAAAGCAATTCCTGTGTGACCATATCCCCCATGGCAGCTCTGGAAAGCAGCACACAGAGCAGCCAAGTCCCTGCTCCATGAGGCCACCTTGTCCCACCCCTAAAGCTCCGAGCTCTCGCACTGGCTGCTGTTCAGCTGTGAGTGTCTCTGGGCTGCTCTCCCTTCCATTCCCCTGCTGGCAAAAATGTGTTGGGTGTTCAATTGTGCCTGTTATTAATAAAACACATCTTTCAAAGTTGAGGTGAAAAGTGAGACACACACCTTTGGCTTGTCAGCTACGGAGTCAGCACCTCTTGGGTGAGGGAATAGAGACAACCACCCCCCTGCTGGGATATTTTACGTGGTAAGTCCTTGATCAGTCAGATGAATACAATTTACTACCAGGAAGACAATGTAAGGTGGCTGACTGCCTGGGACATTTGTTTTAGATATACTGCCATAGCCCCACAGAACTCCCTTAATGCAATTTACTGACAAATGGAAAAGAACCTGAATAATTTTGTGCTTTGCCTCAGCAGTTTCTAACATTCCACTATTGAACCTGCTTTGAGGCTTCAGCTTCCAGGTTATTTCTCTCATTTCCAGATGGATGCATTTTGGATGATGGTACCACAGGCTACAAGGAAGCACTGCTCTTATTGTGATGGCTTGTGCATAGAAAGCTAGCAGCCTAAATAAGAGATCATTAACTGTGAGGACAGACAGGAGCAGCAAGATGGGTTTCTTAAGCTTCTGGTACTGCAGGACAACCAAAGAGTTATTAATAACTTGGCTACATTAATTATTTCCTCAATCTATCTTTCTTAACAATATAGAATATAGCCCTTATATAGTCCTTTATGTTGCCATTGCTGGCTCATCATTTTTCATCTCAGATAGTCAGCAGCATCTCAGGGAATAGCATATCAAGCACGTCTGGAGGGAAATCACCAAAAACTATAAAAGTTTTGAATTCTGAACATGTCTCAAACGTTGGGCAAAATTTGTTGGTAGCAGGAGCAGATATGATTTTTAAAAGAATATTCATAATGGGTTTAATGGAGTTTTCCATAACAGCAGTTGCCAAGTTCAGCTAAGGACACCCAACTGACATCAGCATATCAGTAACTTGAAATGGGAGAAGGAATTACAGTGGGTTGCCTCAATGCATTATTTATTGTTTGTATAGATTCAGTAAATATTACTGACCATGTACTGATCCATTCCATGAATATCACAACAACAGTAATTAACAAAACCTTTCTGTAATCAGCTGCACCCTGGCCCCATTAGCCAAGTAGGGAATGCATACACACTATGCACATTTTTGAAGTTCACGCTGCATATAATAAAACCAAAATATTGGGATATTTTCACAGGATAATTTTAAAATAAATTCCTTGGATTTATCCTTAAAAAAAATTAGCAGATACATTAGGAAATACTTTACTGGTCAAAGGACAAAAGCATTAATTTAATCCAAATCAAAAATCTTAAGTAGTGATGCACAGACACAAAGAAATATTCAGTTGATTTTGTTATTCCTCTTTCATCTGTTAGTCAGAAGTCTGTTATTTCTGATGTTGGTCCTTAAAAGGACTCCAATAGAAGGAATAAAGTATTAAAAAATAACTTTGTTTCAATGCTTGAAAGCTTAATGTAAAATCCAGACACACAAAAAATGAAAACATATCAACAAATCCCATGACAATAAATATAGAAATCCTGATTAGAGCTGATT
This sequence comes from Hafferia zeledoni, assembly GCA_035583235.1. NCBI lineage: Eukaryota > Metazoa > Chordata > Aves > Passeriformes > Thamnophilidae > Hafferia > Hafferia zeledoni. Next base: position 4,341,942 of record JAWWEV010000034.1, on the reverse strand, counting down.
AAAGCTTTTTTAATCATTTCAACGGGAGCTGTAGCTTCACATCACACAAGCTTGTTTGATAAATCCATCAAAGTATCACAAGAAGCTATTGGCATCTTCAGCACTAAAAAAATGCCTTGCTCGTGGCAATTTTTCCCCCCACAAATTACTCAGCACATTTACATCATAAATTCACCTCTGTTAATTCTCTCACAGTGGAGCTCGTTTGCCTGCCTGTGCCTACAAGGCCACTGAACCCTAATCCCACCTAAAGCCTCAGTGACACATCTGACACAAAGTCCCACCTTTCACACCTCCTCAGGGCTGAGATTTCTTCACCCAACACTCAGCACTTGCACAGGTTGGTTCAGACCCATCGATCCAACTTGAAAGTTGCTCTTTCTAAAATGAGTTGTGAGCTGATTCAATTCACCACTGAAGGGACATAAATATGCAGCTGATGTTGGATAAGAGAAAGCTGGAGGAGGCAACTCAGTCTAAGGCCACCTCAAACCAGTTTGGAAACTGCCACTTACCCCAGCCCCAGAGAACAGGCTCTGGGATTGTGGAATTACACAGATAAAATTATATAAAAGAAGAAATGATTCCTCTGAAATTATCAATGGGGAGTGGTCATAATGTGTTCTAAATGTAGAAAAATACAGAACTGTCGTCTAAAAATGTGTACCAGTAGATAATAAAGTTTAAGAGAAGAGGGGTAAAATAGATGAATAAAGGTTGATTTTTAAGCTTACAAGTTTAATACCTAATGGTTATGATTGTTCTTAAAACACTTTCTTCTAAGGTACACTTTGAAAGGCAATTGCATACTGGCTATAAATCAGGACACAATGCTCTTGAGAATAAGATTTTCTGACTGATGCAAAACTTGGCATACTTGGTTTCTGAAAATCCACTGATTTTCCCTAAGTTCTGCCATCCAACTCAGTTATTACCTTAATTTATGAAGAAATTATTCACTCAAGAACATAACTCAATACACAGCAAAGCCACTGTACTTTTAACGGTGGTCATTCATTCATGCACATTCAAGCATCACTGCCATAAAATAGAATGAGATTCTTTTCTTTAATGTTCTAATTAGCTTAAAAATTCTTTGAAGTGTTATCCTTCGTAAGTCAACATTATAAAAGGGCTGCAAAGCTGCAATAAAGCTTATTAAACTTTTGTTCTGGCAACAAGCTCTATCTGTACAACATAACTTTCAACATCTGCAACTACCTTGCACAATGCTGTGACATTTAACACTATTTGTCCTAATGAAAAAGCTCTAATGAAATACCACGCTACACAGCTTCAAAGGGCAGTATCTTCTTAAAAAAAAAAAACAAAAAACAAAAACCAACAACAACAACAAAAAAGGAAGAAGTGTGAGGTGTCTTTAGATTGAATATTTGCAGGTTTGGCTGCCAAGAGTTGTTTCCTCTCGGCTGGAATCAATGCACACTAGTTTCTGGAATTCCCCCCTGAACTAGATTTATGTCATGCATGTAAAGTCCCTTTTTGTAAGAGTTGTGTTGACACAACCAACTGCTGAGTGAACTTGTGAGAGCAGAGTTTCATGCTGAGAGAGAACGGCTGATTGCTACAGCTCGAGCTCATGGAAAGAAAGAAAATGTGACAGCGATAAAAGGTTTTTCACTATTTGACCCCTCACCCATTGCTGGCTCCCTGCTGCGACTTTCCATTTGCTCACTTGCATATCTGTGCCCACGGAGGCAATTCTTGAACCCTCTGAAATGCAGAAGAATTTGAGGGTTCTCTGTGTCACAGAAAGACACTTGCTAAATCACAATGCTCTTTTATACTGAGATACACCCCAACTTAACAAGCCGCAGTTCAGCTCCTTGCAGGAGAGTAATTTCTGAAACTTAGTTTAACGTCATTCTATAAAAAAATTTTTTTCTTAGTGATTGTGTTTGGTTCTCTCATCTCTTAGCACGTTTCAACCAAACACAGGCAGCATTTGGAAGGAGATGTGACATTTTGAATAGAAAAGTAAGTGTGTCCCTGCCTTCTCCAGTGCTGTCCTTCCTACAGAACACATGAAGCATGTCACTGTCAAAGGAACGTGGCCAAAGTTTCCTACAAGCCCAACCAAGGACAGAGAAATCCATGTCATGGAACTTCATGCTTTACACAAATCACTCCTTTTCATCCTTCTCTTCAAGCTCCCCCAACATATTTCCTTCATTAATGCAAAATAGTAATTTAACATTTTAGAAAACATCCGTTCATCCTTCCCTTCTCACACCTGAAAAGGAACAAATAATCTAAAGAGTACTGGATGGTTCAAAGAATTTGTAAAGGGTTTAAATTGTTTCAAATCTAGCTGTGAATGCTGATGTCGTGGTGAATTCTGCTTGATCATCTGAATGCAGCTTGTTACAGAGCTTCACAATGCAGCTCCCACTGCAGAATTGCTTTGCTTAATGATGCTCAAGTTTAAGGAAACATCTGTTGAAGTGAGAACAGGACTCAGATTCCCATAAAAAAAATTCCCCTTTCCTGGAAAAGTTCTCAGGCAGAGGGCATAGGAAACATTCTCTAATAGCAACCCTTGAATCAGGAGAGTTGACATTGGGAGTTTAAAGCTATTTTCCATCCTTCCCTCTTTCTCAAAATGAGCTTGCCAACCGACCTCTTCCCTTACTCATCTTCTAGCACAGCAACCAGAAATTTCTTAGCCAAGGTGCATCTATTTTCACCCAACACCTGTACACAAAGCCATTAGTCCTGATAGTCTCCAGCAGTTTTTGGGGTCTGTAGGTCTCTTCAGAAATCAGTACAGGATATCACAGCCACGCTCCCTCAGCCACTATGACACAGTTTCATCTCCTCCTGAATTCTCAGAAACAGGACTCAGTCTATTAATGCTGTTTACAGAAGAAACAGAGCTGGGTGGAGTGACTGGTACCCCAGGGGGCTGTGCTCCATGCAAAGGGACCCTGACAGGCTGGAGAAACAGGCAAGAGGAACCTCATGAAGTTCAGCAAAGGGAAGTGCAAAGTCCTGCCCTTGGAGAAGAGCAGCCCCAGGCACAGGAGAGTGACTGGCTGAAGAAAATTTCTTCAGGAAAATATATGGGAATCCTGGAAGACAAATGGAATGAGATTCAGCAACATGCAAGGGACTGGAGCATCTGGCAAACAAGGGCAGAATGAGAGAGCTGGGACTGTTCAGCCTGGAAAAAAGAAGGCATAAATACCTGATGGGAGGCAGTACAGATGAAGGAGTTAGACACTGGTCCATGGTGCCCAGTGACAGGACAAAAGGCAAGGAGCAAAAGCTGCAGTATAGAACACTCCATTTAAAAGCTGGGAAAAACTCCTGTGAGTGATCCAACATGAGACCAAATTGCCCAGAGAGCTTGTGGAGCTGCATCCTTGGAGGTGTTGAACACCTGACTGGACACAATCTGCTCTAACTGATTGTGGCTGATTTGTCTGCAGATCAAGGCCAGGTCCAGTGACGCCTGGTACAGAAGGCACACAGTGTCAGGGCAGGGCTCAGGTGGGAACAGGACACCAATCAGCAGGTCAGGGTCCTTTTCAGCAGGATGATGTTTGTAAATGCATTTTATTCTTACATAACAAACTGGGTCTCCTTTTCTGACTCATGGTGCTCATGCTACTCAATATGCTTTTGTTTTTCATTTAGTAATACTGTAATAAATGGATTGCTTTATTTTGAATACTGTCATCAACAATATATTTTCTGCAGACCAAAGGTTCTGTGATTACTTTTGATTATTCCTCATTTGCACCTGTCCAGCTTCACAGTGCTGAAAATGCTGCTCAAATTTACCTGACGTGGTTCACAAATCTGCTTCAGGTGCATGTGAAGAAAAACATAACAATTAGAGTCTCTAAGTCACATCACCTCTGAAAAAACTAATTTACTAACTGAACAAAATACTTGCAATTGATATCATCAATGCTAATAATGTAATACAATAATCTTCACAAAAGATGTTATTTCATAAAGCACTGAACACTCTTGGAACACAGTTTCTGCAACACCCTGCCTGCATCTGCTGGGGTGGGTTGCATTTTAAAACATTATTTGCAAAAATAACCAAATCAGGGCATCTCTTTTTTCTTGTCTACTGTCACATTTAGTTCTTTAGGAAAATCCTCACAAGCCTAAAAAGTGGTCAAAATCTGTACAGTCTGGTAACCTTGACAATCATCTTGCAGGATTACTACAGAAGTACCAAGAGTGCCCAGATACTTTCTGTGGTTTACAAAATACACTGTACACGCAGAGATCCTGGTTTTCTATGACTTGGTGCAAAGGAGAAAAACTGTCAGACACAGAAATGGAAATCTCCACACCTCTGCTTAGAATTGCAGCAGAATGAACATTCCATAAACACACTGCCAGCAAATGACAACTGTGTGTCACCTCTTCCCATCACTGTTCTACACCATCCAGCATCTGATGGCACAGCCCAAATAAACAGGACACTCTTCAGAAAGGAAGGATTCATATGGTGCAGGAAGGCACTCCAGCATCGCCACTTTCCTCACTGTCAATTGATTTACTGAGTTACACTATTTTCCTGTTAAAACTCATTTGGATATCTAACATTTCCACATTCCTCTTGCACATTCTCTGGACAGGTACATTGAGTATAATAGTATAACCACGTAAATAAAGAAATTAAACTGGGGAGGAGGGGGGAGACATAATTACTGTATCATTTGCTAGTTCTTGGGAGTTTTAATCCTTTCTGCATTCCAGTATCCTTTCCACCACTCACCCGGCACCTGCATAACAGAACTGAAGTCTCTATACACACTTTGTTTCCCAACTTAGTAACTGAAAGCTGCATTGCTCCCCTGATTCCTTGAACTTCAACTAAAGCCTGCTTTATTATTTCTGGCCAATTGAAAGGAAAAAGCAACATAACTTAAGGCAAACTGACAACAGAATCCTTTTGCAGATGTTTATTGCAGTTATCTTACCAGTCATCAACCCTATGGAAATAATGCCAGCGTCTGACAGCCCAAAGCCAGTCTTTACTCAAACTTAAGGAATTATTTTCCTTTTTTTTTTCATTTTATTTCAAACCTCTACTGCAAAAAAAACCCCCCACCAATCTCAGTCACCCATCTATGTAGGTTAGTGGACTTCAACTGGAAAAAGGAAAAAAAAAAAGTTTGCTATTTTTGTGAAACTGCTTCTGAACATAAGCTTGGCCCCCTAACTTGTCTAAAAGCTCAGCCAAATAGGTTTTTAGATTCTTCAGTGATTTATGAACATGCAGTTATCTTTAGCTTCAATGCTGCTACCAAAAGTATTTGGTAATCTAATATATACTCAAAAGAAACTATTTCATGTTTCTTTTTTGTTCTTTTCCAGGTATGGAATTTGCATTCCACTTTACACACTTTATACACTTTGCAGCTTTTTAAGGAAGAAAAGGTGGTTGTCAATCAGTTTGACAACCAAGCCTATACTGTATACCCTGTGCTCCAGGAATGTGAGGAAATCACAGGGTTCTTTAATCTATAAAATCAGACTCGATTCTAGATGAGCTAAAAATCTTCTTTGTGTGAGTAGAGCTTGGACACTAATATGAGAGGAAGTTATGGCAATAATTAGCAGCTATCAGGAGCAGAACTCATTTAGAAATATAATGAACTGAGAACACTTAAATTGACTTCATTCAGGGAAAGATAAAAGGATAGCTTACAGAAATATGGCCTGAATTGCATTTCCATTTAGTATCATCTACTTTTGTAACACCTTTCCCTTCCTCTGCTTCTAAAGAAAATTATGTCAAAAATGGTCTTTGTCAGACTTCTAGAAATGCATTTACAGCTAAACTTGAACATTATAACCTTTACTGTCTCTCACTTCCATCTTGGTAAGGAATTCACCTCCTGACCACTCAATAGCCAGAGAAAAAGTATCACCAGCCCTTTTAATTATTATTTACAAAAGGAAAGAAAAGCAGTTGAAGGACTGAGCCTCACAAATGATAGTCACAATGTGAAATTCCTCCTGTTATTTGCATAACCATCCAATATGTTTTAACACCTCCAGTTATGAGATGGTCGAAACTCATGAAGAATATATATTTATTAACACTTAGGACTCTCGCTCTGCCCTGATTAGGCTGTTGGGGGAGCAGTTCATGTGACAGCACATGAATTGTGAGCCCACCATGAGCAGCTCCAGCTCACCTGACGTGCTCAAGTGAAGAGCCTCTATTAGACATTGGGGGGGGGGGGGGCATTAAATTAGGACCCACGCCATTGAGTTCTCTCAAATCTCCTTGAAATAAAAGGGAAAAAGAAAAGGTTAATTAAGTTCCACCCTGCAATTCTATTAAGAATATCCATGATTACTGTAGCATGAGGAGGATATTTAATTCAAAAAGGGAAAAAAAAAAAAAGGGCAGAGGGCCTGTTGAAATATCCAGCTAGTCAATGAGAATGACTGAGCAGTTGGGCTGCTCTCAGGTAATGCAGGCTCTGAGGTTATTACAGCAAAAGAACACAAACAAACCAAATAAACAAAGTTTCTGCCCAGAAGTACAACACAGAAAGGCTCATAACCTAAGTATAATTTTTCTGTGTGTGTTATCATCCAAATCCTATATTTTGTAACACAAAACAGCATTTGACAAGATGAGTCATACATCTGTAACTTGATATACTGCCCTACCAGGGCTTTGTCATTTGGATTCCTAGCTTGACCAATTGCTCCCAAATAAAATAAACAATATCAGCATTTGTTAAAAAAATGTAGTTATTTCAGAGAAATTATGGATGCTTTTACAAGGTGTGTTTTATACTGCCTGGTCTTTCACAGGTATTCTGTGCTAATTCTGTCAGTGCAGCAACTGCTTGCAGTGTTCTTTACAAATTTAAATAAGGTCTTAAACTAAAAAGAATCATCTACAGAGATTTCCTGAAGATATATTTGCACAACCCAAACATTATCAATTTTTAAATTTTATCTTAATAAGAACAGAATGTGTAGATTTTCAACACCTAAAAATAATGACAAAAACATGGATGTGTTTAAATCAAATACATCCACATCAACATTTTTCTTGCCTCATCACCCAAAATCAGTCAATATATATTTATCAGTGAATATATCAGTGCATATATCCATATACAGGAGTACTTCATGGGAAGAATAAATTGAAAGTAAAATACATCTTTTGTAACCAAAGAGCAGAGAAGGCTGAAAGTAGGTGTCAGCTGCCTGCAAGTAAAAGTTTTTTTTTTTAATATTTGATTCCAGATTTTAATACATGTTTCCATTGAGCCTGACCAGACCATGGCACTTCATTGAAAAGAGTGGAACAGACTCAAAAGATTAATGACAGTAAAATTATCCTAATCTGTCATAAGCTCTGATATAGGAGTAAGAGGAAGTCATTTGCTTTAGTAAAAAGCAATGATCACCAAAGCATGAAAATTAACACTCCACAGAGGTAGAGATTAAATGAGAAATATTAGCTGCATCAGCACATTGGAGACAATTATAAACTGCAGAGGACTTTTAAGACTGAGAAATACTATATTTATTATGATAAAGTCAATTTTACCATTTGGTAAATGCTCACTTTATGATTTTACCACTGAATTTCTTTCCCTTCAAAGTTCATTTGCATTACTGCTTTACAGAATTTATATCACTTTTGTTTCCTTTATGCATTATTGCTTACTTTATCTCATGGAAACTTATTAATGCAGAGGAGGCACAAAACTCACTGAGTATTCCTTCATTTTATTACTTACTTGGAGCACATAGACAACACCTGACATGATCTGAGAAATTATATTAGTCAAAAAGTGTTTTTATCAGTCTCAGTCAGGGAACATTTATGAACAGACGAGCGCCACTCTTTTTATTATTTTTTTTCCCCCCACAAAGAGAAATAAATATGAGAAGATAAGTAAAAGCACACAGGGAAGATACTCTGGCTTTACATTCTTGTACTACAGAATAAATTCAACATGAAGATTTTTATAACCACCAGCATTCCTACTGAAAGCTACTAATGCATCATTATGATCTAGCAGGTTGCTCGCTGTGTTTTACAGCCTTTCACACTACATTAACCTTTTGTACCTCAAGTATTTATGACCTCATAAGTAAGTATTTATCAAACTGAAAGCTCATATACAGCACTGTATTTTAGCTATCATTTTTTAGGAACATTTATAATTTCTTTTTCCCTGAATTTAAAATCACTTTGGTTTACAGTCCATATTTTTAGCAAAACCATTAATTCAAAGTAAAACTGTTTTGCCACTATCCATGAACATGACTAGACACAAAACTACCAAATGCTTTAAATATGGTCTGATGCCAATGCAAAGAAAACCTCCTCATGCAAATTTTATTCTAAACTACAACATGAATTCATTAGAAACACCAAATATAGCTTGCTCTGCTTTCTGCAATATTCACCGGCATATCAGAGTAGGCAATAAAGAAATACTGGTACAAGGACCTCGCAATTACTGAAGTCATAGTTTCTTCATCTACATATGCTCTGTATTTAACAAAAAATCTGCACAAAATATAGAAATTCAGGCATTTACATAGTCACAGTTGAGAAAAAAAACAACCATAGTTGATTAATTGATTGTTCAAATATTGCATGTTAAAATACACTGTTGGTTGCAGGTATTTTTCCCAGCAATTCACGATGGTATCAGAGGTATCAAAACCCACCATGAGCAAGGCCAAACTGGAAGTTCACAACGATTTTCATAAGATTTGTGACTAACACCATGGGATAAGCTGAGCATATGTCTGAGAGAAACAAGGCCTGCCCAAACCTGTCGCATCCTTGTTCTCTCTCAGGTGTGGCAGACAGGATAAGGCAACTGCATCCTATCCACAGAGAGGTGCCAAACCACATGGAAAAATGCCACAGAAAGGGAAAAAGGGGCTCTGCTGCTCAGCCACCACCTTCTGCACCCTTAAGCAGGGACAATGGTAGAAAGAACAAGATTTCAGTTTCAGCCTCTGAGGGTTTCTGCCTGTTGATAATCACCTTAGATATAGATTACTATTGGCCTTGCCTGCTTCATTTATTGCAGGGTTAAAAAAAAACAAACAATGAACCATAAATAACTTTGCTACAGATGGAATAGATTAAGGAGTTGCTGAAGTGCCCTTCTCCAACAAGATGCTGCCACTCTCCCTCCCAGTCATGCTTCTCATCCATATTGTCATCTCCTGCCACCCTTCTGGCAGCTTTCTCAGACTTAGCAGTGGAGGGTTTAAACTCAGCTACCCAGGAAGTTAAAGGCTGGTTTCCCCTCTCCCTTTCTCCCAGAGTCCTGTACTTGCAAAGCTAAATAACACAGCAAAACACTTCCATATTTTATATATATATATATGCTACAGGGAGTTTTAGACCCTTGCCACCTGACCTTTGCCATGATCCTACAGCAGTCATGCTCTTTGCATCATTTCATGCCCCATCTTTGACTCTTCCATCCCATTCCTCTGTGGAAGAGGGCTGGAAATTATGCCAAAGCAAAGGAGCAGATGCATCTTGTCATTGTGTGTGGTATCATCTCATCACATAGCCCAAGGGAGGGTGTGGATGAAAGAAGAGATGGTAACTTCACATTGCCTGCACTATATGTCTGAAAGTCAAACCAAAAGCTGCAGAGTTTTGCCTTTAAAAAATCCCAAAATATATATATAAATTTCCTAAGTAACAGAGTATCTTGCCAGCATTTTTTTCTTATTCATACACCTGGAACATAACATTCACACAAATCAAGCTTAGACTGTGATCTATTCAATGCTCAGTGCTCCAAAAGCATCAGTTCAAAATGAAATTCAGCAATAGCATTCTGTTGTTATGGGGAAAAGACTATCTCTCAGTCTAGACACTTGGGCTCAGGACAGCCAGCTCCTGCAATCTATTTTGTCACAGATTTGCCTCTGGCAGGTTATTTAAACTACTTGTACCCTAGTTCCTCTTCAACAAAAGCAGAAAAGACAATAATTGTAATTCAGCAGAATCGCACAAAATGGTCACAAGGATGAAATAAATCTTTTCATGAGATGCTTGGAGGGGATCATCCTCTAAATTCAACAAGAAAGAAATAATCACGCTAGATTAGATCAGCAGCAACACATTCAGAAATATCTCAGCCTCATAACCCACTCCCAAATGCAAAGAACTCTTGACTATAAAGAAATACTTTTATCATTTGAGATCACAAGCTTGCAAGCTCTATATTGCTAATTGTTTTGTGCTACCCTATAAGAGTGGTAGGAAATGCAACTCAATTTTCCTCATATAAGGGAATCATCATCTCAAAATCTGTCAGAAATTTTAGAGAAAACAAAGAGTCACCTTACATGGCAAGCCAGATCAGAGCAGCCCTGTAATGAACCGATAGATTGCTTTGTGCTCTGAGGAGCTGCTGGCAATACAAAGGCCTGGGTCCCGGAGCTGCACACACACATTCTGGTCCTAAGGCGGCAGCAACACAGGGTGTCATACATCCTCCTGCAGTCCCTGTGACATCTGTGTGAGGGGAGAACCACAGCGAGATTTCATAACATTGGTTACATCTCTGTGACAAGGCAATTCATCAGCACCAACGAGCTCGTACAGGGCAATGCTGGAGCCCTGGGTTACACTCCTGCAGCACCAACATCAGCCTCGGGGGCAGTTCGGTGTGTTTCCCACCTTTCCTGTGCCAGAGAGTGGACAGTGAATTTGTGACTACAGAGGTAAGATTGATGCAAACAAAGTTAAAAAACTTCTTCAAGCCCTCAGAGCACTTAGAGCTCTTTTTCTCAGTGATAAAATTTGCCTAAATATGCACTAGGGTATGATTTTTACAGGCCTTATCAGAATAAGGTCAAAGTGCAAAGGTATTTTAGCAAATATGAGGGCAAAAAATTTATCACCTTGGCGCTATTCAAATTATCCAACTTCAAAAAGTGTAAACAGTTTTTGGCATGAGATACCTACTCTCACTGGAAACTGCTGAGCAAGCACCACACTGGGTTGCTGCATTTCATTGGTAGGACATGGTGTCACAAAGCAACCCCAAGTGACCAGTGCTTTCAACCAAACCCCACGGATTTGCTGGTTCATTCCCATTTCGTCACCTGAAAAGCATGGTCAAGAACAATCCCTGGCAGCAAATGCATTTGTTGGAGGGAAAACAAACTTGGACAAACTTACCACTATAGCCAGCCTCCCTCTCCCCTTTTTGCAGTGCCAGCATCAAGAACACACACAGGGGGCACACAGCTGGCACAAGAAAATGGAGCATGTTTAATGCTCATTACACACACATTGCAAATCATAGTCAGGTTTTGTCTAAACTTGAATGATTAGTCTGATACCTGTGGAATGATGGTGCTATCCAGGCAGTAACCTTTCTGTGAATGCTTTAAGCACTAATGAATAACTCTATATCGAACCAAAATATCTCCTTTTCCTTGCAATAAACACAAAGTACCATTCTTCATGGAAGAAAATTGATAGAGAGATGAAAATACAAAAGTTGAATATTCAGCAGAATGAGCCTACTTTTTTTCCCACTGAAGGCAAAAGGCTTAAAAGCATGGAGCAGAGTAAGTTCAATCAAAATAAAAAGTGTCAGGCTCTTAAATGATGGCTCCTAGCTGGGTCTACTCAGCAGCTCTAAATGATCAGTATCTGAAATATGTCAAATCAATAATCCAATTAATTAGAAAGCTACTCAAATGCAGGGCAATACATTATGAGTGTTTAGGTTAAAAAAACTGGAGATGCTGAAGAGACTGTCTGTAGAGATATTCAAGGGTTGGTAGCAGTAGAAAGCAATTTTATATAGTGGGTTGCCAGGGCATATGTGGCAGGGAGGGCCAGCCTATTTCTCACTTAGAAAAGTGACACACAAAATGACTGATTTTTCCCATGGACAAGACTTGCTACACTTGCCTAATTAGGATTATTAACATTGCCTGTATCATCTGGCACACAGTGAGTACATGGCACACTTTTAGGCATGCAATGGTCTATTCAGGAAACTTAACTTTGAAAAATCCCAGACAAATATCCCAAGTCCTCAAATTGCAACTGGATAAAATTTCCAGGCAGAAAAAAACTAGATGCATTGGGCTAAAGTGGATACATGGAAGCCTAAGATACACTAGATTTGTTATACTAAAAGTACATATTTGTGAAAAAAAAAAAAAAAAAAAAAAAAGAAAACCAAATCAAAACAAAACCAAAAATGCAAGAAAGTTTAAAAAGTACAGCTGTGTTGAAAACAGAAGTAGGACTTCTCTCTAAGTTTTAAACTGTTTTGTGGTTCAATTACTGTGCACTGTGGTACAAATTTACTGGGATATAATTTCATCCTCTCAGGAGTACCAAATAATGGCCATGCACTAGAAATGATTCAGTGCCTACCTTACAAACACTCCTCTAATTACACTAATTGCAAGGTATTTTAAGCTCAACACTTGAAGAGATTACAACATAATAGAAGTTGCTCAGCTTGCTTAAAATCTGCTTTTTAATCTGATTTTAATTTCTCCTTTACAGCCTTAACTTCTCAATACCATCTAATATTCATTTTCCCAAACACACTATCAAGCCCAGAATACATTCTGTATTAAAAAGAGGTGACATGTATTAACAACAAAGCTCCAGGTTAGGACAGTTTTGTCACATCTCCCTGTCAGATTTTCTTTAAAGACAAAAAGGCAGCTTATCTACGACAACAAGGAAATACAAATATTCAAGAGGTGAAACTTGGTATCTGTTTCTCTAAATTTGGCAACATTGTAATTGAAAACTATGTAAGAAAGGGGCAAAAAGGAGGGAAATGTGTCCACAAGAAACCGTATTTCTCAGCATATCTCAAATCTTTCCATATCCCTAAAACCAAAAGAATAAGGACTCTAAGTAAATAGGCAACAGAACTGCTACATTTTCAAGCAAATGCATAAGTTAAAAGCAAATTTCTCTGGCCTAAACCATTCATTTTTCCTCAATTTAAGTGAAAAAAACCCCAGATTTTCTTTTTTTTAAAATATATTTTTTCTTTAAGAGTAATATTTCCAAACATTTAAATAAATTGACATTTTATAACTGCATTTTTGGCAATAAATCTCTTTTAAAAATAGCAGCAATAATATTTTTTGTAATATGAACATATTAAAAAATAAATCACATCCTTATGAAAAACAACGTTAGGTGTCCCAGCATTATCATAACTTGAAAATTGCAAACTTACATAGTTTTTATTCAGTTTTGTAGACATCTTTTATCTCACACACTGTGTCCTTATAGCCCACAAGACCTTTTTAAACTGAAGTTACCACTGGAGAAGCTTCACCTGCAAACATTAATTAGCACAGACAGACTCAGATCTCGCTGGCTAGGGGATCGTGCCTACAATATGTTGCAGTGTTGGTACACATATTGTTTTGAAATCAAATATTTAGATGCTATTCTGAAACAGCTGGAACTTACTTGAGTTCTTCTGAAATTAAGTAGTTTGGCATCTCTTGATGCACTTTTTATAACAGAAAAGACTTTATAATTGGAAGCATCATTTCCACCTCTGATTGAATCAGAGGCATTCTGCTGCCTTTTTTTTTTTTCCATTTTATGAATCAGAGAATAAAAGAAAAGTACTTAAATTACAATCACAAGCAGAAAAGCACAGCGAGAGAAATCCTCCATTCTTACTTTTGAAGGGATAAGGAAGATGAGAGGCAGTGCCAGGTCTCATTACAGAGCCTGAAATCAGTTCATTTATAAAGATAGAGATGTCCTCAATGCAAACATCTGTTCCTCTGTTCTGTGGAGGGAATTTCCTGTTCTCCATCCCCCACATCTGGAGGTGCTGCTAGACCTGGAGCAGAGGCTGGTGAGAAGCTGCTACACAGGTGCTCTTTTATCCCCTCCTCTCACACATTTTTACAGCATTGATTGCTGTGGCTGAGAAGGACCTGAGGAATCCTGACACTTTCTGCTGTTTCCAGGTGGATGTTAAATGGGCATCTCAGAGTTTGTGATCTGGGCTAAGACCCTGACCGCAGTTTAGAGGCAGCTCCCACAAAGGGAAGAGATCACTGGTAACTGTTTCTTTTCTGGAAAAGCAAATGCAAAAAGCCCCTTTAAGCAGGAGTAGTATAAGACCTAAGGGATCTCTCTTAAAAAGCTGTTGAGAAGTTTTTCTAAATCAAAAAAGGCAGCACAATATGCTGATATTTCAACACAACCGTGTGGGGTATCAGCTGAAAAAGCATCTAGAATGGGCAAGTTGTAGCAGTATAGATAGAAAAACACCAGAGAATTTATACATGTTCTTCACATCAACCTTATATTCCCTTCAGAGGCTCCATAGGCTCTCCAGGCCACATTATGATCAATGGTAACTCTTAGGAGGGGGGAGGAAATTAGAGAAACCACTAGAAAATATTAAAATGAGCAAAACCTGGTAAGAAACTAAGTAGAGACAAAATAGGTATGTTGAAAAACAACATAAAAAGAAAACAAGAAATACTATAGATAAAGAATAATGTTGGAGAGATAAAAAGGTAGACAACTAAAATGCACACAAAGATTAAAAGAAAGTAAGAAGCAAAGAAAAGGAGAGGAAGGGTTTGCATGTATGTAATTATTTTATATTTGTATATAAACCCGTCTCAATATATTAGGAATTATTTACCCTCTATATCTGCAGAGCCAAAGTAACTAAATGTGCATTTTTAATCACACAAGTAAAAAGCAGGGAGGGGAAATGAGTGAGCTTGTGAGCGGCTGTGGGGGGCTTGGGCTTGATTAGTGACTTATCCCTTCTTCTGGAATGTCTCCAGTTAGTGAATAAATTATTGGCCATCTAATGTCTAGATCTGTGCAATTTAAAATAACCAAGCAATTCTTGCTGAATATCACAGAAAGACCAGATACATCATGACATGCATGCTACTCTAATAGTTCAGGCTAATTCTTTTTCTGACAAAGCCTGAAAAGAACCTCTAACCTTTTCCTGAGTGCATATCTAGTGAACAAGAAAATTGTCCTGTCTCCTTCTGCCTGCAATGCCTGTCTCACCCTTTCAAGCCCTGGTAGACCATAAAGCAGCTTCAGACTTCCAGATGGATTCACCTGCTTGCAGATGAAGCCAAGGCAGAGCAGGATGCCTCGTAACTGTCTCTGTAAAACTGATGGAGAGCAAAGCTAAATGTCTGAATTGAGCCACTCTTTCACACTGACCCTAGAAAGGAACAGATTAAGAAGGGAGAAATGGTAAGCAACCCACACATGAGTAACATTTAATTAAAGTAATTCTGTGGGTAGCAGGGTGTATGGGAAAGCTGAAGGGATAGGTGTGTGGGAGAGGAATGGAAACTTGAGAGTACAAACAGGATTAAAAAAACAATACTTTCAGGGTTGGGGGTAATAACCCACTAAGCCATCCTTAGATGAGACTCGTGTAGACATGCAGGAGAGTTAGTTCATCACAGACTGTCATTTGAATAGAAATTCAGTTGTCTTATTTAAGGAGAAAGAGAGAAAGCATATCCAAATAATCTTCATGGCTTTTCACTACAAACCTTGGCAGTTTTCCATCTACCTGTGCTACCTGAGCATTCTGACCTCTCTAAGAAAGAGCCAGCTTCTTGCACACAAGGACCTAAGGATGCTGCTGGTCAACCAAGAAGTTCCAAGCAGTTTCTGTTCTTGCCATCCATAAGGTGTTCCAGACAACACACAAGTTTATATTGCAATTACAAAGAGTTGGTGATTGGAGGAATTGACAACTTCTGATAAAGTTGCAAACCATTAACTATCATTTGCATGCCAATTACAAGAGAATAGAAAACATCATTAGTCTTACCTAACCTAACACAACCACTCATGCATTTAGTGAAAATGAGAGCTAATTTTCAGCAAAAAAGTTCCTCCATAAGGATCAATTTCAATTACCATGTTGTAATGGGGAGCAAAGATGCAGAAGGTCAAATATAAAGTTGTAATTATTTATTTCATCATAACAAGATCCCCTTTGAAATTTATGCTCAGTGTATTCAGCAAAAGTTGTAACGACTTTTTCTCAACAGATCAGAACCCAAAGCACAGTCAAGCATTTGGATGCCTTGGCTACTTGAACTGCATAGAGA
Source organism: Hafferia zeledoni (assembly GCA_035583235.1). NCBI lineage: Eukaryota > Metazoa > Chordata > Aves > Passeriformes > Thamnophilidae > Hafferia > Hafferia zeledoni. Next base: position 4,325,796 of record JAWWEV010000034.1, on the reverse strand, counting down.
GAAAAAAAAGTCAATAATGTAACACGTAGAAGAATTGATATGGAGGAGTAAAGGGCCCAAGAGACAATACAAAGTACAAGAAAACCCTTAAAACCAATATTGTGTTGGCTCCTTCAGGGACAAGCAGGAAGAAAATCTTAAATTGTTTAATTGCTCAATTAAACTTGGCAGATCAGAAATTAACTGGTAATGCTTCCTAAAAGAAACTTTTCAAGTTGGAGTAACATGTCTGTCTCTGGTTGACAATGTGATAGAAAAGACCTCTGCAATGTTTTGTGTTTCAAATATGCCTTAGAGTTGGCTGGAATTACCTCTGGAAATAGGGATCTAAGAACTGTTAGTCTGCCCTCCCATGAACATTCAGAAGGGTAATCAATGGCATTCAGCTCATTTATTTGAGCAAAGAAGACTAAAGATGACAAAGCATAAATGTACTCTTTATCCTTGGCTGGTGTGGGTTTGTCTGGATTGGGGGAGGAGCTTCAGCTTTATCACTTCACCCACTTCAAAGAGGCAAAAATCAGGAAGGGAAGTTTAAATTGCAATGTATCAAAAAACCCCAAAACAACACATAAACAACACAGAATGATAATTTCTCTGTCATCTGTTTCAATATCACATTTACAGTCCTTTCTTGCTATGAGTGTCAAACAGAAAAAGAAGCTGAGGTGATACCCAAATCCTACAGATCAGCTACAGAGATCTCAGGAGAACCCCAGACACCCTGCTCTGCAGTTGGCTGCCAGGGGAACTGCTGTCCTCACACCCACTCACAGCATCACAAAGCCTGAGTTAACTCAGCAACACAGGAAAAAAGAAGGAAAAAAAAAAAAAAAAGGTGGTTATCTTCTTACCAGGAAAAACAGCAAAGTACAAAAACAGCACCCCAGAAAAGAGTCAGGTTCAGGTTCTGTGAATCCTTGAGGAGAATCTATTTTAGAGGGTGCACTGACACACACAGCAGCTGAAGTGAGCAATATGTCCCTGCTATTCCTTAGCAAAGGAACACACGTGGGCCACAGCCACAAAGTTGACACACAGGGCTCTCTCAACAAGGAAGCCTCTCAGCAGCAATCATGGCCATGATCACAAGTCATTACTGTGCCTCACCTCACCAGCACAGCATTATGTTCTCTATTTGGGATGTCAGTTTTGATCTCTTCACTGTGGAGTAGGAGCTGGACCAGGTTCCTTGCTTCTGCAGCTCTCAAGCACTCAGGGTCTGGAAATAAGCTTCTCTCAAATGTCTTCCTCAAGTAGCAGTTGGGACCAAATATAATAGGTAGTAGAAAAGAAATAGCACCCCATGCTGGTACAATAGCCTGGCACCAGCAGGGTGTGATTTAGATGAAAAAACACTGCTGTAAGAGTTGTCAAGGCATTATCAACTATCTGCCATACTGGTGGCAAACATCTAGAGACAAAAATATGGAACTGAAATAAGAGTAAAAACTGGGTCATTGATACCAGTTGGGAATAAAAGTATCCATGGGGAAACCTGATGTGAAAGGCAGCTGCTCATGGTGAAAAGTTCCCAGTTCCTCTGCAGGGGGAGCACAGGCCTGTGAGTGGCACCATTCAGAGATGTGACTGGTGTGGGTATCTGCCCTGAAACTCTGCTCTGCTGCCTGCCAGCCACAAGTACCCACAAAAGAGATCAAATCACTTCTTCCCAAGCCACCAGAGGCAGTTCCAGGTGCACAGTGAAAACCAAGCAGGCAAGAGCACAACATTTGGAGGCAAGAACAACACCAGCTGAGCACAGCAGCACTGAGAAGGGTCCCACCCACTATGCAGGCACTTGGACTTCAAACAAGTTTACCTCAAGGCTAACAAGCACAACACAGTTAGACAATGAGCCAGCAAATTGCAGACAACTTAGTTTTAAACATCTCTACTTCAGTGACCTACTGCTGGAAGAACAGCTGTAAACCAAGTAGGATATTGTTTAATATGGAATAGAATTTCATGACACTGCTAATGCATCCCACACCCCCAGGAGATGAGGAGGCCATGAATAAAATAGTAGGACAGAAAGAGGAGATGAACTAAGGGAGAAAAGAAAGAAGGGGAGAAAAAAAATCACTGATACCAATAACTTACATTAAGAATAAAGCAGGAAAAAGAGCTAATAAAACCCAAAAATATGCTGCAGAAAACTGTAGCAATAACCTACCCACCTGCTGGCTTAGACAACACACTAAAGCATCTCACTGTAAATGCTGCCTACTCTCACATTTCTTACCCAAATTAAAAAGTGCAACAGCGAAATTGATCGAAGAAAAAACAAAACAAACCAAAAAATCAAGAAAAAAAACCAAACACCTCACAAAAAAAAGCCCCAACAAACTCCCAAAGGTTGTAGGTTGTTTAACTTTCACTTCCCCAAAACAGCCAAGTTCAATATGGTAAATAATTTTGCAGTCCAGAGACTTAACAAATCCCTAGATGAAGGCATGGCCTTTGCAATATGATTAAAACATGCACAAACCCAGACAAATTAACAACAGAAAAACACTGAATTTACAGACTATTAGATCTCAAAGACTACACAACATTTTAAGGTAAAGTAGGGCAGTAGAAACAATAGACATAGTATCTAATGTATCCATTATTTTTACACAGAAGAGTAACATTGATTGGATGTCACAAGAGAAACTTTGGTAGTAACAAGAGACAAAATTTAGTTCTAAGAGCAACGTGAAAAATACTTCACCATCTTCCCAGACCACAGACAAGCAACACCTCTGCACTCCTCATCTTCTCCAGGACTTGAACAGCACAGCAGCCCTCAGTGCCACGCTGGGGGCTGGTTCTGAGCCACCCCAGACAGAAAAGCACCCTGCCCTGATCCCCAACACTCCTCCAGGTCCCTGTCTTTTTCTTCAGGAACTCCTATCCAAGCACACAACCTATCACAGCTTTTCAGCTTCCTAAACCTGGGGAAGTCTCAGTCCAAAGCAGAAAGACTGCACAATGACCTCAAGTTTTCTCTTCTGCAAAAGCAGAATTAAGTTTAGAGCAGCACTTTTTTTATACACACACACAAAACACAGAGCATTATTACAAACTCAATTTTTCCCACGTCATGACGTTGACTTCCATTATCAGTCTAATACACTCAGAACAGGAAATAGTAGAGAAATATTTACTTTACTATTACCTGCTCCCTTACACATACCCAGCTAACATCCTTTTCATTTACATACCCATCTCCCGCTGACATCAACAGAAGCTGTGCATGAAAAACCACAGACAAAAATTGAACAAGTTCTACTCTCTGAACTATTTATGTACAACAGGTTTGCATCTATATATGTACACAAGTAAAAGGTGATTTCCTATTTCATAAAATAATCAAATTTCTTCCTTAAAATTACTTTTTTTACATGTAACTATTTAATGTAACACTCAAAATCACTCGGACATTACTTTTAGCATAACTTTGTAATACTTATTGATCCATCCCTCTAGGAAGAAGCCATTTACTATTTTTGTTAATGCCTAAAAGCATGTTGGAATCCATACAACTCCAAAGTTCTACTATCACTTAAATAACCCAGTGCTGGATGATTATGCATATACTCATACTCCTTCCTTGCTCAAAGTTGAAAAACATACAGATTCAAAGAGATGAAAACCATATTGTTTAGAGAAGACTTCAAGTAACTTCTGGCAGTATTTTATTACCTACAGATGATTTTATATTATTTCAGCTAAATCATCCTGTCTTTAGTCATTTACTACCCTTTTCCTGTACTTTTTCTCCTGTTTCATAGAATCAAAATAGTTAGCAATCCCTATATACACAATCTAAGCACCTCTTGTGTCCAGTACTTACCACCCCTCCAAATACTGTGCTACAGTTTTGTCAAAAATAACAGATTCAAACATTTCAGTGGGAGGTTCATTTTTAGAGGTATAAGAGCATGTACAAGAGTACATGAAGTACTATTCAACATGAAGCGTAAGAGCACTGCACAAAATTCAAACCTCTAATATAACAGATAATTGGAATCTTGTTCAATTTGCAACCAACAGGGATACTGGTGGTTCCAACTGGGCCAGGATCACATACAGAAACTGGCACTTGAGTAAGAAAATTCAAAGACAGGTCTTGCCTCCAGTAGCTTGTCTGATCTACATTAATCAAAACAGTATTTTTTTTGTGAATGACTGGTCAATTGATTGCTCTCTTCTTTTAAATGCATGTAATAAACTGAAAGGAAACTAAATAAAACATTGGAATCTACCAAACAAATGCCACTAGGTCCCTACACCAATTCCCCTCAAAACTCTTCAACTGGAAATCAACTATTCTCAAAGCTAGCAGGAACTGGAAAGAAACCTAATTTTTCCCCTTCAACAATAAAGACCACATGGAGGAGTTACAATGTTGACACAGTGCTACTGAAGCTCTGTTTCATAATAAAAACTTATATTATTAAACCTACAGAGACATGTACACAGCTGGACCCTCATAATGTTACAATGCCCATGTCAAATCTGTCTGGGATCCATCTGCATATACCTATTTATGATGTCTCCACAGTTTGCCCAGTGCAATGGCTAATGAGACCCAGCATAGCAGATATTAAATCTTGGTACTCATAATTAAATTGTGCAAACAATTTTTGACTGTAAGTTTGTAAACTAAATTGGTGAGCAATGTGTTAAATGTCAGTGCAGCTTCACAAAGATACGCACACTTCTTGTAAACATCTCTTCTCATTGCCTTGTTCTCTGGGGAGGGAGGGAATCCACAACTTTCAACATAACATTCCAATTTGGAAAAAAATATATTTTTAAAAACCAAACCAAACTAAAACTTTCTCAAATATATCTAAAGTCAAAAGGAAGGAAATCTAATTCTTTATAAACAGCATGGGAGCTACTTTGAAATGTTCTGTCCGTTCCTGTGTAATAAAGGAAACAGGAATGCAAAAAACGATCCATAACAAAAAGAGCAAATAACTATACTATTTTGCCCAAATACAACAGGTTTGTGGAATTGAAGTGTTACCCTTCAGAGAATGGAAATTCACTCCAAGGGGAAACAGAAGGGGAAAGGTGTCTGACAGGTAAAATATAAGCTGGATATTAGGAAGGCAAAAAGAAAGAACGAACAGATAGCAAAGGACACAAAACAAAATAGCAATAAAGCTATTAGCATATCAGAAGCAGAAAACTTTGCAGGGAATCACTGGATTTGCTAGAGCTGGGATTGAATAGAGCACTTGAAGAAGATAAGGGCATTGCAGACAATCCAAACTATGTCTTTTCACCAGTCTTTGCTACGGAAAATGCTGAGAAAACACATCCCTGACTTCTCTAATAAAGTGACTGACACGTCTTCAAACTGAAAAATCAAAATGGGGTGAGGAAACTCAATCAATTGAAAGCAATAAATGATGAGGGATGAGCTCCTGTCCCGCTGCCATCAATGGGGCTTTTGCCATTGACTTTAGCACTGTCAGTATTTTCCTTCAGACCTGAACAGCAACAGTTTCAAAATGCGGAAAGGCTGAGCTGGGCATCAGAGTGGACTGTTCAAGGTGCAGCTGTGATCAAAAACCCCAGCACAATCACAGAATAAAGAAAGAATGAGATAAGGATGGTAGGAAAACCTATATTTTTAACCAATATCCAATTTCATCTGGAGTATCCATTCAGCTTAGAATTCCTACTCTAAACCAATGATGGTGGCATTTTAGTTTGACACCAATTAAAAATGATTATGGAGGCAAATTTTTCCAGTTGGAAAGAACCAGGAATTTAAGTTAGGAAAGAGATGGATAGAAGGGGACAATGTTGAGCTGCAAAGAATACTAAAATACTAAATAAATAGGGTGCTCTTGAATTTCAGCTTTCTCATGCTACTAGAGCAAAGGGCTACTCAGGGCAATAAAAAGTTACCAGGTCAAAAACAAAAGGACCAAAACAATTTACTGCATAAACCACAAAAATGTGTAATTACTACACAAGGATCTATTCATAATAGCAAGGAATATTCTATGCTTTTGCTATAGTTTTTTTTCAGTTGTTCATACCCATATTTACAGAACAACTCCTTTAAGTGCATATGTTTTCCCTTTCCTCTTGCCCTCTTGCCTTTTAGGCTGGCTTTGTGCCAGGGCAGGAAGGGAAGGCAAGATGAGGCACGGAGCATGGCTGGGGCCAGGACGAGCACAGCCAGGGGAGATGTTTCCAGCACATGCTCCAACTGCCTGTTCTGTGCTCAATCCTACACATGTAACACAGTCAGTTGATGGCTCAGAAATCTGCCAGCTGTTGGTACTGGATATATTGTGTCCCGCTCTGGAATTAAGAAGCACTAAACTATCAATGTGTGAAATTTGTGACTTAAATTACAAGGTAGAGCCATCCAAGGAGTCTCTTGCATAATTCATGACACTTCAGAACTTTATATATAAATCAAATAAAAGGCAAGTCTATCATTTCTGCTCTGTTGAGCACAGATCCACACACAGCTTGGGTAATGGCTGCACAAACAAGCTCCCTAGAAAATACAGTATTACAGACACGTTCTTCTCAATACTCATTCACATAGTAATTTTAGTACAGTATCTTTCAATGAACACTTTTACTAAAAACTACTTGTAAGTGTCAAAAGCACAGAGGTCATTAAAAATAACCAAATGAGTCTGGTTTGCATTTTTTGGTTGTTTTCTTTTCCCTGCAAATGAATGCCTACAAATACTCATTTGCATTTTTCCATATTGGACTTAATTAAACTTTATGATATGATTCATGGGCTGGCTATTAATCATTTTGTCTAATACTGTTGCAAAGGAAACTACAAATTCTACAAAGCTCTGACACTTACTAAGAGGCTCCCAAACCAGTGAAAATATATTCTGTAAGTTCAATTATAAACTTTGATAGACTTCCAGCCTTCCCATGCTGACTAAGCCTAACACAAATGAAGTGTGGTAACAGAACGGTAAACACCATTGATAAATACAAACAGAACTGGAAACAAAGCGCTTGAAAAGAGCTGTAACCTTGACTTACTGTGGCTGTGCCGGAGACAGTTTGTGCATTTGTGTCAGCTGCACTCTGTTCAGAGTGTGTCTGGGCAGGAGGGTACATGTTTAATGTGTGCTCTGGAACAGTGGTTTGGCCTGTGTAGTCGGGAGCTGGATGCGGATGTGGGGCTGGGTACTCTGCAGGGATACCGTTCTGAGGTGGAGCGAACTGGGCTGAGGCATAAGGCTGTGCCATCGTGTCAGGAGGTGCTGTAGCTTCCTGATTACCCTGCAAAAAGCAAAGGGAAAAAAAGGAAGAAGAAACGTGGCGTGAGATTAAAGAGGAGAAGATGCTGCACACGTAACGCAGAAAGTGATGACAGCTCTCCTACGACTTCTGGCCTGAAAGGGCACACTAAGGACAATATTTCTTATCTGAATTAAATGCATTTTGCTAACCCTATGAAATAATATTATAATTAGACAAACAAATCTGCTGTTCACTGGATAATTATAGACAATTCTTTAAGCAGGGAAGGTCAGGGAAATCTGTCTGAACTAAGGCTTTGGCTCAGACAAGGAACAGAGGCAAAGCCAGAGCACAACTGACAGGACAGAGCTCTGCTCAGATCAGCTCACTGGTTATGACCCAGTCAATTTTACCCTGTGCAAAACACAATATATGCAACCTACACACAGGGCAGGACTTGGGTTATGTTATGTTAACATAACTGTATTATGTTATGTTAACATAACCATACACTGAAAATACCTGTATGAATTCATGCTTTGAAGAGTCAGAATACTCTGAGGTATTTTGTATAGAGCAACTGCACGCCACAAAGCAAAATAATAATGAGACCTAGTCGAAATATTCAAATTTTTAATCTAGAAACACATCAGTTCAAAACAGCCAACTAGCATAAAACAAAAATTCCATGTTGTAGCCTGACAAAAGAAATAGATTTAAGAACTTTAAAGTTTTTCAATTTGAAGACAATAGTATTTTATTTCCATATCAAAATAAGCCTATACAATCAAAACCAAAACTCATCTATTTATAGATAAATCCATCTTTCCATCTGATTTAAAAAAAAAAAAAAAAGAAGTGGAGCCTGTAATGTGACAGTTAGAAAACTTGTGGCTAAATGCTCTGCTCATACCAAAAAGCAGTAATTCTAGGGGAGGAAATGTACACAACAATCTTTCAGACCCTACATAAAAGATGTCCAAACCACGATGCTGCAGGAGACAGCATTAGAGGCCATTAGTCCAGGGACTATCCCAACCTCAGAGCTAATTTACAAGATCAAATTATCCCTCTAAGTATCAAGTAATGCAAAAATGCATACTTAAGTAAAAAATTAATTAGTTCTTCAACTACTCCAACATTCTCCCACCAAGGCATGTACAACTACCTGCAAAAGATTACTGCAGGGATTTGGTTTATTTGTACTCATCAGTCCTTGACTTCCTAATTTTAAAATAGGTTGAATAGGATAAAAAAATACAATATTTTGCACTTTGTACTTTTTTTTTTACATTTCCAGCCAATTTCAACTAATTCAGACATCAGTTCTCTGACCTGAACTGGTCCTAAATTCAAGAGCTTTTAAAAGTTTGTACAGGAATAAGTTTTGGTAGATATCAGGCTTATGAAAATTAAATTTTCCTCTGTAAAAGGTATTAAATGAATCCTAAAAGAATTAAAACCTTTTATCAGCAATCAAACACTCTCTAATTTTAATCCCATCTTTGCTACTGTTTCAGGTAGGCCTTGAGCAAGTAGTTTATATGCTTCATTCAAACATCTTTAAAATGAAAACAGTGACATTTACAGACTTCAGAGAGTTAAGTCTCCTTCATTTCCATACATCTACAATCATTCCAAGGTTAATGCTGCACTGAAACTGGCCTCGTTAAATTTCTGTGAAGGTGAAAAACTCTTGTAAATGTATATTTATACCCTCTTCTATTAAAATGGTAAAGTTCCTTTCTTATTTCTTTTACCTAATACTTTTACTGTTAAAAAAAACTCCAGATGAAGCAAAAGCCAGCAATGACTGGATTACACCGGAGACACTCATTAAATGTTAAAGAAGTATTTTTAAAACTTGTGGGGGAGGCAGTCGACCTGATTTCAATCAGCTGGTTCAGGAAGGGCTTCAGCAAGTGGTGAGGATGAACAAAAAGCATGTCTGAATTCTGCCTGTATAAGCATTTTCCCTGTGCTGGTGTCTGCTGCTCCACGAGCTACCCCTCATGTCAGATGCTAAACAGGACATCAGAGGCAGCAGCTGCTGCAAGAGAACAATAATGGCAACAAAGGCACCAAGGGCTCATGTCCAGGTGCACTTGATCGAAAGCTTTTTGCACTACCTGGAGCCCTAAACCAGATGTTGCCAACACCCCCACTGTTTTTCATTAACCTTGACAGCAGTTCCACGAGGACCCCAGTTAATATTCAAAGCATTCACACTTAGTGCTAATTACAGCTAATATTTAATTAAGAGGGTTGAACTTTTATACTGTTTTTACCAGCAACTCCAAACTTTTTAGATTTATTATAAAATGGCAAATTGCACTGGCAATTCCAGACCTTCACAGCGTTGAGACTCCTCTACATTTTTCCTTAGACTTGATCAGCTGAGGTGTGGCCCATTTATGCATAACTGGGACCTCATCACTAAGTAAATAATGAAGGGTCAGGGATGTATTTGTTTGCCTTTTTTTCTTTTTTTTCAGTAACTTGTACATACTGAGGCATTTACAGCCTTGCCATTAAACACAAACCCCAGTATGCTTAGAGCAGAAAACTGGCACACAAGATTATCAATGCAGTCATTGCACGTTCATCAAATTTTTTGGAAGACAGAGAACGTTAAAGAAATTATACTTCTGCAAGCTACTGTAGGCCCTATGTGTAAAATTATAGCAACAATAAACCTTAGATGTTCCTCTCTTAAAACCAGTGAGTACTGAAACCTCTCCTAGCCTTTAAAATGGGTGTGAGTCTATTATTCACAATTAATTCAACAGCCACAGTATTACCATGCAGTATAAAAGCATGTTTGTATAAATCTGTTCTTTAGTACTTACTTGAGTAATAATAGCCAAAGCTCATTGCTTAGAATATGAGTTTATATCAATAACAATGCAGTGTCAGCTATCAGACATTTGCATTTACATATGGTTGATGGAAACTCCAGACTACACAACAGATACACTTGAATAGAATATAAAGAACCAAAAATTCTTTAAATAGAATCACCTAAAATGTCCCTTTATTGTGCTCTTTAAAATACACAGAACTAAAATAAATAAGAGAAATAATAGTTCTAATGTATTAAGTTGAAAATATGAACTGATCTTCAAAGCAATAGGAAATATTGATCCTAAATTAGCCTAAGAACTCCAGTATTAGAGTAATTCCAAAGCTGTGTGTGACAGTACACAGACATTGCTTGATACCACCTAGGCATGAGAGGCTAAACAGAAGTTGTCCCTTCAGACTCAGTTCCAAATACCTTTAAGATTAAAAGACCCCTTAATGTTCACTTTGTGCCTGGTTTTTTAAAAAAGTGGTTGTTGGCAAGGGCAAGAAGAACAAAGGATGGCAGACAGTCAGGCTCTGCTAAATGTTCTGGCCCAAGTCTTAATGAAAACCACATTTCAACTGAAAAATATGCTTTACGTGGCAGTGTATAAAACCAAATTTATTGCTTTCGGCTTAAATGTTGAACTCTAAAGAACCAAAACAAAAAAGGATTCCAACGATGTAGGTAAGTGAAAGCTCTCCTATTCCATCTATATTACCCTATTTGAAGAAAAGCTTAGAATTTAAACTGCTCCCAGTATCTCAGATCTCCACATGCCTTTCCAGCATCTTCTGCTCTGAAAGGATTTCATAATTAAGAAATGCATGAAAATTGTCAAAACATAATAAAGCAAGCTTGTTCTGTTTGTATACAAAAGAGAGAGCACAGAAAACATTACTTATGCAGCGCTCCTTTTTAAACCCACATTTACAGCACAAAAGTGGATTCAATGAAAACCTTTCTGCCTACCTATATTTTAAAGTCGAGCTAACAGTTTATTGTTTGTTTTACTCTGGTCTCCGTTTGGTGCATTTTGTTTCTTTGGCAAGAGGTATTTTGTGTTTAGAGAAAGCCTCCTGTACTGTAGTTAAATGAGCCAAACTGCATCACATCCTTAGGGCACAGAGACAAAGAAAATGCAACATTACTCTGCAAACCTGCTGGTTCTAAGAGCAGCTCAGTTACATACATCAAGCACAGCAGAGACACGATCCCCACTGGAGCCTGCCCTCCTTCAGGCTTAAGCAACAAAACATATATGAGAAGTCTTGCATGCAGTGCTGCAGCTGGTTATAACTGCCCTGGCTTGCCTAAAATCAAGAGTTTTGAGTGAAAATAAAAGTGCAAATACCTGCTGTACCATCCTGCTGCCTTTATTCTCCACACACTTAGCAGCTGCTCTAGTCCCAGGCCATGCAGCATCTGCCCAAGTTGCGCATCAGTTACGGGAGGTGTGGGGTGTGCCCCACTGGGGAGCACAGGGGTCCTGCAGCAGGGGCAGCCCATGCAGGGCTTGCTGACCTCCCTCCCAACATCTGCCTGCTCCCAAATCCTGAGCCAGATGGGGCTCCTTCAGTGTGCAGGGCCTCGCCCCATCAATCACAGCAGGCCACTCCTCTGTCTCCTGCCACTGCTCATGGGCTGCACCACTGAGCAGATGATTACACTCAGAAAAAGGAAAAACACAGCCTGACTACATTAATAGCTGCTTTAAAAACACTGGGAATGCTACTATGTAAGTTGCTGGAAGCTGAACATTTTTGGTTTAAAATTTAGAGGGATGTATTCAAAGTTCCAAAACCCCCTATGGTTCCAAGGCTTTGGGATATCTACAATGTACAATAACACGTGTGCATTTCCATGGGGTTAATTCTTCTTCCATATGGCAGAGTTAATATCAGTAAGATTTCTATTTTGGAATTGCTGCAAGTAAACTGTCGATACTGAACTAGCCTGGTTTAGATTAAATGTACTTTATCCTTCCATTCAAATAAAAAAACAGTTTCCTTTTTTGTTTTATTTCATGACATCCCTCTTGCTTAGCAGGGGAAATATTTCAGAAATGCTTCCATGGTTTACTTCTGTGAGGCACTTTAAGCAATTTAATGCTTCACTGTTAAAGGAACTTTCCTAGATGCTCTGGAGATAGTTTTAAAATTCTTAAATTTTTAAGTAAATCACATAAATTAAAAAAAAAAAAAGGAAGGAAAAAAAAAGAAAAACCAACAACTAAAAAGATACAGACAACCCTAAAAAATATATACTTTTTGCCACTCTGCCTAAGACATCACGATTCGGAAACAGGGCAGACACATAACACAGGAATTATTCTAACAAACCTTCTAATTCAAAGGGGTGGGCAGAGCAACGAACAGTCATCAGTTCATCATTAAACTTATATTCCAACTGAAACACATTGGAATTCTTTAAAATGGCAGTGTAATTCTTCCAGATTTGTTGCTGGCACTCTCCAATTAATGATAATAAAAGCAGCCACTTCAGATTTTTCGGAAGGAATCAGACATCCAACCACACTGGACTGATAATCACAACTGACTCAGTCTGTGAGCTTTCTCTGTTGTAGCTTAATTATCTGACCAGGCCACTTGACTCACATCATTTGCTTCTGCAATCACACAAAATGAATTCTCCAGCCTCCTCTCTTTTTTGGAAGGTTCAGTACAAAGCCAAATTCAGTTTTCATTTGAAAAACAATCTCGTTCCAAAAGAAGGGTGTCCTCAGAAGGAGGAAAGATAATGCAGAACAAGTTCTTCCAGAGAGCATTAGGGGTAACAGCAAGTAAGCAAAAGAAAATTTCTTCACTATCTAAAAGCAAGAAAGTACCACCTCTTTACTTCCATCTCAGAGCAACATTTACTTTTGGTCTTTTTCATACTTTATTCCAGTAAAAGTCTGTGCTACTGCTACATATGTTTGGTCATGAAACGTTCACTTTCTGTCAGTGCCTGACGAATGGAACAGACTAAGAACTGAAACATCACAACAGCCTGCAAAGAATAGTTACTTCATTTAAGAGAAGACAGCAAACAACTTGCTAAAAACTAAGTCATAGTCTGAAATCCTGCCTGAATTCAAGCCCACACAGTACTATGGACATACTGATACACACAGAAAAAGCATTCCCTCCAACACCTTCATTCTTTCCAACTGCCACTGCTGAAACTTTCTGCTCCTTTTATGATGCTGTCATTATTTATTACCCCAGCTTTCCTTGTCACACATGGCAATTCTTCCTCCTGCTACTTCAGTGACCCAAATGGACATGACTCTGTCACACTGATTTGCTTTACTTGCACATTAACACCTAAATTTTTCTTTTTTATGTAAGTTTTCTGCCTGTCCCTCACTTTCTCCAACTCTGACTCTTAAGTATTTTGTACAGGTCTTTTCAACTGCAGCTCAGCCTGGTATTACATCAACCAATATTTCCCTTTTTCAAAATACATGGAAAAAATTTTAGGTCACATTTTGAAAACATGACTCTCCAAAATTGCCTTAAGATTCACATAACAAGAGACTCTGAAGTACTCAGCAGGTTCATCTACAATCCATTTTCACAATGAGAACTGATTCTTAAAACACTTCAAAAGAAAAGCAAAAAAAAAAAAAAAAAGAGCTTCTAATTTCCCACAATTTCATACAGGAAAGAGCACCTAATTTCTTTTACATCTTTAGTGCAGCATATTGAAGAGAATGATGCAACATCCTTCTACCCAAATAGTGGGGGGGGGGGGGGGGAGAGAAGAAAAGATTTGGATTGTCAACATAAAAGGTGCATAAAAAGCTTTCTGGAGTGCTGGCCTTTAAAGAGGATAGTATTTAACATTTAGAAGTCTGTCAGTCAGCTCTAAGTGCCAGCCCTTGGGCACCAAGACCAGGTTCAAAACTGTGGAACATCTTCATAGAAGACATGTATGAGGTGTCAGAATGCAAATTCACACATGCCAGCAAAAAGGAGGAACAGTTACAGGGCTTTGGAGAAGCCAGAGGAATGGGCTGACAACAACCAAGTCCTGCTCCTGGGACCGAACAAGCCCATGCCTGCCTGGCCAGAGAGCAGCTCTGCAGAAAAGGAGCTGTGAGTCCTGGTGAACAGTGTACAAAGCAGTGCTCTGCCTTCGAGGCAGCACAGGAGAACTGCTCAAAAGGAGAGGCAGTGAGGTGAGCAGACAGATCATCCCTCCCTGCACAGCACTTGTGAGACAGCATCTGGAACACCACGTCCAGCCTGGAGTCCCCCAGGGCAGGAGATGAGTTTCAGAGTTCAGTGGTGGGTTGCCAGGACAGCTGGAGGGCTGGAGCACATGACAGGAGGAGAGGCTGAGGGAGCTGCTCTAGCACTGCCTGCAGAAAGAGGACTCACAGACAACTTAATTGCATCTTCTTCCACTTAACCGATGGTCACGGAGACAGAACCCGGAGGGAGGGGGGGAAAGAACAAGGAGAAACAGTCAAAAGTTGCCCAAAGCTGAATTTTGGTTGGGTCTAAAGAATAAAATATTGAATATGAGTGAAGTTAAGCACAGAAACATGCTGCTCAGAGAGGTTATGGCGTCTTGGAGGCTGTGAAACCAGAATTCAAAAGCCCCTTAGCAACCTAATCTGTATAGTTACCCTGATTTAAAAGGGATGTTGGGATTAGAGGGGTTCTGAAGTTCCCTTTCAGCCTAAATTATGCTATGATTCCATGTGGTATCAACAGTAACAGAACAGCTTCAAAATGGATTTTATACTTTTATCCTATTTGATGACTTTCCTCACACAGGATTTACTGACAAGCAAGAGACTAAGCATAACTTTTAGTCTGATTTCTGTCCTCAAGAAACAATGTCTCACTTTTTTGAGATGTATTTGCAATGTTTTCTTAGCAAAATACGTTTACATTTGTTTAATCTATAGCAAGAGCAGTGTGGAAGTGACAATTGCTACAGTGCAGGCAAGACAAGAAAATGCAACTGTTTGTTTTTTTTTTTTTTTCACAAAGTAATTTAAGGTTGTGAACTATAACATGCCTTAATTTTCTGCCAAATATCACCATTCTCATCATATGCAGAGGTGCATTGCCTTATATCTCAATAGAAGGGAGTATTTTTCGCTAACTTTTGAATGACCCCTAAAACAATAACCACAGAACGGTAAGTTTTCTAATTTCATCTCTACTTTTTCTAGTCAAATAAAATTTACTTCAAATATTAATTTACTGAAAGTCACTGTCACCTCCTGAAGCTGAATTGCAGCAAAGTTAATATATCCATTTTCCTATTTTTCTAGTAAAGTGGTTGAAAAAGCCAGGCGGCTTTTTGTGGGTTTTTTTGTTCGGGTTTTTTTGGTTGGTGTTTTTTTTTTTTTTTCTGCAATACTAATTGAAGATATGGGATATACCAACCAGATGAGAAACCATGCTTATGCAGCAAGACTTTGTGTGGTCTAAATATAACCCTATATTGTACTTTGTAAGCCTTTCTTTGGGATTCCACTGTGACAGTTCCTACCTTGTAACCTATGCACAAGCAAAAAATATTTCCATAATTTGAGTCAAAAAACTTCTCTAAAAGCCACCTTACTGGTAAAGGATTGAACTCTGCAAAGAATTAGAACTGAACAGCAAGCAAACCCAGTTGCAGGGGTATGATTTTTGACAGATCACTTCTAGAAATATGATAAATTCTTTTAATGTAGCTAAAAATAACTCATTTAAAAATTGTTAAAAGTAGAGTTCAACATCTCAGTTGCAGTTTACTACAAAAAAACCCCTGACAATTTCTCAGGACATTAGGACTGAATACAGCTCTGTTTTTCAGAAGTGTCTAAATGGGGCAATTTCTTCTAGTTGAGATTAATCGTTACACCAAGTTATCCCCAACTTACAGATGCTGCCTCACAGAGTCCATTAAATGAACTGCCTTTTCATGCATAAAATATAGAAATGTATTTACTGGATTTGTCAGCCATAGGAAGTGCTGAGAACCTACAGCTGTGTGCTGACAAAACACCCTTGAAGGCCATTTCTTCTGGAGAAATCAGATCACAGTTTCATGTGTGCCTAAGTAGTGACTTTTGTGTACCAACCCATGAGGATATAACACAAACACCAGGCAGAAGGAGTGAAGTGTGTCACAAGTATTCCACACAGAGAACCAAGAACACAGGCAGTGTTTTGACTGTTCAGCCTAACAGACCTTTGGGTGCTTCACAAAAGCACCATGAAGTGGCTGCCACAATGTCTGCTGGGTACCCAAATGTGGAGTAAAACAACTGCAGGGACAGTGTGGGCAGTGTTACCCCCAAGACTGAAGGGCAGCAGCAGGTTTTTAAGTTTGAACTGCCATCTCTTTAACTGAACACTTCAAGTGACTTCTTATAACCAGGACACTGGTTTAGTCTTTCACTGATGAGCTTTGACTGAGCCTCAGAAAAGAAAGTGGAGATTTCTCTTCACAATCCCCATGCTGAATCATTCTCTGAGGCAGCACCAAGCACAACAACCACGGTGCATCTGTCAGTTGTGAAACAGGGCCAAGTTCCATATCACAAACGGGAGGATCAGTACTTGACTCACCTGAAATAAAACAAGGAACACAGCCAGCTAGAGAGAGAAACAAGAATGCAATGCCATAAGCTGCCTTAAGCAGCAAGGTCGCCTGGAGATCACACCTGCTTAGCTATTTGGACACAGGGCTGCTGTGGAAGCCACTTCACTGGAACCAACTGGGTTAAGCAACAACTGCTGCAAAACTGTCCCAACGGAACTAATGGCAGCTGATTTGCTTTGGTTTACTTTGCTCTACCAGGTAAATGTAAAAGTCTGATTTATTGGTAAACTCCATAAAGACAATGACATGATTGAGTTTGGGAATTTGGAGGAAGACCAGGAAAATAAGCAGCAGAGTTACAAAACTGGGCTTCAGAAAAATATCCAGAGAAATGTTAGGAATCCCTGAGGTCTACCCTAGAGAGGAAGCTGCTTGATGGAAATGTTGATCAATGAGAAATTCAGCATGCAGGAACAAATCGTTCCTTATGAAAGCAGATACTTTGCAGTCCTACAGGGCTATGCAGAAAGTCTCCCAATGAAGAGAGACACAAAACGGGAGCATACAAGTGATGGAGTCAAGGCTTGGCAACAAAAGATGAGCACAGAAATATTGCTCAAGTACTTGAGGGAAAAACTGGAAGGCTTTTTTTCTTGTCCAGCCTAGCTAGAACTAAGACTAGTGAGGACATCAAGGGTGCAGGAAAAAAAAGGTAAATTATCTAAATATTAGAGTTGCTTTCAGAGAATGGCTATTTCCAGTCTCTGTCTCATTTTCAGATTTCCATCACTCTGATATTTAGGATGGAACACAGATGACCCGAGCTGCAATGACCAGCTAACACAGCAATGCCATCTTGTTTAATGCCAGTTAAAGCAGCATTCATTTTTTGGCACCAAGATTAAATGATGGAACATGATCGCTGATGTTATTAACTGCTAAGATTAAAATGACAATCAAAATACCATTGGGCACAAGGAACAGACAGATTGGCTCTCTGCCTCCGCTACACTTTGCTATGCCTGTTTATCACCGAGATCATTTGCATACTTTAGTGGATGTTTATGTTAAGATGCTGTTAGAGCATTAACAAGTAACTGTTTATCCAACAATGTTTGCCATTAGCAACCTAAGCCACGGTTCTGAAGAAAAGTAAAGATCATCTCAACAAGGAGACAAAAAAAGGTGATAAGGTGTGCCCATGCAAAGCAAAATACATGCCTAAACACTACTGAATGTCACAACTGTCTGAAAACAACCAAGATCTATTAATAGAGTGCTACAATGAATCTCCAAAAAGCTTCTGCTGCTATAGAAGGAACGGCAAATTTGTCCCTGTATTTTCACTTTCACATCTGTAGGTGTTCTCAAATCTGCAAAACTATATTGCCTCTCCCTGCACATCATCTTTGGACATTTATTTTTTTTACTGCCCCTTCTTCACAAGACTGAACATATTCATATGGCAGTAAATCTTGCCGCAAAGCTGCCCTCTGCCTATGCTGTAGGTGCTAAACTCTGGTAGGCTCAAAACCCATTACTTTGAACAAGACATTATTTTAAAATAATACAGATTATAGGACTGGATGAAAATTATCTTTCTGAGCTTACAGTTTTATTTTGTGCCTCTGCTTTAAAGGAAGAGAGAGGTGGTGGAACAAAAAGGAAAACTGCAACGGCACTGAGAAAAACTTTGGCATATTGACCAGAAGCATATGGCTAATTTACAGCAACCACATCCAACAGCATTTGTGTTTATACAGAGCAGAACCATGGATAACAGCCACAGCATCCAAGCTCTGGAATTAGACTATTTGGGAAGAGAAAAGTTATAGCCTGAAAACTGTTTATAATCCATGTGAACTGGCTGTCTTTTATAGTAGAACATCAGATTAAATAAAAATCCCCACAAAAATATTGAAACAGTTCGGTATTTGCTGAGTGTGCACCCAGTGAGATGGAGAACACAGCAAATGCCTTTGCATTGGAGCTGCAGAAAAAATTCAGATTAGATATTGCTGCACAGAAATTGATAGCTAGTAGGTATTCAATCAGAAAAGTGGTTTTCTTTTAAATATTACAACACATGGTATAGTACATCACTCGTGTCAAGTTAAATTTAATCATATCACCATGCTTAAAGGAAAAAAACTGAATACCTACTCATATACCCATGCCAAGAGGGATTATATGAGAGTTTATGAAGCCTTTTCCTTTTATTTAATATTCTGATATCTATATAGAACAATTCTGATAGGTATTAAACCCTCAGACTAATCTATTCCATTGTCATTTTAATGCACAGCCTGAACTCGCAGTTACAATATCATGTCCTGTCAATTACTCAGGTTCTTTTATATATATATATATGTCTCTGCTGGCTCATTTGAACCACCAAGAAAAATGATCACTGTACAATGCAGCAGAAATAAACTACCTTTCAGCTGCCAGAGACTAAATACAATGAAAACTCTAAACTTGAGTTTCATTCTGGAAAAGTAACCAAAACTGTTGAGTGATGTGTATGTCAAGCATGCACTTCGGCAGACCCAACCCATCTCAGACAACACGAAATCAGAAATCAGGATCCAAAAGAGGCACCTAAAAGGCACATGTCTATACTTGGATCTATTTTGCCAAGCCTTTTAGTGAATTCTTCTCATTCAGATCCTGATTTACTTTTCACTATCATTTAAATCTTTGCCCAACTCAGTCTTCTGCATATTCCTCTTTCCTTATTGCTTCCTCTACATCCTCCTTCTACACCTACCCACAAAAATCTGACTCTCCTCTTTAACATTTATTGCAACAATTGAGAGCATAGTAAATGCAAAATGTTATCTGATTGACATGGTAACACAGTAACTCTGCCTAAGTTACCAAACGAAAAGCAACCAATGACCTTCATATATACATATATATATATTAAATTTCATGCAAAATAACTTATGTAATTGTGAATTATTGTGAGAAGAAATCAGGCTACAGGACTGTAGAGATTTTTTTTTTCATCTGCTCCCATTTATTACAGGTACCATTACAGCCAATTAATCCAGGATCTGAAGGGTGAAAAGATAGTTTGAAAATGGGCACAACTATGGAATTTCCCATTTGTGGGTCTTAAAGGGGTAAGTATATTAACTGCCTTGTGGAAATAACTACACAGGCTTCATTGCTCCTCAGCTGACTTCATGTAGTAACAAAATGTTCAGCACTTAAAACGGATTTCTAAATTCTACAATTATTTCCACTACTAAAGATAGTAGGGAGGGGGAGGAAAAAACCGTCAACCAATTAGCTAATTTTAATTAAAAAGAAAGATGAGAAGTAGATTCAAATCCTCCAATAAACAGGTCTGCAGTGACTGCTGCAATTAAGAAACAATGCACATAAAAGTGTTAGTGTCACACACACATCTGTGTGTTCTTGGTATCAAACTAAGAGCCAAATTCAATGGGGAATTGTGAATCCCAGTAAATTGATTTGAAAATGTTGTTTGCCAGTAAAGATTGTGAAAAAAAATCAAATTATTATTTTAACTTCATTTCAGAAACATACTTTGAACACTGGTCAAATAACCCGAACTCAAGACCTCTCACACACTTCAGAAGCAAACAAACTATGACATAAAATATTACTAATTAAACAGAGAAGATGCCATTCCTTCAATCAATAGAAGCAGTGCACATTACCAAAGGCTCCAGTGCTCTATGCAGAGAGTGAGAGTGAGGGTGAAGGTACCCTCAACTCAATTCTTACTTTCTTTCTTTCTTGGACTTTAACAATTCAATACATTTTGCTTCTATTTCTTACACACACCAATCAGACATTCAAAGCATAGTTTGCTGCCAGAATTTCTTAGTTAACACCTAACATTCTGTAAATCTGAAAGAGCAATAAACATCATTGAACCTTTTCAGACAAAATAATAGTTAAAAATAAATAAATTAGCAAGCTACTACACACCCTGCACTGACCCACATAGCCCAGTTCAATGGGGGTTCCCATTGCCTTAGATGAAAAATGGGGGTTTTTATAGAACTTTTATAGAAAAAAGGAAAATATTTTAAAACTAAAAGCAGAGCACCTAACAGTCTGTGCAGAAGCTAAGAGGAAATAAGCTGTCCCTTAAGCAATGCAACTTTCTAATGCAAAAACCCCACACCAACACTGTAAGTTGCAGGTCCTCAAATTCTCTTATTTGTCTCCAAGTTTTTAAAATAGTGTCTTTTTCTTTTTTTTTTTTTTTTAGAATAATTTCAGGGAAGTTTTATTTAAAAATCACCTGCAGTTCATCTACAAATAACACAGTTTTGGAATATAAATGACTTCAGAAATAGAAAAGAATGATTAATGCAGCCCTAACAAACCCCTACACAAGTGCATTTGCCAGGTATTTGCCATTAGTCAGCTGTATGTTATCTGCAATCTAGAAACAAACCCCATGGAATTCAGATGAAAACTAGCTTTTACCTTTGCTTTCAGGAGGAAAAATGAGAAAAAAAAAAATCTGCCATAAATAAAAAAATGATTGAGTAAAGATATTCAGAAATGTATATACTAGTATTTTGTACTTCCAGTCTACTCAATCCAGGGAAAATGGTTAACTAGAGTCAAAAGAGATCTCTGACAACCATCAGAAGAGATACCAATACTGATAAATAATTACCTTGAACTAACGTCTTTATTCATGTATGAAACTTCAACTTGCCAAGAACTCTTACTGTGCAGGATCATCTCTCTCAACCAAACAGCTTCTGTACAGAAACAGCAACGTTTTCTCAGTGACCATGAGAGCAAAGAGGAACTTTAGATGTTTTCATGAAACTAAGCTGATAAAGCAGAGCTTGGGCTCCAGCAAGGAAGTCCTTTCCCCTGAACAGCAGCTCACCAGGATGAGAAGTTCAGTAGAATCCAAACTTTTGCATTCAAACACAACACCAAGTTTTTACATGAATAATTCATTTTGACAATTTATTTTCAAACATCAGCCTGGACAACCAGATTTGAAAAAGTCTGAACTTGTGAACTCAGAAAACCAAATACCTTTGGTTAGCTTAAAAACACACATTCATTCATATGAGAAGACAGACTGCAAAGGAATAAATACTTGACCGGAGATATTAGCAGTGACTGGAAAATAAAAATCTGCCTAAAATCTCAACAGAAGGGATGGTTATCCTTTAGGTTATACAAGTGCACACATAAGGCTGTTACTTTACAGAGATTTAAAGTATTTCTTCCCTTCTGTTTAGGTTCAATAATACTTTGATCTAAAACCAAAAAGGCTGACAAAAAATTCTATTCACTAAAGAGAAAGGAGAGAAATGATAGATAGAAAGTGGCAGCTGGACCAAACCTATCCCTGAAGTGACAGGAAGGCAATAGGTAGGACAGCTCAGAGAGTAAGGACAGCATTTTAGAGATTTGCACATCTGTGTTACATTGGATTATTTAATTTAAAGGTTAAGAAATATTAGTTCTAAATTGTATTTTAGAGAATATGTATCAGCTGTGAAAAATAAAAAGGCATCAGGCTGTGGAAGTTGAGAGTGTTTAACCCCTCTCTGTGCTATGATCTCCTGCTCCAGGCTGGGTGGGTTATGTGATCACACCCAGGGACTCAGAGCTGCAGCCACTCATTCTTTTAAAACCACTAAGGACAAAGCCTGCAAGCTCTCCAGACAACCTGTTCCAATGCTAAACTACCCTCAGGGGGAAATCTTTTCTTCGTATGCAGTTGTTATGATGTGCAATGTGTGTTGCCTCTTATCCTCCCACCACACATCTCTGTGATGAGCTCCTTTTTCTTGATAACCTCCTTGCAGGCATCGAAAGGCAGTTACTAGGACATACTGGAACCTTCTCTTCTCCAGGCTAAACAAGTTCCTTCATCATCTTACCACATGGCACATGCTCCAGCACATCTTAGGGGCTCTGTGCTGAACCTTTTTTTTATATTGGAGGGTCACAAACTGGGACAAATATTGTAGATAAGATTTAACAAGTACCAGGTAAAGGGAGAAAATCACTTCTGTCAGTTAAATGGCTACTGTTCTATTTATACAGCACAGGGCACTGTTGGCTTCCTCTTCTGCCAGGGCAAATAAACCAATCCAGGAGAAATTCACTGTTGAACATGGTTATACAATGCATATCACGGGGTTCTATTCAGATGTGAGCACCTCAGAACTGCTCACAGGAACACAGTTTAGAGGGGCACAGTGTTGATGACTGTCTTTGTGGGCAAGGCTGAGAGCATAAGAAGCCTGGATAGTCCCACTACAAACCTCATGCTCCAAACAAAAAGCAGTTCTGGGTTTACAGAAGCTTCAAGCTGGAGTTAGAATTCCAGTAACAAAGAATTCTAGTAATAAGGATAATAAGAAGTCGATTTTTTTCCAAGAAAGACCTGACCAATTTATTTCACCTCTGAATCAGAAAAAGCTCTGCAGCCATTCCTCATAGCAGCCACTACCTGACATGATCATTTTATAACATCTGAGATAAATAAAAGAGGGAAAGAACAGTGGGTGGTGAAATACGTATTTTCGAGGTTAAAGTAGATAAAGATATTATAAGCACTAGCATTTACATGGGGAGTCACATCACCCACCATAAACCAGTTATTTAATAGGTTGCTTAAGAGCTAAGAGAGCTCTTCACCCTACCTCTAGCCCATTTAGTGCATTAGCTTGTACTAATGGTGAGCTCTCATCCAGAAACACACAGCACCTCTGCCTGTGGGTATTACCACATGATGCAAATGAAGTTGTAAAGAGAAATCAACTCATCAATCACAATCACAAGGGGACACTGAGCAATGCAAAAGGATTAGCATTTCAGCCCTGCTCAGGTCTTGCCTATCACCACTCTACTTTAATTAAATACCACCTCGAGTGCTTTATTACCATCAGAAATCTCAGTGTTGAAGGCTGGCATCCTGGAATCTAAGTGCTAGAGCTAATTAGAAATGAGAAAGAGAAACATGTTCATTAAAAAGTGTGGGATTCCCCTACCAAAAACGATGTGCACCTTGCAATAAAGATTTGCCTTTGCGTGGATTTACAATACCACGTTAAACAGCTTTCATTAAGGTGAAATCTTTTCCTTTGAACCACTATTGTCTTTCATCAGTAAAGCCAGATTTAGCTGTATCCACCAAACCATTGTTAGAATTTAAAAGATTCTTGGCTTATGGTTAGCTGATAAGAGCCTTAATTCCTCTTCTTCTAACATTTGATACACTAATTTAAATTTTTTCAGACTAGGCACACTCAAGGGCTTTTTGCTTTACTTCCCTGGATATACATAAGCTAGTCATTACTATTTATGAAGACGATGAAAGGAAACATTAAACAGTCAAAGAAATATAAATCTTAGATTCTAACACCGAGAGTGCAACAGCAGGATTAAAACCAAAACAAAATGAAACAAAAACCTGAAGCAAACACAAAGGCATTTGCAATTTAAAGCAATACAATATAGTGGAAAAGCAGTTTTCTCTTCCACTTGACTGCCAAGTGACCTGACTCAGGATTTTATGGCTTTCCCAGGAACAAGCTGAGAATATCAGTAACGTGAAAACTTAGCAGAGAAATTGCATTATCATGAGCAAAAGCAAGCAGGAGACCAAACTTCGGATTCAAGGGATAAAGTAAATGTTTTCCTAACTTTTAGCTCTGTTAATACAGAAATAAAAAATTGCTTTTGGCCACCATCTTTATGAAATAAATTTGTTATAGAAAATACCCAAATAAGGCCCATGCACTGCTTACATCCTACTCAGCATTAGGGAGATGTTTTCTTCTTCAGTTTTGTGTATCACACTTATTTTTAATGTCTCAGGCCATTTCCCAGTGCAAATGACACCTCAAATATTATCATTAAAAAACCCATAGTTTTTTAAATGCACCATACATTGTTATTTGAATAATGTCCAAAAAAATTCAACTTAAATTTAGCCTGATATTTTTTAAGTATCCATTAAATGCTACACACTAATGAAATTCCATTACTTTTATTTCAAAGGGAAACAGATGGCTTTAAATAGTTACTTATTTCAACATATGGAAACTAGTCACTGAACTATGAAGAATCAAACAGCAAACTCTGTCATTTTTAATTAATTTTGACTAATAAGAACAGAATATAAGAAGAATAAAACACAGAAGTAAAATCATCCAGCTTCTAATATGTCTGCTGTAGTTTAAATTGCAATGGAACAAGGAAGGTTTTTAAAATATTTTTTGAGCTACAGTATCAGATTTTGCTCATTGGGTTTAGGGGGGCAACTGGCAACAGTTTTTATCAGGAGGAAGCAAAAGAATTCGCAGTGTAGGGAGCAGTGAAGGTGTGAGAGAGCAGCACACGTTGTCTCTGGGACTGGCCAACATAGCAGAGCTCCCTTTTCTAATCTGCCAAAGCAAATGAAAGCTCTATTAAACTGCAAATTAAACGACAATCAACACACCAGTTTTATTACTACTGTGAAAAGCAACATCATCAACAATGTAATGACAGCTGATGCTTTGGAAAAGTATTAAGAGCAAATGAATCTTACCCTGGTCTTAACATTGCGGTTTTTTCAGTCAAGGATGTAGAGGTTTGTCAGCTAAATCTGTGTCAGCTTATTAACTTAAATATAATCAGTGCTTAAGTGAATTAAAATAGTTTATTCTGCCATCTCAAGCAGCTGGCAACTTTCTAAAGCTGCAGCAAAAGTTTGCCATTTTTGCTTCATTTTTTCCTATCAGCTTATATAACAACATGTTTTAAAGGAACCCATACATTATCCTCAGCTGGTGGGCAGAATTATACTTTCTTTAGAACATTTTTTTGGGATTCTGTTGCTTAAAAGGCAAAAAGGGGCTGCTTGGGCGTTCCGTGGTTTCTGTGCAGAACATTCCCCATGTGGGAGTGCCTCATCTGCATAGCACCATGTGGGCAGGGTTTGGACAAGCACACTGAAGGGGATGACAATCAAAAAGGGATATGTGGGAAATCTCTTTTAAATGTAAAAAGACCTCGCCCAGGTTGTACTAACTTAGGTAAACATCATTTCTAAGGCAGAAATGAATGCATAAACTATCATGAGGTAAAAATTGGCTCTGAGCACTGCAATTTCTCTTGTGTACTAAAATACACCCAAGAAAAATTTCTTATTCTGTCCTAGGTCTAACACAGCAAAAATCAGTGAGAAATGAAATTTTGATCAATGTTGAAAATCTGCATGTGATTTTTCCAGCTAATGACATGCAGAACAAGATGCAGCTGATTTCTGCCACTGACACTCTGTCAATTTAATAATAGATCCCTCTTTTGACATAACTTGACTGCCATTAGCATTCCAAATATAGAGAACTGTTTTCTTAATATCTCTATGGAAAACTGAAGCAAAAATGTAAAACAGAAGGAAACCTGGGCCAGGTTCTTGTGCACAGAACTCGCCTCTGATTCACTGCACTCTGTAAATGTGTAAAGTCAGTTCCTTACCAGACTGGGAAAGAGTAAATTCCCAGTTTGAACCCATTGGAGATTACCAGCCTCCAAAAAGTTCCCCTGCAGAAGCCAACATGAAAGGCTGATTTTTCAAGCATTAGACATTTAGAAGCACTCCAGGGCACTGCCCTCTTCCTTTAGGCTGAGCTGACCAGCCTGACTCATGCACTTGGCTAGAACATGAGTCACTGCTTCCCAAGGAATGGTCAGGAACATTCCCAGGCCTGCCTTTGCATGATGTAATCTTCCACCAACTGCACCAACTCCAGGGAGGCTCCAGCAGCTTTATAAGCTCACAGTGTGGTCCAATCTGCTTTAATGTTTTGATGAGGAACTGTCTCCTTCTGCAGAAGGTGCAGGACTCTCAGACTGTCACAGGCTGACTTTACAGCTCTGTCCCTGCTCCCACGAGTAGAGCAGGACCCAGCAAAGAGCAACAACCTCAACACTGCTGCTCCACATCATCCTATGGCCTTTCAGATGATAGCACAGATAGCAGGGCCAAGTGGGGCTTAGGCATCTCTAGGACACAAACACTCTGAAGGTTCCCTGATGAGTATCCCTGACTATTTTAATCCTAAATTTAGCAAATCATACCCCACAATCTAAAGAAGCTACTACCATTTATTCCCTATCCTATTTTTTTTAATTAACAGAGGGTTGTGCATTTCTTGTATTTCTTTTGTGTTATTTATGTTATTTATGTTTCCTGTATTTCCTTTGTGTTCTTGTCCTAACTTGGGCAACATAGACTTGCACAACTATACAATTAGTTCAATAAAATCAACCTGTTAACATAACTTGTGAAGCTCCTTTCTTGAAAACACAAACCCCAGCTCTCTAATAGTCCTGAACAATACCTATTGCAAAATTTTTATAGTTTGTATTGCAGGCAAGTTCAGATCCCATGTCAACCTAAAATACAAAAATGCTTCTGTTTACTAATTGTTATATGCCAAAGTAACATTTACAGGCAGCTTCATTCCCTCCAAATGGCAATAAACTATAACCTCAACCAGTGTGTTCTATGTTACTCACCAGTTCCTTACAATTTCACGTATATTTGGTATATCATTATTGCACACAAGATGCACCACTTCAATGTAATTTTAAATGAGTGAACTAATTTATATTTAAAGTTATCATGTTCTGAAAACAACACATGATGGAAAAAGCAGGGGAATTAAATATGCCAGATCTTACAAATTGGTGTGATAAACAAATGGTCATCTGGATTATCTGGATCCTGCAATGACGTTTGGGAAAATCAGGCTTGAAACTGGAGGGAAAAAAAATAACTGCAATAGTCTGAAGAAGTGATTTCTTATTATTACTCTCTCACAAAAAATTTGCAGCCAGGTACAAATTAAAAAAACCCATAACCCAAACAAAAAAATAAAACCCACCACAAATCCAAAGCATCTTTCTAGGTGGATAAAAAAAAAAATCCTCAAACGTGTGGTCAGATGGCATTTTCCAGATGAACCTGGAGGTCCTGAAGTCCTTTTAGACCTTTTTGCTCTTTGCTGTGCAATGCCAAATGCAAGACCAGTATAATCAAGCCATCGTTAAAGTGCCAAGACACTCCCTCATAAGATTCTGTGATAAAAAAAAAAAATCAATAATGCTTCAAACTTCTTTATCAGCAACTTCAACTATGACTTTGCCTTGCTGCACAGGAGGAACACTCCCACTTTCCCCCTGCCAGCCCTGCTGTAAATACACTCTGATGCACTTGAGCCAGTCTAGATGGTTACAGAGTGAGCCCGAGCTGCCTGTCCATTTTATTTTATGCCATCCCATGGTCATTAACAGCCAGGGTCAGCAGAGAAGCCATTTAATTGCTCAGTCAAATAATGGATTTCAATTTACTGTTAAGTCAGTGGCATTAAGAAATAATGCTACTTAGTCCATACAACAGAAAATTAAAAAGATGCTCACTTCACAAATGCAGGAGCTGTAAAAATGCAGCAACAAAAGGTTCATCTGAGAATATCAATTATACATACATATCATGCAAAAGACACATAAAAACAAAACCAAAAGGCACATCTATGGGGTTTAAATCTAGAATAGGTTAGGGCAAAATAAGACATGAGACTGGAAGATGCACTGACTGCTTCTGCTACAGTGGCTTTAAAAGAAGAGAGAATTGTACTGGATCTAAGA
The DNA here is from genome assembly GCA_035583235.1 of Hafferia zeledoni. Lineage (NCBI taxonomy): Eukaryota > Metazoa > Chordata > Aves > Passeriformes > Thamnophilidae > Hafferia > Hafferia zeledoni. The sequence goes on along the minus strand of JAWWEV010000034.1, from coordinate 4,297,484 downwards.
TAAAGGTTTAGCCTTTACAATTATAAATTCTTGACTGGGTATTTGATCTATTCTTGTTCAGAAACTTGAAATTTTTCCTTTAAAACACCTGCTGTAAGAGCATCCACCCCAATAATGACTCTGTTGACATTTTTGTACACGTTCCCACAGGACCCACACAGAGGTTGTGAGAAACACACTGAAGATGTAGTCCTGTTGTTCCCAGATTAAATACTGCTGGGCTTATTGGTAATTTTTGACACAAGTCTGCATTATACAATACAGAAAGTAACAGTGATTTTCCTCAGAAAGCAAATAAGGAGGTAATTAATACTGCAAACTGATCTACAGCTAAATGCAAATTAAAAGAAGATTAAAAAAACATTACTAATGGCATTCAGGAAGGTGCAGATGATCCCCAAGAACTGAACATGTAACACAGTTGACTGAAAATTACTTTTCACCAACTGATCATACAGCTTCAGCTAAAATGGGATGTGCGAAGATGCTGCTCAGGGGTTCCTCAGGAGCTTCTCTTTCTGGAAAAGCAACTGTAGCACTGATTAAATGGTCCCAACTGGACAGCCTCACTTCCTGCTATGAAAAGGATGCATATCCAGAAAACACCAGTGTCTCTATATAAGAAATCTCCCCCAAAACAAAACAAAAAACCAAAAAAACCCCCAACAAACCAAGGGGGAAAAAAAAAAAAAAAAGAATTCCCACTACTTCTCAAAAAAGGACAAAATCCTTAAGGAGAGACTATGACATATCATTGCTTGTCTCAGTCAACTCCGTGTCCTTTTAATTTAAATACAAAGTATAACTCACAAAAGTTGGGTGTTTTCTTATTTTTCTTTCTTTTTATTTTGAAAGTATCACATCAGGTCATCACTACTCAGAGTCCACTTTGGGACCATTAAAAGCAGACAAGATAAAACAAGCCAAATTTAGAAGGGTTGCTCATTCTTGGTCTCTCTTTCAAGTATGCACAAGCTACTGAAAAACAATGTCAGGCAGGAAGAAGAACAGCCAAGGAAACCTCGACTTCTACTTCCATTTTCTTAGAAAAACATAACTGCATCAATCCAAACGCAACACTCATTTAAACTTATTCCTTAATGAACTATTCGTTGCAGTGCCTATATTTTACAGAACAAACACTAACCACTTAAGATCTATTGTGTAGTTTCTCTAAATTCCTTTTGCTGATGTTGTGATTTTAAGAACAGCCTATTTAAACCCACCAGAGGAAATTATTTTAATCCTATGAACTCACTCAAAAAAAAATATAATCAGAGAATGGATCTAACACTCAGTTTATCGGAACCCCTTTTCTGGAACTGATTTTTGGGTCTCTGTCACATGCAGCCCAGATTTAACCATGCAGGGAAAGAGCCTCAGCTTGTCTTCATTCTCAAAAAAGCTCTTTAATTCAACTCAATATTTGATGTTGCCAGAACACAGGTTTGACATTTTTAATACAGGACAATTACACTAATTTGTTAACAGCTAAAACCCAAACAATAGATATGCAATTAGTACACAAAGACCTGTCAACAAATAAATTCACACTGTTTCGTCACTTTTTGCAGAACTCTCTTGTGGTCTGGTCTGTTTAGCACCTGCTAAGCCTAAATTCCTCTTAAAAAACTGTCAGCAACCAAGGTACAGATTCATTTTCAATTCTGATCCCTTGCTGCTGTAAGTACAGTTAGGAAAAGAAAGGTCATCCTTCTGGTCCTGCTCGAATTCACATCCACAAAAAATGGTAAGGATTGGTCTGGAGCAGAAGCCAAAAGAATTAAAGCAAGTCCCTGCGAACTTGCCTTGCATGTAACTGCTGCCATCTTAATAAGGTGAGAGCAGCTCGAAATCCCAGGCAGCTTCAGAGGCTGCAGCCCAGTCCCTGCCATATGGAGACAGCCTGGAATCTGTCAGGTTCACTTACGGAATTTTAGCTTTGGGGACTCACTCAGGCAAGCTAGAGCAGAATAAACAGGATGCTGTTGAGATCTGGAGGCTAATGCTGGTACAGGCTGGACTACTGAACCAAAAAAACCAGCTTTAAATAAACATGTGGTAACAAGAAAAATTAACAATAATTAAAGGTGTATAGGCACAAAAGCAGCTATACGGGGTTTTACTGGGCTCTGAAAGATGCTGTTCTTTGAGTACAGGAACCAGCCAAACTTTCCACTTCTTTCCATTATTCCTAATATAGGATGATATAATGGCAACATTTAATGCTTTATATCAGCTTTAAGTATCAATCATTTAAAATAGCCTACTTAAACATTGTGCCTAATTATACAACTTTCTTCATAAGTGCTCAAGGAAACATAACACAGGAAGCAATGTCATGTTCATACAATCTCCGTGCAAACCCAAGCTGCTGTTTCATGCTCCAGCAGGAGATGAAAATCTGGGGTCTCCAAAGCTATCAAATTCTGCTCTGATGGATGGGGATAAGATAGACTTTGTTGTGCTCTGGGTAAAAGCCAGAATGTTAAATGTAATCTTCTGCACATGCTTTTACTGATATTCAGCACAAAAATAAGCCTTATCCATTTTTATTAGTTGGTCTGAGCCAGAACCAATTCTTTTGATGTAACCTAGCTTATAAAATGCAGCACTATAAGCAAGGGAAGTTTTAAAATGCTTCATAGACTTTATCCATTATATTAATGGGTTTCAAATTGCAATCTGTGGAGCACTTTCTGGTGCTGATCCACAGGCAGCTGGCCAGTCACCTGGAGCTGGCTCCTCTCCTTGTTCCCCTCTCTTTATTCCCTGGAAAAAGCAGAGCTGAAAACAGGCAAACAAAAAAAAAAAGACATAATGGCATTTTTCATGCTATTTTTCTAGATAAACACTTACAGTCCTTGCCACATGCCCATCCTGAGAGGAAAGGACTGTGCAGTTAGGAAAGGCAACACAGCTTGCTGGCACTGCATGCAGTGGATTGTACCAGCCAGGAGAGAGGCAAGGACCAGAACAAGAGAAAGGACTCATTTTACTATAGAATTAATTAGATTAAACTTGAAAGTGAATTGTTAAAATAGCTCATCTTTCAGCATTCCCCTATTTTCAGCCAACAAGCTGAATTTTACCTCATCCCCCAACAACATGAACTGGCACAGCATTGCTATTTCCAGAATGATTTCCAGTTTAAATCACTTCTTTTAAGAATATAGTGAGAAATATTCTTCAGAAATGACATCTTTCACTGCAAAGCCCATGTCTTTGAATACTGTAAGGGTCACCTACAGATTCATCCAGGGAATTCAAGTTATCTCTTTATACAAAGTAAGCAAAGAAAGCTGCACTGACCTGGGTCACCAGGGTATGAAAGGCTTCTGGGAGCCTAATCAGTAAATCATAATTAACAAGATATCTGTATTTACCAAATCATTTTAAAAAATTGTTTCTACACTACTAGCCTTCCATTTAAATTGTTTCTTATTTTCAGATATGTATTTTCCCTGTATTTTAGCCGGTTTTCCCCAGCTCAATCACTTTACCTTGACAGAGAAATATTGCCTCTATAGCAGATTTTGGAAGCTGTGGAATCCCACCAGTAAGTCAAAACTATTGGTAGAGTATTGCCTAATAGTGAACAGATCCAACAGCTATAATAATGTAAGCAGCTCAGTTTAAATTTAGATTTCAGAAACATCTGCAAATGGCCCTAATTTGTGCTTTACTGTACAGCCTAATAAAGCCTAAGACCTTTATAAAGATTTACTATGCATGATGATTAAAAATCCTTGTTTTCCAATGAAACAATTTCCTGCTTAACTTTAGGGTCTTTCTCAGCCCAGAAGTTAATTCTTTTTAGGAAGGTGAAACCTCTCACGTATGCCTCATTCAGACATAAGAACAAATGACTTCTATCTTACCACATCTTTCACCTAAACTTATTTAGATCATACTATTCATTGTAATAGGCCACTTTTTTTTTTTTACCAGTAATAACTTTTAAATAATTTTAAAATATACTCTAAAGTACTTTTCGTCCATTTGTGAAAATACCTTCAGATTGTAACTTCTCTTAAAGATCAAAAATACATTTTTGCCAAATCTCAAGAGTTGGTTTTTTTTAAGAAATCTTCATAGATGATGACATACATTGGTCATAAAAGCACTACAAAAGAGTAAACCTGTTACTAGCAACAGCTTTAAAAAATTTCTTCGAAAAAAACAGCTTTTAGTTGTCACTTCATATCATCCTGCAGAAACCAGTAGGACATTAGTGGTCTTTCATCCTCACTTCAACAGGTAGTAAGTCATGATACCCAAATACCTGTCTTTTGCCTAGAATTTCTCACATGGAGGTGGGAAAAACCATAAGCAGATGTAGCATCTCCCTTGATCATGTCATGACAAGTTTTATGAAATGTGTCAGAAACCCATGACCAGGCAGAAAATCAAGAGAAGTCCTGAGACAGATACACATTGAAGAGAACAATTTTGCTACAGATGTATCATCGATGATCTACCACTGCCCCAACTCAGATCTTTATTCTCAATATTAAATAAAATTTATAAAGTATTTAACTTTCAATAGGACAGGTTCACTGTCTAGAACTGTATTTTTACTCCATCATTAAACATTTTATTGCTAGTCCTAAGAGCATCTTTATTCACAACCAAACACATTAAAGAGTAACTCTTCTCTTTTACATGATGTTTAATTTTTGAGCAAAAATGGATAAACTACTCAGTGACTGGAGACTGATGAAGTTAAACTATTACTACCATTAAATTAAAAAAATAACAGCAAAAAAATCCAAAACAAAGCCAAAAACAAACCAAAAAAACCCAACAGACTAGAGTCAGTGATCTACCTTGTAATTATTCCGCTATACCTTAATCTTTATCTCCATACCTTTTCTGCAGCCTTCATGTTTGGCTTCCATTTTTTAATTCAGTAACTATAAAGTCTCCACCTTCATAATTTATTGGAGTATCTCAGTCTGGAGAATCCATGGGTGTGTTCTGTCAAGTACCCTGATTTCAAAGCAGTATGGAAATGATGGGCAAAATCTGGAGGGTGAACATGGCAGCAGTGATGGGGCTGATCACTATTTTTCCAGAAAGATCCTGTAGGACATCAGAACATTGCAAGTCAAAATGTATTTTAAAAATAGTTCTCTTTCTGGATTAAAAGAGAATGAAAAGGTCCACAAGAGACCTACAGATGCTACAATGATAATAAACATACACAGATGACTTGAGTTTGGATGTTTAAGGGGTTTTGTATAAAGGTATGGAAAAATAAAAAATAATTGTCTCCTTTTTTCAAGACTTGTAAGCAAGTCTTCTGGCATACTGTCAACCATTTGAATCAAAATACCTTTCAAGCTAGATTTAAAATTAAGGTAGGTCACACAGGATCCTTTTCAGTTCATTTGCAAAATGCATACTCTTTTATGTACGTCTGATGATAAAAAGCAGGGTACTGAAGACAGGATATTTTCATTCTTTTTATTGTTCCACAGTATGTTCAAAGGATCTGTCAAGCATTTTTGCTGGATGTGCTTAATCCTAGAGCTTTCAGACACAGCTTGTTACCTTCTTTCCACTTCAACAGAGTTTCCTGATGTATTTATGAGGCTGAGACTAAACTAGGTCTGCTTGGAAAAGGTAAAACCTAGGGAAAAAATGATTTTAACCTAGTTAGAAGTGGTTAACAGGGATTCAGCCTAAGTTTCATGCTGTTGGGACAACCAGAGTGGCAAAGAGACAAGCTCTATACAACATGTATCTAAAGCACAAGTAGCATGTGAAGTTTTAATTACAAATATTGCCAAATTTTATAAAGAGTAACCTTCTCATAGACTAGATTATAAATGTGTGTTTTGCTATTAAGACACTGGTCTGAATGCAATTCAGATTATTGTTGGCACATGGCATTGCAAACTTATTTAATGATCTCAATCTGGTTTTGTTGAGGGGATGGGTATCTTTTACTCCAGAGACTCAACACTGACGTTGACAGCTGCAGCATTTATGAGCCTTAATTTTCAAATAATAATATTGCTTGTAATTTTGAACTTTGAAAGCGGGAAAACTCAAGATTTTTGGGTTTTTAAAAGCAAGCTTAAAATCCTTTCCTTCCTGACAACTGCACACAACAATGAGAAATGAACCTGCTTCTCAATTAGTGCTCTTTTACAGAGCACTGCTGTGTCATTAGTTTAGTATTTTATTGAACTACTTATATATATGATTTTAAGTGGTTCCTGCTGGTTTTAGTAATATAAAAGATGTCTTTCTATTCCAAGAGTTGTCTGGAAAAGTTATAAAGAGAAGGTCATTTGTAAGAAGAACACAAGGCATCACAAGTGCAGCATTTCTGTCTCAGACTCCCGTTCTGTAGGTTTCTGTTTCACATGTTTGTTTTTCCTGGCTGCTGAACAGACATCAAGCGTATTCCATCATTTACAGGAAGAGCACAAGAAAATCTCTTCAATGACAACTCAAGTGTGCTACATTTTCTCCATTTTACAGCAAACCAGGAAAAAACCCCAAACCCTTCTTCCTCAATTTTCACTAGACCTGAAGTTATTGAATCATTCAGCATTCAGCTCTCGCACTGATGTAACATCAGTCAGAGCCACTCGAGTGCAGTTCCTTCCCTGCCCTGGCTCTTCCCTTCCCAGGGCTCATGCCCGGGGGATTCAGGAGCAGCCTGACCCACTCCACTCCTTCAAGAGCAACTACCAAAGCAGGATTGGAAACAGAGGTGGTGGGCCCATTCCTCAACCAAATTGCAAATGATGGTTCCCAGAGTTGGTCACCCACCTTAAGCATGTGCCAGGTCTGATGAGAAGCCTTAATTTTGTAAAAAAATAAATGATGTTACACTCATTTCAAAGATGGGAAGTGAGGCATGCAGAGGTTTCACAGTTTGTCCAAGGCCACATGGCAAAGCAGCATCCAGTCATACTCATTTACAGACATTTAACTGAAAATCTTAGTCCAGACATTTGGCAATACCATAGAAACAACATTAGCACTTCAGAAAGTTCAACCCCATAAGTACTCTAAATATTAAAGAAAGACTTCAAAAGTTACTAAAAATACTTTAAAACAGGCTAAGTTGTGGAATGCTATTTTCAGCTTCCCAAGATTTTTATCCCTTAGGACTTGCTTTAGCATTTCTGAAATCCTAAAAAGGATTTGTAAGTGTACCAATTCTCATCCACTTTGTCTGATGGTGTATGCTACCCACAGGACAGAAATAACATTCAGGCTGGTTTTATTTTATGTTTCTGCAGTAGAGCAACATGAAAAATAATAGATTATTTGAGAACAAAGATATTCTTTCTTTTCCTTCAAAGAAGGTCATAAAAGTGTGGAACAAGTGAAGGGCTCTAGAATTGTCAGCGTGATTTGGGCACCAATCTTAGAACACACCTTGTCTCTTCTCCTTGAAGAAACAGATTATATTGGTTACCTACATATCCATCATGCATGTTGTGAAGATTAAAATTCTGCTATTTTTTCTTTCTATTTTTACATATACTCCAAACTCACTGTTCTCTCTCCCCAGAAGAAATTTTATCTTGCACACAAACGGTTTAAGAACTTTCTTCAGTGAAAGCTCAGTAATGCACACCAGCCTATTCCATTCTATTTAAATTCATATCTCCAGTATATCAAGTTAAATAGTTGCTGAGAATACAATAAAACAGAACATCAGATGTAGATCTCTAAGCATACTCCTTAAAACTGCATTTTGGACTGCCTGAATAAACAAACAGGATCATCTGTAGCAACTTCTGTGTGTCTGTACTTCAAAGCAGCAAAAACAAAAGTCACAGGAATGGATATTTTAAATTCTACCTCATCTTCCCCACTTCAGAGCCATAAGCTACAGCCAGCAGTTGAGAGTTAAAAGAGCAAAAAAAGATGCTCTCAACCTCTATGAGTGTGTGGAAGTATATCCACTTTACTATGTTCATGCTCCATGTCAAACATCCCCCTTTAAAAGAATTTCATACCACGCATTGCATTCAAAATTGCAAATATAAAGTATATCTGATAACATTTAATGGCCTCTAGGTATAATCAGCATAAAACCAGCATAAAAGAGACTCAATATGAATATGAAATGTTTAAACCAAGTGTGATGGAACCTCATGGGGAATTCTGCCACACAGGCTGTCCTTTCTTCTAGGAGGTCCTTCACTGTCCTTGTAGGGGGTACAGAGAAATGATGTGGAAAAAAAAGAAACCCAGAGCATCAGTGTTCTGCAGCAGTGTTTAACCACTGCTCCAATGAAGGCAGCTTTGATCACTGCTGAGGGAAAAGCAATGACCTGTCCTTTCAGGAGAGCGTTGTCTCCTTTGATCTGTGCGTTGCACTCATTTAAACTGAGTTCCAAGTGTTACTGTCTTATTTAATACCGAGTTATAAAAATATCACATAAACAGATAAAAATTCATGACACTCACAAATCCCAATCCAGTTATTTTATACTGTAGCTGGCTGGGAACTTTGAAAGATGTCAGAAGTTGGTTCTAATGTACTACAAAATCTGTAGTAGTAAGTGCTTTAGATATCAGCTAAATATAACCATGCTATTTATCTCTTACTGACACACTAAATAGCACATCTGCCAAGGCAAAGGCACAAGTGCTCAATTGTCATTTCTGTATTTGTCCCAGGATAACATTAGCTATCCATGGAAATGATAGGTATGATACACAGCTACATTTGAATACATAAAAAGCAGAGACTGTATCAGAATCATCTGCAGCACAACTTTGGTAAGTTATGGAAGATCACGCCACTCCCAGTTGATTAATTTATGTCCATTAAGGACTAGAGTAAAATCTGCCTATTTATTTCAGTTCAGTAAGTTGGTAAGAATAATTTTAGGTTTTGCAGACCTGGGATAAAATTCCAGAATAGATAAATTAACTCTTCCTCCTCAAAGTGCAAGACAAAAGGCATCCCCCTGGACAAGACTTGGGACAATTAAAAATAATGATCACTGATATCAAAGATAAATAATCCAAAACATAAACTCATTCTTAAAAATAAAAATTCCTTTAACATTTCATGACCTACAGCTATCACAAATAATGGGACTTCAGACAATTATTCAAATTTTCCTAAAATTCACATTCTTTAGACCTCTGAGGACTATCCTACTTAAAATTGAGAAGATTTAAGATTCCAAATTCAGATTCTAAATTTAAGAGAGGTCTAAATTTTTCCATCACTCGAAGCTGTGTTCATCCCCAGTCTAAAATCCCCAAAGTGATCTTTCCAGAAGACATTACGCGTTTCTTCTCCTTAGCATGGATCTAGGATTACATTTACATCTACATGGTAGATCTAGTGAAGAAGTGATTCTCTGATTCTAAGTGATGGGAAGCTGCCCAATAAATTTATCCTGATTATTTTAAGAACAGATCAAAATGCCGTTATAGTTCCACCTAAATTACTTATTCCTCTTTTTCACCAGGCTGAGCTCCCAGTTTTTACGCTGCATTCAGTCAAGATAGAACGCTCCCCATGTGACACTCAACAAAACTGAGTTAGCTTTCTCCTACACCAATTCCTTGTCACTTTAAGGTTGCCACCTGGAAATAAACTCTTGGAATCACTGCATATTAATATCTACAATTTCCAAGCTCTTCTTCATGCTAGAACTAGTAAGAATTCTTCTCTTTCCCATTTAGTCACATTTACATTTTCTATGATGATCCAGGGATTTATTTCAACATCTAAAAGGTTAATCTTTTAAATTTGTTAGTATGTTAAAATTCAGGACTGCTAGAAATAAGTTCCTCCGTAAATTTGCTTGAACTTGCCTTTTGTTTTCAGTAGTTGCTTCATTGCTCCTATTTGGTATTGGGACACTTCTAGACAAGCAAGAATTTTATGCATCTTTAGCATCAGAAAATTTAAAACTGTGTTCTGTAATGTAAGTTACATTTTTGATGTTGTGGCTCTCACCTTGTGAAATCATTTATTGCACAGCAACTCTGCTATCATTTTGGGGCCCAAACAGAGAAAAGACAGACTTCCCCACTCAGTTCATAGGTACCACCAGCAAATGAAATTGCTCATTTGGACTAAAAGAGTTCAAACCCAGCAATGTTTTATGAACTCTCTGAAGACTGAAAAAGAACAAAACAAAAGGTCTTACCTGCCACAATTTAATAAAGCATTGATAGCATTATTATGTAGCAATTTCCACAACTGAGCATATATTTTCAGTATTTAATCTCATCATAACTGTCTTAACAACACCAAGACCAATAGAGGAAGGTATTGCTAACTGAAAGCAATAAGTAAAATCTGCGCTACTCCTGATCATTTTGCCTCTGTCAATGCCAAGACCATAAGGTGGAACAAAAGGAATGAACTTCAAAGGTTTCACTTGAAAATCCAAATTGTTCTAACATTTTGAGGTGGCTAAAAAGACTCTAAAATCGGGTAAGTACAGTTCAAATGTAATTAATGGCTTTAAGTACTGCGATTCCTCTGACCTACAGACTCACACCTGATTTGGAAAAGGAGCTGGAAGTATGGTAGATTGTTTTAGAAGACCAGTAAAGCCTTGTTGGGTACCTGTACTTCGTGTGACTTTGATTTTGGAAAACTGTAGGTTCCACTGTTAGCAAATTCACATTTCAAAAATACCCTGAGTTCAGGATTGCTGCCCCTTCAATACTTGAGGAAGCAAATTTAGCCATAAGTAATGAAAGGAAAACACCTTACCACTTTCCCCCCAGTCACCCTCAGCATCTTGCTCCATCAGAAAGGGTCAAATCCTTGAGGCACTCAGCCCACTGGCACATCATGCCTGGGGATTTCTAGATGAATGACGTGTATTTGTGTTTACAGCCTTTCAGCAGAGTGCTCACTGTTTACTCTGGAATTAAGCCAGGGCCATAAAACTAGTGAGACATCAATGTAACATTTGTGCTTAAGTGACTCTGCATTAGTTATGAAAACTCAGCAACCAGTTTTAAGCTGATTTTGACAATCATGGTCTGTAACTAATCAGCACCTACAATACTAGTTCCTGTGAGAAGACTGAGAATTTCTAGGTCTAAGGACTTCAGAATTTCATTATTTGACTTTCAAAAGTATCTCAACTAATAAAGGTAATGGAGTTCAAGCATAATGTTCCTAGTTCTGGGCATATCACTATTTTGAAATCAGGTTGGTTTTTGGTTTGGTTTTTTTTTTTTTTTGGTTGGTTTGTTTTTGTTTTTAATGTCATACTTACAAAATTATGAAATGTAAATGAAGTTACTTGGTCTACAGGACACAGGAGGAGCCCAAGGCAGTGCTAATGCTGCTTTCTAAAGGACCAACTCAGCAAATAAGAATGCAAGGTTTGTCTAATGTTCATGCATTTGGCTTTGTTAAGAGATCACTGCCATTATTACCTACTTGTTCAATCAATATGTGATTTGCTGCAACTCAAGTAGGAATATTTGAGTCGAAAGTTTCTGAAAGGTGTCAGGACTCTTTCTGCTCCTCCACTTGCCTCCATCAGAACTCTTTCAGAGCAGGTAGTATGAACTGCCACATGTTAAGTTAAAAAAAAAAATCATCTATTTTAGAATGCTTTTTCTTCTTTTTCTTTGATGCTCTCTATTGTGAAACTTTTATAATGTTGATCATAGAGAACTCCTTTCTTCAAAGCTAATAATATCATGGAATTGATAGCAGAAGCTAGAACTCTGGGCTTGAGAAATGTCCTAAAGAGTGCACTGAGCATTTTGTGCTTTCCACTTTGAAAAGTTTCTGTGCATCATCTGTCACAGCCAACAGAGCCCCTGATTGCATTTTTCACCACAAGGAAGTTAACAGGCCTGGCATGGAAACAGGTCTCCACATGGAGCTCTGTAACATGATACACAAGTTGTCTCAGTCTATATTCATTTTTTAAAACATACAGGTAGAAACACCATGGGTTTCATTATGTGGAATAACCAGGTGTCAGATGGAAGCAAGTCTCCCATAAAATATAAAGTATGGTCTGAGGTTTCACAAACTCCTAGGCTGTTTTAACTGAAGGTAGGGCTAGAATCTAAATTTTAAGTGGATACCTAAACCCTTCATGTAAATATATGCGTTTTGAAGTGATACATGTTTGTATTGAATCCAACTACATTGTTACTCTAAGTATAATATTCCTGAAATGCCTTTACAAAGCCAGCTGGAAACCTTGACATTTCATCCATATTGTTATTTATATACATATTTACTGCTGCCACCTGCTTGTAACTTGGCTCATACCATGAAGCACTACATTTCCCTTGTTTCATTATACTTTGACATTTCACTATAACTGCATAGCTGCCCATTTCTCAGTTTCCAATTGCTCTGCAGCCACTCTTGAATTATATTGGCTTAGTAATAGAATAAAGATCTTTCTCCGTGGTAGCACTAACCTCCTTTTTTTCATACCCAGATGGTACAAATCGCTGCTGGCACATGTAACAATTATAGCACAGCTTCTGCTGCTTAAATGAACCCCCATAAACCCCACAGAGCTAGATTAGATTAGGGAATTGGGAGGTGAGGAGGAGGTCTGGCCAGTGGTCTCAGCTGAAAGGATAAGGATTTGGTACAGGCTGTGCATGGCAGTGATGGAGTACAGATCAGGCTCACCGTGTAATGCTCCCTGAGCCTGTTCCTATGGAAAAAGAGGGGAAATTAGCTAATAAAGGCAATAAACCTAATTCCATAATCAGTACCACAGCACTCATTTTTACTATTAATCAAATAACTGGGTTATTTATCTGATGACTCAGGAAAATGACACTTCCCAAGGAATACTGCTGGAAACAGCAGTCACCAGGAGGCACTCAGACTCATTACTCAAATTTACCTGTGTTCTGGCTCCACTCAGACTATCTAGTGAATCAACCAGCTCTTTGATATTTCTGATGGAGACTGATGACCCCAATCCATACCCTCAGACATATAAATTTAAAAATACGTATAAAGTTTAAAAATATATATAAAAATACATATAAATTTCCAGCTCCTCTGTGCCTGCCTCTGAGCAGGAACATCAGCAGCTGAGCACAGTGGAAAGGGATTCACTGGAGAGGCCCTGGAAGAACACTGAACTAGGCTGGTTTGGAGAAGGAAAACAACTCACTCTGGGCCAATCTAACTTGACAGACAAAAAGTGTTTCTATGTTGTCAGTCCAAGAGTTTGTCATGAGCCATTTTGAAGGAAATCTACAGCATGAAAAGCTTCACATGTGACATAAATCTCTCATGTGTTTCAAAGTTATGCTGCTATAAATTTAATACAAGCTAGAACACAACCTAGCATACATATGTTTATAATTAATTTTAAGGAACATCCTCTAGGCATTCAGTATCTAAAAGATACTAAAATTGAGGGGGAAAATACATGAAACAAGGATAATCAACATATTAATAATTATTGTACAATTATGGGCCCTTGGCATTCATATAAGTAACAAAAAAAAATAATTTAACATATTTCTATGAAAACATCTGCTCTCCCTATTCTTCAACTCTCAGGTTTAAAGTGCAAAATCATGTCTCATATTGTACCTCTAAATCAAACACAATACGGTAACTTAGAGAAATGCTTTCTTTTTGTTAAAATTCATTTAGGATTATACTAAAAGGACTGGAACTACATGTGAAGTGCTGACTTTACTGTTGTTCTGATGAAACCACACCTCAGGACAGAACAGGAAAAGGCGAAGACTATTCATTCTCACAAGGTACTAACAGGAAAACAAAGCATACAAAGCTCAAATTGAAGAAAATATTCAGTCTGTAGAACTCATTTGTGTCTTAACTGGGAATGAGCAAACTCAGACTCATTACACCTTCATCAAAATTAGCAAGAGAGGCTTATTATTTCAGCCTTCTTCAGAAATGGGCTGACCAGGAGAACACCCGACTTTGGGTTTGTCTTTGATCCGAAAGGGTTTACTTGTCTCTCTGAAGTGTTCAGCACATCTGTGACAACACCTCTCTCTCCCCCCCTTTTTTTGCTTTTGAACCAGAGAAAATTTAAGACAACTGTATTCCCGTAAGGCTTTTCAAACACTGAAGTGAAGACAGAGCTGAACTTCTAAATTTCAAAATGAAAAGCAGACTTTATCTTCAGTCAAAGTAGTTGTAGTTATATTATCTGTCTGATTCAATAAACTGGCATTTTGCACAATTCTCCTACATTCTGTTCCTGTTTATAGAACCCCATATATGTGGCAAATTCAGCCACAATGAAATATTGTGACTGTGCTCCCTCCTGTAACACCACAACCTTCTGTGGTACCAGGGCCTGAGGTTCTCCCCACCACTTCTGACAAGCCATTTAGCCAATCTTTGCACACTTTTTACTCATGTTAACATACTTGTTCCTCATTCTATTTACCTTATAACACTCAAGTATTAGAAAAAGAAATAATCAGATTAGGAGACCAAAGCAGAAAAAATAACACGTGTATGGGAGAAATTAGAAGCAACAGCAGGAAAAAAAGAAAGGATGAAATTAAAACACAGGAAAAACAATGTTATGTTTAAGGAACAGCAAATGACATATTAAGTCTTGGCCTCACTTAATGTGACTTTGCATTTCAATTAAATACCAGGGAGATATGAATATATATGAGCATGATAATCACTGAATTAACTGATGAATGTGTTTCTGATAATTACACTTACAAAAAAAAAAACAAAAACCAAACCTGCATGAAACTGTTGCTAAACTTTATGGAGTAAGATAATTTTAAAGGAATAATATCTTTTTAATTATTTTAATTTTTATTTCCCAAGAGCAATTTTCAGTTTAACTTCATAAAACAAACAAACAAAAATGCATTTCTGTTCCTTCCAACACAGACCTTGCATTTTGAAAAAACTATACAAAAGACACAAAGTCAAATTACACTTGAAGAACAACATAAGAATTTAATTGATGTAAAAAATATCAATTTTCAAACAAGTTATGTTTTTCTTACACTTGCCAAATAACACTCATACAGTGGAAACAAAACTTTTAGACCATCAGCTAACTTTCCCACTGTAGTCTGACTGTCAAAAGCCGATGTGAAATTCAAAAAAGGCAGCTAACACATGTTTTTGGGACCACCTAAACTACTACAAAAATCTCATTGGATAAGTCAAACCATAGAAACACTTTATATATATGTATATACAGTTATTCATAGTAACAATCGACATAATGGCAACATCAAAAAGAATCTCTCAAATTACGAAAAATCTCAATAAAACTGCTATTTTACCCCTGGAGCTAACTGCTAACAGAACAGAAATAGAAATCCATGCTAAAAATAAAATTCAACTACCATTATGTGCCTTAGAACATAAAAACATGAAATGATGAATTCTTTTAATCCATCTTTGCATGAGAACAAATACGACACAGTCCATGGTAAGCCCACTACCCAAACAGACTGTCTTTGCCAACAGCTACACCTGGTTGCAAACACCACCACTGAGTATTCACTAGCATAAGGTAATAGCAATTCTTATAAAGCATCATACACTGGTCATCAGGTCCCTGCTCCTGACAAACCACATCTTCCCTTGCCACATACACTCCCTTATTTATTGAAGTTTGCCAGTACAACAAGCGTGTGGCATGTCTTCTATGAGCGATCAAGTCTTACAATCCCTATTGACAAGGCGGACAACAATCCACTCTCGTAAAAGATTCATGACACAACTTCGCACTTTCTACTGCTTGCTCTCTCATAAAACCAGTGCAAATCCCATCAAAAATTTAGCAGAACCCCTGCCTCATCTGTTTAGGCCTGAAGCTAGTTGCAGGGACAACTCATTAGGGACAAGCTCATTAAAACCAGCCCTGGAGCAAAAGCAGTTTGCGAGTCTCCTCATTTTTATTCACTTGCACCTCGACATTGCAGTTCCTTGTGGTTCCCAGATGCCGAGCTTCTAAGGATTTGATACAATAAGCAGGGCCATTCCCAAACTCAGCTCCACCCAGGGTTCCACAGATGCAGCGCCTTCTGTACTCCAAAGCTAAAAGAGTTCTGGTCATTTGGAAGGCTTAGATGGTTCTGTACGGGCAGGCAGCAGCAGAAAACCTGGAGGATTCTCTTCTGAGTGCATGAGCAAAAGGGACCTGTGAGTAACTATCAAACACTCTAAAATCCAAAGAGAAATCAAGATGTTCAGAGCTAAGGATAGCAGATACACACCCTCAAATATTCAGTCATGGAAGAGTGTATTGGATTTTGTTTGGTATTTTTAGCACTTGAGGCATCTAAAATACACAATAAAAAATAAAATTTAAAAAATGGGATAAGGGGGAAAAACAAGAAAAAAAAAATCAAAGACTTCCTTTCACATGCATAATAACTACTGTTGAAATAAAGTCAGGGGGTTTTCATGCTCTTTACCTTTTCTTTAATTTCCTAAAGTCTGCAAGTAAAACAATCCTTACTTTTGCCATGAAAACCAGCTGGGAAACCTTACTAATATTTTCTAAATTAGATGCCTTAAGTTAGGCATGGGAATAAATAGCCCAATTTCAAATACAACAAAATTTGAAAATCATGCTTATCCACAGTTCTGAAGGTTGACGATCCAAATATCCTGAGGTGATTGCAAGAGCCTTCTTTCTTCTGTCATATGCAAAGAGAACTATAAAGGTCTGCAAAGAGTGGATTTCCACTCCCAGATCTGTGATGACAAAAGCTTGTGAGTGTTGCACAGGAATAGGTTTGTGAATTTGTATACCAGAAGGAGAAAAGTCTCACAGAGACACACAGACTCCAAAGTCAACTGATAAAACTGGTCTTAGAAGAGCTTAATTCTAACATTACTGTCATGTGTTTGGTAAAATTATTCAGACATCGATACGTGTCTGGATGACACATTACACTTTTGAGAAGAGACTTCCTGAATTTTGGGGTAGAACTATCTGGACAAGAAGTGTGGTTCAGTCATTCCACAGATCATCAGTTGAAAACCAACCAAACTCTACTCCTCCAGTTAAGCAGTGAATCCAAGGATGTAAACAACGGTCAGAGTGAAGAATCCCCTCATAACACTACAAACCCAGAGGAGTGCCTTAAAACTTCTGTTTTTGCAGGCATGTTAATATTGAACCCTGTATCTCTACCTTGTACTCTACACACAGCCCTGCACGCAGGAGACATTCTTACTCTTGTGAAGCTCATTCTCTGCTCATTTTATGACAGTGTGTAACAGTCTCATGGACAGTCTTCAGCCCAACACCCAAGGCAGCACAGCATCAAGGCCCACAGCATTTTTCAAAGTCAAAATTAAAAAAAAAATACAATTTTGCTTTCTATACTTCTGTACAAACTATGCAGCTGGAGTCAAAAGCACTTACTTAAGCTGAAAGAATTAATTATTTGGAAGATCACTGGCCAAACTGTCAAACACTATGAAGTCTGACATGGACAATTTTTCATTATTGCCACGAAAACTGTTGCACCAATATAATTACTCTGCCACATTGTCAGGTGCAAGCAGCACACAGCACCTCAAGCAACACAGGTAAATTGATGGGGTGTGAAGGTGGTTTTGTGCACAGACTGTTGCTTGAGTGCTCAATATACAGCATTACGTACTCAGCATTGACACCACCCCTGGAAAAGACCAACAGTCCTGGGCATAATTCTCAGCTGTGGGTTCAGCAAATGAGCCTTACTTTGCACTAAAATGGAGAAGGGCCATTTAATGGTAGTTCAAGCAGCAACTTAGGAAAAAAACCCCAGCTGCTTTTTAAAATGCATTTTTAGAGAAAGTCTGTCTCTCCACTCAACAGGCTTCAACTACAGCGCATTCTGGAGTATGAGGCACCCACAGCACTACAATAAAGTCTTGGTTGAGAAAAACCATTGCCCATGTTTTGCTCTGTGTTTCCTCTGCCTCCCTGCACAAAGGATGAAAACTGCAATACCATCAACACCCAGCAAATAAGGAAGTTCAACTTCTCTAAAACACAAGAACTTAATGAGTCAGCTATTTAAAACATGTAACAAGCTATACCCCCCCCCCCCCCCCCCCCAATTACTTTATCTAATTCACTAGCACAAGCTTTCAGCATTTTGAAAACATTAAAATGGCCTCATTTATTGTTCTGTTAGTTTTTTGTGTCTCCATTAAAAAGTTACCTAAAGGCTGAGAACTTACATGTCTCATGAAACTTACTGCAGATATGGAAATTTCACAAAGCATTAATTTGTAAAGAAGACAATGACAATACAAATGCATCTAGAGTGAGAACAGCAAGGTAACTTTTCTCCTTTAAATGCCAATAAAATTTATCAGAAGAGAAGCTTAGCAACACAAGGACTAAAATTCAAATGCTTTAAAATATAAATATGTATTTAATAGCAATAGCTTTTTGATTTTTAGACAAATATTGTAAAGCTTTATTTAATCTTCCTTGTAGCTTTTCAAAGGCACCTCAGATATAATGCAGCTTTTAAATTTAAGTCTAAAGTCTAAGAGAAGTGGAATACAACTCATTACCACATTACCTCTATCTTTTTCCTAAACTATTTTCTTAGAAAAACAAGTAATTTCTCAGCTTCCAACTAAACTATAAAATATAAGCAAATTCAATGCAGAGCATTTGGAAAGGATGTGAATGCATCATATTTGTCACTTACTGTGTGGGGGAAAACCTGAAAACAAATAGCTATGGAAAGGTTTCATTGCTGAAATACTGAGTGTTAATAGCATAATATCAATAAAACTGAAAGATGTAAACAGGTAATTTGGATTAAGCATTTGGATTACTTGTCATTAGTTATTAAGTATTGTTCCAGATGAACTTGCTCTAAGGTACCAACATATTTACAAATATCATGACTTCTGTTCCTGTAGATACTGGGAACACACCAATGTCATTAGAGAAGAATTTAGTGCAGGACCTCTAAGCAAAACTGCAATGACTTCATTGAGCTTCATTACTAACACAACTTTCCCTTATTAAAAATTCCAAACAAATAGGTGCTTCACACTAAGTCTACTTCTAAAATTGCTTTCTTTTTATTCCCAGGGATACATCAAGAGCTGAGGGAGAATTCATGCAGTATAGATCAGTCAGGCATTGACAGCACATCACACTTTGACAAGCTGCTTGGCTCTGTTTAAAGTCTAAGTTAGGCCTTGGCCCATCAAGGCCATGGCTATTGAATTATTGACAGCCTCTCGCTGTGGAGCAAAGGGAAGGAGTGCGATCGCCTCAGCTCAGTGAAGATGAAATGGAAACCCTCTCTGAAGCTTCCTTTAGCACGTTAAAGGAGTCTTAATGGTCTTGTTTAAAATTCTGTAAGAGAATACATTAGACTGATTATATTTTCACCAGCTAAACAAAAAGTTTGGGATGCTGGAAGATTATAAATGAGAGGAAAACTACATGAAGGATAATTTCATCTACACCAAGAGGCTGACTTACATCAAATCATCCAGCTTTACACACTTAATTTTCACCATCCTGTACACTTACACCGTGTGCAGCCAAGGGTTAACAATAATGCAGAGGTTCATCATCCTAAAATACTGGCTTTTATAATAGTTACTTTCTGTTGATATCATTAAGGCAATGGCTGGTCCATGTTTACAGCCTACCAACCCCTATAGTCCTGTATCTCTGTTCCTTTCTGGCTATTAAAAGGACACTAAGGAAGTCAGTAAGGAACTGGCCACCCAACATCTGGATGCTTTGTTTTTTTCCCAACAGAACTCTTGTACAGAGTAAACCACCATCCTTCCACAACTAGCTGATTAATATTAATAATCCTCATCTTCTTACATAATCTCTTTTCTTCTTCAAATTTATACCTGCCAAGCTCTACTTGTATTTTAATAGCTGATGTCAGACAAGCAACACGCAGAAAGTTCCATCTCAGGACTATAATTTTAAATACAATGAGACTCACATCAACTGTCGCACAGACATGCGGAAAATTATTCCACATGGACTCCTAAAGTGCATCCTAAAAGCTTCAAATAAGGAGTCTGTTTTTGAAAGAATTTAAATTGATGATCAGGGAGCAGGGGGGAGGTGGCGGTGGCGGGGAGGGGTGTTAAGCAATTTGTCTATTGTGACCCTATCCTCATTTCTCCAGCATCACTTCCAATATGCTGCCTCCTGTCAAATCAACAAAGAGAGCCAAACAGCACATCTAAATTTGTGTTCATTTGCCTTCTGCAGGATTATCTTTGCCACGTCAAGCATTATAAGTAAATCAAAGATGCTTCTCAGGGGCTGCAAGAGTGGGGCTAATCTCCAGACAAATATTTAGAAGGCAGCTTAGCCTGTTCTGGCTTTAATCGTTTCCAACTGATTTGACTTATTCTAATTACAGCCTTTATGTTATAAAAGCCATTTTTATGTTGCTGAGGAGCAGTTTCACTGCAAATACATGAAATTTTGCTGAGTTTCTGTTCCCATGTCGATTATGGAAATGGTACTCTACAGCTTTCCTCTAATTAGAAAAAACACACTGAAAGGAGCATCAACAATTTTTAACATTAATAACAGACTGACAGTGTCCTTTTGTGTGTCTTTAAATAACTTCTGAAAATATGACACCACAAAGCCACCGTATCCCACTTGGGTATCGTAGAAGGAGCAATTTTCACATTTTTGCATATTATATTTATTCAAACACAGAACAGCATCTTTGAAGAAGCTGTTTAGTAATTTAACCTACCAAAATAAGATAATTAAACTTCTGGATAGTTTGTGGTGAGGTGCTTTCCAAGCCCATGAAATTGAAAAATTTAAATGCTCACACACAAAGCAAATTATACATATCCTTTGATAAATCAGACACCATGGCTACCTATTACTTTTACTATTTCCTTACCCTGCTATCATTTCCCATAATGAACAGAGGGATGAGATAATACAGTTTTGCTTTGCATCAACTCACAAACCTTTCTTGCTGTTTAATGGAAATTAACTGCAACCTGAATGCTGGGAACAAAAGAAATCAAGGCAGAGGAGTCACAGAACATATAACATATATCCTTTCCGACTTCTGTAAGTTACTAAGTAATGCTTCCCTTGAACTGAAAAGACCTTTTCATTTCTTGTCAAAGCAGATCCCAGAAAAAGCAGTTACAATGAAATATAAATAAGGCACATGATAATATATATTAACTCTGCTATGATGCTGTAACAGACTACTCTAAACTTTGCAAAATGCAGGAAGAATCAACATTTATATTGTGATATGATGAGAAAAACAAATGGAAGGGTAAAAGACCAAAAACTGGTATGATTTTGTTACATACAGAAGAGATGCTTTCAGAATCAAAACTGAAGGAAAAGGCAAACGTCAAGTTTCTACAATAGATATACATGATTAAAAATATGCACATCCCTTTCACTACTGTGGCTGTCCAAACCAAGCTGCTATGGAATATAACAGGATACCTGCCAGAACCACGTTCCATATGTATCTACAGCACGACCTCTAATGTCTCTGTGCAATAACAGGCAGCACTGTCACACAATTTTGCATACTGCTGGGATGATAATGTGTCCAAGCTCGTTTCATTTCTCTGAAAAATCTAGACTTGTTGACACAAACCTGTTAAGTGTCAGGAAAAAGCATTTCTATGTTCCCATCTGCTAGAATAGAATGGAGGGCATAAATTACTCAGGCAACAATTTTGACTGCCTTTGACTTGTTCCATAATAGCTTGTTATCCTTTTTGTAGAAATTAAAATTGTACTATTAATAATTCTTAAATTAGACTTCAGATATCAATTATTTTAGTAATAAATTATTTGCTTTATGTGCAAGTTCCTCACCTTTTTCATCGATATTTTGTAAAGTTGTTGAAGAAACTAGAAAGAAAGCAAAACTACATGATATTCCTCAAAAAAGCCTTTCTAACTTCCTACTCTGTTTAGCAGCTTACACATGTCCCGAGATGAACATGTGTTGTGTCCATTTAGTAACCCTTCTTGGTTTTATATTAACTGCTGGGCTGTCAGAATTCAACCTGATGGAAACAGCCCAGTGAAGCAGCCAGGAGCAGGAGGCTGCCATGATTATGTTCCTGCAGTGGACAACTGGTATTTGTTTGTTTAAACCAGGAAGACAGCTAGTGGTGCTATCATATGTGCCATCAGAGTGATGCAATAAGCTCTCTGGGTTTCAGATACACTCACTACTCAGCCATACAAACTCCTGTGGGTGTTTCCCACAACCCCCTGAGATTCCCTCTCTTCCAGACTGAGTGTCAGCCAGGTAGTGTATCAGGAACACTCGAGGTGGCAGGCAGCCAAGAGACTCTGCCTAATGCACTGTGTACATCCAATAAAAGTATTTTTTTCTGAACTGCACATCCTCACTTCATTGTCCATTTCAGCACTTATAAAACATATTACATGGTTAATCCTGTAGGACTACGGTGGTATGTTGAGGAATAGAAAGTTAAAAACATGACTATTGCTTTACACTGGGCACTGTTACACCAGTTCTGCAAAGATTCATTGGCTCTGTTGGCATATCAAACTTCTTTTGGTTTAGTAACACTTTTCTGATGGGGCTGTTATCCTGGCTATTCAAGAGACTTCTAGTCAGCCCTCAAAGAAGCAAAAATTCCATTAGTCTTCCAGTTGTCCCAGTTATACCGCCAAAGTCCTGCCATCTTTAGGTATCCTTCCAAGGATGAGGCAGAAGAATCATCTTTGCCTGTAGTTTTCATACTGTTGAACCTCTGAAAGTTTCCACAATCTAAATAGTGACCATAGAAGTTCCTCAGGAAAGGAACTGATGCAAGAGGGAGAAAACAAATGCTTACCTTTCACCATTCTATACAAAAAAGGATATATATAGTGAAACCAAGTAACTTTTCCAAGGTACTAAAGACAAGACAGTAAGCATTTTCAGATGTGATTATCTCCCACTTCAATATCCCAGTGCAATCTGGTGGGTTTTATTGTTCTGAGGAAATACACTCATTGCTGTCAGGAAATTGAGATCTTGATGCCTTTGTGAACAAAATTATTAACACAGTCGTGCTGACTGTACAAACTTAGACCAGTTCTGCAGAAGGTAAACCCTCCCTAACAATACTTGGTGTTTGGGACTTTCTAATGAAGCAAATATGTTTCCCCCTTCTCTCCAACACTGAAGAGCCAACATGTTACGTGTCCACCTGCCAAGGAAGAGGTAAAAGAGGATAGTCAGACAGGACAAGTTTCCCATTACCGAACCATAGGCCTTACATATATGAAAACTCAAAAGTCATAAAAGCATTCAGAAGTTTTTACACAACTTTGCAAGGAGCAGAGGATGAAGTTGACAAACAGTTACACTACTTAAAAGAACGAACTTCCAGACAGAGATATAATTTACATCAACATCTGTCTGCAGAAGATTAAGATAAAATCTTTGAAAAAGGCACAAGATCTCTCATCTACTTATTACTTGGTCTTTGCCCCTGAGGAACAATGTTTGACCAAAGAACAAAAGAAATGCTCTAAAACACTAGCAATGTGGTTGCTACAATTTTACACCAAAGAACTAATTCCCAACCAAAGAAAGTAAAAATTCTATATGGTTTTTAAACTATACCATAAAATTCAAATAAGAAAAACATCCTTGACACTCTCTAGAAGCCTTGATCATCAGAGTAACTTCTGCCTTAGGCTGTCAGTGTTGCTTGCTTACATAGGATTTTGTTTTATTTTTATATATACCAACTTCCATAAGCAAACCATAGATAACTTCAGGAACAAAAAGAAAGAATTGAATAATGTACCCAATTCTGTGACTCAACTTCTTTAAGTGGAAAAAAAATAAAAAAGACAAAAACAAAACAAAGGTAAACTGTTAGTGCTATTGGCGGGGGTGAAAACCAACAAAACACCAACCAAAAAACCCCACCACACACAAACACAACTTCAGACATTTTAAAAAGGTATAATAAGAAAGTTGAACAAGAAAGCTTCAAGATTAAGACTCCATTTCCATAGCATCAGTCACTTTCCAAACACTCACATTTGCTGTTTAATTAAGAAAGGACTTAGAATGTCTCATACAGGACATATCAAGTTCCAAATGCAGTTCTGAGCTAAGCTGATTTGAATATAAACTACCACAGGATGCATTTTTAAGTATTCTATATGGCCACATGGAACATAAAAACATTCCCAAATCTATGCAAGTTCCTTACACTTCTTTGTCTTCTTTCCTTCCTCTAATATTGCCACAGCTGAGTGATGAGCTTGCAGAAAGAAGTCTTTCCCAAAGGTGGTGCCAGTCTTGCAGCTGCCCATGGCCCACATTGACCTCTGCAACAACCTTTCACAGGGACAGCCCCACATCTGTGCACCAGTTTGGGTGAACCTCCCTGGGAATTGCACTTTGGTTACATTAACCCAGAGCAAACTGCTCAGCTTCCCCCGGATGAGTTCCGTGATTTGGTTCAATGAACAGCTCCACGAACACTTACACAGCTACAGGGAAGGGCAGGACTGCCTTATTCATTGCAGAGTTATCTTATTTCCCTGGGGTTGGGGGAGGATGGAGTCATAGTTTTCCATTCTCCAGCAAAAGCCTCCTGCTACCCAAGAGAGTAATGGGAGATATAAAAGAAGAAGATTCAATCAGCCTTTTGCCGATTATCCCCTGTAGACCGCAGACAGCAAAGGTGCTAGAAGTTATTTGGTTTTATAATTTTTAATACATGCACAAAAAAGTAGCAATTCTCTAGGAGTGGATTGCAAAAATACCACAACAGCAGGCAAAATATCAGCCTCAGTTACTCAGTCATGGAGTTACTGAAGCCTGTCCTGCCTCCCACCCCTTAAACTGTGGTAACTTGAGCATTACAGACCTGACTTCACTGAAGCACAGACTGGGCCTCAATAACAGAACTGCTTAGAGCACTGCAATTTTTAAAAGCCTTTTCTCAGAAATGAGACTCAAACTATCTGCCAGCCAAGTCCAATCAGGTAACTAAAGCCTGACCATGAAAGCAAAAAGAGCACTGGTAGCACCAAAGGTCACAGTTTGACGTTCCGTGTCTGTATCACACACAGTCCTTCGGTACAACACAATTCAATTTTACTCTTTGAGATCAAACTGAATTTCTTCCTGTGGAAATTACTAAAGCAGACTTTTTTCTCCCCTTACCAGTTTTCTCATTTTTAGCTTAAAATCACAGACTATAAAAGCAGGACATCCCAATGGCATTTAAACAGTCATTGTGAAGCAAGAAACTGCACTTTGAAGGAACCAGAACATCAACGTGCTAAGAGATAATTCACTGAAAGACAGGGAAAAGGACCTGCATTCCAATTTCACACATCTCAGGAACATCAGCAGAGCTGTGTTTCATTTCTGATTATGATTCCCTGCAGTTCTGGGCACAGTGCAGGGGAGGTGCATTCTGAAAGGCACCGCAGTCCTTGTCCCTCTCGACTTGACACACCTGGGTTTTCCTTCCAGAGTCTGTGGGAGAGGAGACTGTGCACAGTTGTGATCCTGACACAATCACAATGTGTCCTGATCACTTCTTTGGAACTGGAAATCACTTCTAGCCACAACCTGACCATAGGATACCACAACATGCCCAGGAGAAATACTGTATTGCACTATGTGAGAGGCTTTGAGGATGAAAGAATAAAATCCTGCAATGTCCAGTGTTATAATAAATCCTAGGGAAAACTACAGCAGGCTGTTAATATAATGAAATCTGAATCCACTCACATTTCATCCACCTCACACTATTGGTTTCACCCTTACTATGGTCACTAACAGCCCTGCTCCTTCAGGAGACACTGATTCTGTACCTTCCAAATAAATATGCAGACTTTGTACATTCTGGGCTGCAAGCACTAATTAAGAACTGTTCTACTTGTTGCTACAACCCTTATCTGAAGCCCTCAAAAAAAAAAAAAAATGGAAAGAAAAGATAAAGTTACAAAATAAGTTTGTTGATACAGAAATCTACCTTTTAAAAAAATCTGCTCTTTAAGTTTAAAAATATAACAAAAAATGCTGTGCCCTTGAGCAGTTACTAGCTCAGATAACTTAAAACACTTTTTGCCTGCATAAATGTGGAAATCTAAAATTTCAGCTATTTCAGCAGCATTTCAGAAAAATCAGAGAGGCACCATTTTCTATAAAATGACACAGAAGAATAGGAAATTAAGTCTATTATTCAATGTCCTTAAAAATAATGAATTGGCAGTATTTCACCTTACAACTAAGGTACACTTATTACTAAATAAACTTCAAAGTCTTGGACATTCAGCAGTCCTACAGCTCGGGAAGACAGATGCCCTGTCAAGCAATAGTTCTCAGCAATGTGTCTTGTGAAGAGACTACATACATTTTCTGTGGTTCTGCATCTACCTTCAAAAAGCATGAAAAACTATCCAGATATAGTTCTGAGAAGCTTTTTTTTATCTTTTTGGCTTATGGGTTTGTAATACCAAAATCTCATAAGCTTCTATATAACAGAATTTATGACATTTTTAATGTTTATTATTTGCCACATACAGAAAAAACACAAATGAATGTACAAGAAAAAAACCAGTTTATTCATGCCTTGCATTACCAAGAAAAGAAGGCAAATGATAGGGGCTATTGCTTGGCTTTCTTATAAAAATTTATGGGATACATTTTTGCAGCCATACTAAAAATGAGAAACAAAATGTATAATTACAGACAAAATTTATGGACTAAAGGGTAAGAGGGTTCCTCATCAAAACATTTCCTGCAAAACATTTGCTGTAACACAATTCAGTCACACCTTGGATTCCCTAATGATCCAACAACATGATTCCAAAGGATTTAACACAAAAGGAGAATCTTTGGACTGGGGCACCTTATGATGGGAATGTTTTTCTATATAGCTGACAGCTCCAGACAGGACAACAGCAGGATGGGAAATGGAAAAGAAGGAGCAGTAATTTTGGAGTGACCTGGCTCAGGTTATTGTTCCTGCCCTATCTGCTCTAGCCAGACAAATGAAAAGAGGCAGGAACACTGGCAATAGCATTTTTCCATACTTTGTATTTCTTTTAAAAAAAGAGAAAAAGAAAAAAAAGGAAAAAAAAAAGAAAAAGAAAAAAAAAAAAAGAAGCCTGAGCTTGATAATAGTATTTGGACACAGAGCAAACTAGTATTTATTGAGTAAAGGTGTGTTTCAAGATGTACCAACAAAATACACGATAGACCAGTGACACATTCAGAGACTATAACACCTTTTACCATTTCAAGACAGGCAGGTGCATTTCTTTGTCTGTCTGTCTGTATGTAGTGCATAGGAAATAATCTCTCAACAATCTAAAAGCTGAAAACTTTGTCCAGTTTTGTTTGGTCTTGTCCTGTAGGACCAAATTAAATGGTGAATGGTGATTCCAGGTGACATTTTTGGATGTTTCTGTGTCTCTCCATGGGACAAGCTACCTGAGCCCCCACCCAACTAGTATGTGTTTTTCTATATTTTAGCAATCTACCTCAAATTGTTAAAGCATGTTAAAATAACTCGCTCATATTATATGCTCTAAAGCGTGTAAATTAAAATATATCCTCTAATACACTCCTGAAACACACCTTTACCATCAGCAAAATAAACCTCAAGAATAAAAAAAGATAAGGATCTTTAAACTGTAGATTTGGACATTGCTCAGACTGTATGTCACTGCAGATGTCTTTTAAATCAATTTCTATTGTTTCTTTAAAACAAACTAATTCAAATAATTATGAACTCAGACAATGAAGTAGTAAAGTATAAAAAATGTTAAGCTTTTAAAACAGAACTTATGAAAGCCAGAGAATTTAGGCCTCAGGGTGAAGATTCTGTATCATATCAATAAATAATAAATCCCATCTAATCCTTGATATGTTTTCGAGGTAGGTCAAAATCCTAAGTAGTAAATATTTATAAACTTTCACTCAGGCTCTTCATATTCTTCTTCATTGTAACTAATACTTGGAAAAGTTAACTCTTCATTATCACCCTTTCACTGGCGCTGTTCTCACTTGTAAACGTCTGCCATTAGCACTTCAAAAGTATGACACCAGTTACCTGTCACCAGGCCGGCAATTAAAGTAATGTTTAGAGAAAGCCGAGCCTGCTTGTCTACTGAGGCAGGGCGAAAATTGTCTGTAATTTTAATCGAGGTTACTCGCATGTGCTGATAAAAGAGGAGACCTGTTAGTGTCATTATTTTGCTTTCATCTTTAGGTGTTGTGCTTTACGCTTTTTGTTCTCTAATTTTAAAAACGCTCATTGTGATGTTTTAAAAGGAATACCAAGTCACATTCAAATAGCTCTGGAAGCTGAACACTGTTATTAGATAAAAGTGGCTCTAATGCATTAGGAGGTGTTGAGTTAATAGGAAAACAGCTTTGATTCACTAGCCTCTGTCTAACATGCCACTACAACAGAAGTAAAAAGGCAGTGGGCAACTCCCCTCTAATCACCTCCTGTTAGCTGCAACTATAGGCAAATTGCTGGTGAGGATTAAGTGGGGAGACTATCACAGGATCAGTGTCAAGCAGAAAAAAGACTCAATTTGTGAGCAATCATGACTCCCTAATCACTTCTCTAAGAGCTTTAGGAATTACTAACAGTAGCCTTTAGAAGTGTGGACGCATCATAAGTACCGACCTACAGAGATAAGGAATCTCTTTTTACCACAAAACATATGATTAGGACAGATAGACAGAACAGTTACGTATATAGATAATAAAATAAATGAGGGCTGAAAAAATAATTTGCCTTCACCAATACTGTACATCTCCAGATGACAGAGATTATGATACATGTGTGTCAACATTGTGACTGCGAGCTGAGATAAGCTAAGACTTGTATGGTTTGGAGGCAGCAATACGAACAAATCTGTCAGCAACAATGAGAAGAAAATGCCGTGCTATTGCAATGCTGTTCCACCTGTGAATGGTGGCAGAGATTCTACCCCAATATATTTTCAAGCAGTTGTCACAGAATTATTCCCTCCCAATTTTTTATTCCCAGCTATTTTACTTTTAGTAAAATACACAAATAAAATGAAAAACGCAAACACCTGCTATTTAATTTGAAGACAATCGTATTGATATTGACTTCATTTTTTTACTGTATCATAACCCTCCATTAGATTATAAAATTCAATAAAAACTACAAGCACTAGCTCTGTAATACCTGACAGATCTATAATTGTAGGGGTCTAAAAATCAACATTCCCAATAAATGCTACATTTTAGACATCACAAAGTTTATTCTGCCTTTGTAGTCTGAGTTACAAGACGATGGGCTCTACTGCTCAATCAAAAATCAGTTTTCCCGCTATTGTTTTACATGACCTAATTTCTTAGTATCAAAAGCAACATTAATAAATATCTAGCCATGCTGGAAAAATCCAACAACATAAGACATTGTTCAAAATAAGGCACTACTAGACACAGGCACATCAAACTACTGCTCACTAAGAGTAGATTAAAACATACAGCATATGCAAATATCAGAATGAGACTGGACTCTCAAATATGGTTACTGTTTTCAGGTTTAATTATGTTTCAGCATTAGAAAGGAATAGCTATATTAAAATCAAAACAGTTCCTGAAAAATAAAATGTATTATAAGTGATGTTCTCCTAAGAACAAGCCACAATAGTTTCAGTGCTTTTGTTGCACTGTAAGTCATAGTGTTCATGCACATCAAGACTTGGCATGTCTAACATTAATACAGAGAAAAGGGATAAAAAACAATTAGGGCTCAGTAATCAATCAATGCCAATTCCTTCTCCTAATGTACTGATAATCTCAGAGGCAATGAAAGTAAATAAATAAATAAGCCAAACAGAAAAGCACTGCCCGCAGGTTTTCTGTGCACCTCGAACTTGAACTGGAAACAGTATAACAACATCAAAAACCACCTTCCAGGAACAAAACAGGTCCTCCCACAGTAAGGTAAGAATTCCTAACACAGAGTAACTGAAAATTAACAATGCCAACGTGTCTGCCATGTAGAATTATGAGGAATATTATTAAAACAATACCAAGATACAGTGCATACTGAGATGTTATACCAGCTTGCTTACAGCACAGACTTGTAAAGACTGACTAGAAAAAGAGTACCTTAAGTTTATAAAATATTTCCTTTCAGCTAAATGCTAGAAGACAGATACATGACATAGATATAGATATCTAGATATATATAACACCAATATCTCTGTGGGATTTGGACTCACTGATTCCTATGGGTCCCTTCCAACTTGAGATATTCTATCACAGAATGTGCACAATGCCTGTATGCATGCTGTGTTGGCATTAGGTAGGAAATCTTTTGTCTTTCTTATACCAATGCTTTTAAATCACAAAAAAAAACAAACAAAAAAAACACCACATTTTTTTAACATAAGTTAAAACTAAAACCAGTTGCAATGCATATCTCATATAAATCTAAAATAGCTATATAGCTGTATTATTCTCCTTGTTTCCTTACTACTTAAGTATTGCATAGATTAAAAAGTACACCACCCCATCCTACCTTCAGTAAAATCCACATTAAGTGTTTTCTTGATGCATTCTCGTCTGCTCCTTTCCCAAACAAAACTACCAGCTTTATGTATACATGCACATATATTTGACATTAGTTTACAAACATTTGAATCGTGAAGTTTGTATACTTTGCACTGTGTTTCTATCCAACAAATTTTTGGTATTTCACTGTATTATACTGTGAACTATCAAAGGAAAATGTCTTCATCCTGCTATTTTAATTAGAAATAATAAAACACATCGCACAGCATTATAACACAGCAACTTCGCAAAACTCATCAAAGCTAGACATCTGAAACCAAAATGGAGCCGCTGCAGCCCCCGCTGCCTTTATAGAGGCTGGACACATGACCAGGTCAGCGAATCACAGGCGAGGGCCCCGCGGTGTCCCGGGGATGCCCCGCACGTGGGAGCGGGACCCGCACCGTGCGGGGCTCGCCGCGCTCAGCGATCCCCGCCTGGCACCGGCTCCCAGCCCGGAGCTGTCCCTGGCACTGCGTCGGGGCTACCCACGGAAAGCACCAAATGAACAGCCATCTAGCTGGGACTGCAAACCAAAAATGCCTTTCGATACAATGAGTCTTGTAAAACCCTTGTTAAAAATAATTAAATAAATAAATAAAGGAAAGAAAAAACCCCCACGAGCATCACCAACAAAAAAGCCGCAGTTTGTCCAATTACCTACCATTAACCCCATTTCCTCTCCATTTGCACCCTCTCTATGCAATCAAGGTTTCTAAAGGGCCAGTTTTAATGAGCCTGAATAAGGAGAGGCAATGTTTGTCTGCCGTGCAGTGCAGAACTAACAGGCAGGCACTGCAACACATTTCTTGCCTTCTAGGTCAGCATTAACTCTAGTTTTAGCAGTTGTAGCTAAAGGCAACTGTACTGTAATCA
The DNA here is from genome assembly GCA_035583235.1 of Hafferia zeledoni. NCBI lineage: Eukaryota > Metazoa > Chordata > Aves > Passeriformes > Thamnophilidae > Hafferia > Hafferia zeledoni. The sequence continues at coordinate 4,266,059 of JAWWEV010000034.1, read as the reverse complement.
AGCAGCTCAGGAATGGTTTTCCTTTCTTTTTTTTTTTTTTTTCCTGGTTGTTGTTGCTGCTTCTTTGTCAGAATCCCCTATTTTAATATACAAACTCACCCCACTGTGAAGTAAGCCCTTGCAGGGTTGGGTAGCCACGACAGTGTTAGTGGCTAGAGGTTAGCTCCATGGGAAGGAAAAAAGGGAAAAAAAAAAAAAAAAAAAAGGAAAAAAGAAAAGGGGGGAACGGGGGGAGAAAAAGAAAAGCTTTCTTTAAAAAAAGGCAAAGCGTCGGGGGTATGCGTAAGGGAAGGGAAAAAGGATGGAAAATTAATAATCCAACAGGCAGGTTCCCCCAGTGTTATTAATCATGCTGCTTCTCACAAGCTAGAGAGCCGAGATTTGCACATGGGAGGGGAGGGGAATGCACACTATTGGCCAACTAGCTCATTCCTATACATCTCAGCCAATCCTTTTTTCCTTTTTTTTTTCCTCCCCCTTCCCCCTCCCCCCTCGCCTTAAGGTACAAATATATCTGAGAAGCAGTTACAAAACCCTGGAAGATGAAAAATCATGCTCCCAGGCTAGGCAATGCTTGGTCCAGTTAATGCACTATAAACTTTATTTGAGCTGACTTCTCATTTGATCCCCTTGTGACAGGGTCAGTGAACGGCAAGCAATTCCATCCCAAATCATGCCATAATCGAATTGCTGCCTATTTCCCGAACCTATAATGAAAAAGGCAACCGAAATAATGCAGGTAATGTTGGCAGCCTCCCCTTGCTGTCGTACATTATTACTGCCGATTGCTTGCCTCCATTTCCCCTGTACTCTAACAATGAATATATTTCACAGCTCACTTGCTTTCCTGTGTGGGTGGTATGGCATAGACACCTACATGATATGAAAGAAAATCTAAAACAATAGGGTTTTGTTTCTGTGCACAGCACCTAACAGGCTGCTGGTAGGAAAGGCAATTTTGTCAAACTGCTACAGGAAAAAACAGGAGACTAGTGAGGCTTAAACAAGACTTTGGGTAAAAACACCACCAACTTCTTTTTATCTGTTTAACCCCAGCGTCATTTGATCATCTACAGAATGATACAAGCATTCATTGGCAGTTTTTTAAAATAAATTGCATTATACAGCTGCTCCTAAAAGCTGATTTTAAACTTAGGGTTTCCTAAACAAATAATTTTATAGGGACAGGAGGTAATTTTTTGCCAGTACACATGTTCTCCAAGATCCACGCATTAGCAGCCTGAAACACGCCCCGAGAATTGGCTCCAGTCGAGTCCCTACCAACTCACTGAATTAGCACAACTACTGAAGCACAATCTGCAATTTCTGTTCTCACTTCTCCCCTCCCTGTCATGACAGCAAGACACAGAGCAGAGAAAGGGCTTCAGGGCTTGGGTTACAGGCAGCCTGCTCAGCACTCCTGTCCACACCAGCCTGGAGTAGGACTGCTTTCAAAAACACAGACTAGGACTGTATAAAGCTGGCAGTAATCATGAGGTAATTACATTTTCAAATGACATAAATTAACCACAATTGTGAGAAATATTCCCTTTGATCCACCGCTGGATGGCATAAATATGACTGTTTATATAACCCTTTACTTTGAATCTCACTTTAGAAGAGTTTGAAGCATGAACCACAGCAGGCAAAGACTTACGTAATGAACAAAAAATACATTTAATAAGGACAAGGCAATATTCCACTGCCTTTCCCTCCAAACTGCACACAATGCAAAGCAAAGTGGGTAACAGAATACAGCAGCATCCATATGCAAAATGCCAGTGCTGACAGCCTTGAACTCTGTTACAGCCTGAATTCAGACCTAAACTTCTGACCAGTCTCTCACCCCATAACCAGGGCAAACCACAAACCTAGTCTAAACAAGAAATTCAGCCCATGTTTGCTCTGACCTATAAAGACATTTCAGGGCAAATACACTAATGCATTTTATCATAAATCAGCATCAAACATTTGGATCAAGTTGTTTATCACCTCATGCACTGGCACGAAGAGGAAAGAAACAATTTCAAAAGATCACAGTAAACACAATAAGAATTCCAACATGATATTTGAAATTACAACCAGTTTATTTCTATTACATTGGCACCTTTGATAATATTTACAAAGCTAAACACTGTGGTGTAAAACTGCAGATTTAAACGAGAACACTTTATCACATGGAAGTGACTTTGAAAACACATATTTTAATTTCATCTGGATTATAATTGCTAATAAAAGATGTTTTCATTAATTGGCCAGAACCCTCATTTCATTATCTCAGACAAGAGAAACAGGGACTGTAAGTAGGCATTGTAATTTTAAAGTAATGCAATCCTTCATCTGACTAGAATACAATATGAATATTTCACTATTTCAATGACTCTAATTTTTCACTTACTGCTCGGGCAGAACTGATTTGAGACAGCTTTCCATTTTTTTAAAAAAAAGATGCATGGGTTCAAAAGTGCATGCCAACATATGGACATAGAGTAATTCTTTAAAAACTCAGCACTGGAGGCTATGAAGAGCAGATCTTATACAGAAAAAAAAAGATCAATATAAAGAAAAAATTGTTCTAGATGTAATTGAAGTCATACATTTTTACATGACTTCTGCTATACACCCAATTACTGCTATTTATCAAACAGCAGACAACATTGAACCTGGCAGCATAAAAAACAAATTTTACTAAGTTAGGGGGGGGAAAAAAAAAAAAAGAAAAAAATCATCAGAAAGGGAAGGGGAAAAAGATACAAATAATAAATAATTCAATATTCCTGAGGAAAGCTCTTGCAGAAAAGGCCTGACTGATTCAAACATCAGACGTGAGGCTGACAAGAGATATATCGATTTAGACAATTCTATCATTATTATTCCAGCCTGAGTCCTTCAGAAAAGCTGTTCTTTTTGCCCCTGTTTTTATTGCTGTAACTACCAACCTTTCCTCTTCTACCTTCCTCTCTTTGAACTTGTATTCATTATGGCTTTATTCTCAGCCTAGCTATAAAACAATAAATAGAAAGCCTAGTCTCATTTATTTGAAATCTAAGTTCAGTTTAAGATACAATGGTGGAAAATATTTGCTTTCTATACATGAGACTTCAATGCTTCCTTAAAATAGGTCAAGTGCTTCTTGAAGTTTCTAATTATAAGAACAGGCCTTTGACTTCAGGATTAAATACATGCAAGATGACAGCACTGTTTATCTCCAATTTAACTTGGCTAAATTCAGACCTTTACCAAACTTACCAAAGTTTACTTTATATGTGTAGATAAACTATTGTTTTCTAAAGAAACTGATTTTTCACTTGGTTTTCCCTACCTGTACAAGACTATACCACTGTAGATGTTCTCAAAAAAACCTCCAAAAATCCTTCTAGGTCAATGCAAATCAGCAAAATGAAGCTGTATAATTACTGGGGGAAAGCATTCCTCCATTAGGCATCTGCAAGCAGAACTATTTCTTCGCTGTTCGATGTGTTAATTACAACTAGATAGGATATGCCACAGAAAATTAACAGTCTTGCAAAGACATCAGAGGTAAACACACAAAACAGGAGCTGCTTAAGGGTCAGGAGAGCAAGTCAATTTTGAAGAAAGATAAAGAACTGTCATGTATATGATTGCTTATGAAAGAGAAGAGGGCAATCCTGCCTTGTTATCATCAGTTAATTAGGCACTACAGTCAGGCGTGCATACACTGCAACATTTGCCATGGTAATCAAATGTATTATTCAAATGGGAAACAAAACAAAAGCAACTGTAACTCTGACAGGGGAGAACACAATCTGCCCACACAAAGGTGCTGAATTAACTTTATCTGTTAAAAGGAAGCCCTGAAATATGTCAGATGAACTTTCTCCAACAGCACTGCCTTGGAATTCAGGCTCTAATCCCACTTCTAAAGAAAATACTCTTTTCCAAATTTGATTCACATGCGAGGTGATGACCTTTGCAAGCAAAGACAAGGATAATGAAAAGCAATTGATAGTGCAGTAGGATTCTGTTATGTCTTTAATATAAATATGACACTGAGACTAACAAATGCACTCTTGACAAAGCACACAATCTCCTTGGTAAGAGAAAAAAAGGAGAAAGTAATAGACCACATTTTCCCTGTCCAGACCTATAACTGCAAGCAAAAATAAAACTAATAACTGCTCTGCAAATGATGTGATGACACTGTGTGATAACCACCCTTTCTGTCTCACTAAGGCTTATACCATGTAACTACACAGCCAGTCTTATTTCAGTTTATATAAAATGGGTACTTTTGGTGTTATTTTTATTCAACTGGACAGTCAATACTATTCAGTACCAAAATTAGGATATTAGCCAGGGAATGACAGCAAGCTAATGGCTCCCCATGTCTTAATATGAAACTTTTAGAAAACAGTTTTCAGATCATCTATTTCCTTTACACAAGATTGGCAAGAGAAATCCCACTGGGCTTCTTTTAATTTAACCAAGCCCCATGTCCCTAAAGGGGTGAATATAGACAAGGTAAGCTCCCTGCTAGGACTGTGGAGAGGGAGAATAGGGCACACCTCCTCAGGAAAGCCTGGGAAAGGTGGATTCCAGTTTGGTGCTACTGCTCCTTGCCTTTTCTGAGATGGTGGAAGAGCAGAAGAAGAGCAGAGCAGTCAGATAAGCACCCCAACATCCCTTCTCCCCGTGCACAGCAGGCTCTGAGCTCCCACCACCTGCTGCTTTTCAAGGCTCCCAGTTCTTACACCACAAATGACATGAAGGAAACTGGACCTGTGATAACCTCCCAGCACTGTATAATCCCCTGCCTTGTGACTTTCTCATACCATGGAAACAAAGCACCAAGGTCAGAGACTCCTCAAACCAGCACCAACTGATCTGCCCAGCCATGGTCTGACAAACCTGAGCTGAAGATCAGACAGTAGCCCAGGTTCTGGTGGATGGAGCATTCCCTGGAGCTGAAGACCTACATCTGCAAGACTAGAAAATAACATAGACTTTCTTGTGCCCATGTTGCAGAATCTCCTCTGCAGTTCTTCAGACATTTTTCAACTTCATATTCTTGCATAACAACATCTTTCTCATATTTTGCCAAAAGAAACATTGACAATACAATAAAGAAAAGCATCTTTGCTGAGTGTGCAGGTACTGACCAACTTCAAAGATTAAATTATTCCAGAAATATCAGTAAAACGAAGCAATAAAAATACAACATTATGTAGCAGAGTATTATCTATTATATTATTATTTTGAAGACAGCTGCCATAAAAAGACATATATCCATAGTGAAAATCAATGCAAATAGAATTTATCTAGCAAACCTCTATTATTTTTTTTGAATGTCTCTCTTTTCCAATCCCTCCTTTTTCTGCACAATATTCTCAGTGCTTGACCATCTCAATCAAATACTATTGGAGAAAATAACATGATACAGAAGTCTGTCTTCTGATCAAATTAGTCTAACATGGATCAATATGAAAGCTTAGTGCATCTGCAATCTCCGAGTCCTCAGTGTCCAGGAATACAGTAATCTCCGAGAAAGAAGTAATATCTGTTTCTTTGACATGGACATTTTCTTTTAGTCAGTCTGTCACTTCTCATTTCAGTTAACAAAATGTTGAATGCAGCTCGTCCTCAGACAAATATTACAGCCCTATAGAGTACAAAATGTGAGGAATTGTTTCAGACTGAAAATTTAATACAGAAACAAATCTGCAAGGAATTCCAAACTTCAGAAGACAGAGATACATAAATATGAAAAGATAACACTACGTATACACCTTATTTTTCTATAATCTTTTCAGAATTGTCTCAAATTTATTCTGGAAGAAAAAAAAAAGCATAATAAAAAAATAATTTAAAATAAAACAAAAAAAAAATTCAACTTGATGCAATCCAGCTTTCTGGCTTTGCAAACAGACCTTTTTTTAACTTCTAATCAATGTAAATGTTTACAGTGACCACAGATAGAAGGCCTGACTACTAAATCAGTTAAACATTCATATTAATACAAACAGCTCTGTTTTCATAACCTAGGGATGCAAGTGTCTTGGGGTCCATGGACAAAACCTCTGGAGTGAAGAGCGGTGTGGGAACATCCCAAGAAATGAATACTCTGCAAAATTAAGACCACTTATTCCTCTTTATGTTTTACTGCATTTACAACTGTTAGACTTACACAGCTGGAATTTGAAGTGAGAATGAAGCAATTAATGTCCGTCTGAGACTGACACTTCACTGTGTGTGTTACCCACGACTGTTTCAGAGACTCACTGGAGCCTCCAAGACCTTTGTCAGGAATGAACAAAGAGACTCATCCTATGAAAGGTCATACAACTATTTGATACGTAAAGAGAAAAATGGCTACATATGGAAAATCAGCAGTGCTCCTGCCACTCTAAAATTGCTTAAACATGTGAAATTACCAAAAATAAAATTTCCTTTCTTACTATTGTACCCAGATGAAAAATTTTAAAAGAAAATACCCTTTCATTTTTCATCCCATAAGGCACCTACAGCCATTACATCACTTACTAAGACTTCTCAGACACTGTTTCATAACCAAACTTACTCTGATTTCTGCTTCTATGTAGAAAACCTTACATTATATACAGAAGCAGCAAAATTTTAAGAGCAATATACAATAATTTAGAGTGACTTTGATTTTTGAAACTTTTTAGTGGTTATGAAACTAACTTTGTAAGTCTTCCTATCCCCACACAGGGAAAATGTGTATTAAATAGCAGAACTCACTGACAGCACACACAAACATCTACCAGCAAAGTTGGGCTTCCATATCTGCATAATTCACAAATGTTAATTAAAACTCTGTGGAAGATCTTTAAGTATAATACCAGAATTTTTAGATTACTTGAAAAGTTCAAATAGGGTACATCTTACTGATGCACAACATAAAAACTGATTTTCAAGAATAAGGGTCAACGTGGCAGCACAGCATTATTACAAGGAACTCAATCTACTCTTTCAGCCTCTTCATTTTAAGATATTGCAGTTTTATCAATTTTTTCCACACTTTAATTTGTTTGATTATTAGGCAAATACCATATCAAAGCAGTGAGACTAAAGAGAAATTTCATGCTCTTGAACTTCAGTAAGAAATACCCAACAGCAAGAAAGTGAATATAATGCAATCTTGAATTTCTAAGGCTCATCTCAGTCCCAAAGAGAGCAGGTAGGTGGTGCTTAGAAAAATACAGTTGTCTGGAAAGGCTAAGTGCATTAGGAGAAGCTTTTCTTTCACATGACTATTATTTCCTGATTATAATAGTGTCACATGATTTTTTTTTCTACATCAGCAGGAAATAACAACACTTTGGGATTTTCACAATCTTCTCTCTGAAGGTGTAAAATAAATTAAACATATAGTATTGTGTATTATCTTTCAATGGGATTGTGCTCCGAATGGGTATGGATATGATTATAGTATTAGCTTTTCCTCTTTTGCATTTAGAACATTTTTTCTCCTACTCATGTTGATACAGAAAAAAAAAAGTATCCTCAATCCACTAAAATAAATACTTCTGTTATATTCTGTTGCTTCAACAATGAATAAAGCAACCATGCCGGTTTATAATATCAATTCACAGGGTTCTTTCTGCTTCAGTGAACTGCCACTGAAAGGTTCAGAACAAAGCTACAGGCAGATCGGCCAAAGCTGCTGTAACAGGATTTACATTATATTCCAACTGATAAGCCCACATCAGAGAACTGCTCAATCTTCAGTACCTCTGGTTCGAGTGGCAAGAGGGCTGGGAGTGTTTTGGTTCTCAGCACTCCATCACAGCATCTGTGTTACACCTACCAGCTAAAATGTTGATCCAATCTTACAGCAGAAGGATAATTTTTATTTCCTCTTTTTCCTTTCCCTCTTAGGTGCATTGGGATGGTGATAAGATGGGAACCCAGGGAAGCTACAGTAATACTGAGTTATCTACTATACTCATATAGTTATGAAAAGGAACAAGTTACTTACATACTAACACCTACTGAGATCTGAAGTAATTAAAATATTCCATATTCAAATAATTAGTCCACACTTCTTGGTGGAAAGAGCGAGACAGAGAGGAAGATCTTATCCCAAGGGAAGGCAATCACAATGCCCAATAAATAATTAATTAAATACAGCCAGGTGAAGTCACTGCCCTGGTTTCTTTGTGCAGACTTAGCTCCAGTCACATTTCTGATTACCTTCCTGCTTCAAGTAGCTGCCACAGTTGTGCTTTTCCCTTTCTTTTCCCCACACTGATTCTGCCAGACTACCCCGAAAGAATCTTGCTTTCTCTGTTACTATTTGAACATTCAGGAAACATTGAAATAGAAAACATTCGTGTGCCACAATGAACCGCAAGCTTTCATTAAGTAAGGTGCAAAAGGCTCCGAACTGATTCCTCCTACTCCTGGTGCTGTTTGCCTGAGCATTTGGCACTGCACTAGTTGGGATCAGTCACAAGTTTGGGGCTCTTACTACCTACAAGCAAAGCTTGGCTTCTGAAAGCCCAGTTTCTCTCCAGAATGAGACAAAACCTCAAACAGAACTGACTTGTGAAAACTCCGACTCAGCAAGGTTTAAAAAAAAAAAAAAAGCAAAGAAAGAATGAACAAAGAAACATCTTTACCAATGTTAGTGGGGAATAAAGTGTCTGGAGCAACTTTGCTTATTAGAATGAAAAACCACAAACTACCAAATGTACTAAATGTTAGCAATTTGAACATGTCACTAAAAAGATACCCCATCACCCAATTTTAAGATAGCAACATAGCAGAATATTCACAGTAGCCTGTAACTGCTGGTTAAAAAGAGCATCTTAATCACCTATGGCCTGTGAATGAACTTCTGTCATAAGAAAAAAAGTGTGTTTTTAAGAATATGACACCCATAAATTATGTCACTTGGTACCAAATAGTTTGATTCCCAGTAATTAGTTAAAAAAAAAAAAATTTGTTCTTAAATGTGCAGGGAAGATGCTCCAGCATCGGAAGGAGATTTCAATGGCTGTGCATGAAATGTGCACACTTGTCCCGACCAACTTCCACTTCAGCTGCAAACTTTGCTGTGGCTGTATGTGCTTTGGCAACACCTGGTGGAATTTGGATAAAACTACAATAATAATGTAAAAGAAAAGTTATGGCGCCTCCAGGACTTTTTGTCTAAATGCTGGTGAAGTTACTTAAACTGTTCACAAAACACAAACTTCAAGTTAAGGGGAAACAGTTTCTTGTGTTTCACAACATATCAGTGGCTATTTGGGTAATACCAAATTCCATATTATGATAACTACAATATCTAGTTTTAATCTTGAGATTAGCAGTCAGCTTGCTTTGCACTATTACAGGGAAGAAAGAACAACAAATAAACTTTTAAAATGCCATCTATTAAATACAACCCAGAGAAAATAAAAGATTTTGTATTTTCAATAGATTAACTGTCACTCACAGCAACAAATCCAGTAAATGAACATCTCTACCAAAAAAATACAATGAAATAAGACACATGTTTTTAAAGGCATTTTAGAGACAGAATCTGACTACATTTTGTACTTCCCCTGTCAATGACTGGTAAAACCTTGTCCATTTAGTAATTTATCATTCCAGCTAAACAGAGAACTAGTAGGTAATTAGGGATCATGTCCTTGTGGTGCAGAGCTTCAAATATTATAATCTCCTAACAAACAGTATTCACCTGGGGGGAGGAGACTTCTCCTCAAAGTATTACTGTGGCAAGTATTCAGCATAACACAAGACAGTGGCTGTCAAATGGGTCTCGTTTGAAATAGTGCAATTAAGAGAAGGGAGCCCAACACACTTATCACAGTCAGCCACTTGTATTCAAATCATGCTGAAGAGTTCTGAGGCACAGAAACATATTTCTTGTTTTTATTTTTTTTTCTCTTATCAAAAAACTAAAACACAGCAGTGTTTTACCCCAAGAATAACCCAGAAAAAGTATTTGATATTTATTTTTTCTTTATATGGCCTAGCAATCAATTAATGAAGTAAACTACTGACACAAACGAGAGCATCTTTTATAGAAGATTTCAACTTTTTAAAATCTAGGTTAAATAAAACATGATGCTATGAAGTCACTGTGCCAATGACCAACCTTTAGTTTTGTACCCATCTCTTCTATTGAAAACAATTTTGGATTCTTATGTTTAGAAATGCAGTCTCCTTTGCAATTTGACTTTGAGATGTCAAACGTTTTTGTCAAGCAGTGTTCAGAAATACAGCATGAGATTACTTTACAGATCTGAAATACCTCACAGACCACTGCTCACCACACTCATTTTACAAAGAGATGTAATACTGCAGCTTGAAAGCTAAGCCGAGATGTTACTAAAATATTACCATGACACAGAGTTTAGATGTAAAGCAAGTAAGCATAGATGTAACACTATCTATTTAAAAATAGATCTAAACTTTAAACAGCAGGACTGCTTAAATTTTCTCTGGTGCCTTTCACCTGAGCACTATAAAGCACGTGGTGGTAATTAAGGAGCTGAACCTCCAAGAGTTCTGAAGAAAAGTATAGGTATCACCAGCAAAGTGCAGCCACCTTTTAGGTGAAGTACAGATGCACCAGGATATCCTACAACTGCTTTTGAAAGGAAATGAAAGGAAAACCCTGTATCCTGCTTAAAAAAAAAAAAAAAAATCAAAATAAAAAATCAATTATTTAAGCTACACCTTTAGTGTCATGGTGTTTGTGACGTCTCATAACCAAAGGCAGGTGTGACTTCAGCATCCCGTGGTTACAAAGAACCTGAGATAAAACTTTTTGCATGTTTTGTACTCAGGTGGAAAGTGTGCAGAGCTATCAGCTACAGATGCTTTCATGATTGAAGACAGGATGAGCCCAATTTCAGATTGGTGAGCTGGTGTTCTCTGTCTCACACTGCACAGTCATACACACAGTGAGGACAGAGCCCAGCCTGCTGACTGCACGTTTTCACATGTTTCTGATATTAGAAAGGCACCTCTTCACATTCTGCAACTCATAACTGTACAAATCTGAGGTAATATATATTTTTAACTGACAGATTTAGGCTTTTTTTACATTAAGAAAAGGGTGGGGGGTTTTTTTCCTAATTTTTGAGTGGAATTTTTACCTCTCTTAATAAACAAGATTGGTGCAATTTAGATCATGCATATCTTTCATTTACTTTAGATCTGCTATCAGGAAAAGGCAGAAAAGTAGTAGACAAAAGGTCCAGCAACTGAAGTACAAGATTCAATTCCCTTAAATGCATTTACTTGAAGACTCCAAGAGCCATGTTATAGTGTCTTCCCCAAACCACTGAGTTTTTGCTGGATTTAGCACTTTTGTCCCTGTTTATTCTCAGACTCCACATAGCTCCTCCCAGGCTGGCAGGCCAACATATTAGAAATAAAATGCAATTCTGGTATCTGACACTTCAATTTAGCTTCTTCAGTAGCAAAGATCATCAACTGCACTGCTTTCTCCCATGACAGAAGATCACCTAAATATCACTTAACTGATGTGAGCTCTGTTGGTAATGCATACACTGTCTCCTCACTGCATTACCACCATGCTGCCTAGAACAAAAATCAATTCTTAATTGACTGGATTATTTGAGGAATGTGGTCCATCCACTGCACACTGCTGATAGATTCTCCTAGTTTTCCTGTCAGCAAAGACTGTAAAAGTTCAAGCACCTTCAATATAGTAATTCAGGGATTTATCCAGCAGACATATGAAGAGAACAACATCACAGCTTTTTCGGCACTACCCCCCTATCATTTCTTTCCTGGTTAGCCAAGTGAGGTCTCTAAACCACAAAGAAAAAATACTGACATAGGAAAGATAATGAGGCTTTCATTGAAATCAAAATCATGTAAAAGAGGCAAATGAATAAAGAACACAGAGGACTAGAGTGGACTTGCAAAATTGCTTTCAAGGCATGGAAAGTAAGCCAGGGGATTTTTCACTGCAGAGTATCCAATCTGCAAGCTTCAAGAACAACCTCCATACCTGCCACCAGGAGCAATCAAAGTATGGTTCCTCAGCTGAGTATCACTGCTGACTTCTCAGGTCTCATTGCTGCTGGGAGATACAAACCCAAGCAGCTGACATGAAAAAGAAATGTCATACACATGAAAATATGGAGGTGAGCAGGTATAAAACACTCGACACTCTATCAGTAAATATTGCAGTGAAAAAAGCACAGTGAAAGCTATTCACTGACTAAGAAAGTCTCTACCACTTCCAAGAGTTCTCTGACAGGTTAGGTGTGTAATCTTCCTAACTTTTCTCTCTCCCTTTCTTGCTGCTGAAACAAAAGACAACTGCACTGATGTACAAAAGAGAAAACTGCCCTCTCCAGCATACCCACAGGCCAAATTCTGCACTGTACTCACAGTAGTTCGATTGACTAATTCTGATCAACAAAAAAAATCAGCACAGCTCCAGAAACTGCAAATTTAAGGTACTCATATGTTGCCAGTATAGATGTATATATGAATATACATTTGGCTTCTGATGTTTTTGAGTCTCATTTCACAAAGGTCCAAAATACACATTTTTCTTTAACCACATGTGTTAGAGCTCACTAAGTGGTTGGATTACCTGCAGTACAAATCTTAGCAAATTAGCCACTATCTGTTTTTCTACCCAATAAACTAGAACACATGGACCAGAGAGGGGCTTATGCTGCCTTTATGGAAGCTGAGAGAAGACAGAAATACCTGATCCTGCATAAAGTCAGAGTGACCCAGTAAGAGAATGCCTGATTTGGGTTAGACCTGTCAGTACAAAGTGAGCCTGGTGAAGGCTCTCTCAGATCAGCACCTTCTCCACTCTGTTAGCCTGGCATTTCTGATGCACTACAGAAAACCTTTCTCTTATGTATAACTGTGGCAGAGTATCTTGGGGATGAGTCCACAATGCAAAAGATTCCAGTCTTATTTTAATAAAACCAGCAATAATTCACTACTCTTACACAGAAGATTCCCTGTATTAATCCCATGTTACAAATCAAGAAAAAAGGTATAGATTGAAATCAACATTTGCAAAGATGACTTAAATTGCTGCAGACTGACTGACTTTCCTGAAGGATGCATCGTCTCCTAAAATAAAGCCTGTGTGTCTAAAATCTGGCATCCATCTGCTGAGACATCTAAGAAAACAGATTTCCTCAAAGATAAAGCAAGCAGAGTAAAGCTTCTACTAAAAGCCAGAAATCCTGATACTTTGGTTTACCTTTGGACTGCTCATGTTCCTCTGCAATGTCAGCAGCTGTACAAGAATTCTGACTTGGCACTATTTTCAGATTAGAAAGCAGCCCTTTTCTAAGTGCTAAAATACAGTCAGGCTGCATTTGATTTGATGCAGTCCTTGGAGTAAAACAACAGCCTAAAGGCTCCTGCTGTTCCAGGTTGTGATGGTGAAACCAGGACTGAACAAGGAACACAACACAATACAGTAGACTCATGTTCTTAAATTCTTCAGATAAACCTGAATCTTAAAATCAAGTTCATATTGTTTTACAACTGTGCTGTGCATATAAAGCACTTGTATAAAATATTAATATTCTTTATAGATAATGATATGGGACAATAAATTTCAGCATCACTGAACGCTCCCTCACCAAGCCTTAGTACTTTGTCAGATGAGCACAATTACCCCAAATGAAGAAAGGACAACTCCATTAATTTCAGTCTTAGCTCATAACAAATCTGACTGTTCTTGTGCTTATTCCCTCAAAATCAAGCAGGTTATATTGGTGGGCCAAAATGGTAAGCTCTGTTTCACAGAGATGGAAAAATGAGTCTGATCTGCAGATAAGAAAAGATTCGTCCATCACTGGATAAGGATCCACTGACCACCAGCCATATTTAAATAATACTGCCCATAAACAATAGATGATACTAATATAAAAATATACACATATGTGTATATAATACAATACATAAAAAACAACTAGCAGATTTTGGAACTTTTGTTGTTATCTGTGTAGGATTCCCTACCTAATGAAAGCCAGTAATAAACAACTCATGCCTTAGTCAAATGTCTTCCACTTATAAATTTTTACTGGATTCTTCCTAAAGCATCTGTAGTTGCCCCTTTTGGAGGTTACAGGAAGGGCTGCAAAGGCAGCTCTCCTTTAGTGTTTCCAAGTCCTACATGTTGCACAGAGGAAATTTTGAAGTAATTTCTTTTCAGCCATTAACAGACACCCCCATACAATTTTCAGCTCCATACTTTTGTTCTTTGTACTGTGTATTAATTTCTATTGTACAGCTTTCTAAACCTCTCCTTCAAACAAGCAGTGATGGAAAACACGATCTGCCTCTGGCAACTTTCAGGCTCTACTCTGGCTTTTTAGCTCACACACACACAGATTCCTTTGACCTATTTCACTTACATCCTATTTAACTGTTCCTGATTGCAAGTTTATGTCCATCCTTGGTTTACAGAACTGTAATTCCCTCCCACCATTCCAAGTGTTTTTCTTTGGCTGCAGTCTCTGCCAGCAACACAGTTCCCCACCATCTTACTGCTTTACACTATAAACCCTTACCAACCCAATTCAGGCACATAGAGTGGTAAAAATATTTAGTATAACCCAGACATTTAGTTTTCTTCATTTCAAACATTCATTTAATAACACCAGTCTATTAATCTGATAAATGCTAAGTACAGGACAATATGCAGATACCTAATTTTACCCAGAGGGAAACAAAACAATTTCCAAAAAGCCATCACTTACTACAGCTCTCTGTTGATATTTCAGAAATGCATTTGTCCCTTGGATATATTCAGAAAGCATTCTACAAGCCTACAAATGCATCTTTTTAATAACAGCACCACATAATTCTTCAGTGCTACACAGAGATGAGAAAGTGCAAATGCTTTATCTATCCCCAAAACAAAGGTAATAAGCCTTTGTCTGTGCTTTTTTGTGCGTGTGCTTGAAGCATTTACCTTAATGAGCTTTGTTCCTCTGTACCTCTGGAGAATAGTATTCTGCCCAACAAAACAATTTATTGCCCAAAATGTTACTACTGCTGATAAAATCTTAGCTTCTCCAATACTTCTGCCTTGACAGCTAATACCCTAATGTTTCATTTACAGCTGAACAAAGCAGCTTATCTCTACTAAAAGGGGAATTAGTCAG
Source organism: Hafferia zeledoni (assembly GCA_035583235.1). Lineage (NCBI taxonomy): Eukaryota > Metazoa > Chordata > Aves > Passeriformes > Thamnophilidae > Hafferia > Hafferia zeledoni. The sequence continues at coordinate 4,250,916 of JAWWEV010000034.1, read as the reverse complement.
TAGTAGGAAATAATTTCAATCATCTGTTCTGCTTCCAAAGCAAAGTGATGACTTGGGCATTCTTGCTTCTATCTGATGACAGGTGTGTTGCAGTTCTTGGAATACAGAACAGGTCTGTCACATAAGCTTTGTAATTCCTACAATGCAGCTACATGGATTAGGGAAGAGTCAGGTCTTGGCTGTCAAAAAAATCTGCCATCAGCAGTGTGCAGCAGTCAGCACTTTCACTGTACAGTTAGGGCACAGACTCAAGGGAAAAAATTGCTTCTGATCAATAAATAGCCTCATTTTCTATCTGTTACTTTATGTATATTCCAACAAGTATATGTGAAATTCCCTATTAATAACAGAATGGATTTTATTGATAAATTATGCCTTATGGCCTGTGCTTTGCAAAAATGGCTTTGATTATTACCTTACTCTGTAACTACCTAATTATTTATATCTCCAGGAATGACAATCTACTAGGAGTTTTATCTACATATCATACACAGCACATCAGTTGTGGAATTCCCCTCTAGAGTCGCTGATACATACTTGGAAATCTCTATGGCAAACGACAAGGACTGATTTTTGCTTGATGTCTGGATGACCTTCTTATCCCAACATCATTTTTCATCTTGGTACAGAGTAAGGTCACCTAAAGACTTCAGGGAAAGCAACATGACATTTGCCCACACAGTGTTTTCTCTGCACTAATATTTTCTGTAAGTAATCATTTATTTTGAACTGAGTTTAAAAGAATTACAGAAGTGATTAGAACTATAGTGCCGTTCTTGAGTTGTCTGATATTTGGCTCTTCAATTAGACACCACAGTTTATGGAGCATATGAATTATTGCCTAATACTTTTTAAATTCAGTGCCAGTTTTAACAGGAAAAAAAAGTTTGAATTATGGATTGCAGGTGGCACTGCTAAAAAAGAGGTTGTAGTTGGAGATGAAAGTGTATTGAGTAAAAATATGAACACAAGAAAATAAACCAAAATTAACATTTCATAATTCACTGGAATGACTTTACATACCAACCCCATCCTAATTTCAACTGGTACCTATGTATTTTCCGTATAGTCAGTCATATATAGCAGTGATGTTATTCAGTGTAATGTTCTAAGACACATATTACACATACAGGGTGAACTTGTGCTAACACTGCACAATTTCCCTAACTGTAAGAGAATGAGATAGAGAAAATGTGGCAACGATTTAAAGCACCACACAATGTGACAGATTTTCCATAATTACAGCACTGTGGCTTCAGTCACTGCCTTGTCAGAAATTCCAACCAGAGGGCCCAGTGCCAAGAGGCTTGTCAGAAGTCAAGTGGACAGCACCACTGACTGCAAAGTTCTACTTCATTTTTTATGTAAAGGAAAGTCTAATTTTTCTATTTCATAGCAATCCTTCAGCCTTATGCACAATGGAGTGCTTAGAAAATATGCATCTGATTTGTTCTCATGCAATGATGCTGAATTAAGTTGGTATGAGGAAGATGCAGTCATTTTACAATCCTACTATAGGATCCTTTACCCAGAACTGTATGTCTTAATGCAGTTCAGTGGATTTTAAATTAATTGTGCATTTCTGAGATTCTTTTCCATCCTATCTCACACTGTTACTTTTCAATCAGAACTAAATGTCATAAATACATTTGAAAATTAAGTCATAACATACGTGACAGTTATAATAATACCATAAAGGTGTCGAACATTTGTCATCTGTTTGGTGATATCAAACCAACCCTTCTGCAGTCTTTTCACTGACCACTTCATATACTCTTTGCCAGCTTTCAAGAGATGCCAGGCAAACTTAGCATTATTTCTACTCATCTATTAGTCCAGGCATCTGATCCAACTTTAAATGGCTAAAAGGTCAGTCTGTTCCTGTGTTATGAGAAGTTACTTCATTCTACTTTCATGTGTCACTCGTTATTATAAAAAAACCTAAATGGCCTAAACAGCCCTTTTTACTGAGGGGTATATTAATTTAAAAAAAAAAAAAATAAAAAAGTGATTCCACAGAGGGTACTATTCCATGCTTATGTATTCAAAAAGCCATTTACTCAAATCTGAACTTACACTTTAACTGAGCTTACCAATGAAGATCTTAAATGCTTCCTTGGCTACTGCACCACCTGGCAAATTCTGCATGAGTGCCCAAGCTGATTAACCAAAAGGTTGTGGTCATTCACACATATTTATGTGGAAACCCAAGAGCATCCAGTTAAACACTGGTAAAATCCAGAAGCATGGACTATTTCACTTATCACTAGAGTGTAACTGCCTCTGAGATTCAAGTATGTTCTGCAAAAGAAACACCTGAAGGCACGTGGTTGGCAGAGTTTCCTCCCCAAAGAACATGGGTGGACTAATCAGCTGAGGAGGCTGTTCAATGAGCAAAACATTCTTGTCCAAAGTGTGTTCTATCAGGGTGTAACATCCTGCAGAGACAACCACCAGCACAGACCAAACTGCTTCTTACTAATTTCATTACTTTTTTTTTTCTTTTTACAATCTTTCCTTACTATTCATCTTTTCCCAGTTCCACAGTTTTAAAGTAAGTCATTAAAGTGGTTGTTGAAATGAGCTGATACCAAAGAATCACCCAAAACACCAGCACATTTTCTTCATTAGAAAAGGCCAGAAAAACAGCAAATGGCTGCATATTCTCCTACTTTTGTGTCAACCTTTTGTTTGTATGCCTACATATATCAATACATGCACACATGCAAATGGCTCATCTCTTCTATGATAAGCATTATAGATATAGTAATGAAAACATGGATAGAATGCTTTATGTTCATATGAATCATCAAGGTACACCTTGGCAGTACATTAAGTAACTTGGGTGACAGTTTAAAAGGCTTATTTAGCTGATTGCTTAACATGAATAAATGCTCAAAAAGGCAAGGCAGGAAAATAAAATGATTATTTCTGAGCGCCAGGAAAGGTTTCAATCTGATAAAACAGGTGGAATAAAAGTACTTCTACTGAACCTGGAAAGGACAATTTTCTTTTTGATTTAGTGACAATTCTCAATAAAACCATAAAGGGAATATATAAAAGAGTGTAAACTAATGCAGTTAGAACAATTATACAGACAGCTATATGTAAAATGACATTGGGACAGGATCTGGCAAGTAACATAAAATTCAGGCACTCTGAATCCAAAATTCATAATGCTATGAATACATTCTCACACAATGCTAAGTCCTGGGGTTTTTACTCACTAGAAATATTCTAATGAAGGAATATTATCAGAATCTTGAAGATCACACAAAATGTAGCTGGATTTCATCCTAATTTATTTCTCATGGCAGAAATGACAGTGTCTACACACACAGGACCATGAGAGCTCTACTTGGCCTAAAGTTGCTTAATTTTTAGTGCAGGTACTGTGCTGCCATTAATCTTTTAAAACAGCATCAATTTAATGATGCATGCATTAAAAGGGTAAGTACAAGATTTAACTCCCCTGAAAAAAGAAGCACTGAGGCAGCCCTTGGCTGAGACTTGATCTCTGAAATTAAATTTTCCACAAAGGGGTCTCGAAAAGTAAACTATAAGCAAGATTTTTTAAGTGAAAAATGTAATTAAGTAGTTGTTCTGCAAGCATCAGAACGGTCTTCAGCCAGAGTGTAGTTACTAATTTTATCATTTAGTATAGTTTCAAAACACATTTTTTTCTCTCTCTGCACTTACTATTAATAATTTTCAAAATATACAAATTTGACAGCATGCACAGAAAGATATGGAAACTATCCATTTGCTGCACACTGTGTCAGTTCAATTGTCCATAAATGCTTCAGAAAATGGAGAAATGGCAAGCACGTGGGTTGCATGCACTGACTGTGGTCACTTCTGTTATTTTTTTCCACCTCATCACACATTGCGTGAGCTGCATTTCCAATTAACCTTCCCCTGAAAGGAGAGAGTTTGCTACAGTCTGCACTTCATTTTCTTCTATACTGATACCAACTATAATTCCCTTATCACATAAGAAGATGGGCTATTTAAAATTTATATAAAACCTTACAAGCAGCATCACAGAACAGCCTGGCCTGTCCCTGAGGACTCTGTGAAGCCAAAGAGACTCTCTGTGGGAGCAACTGATTGTCCAAACACCAGAAATTTCAAAGTAAGACTTTTCTGTGGTTTCCAGGCATGAAAGACAAGGTTTAGGCAAAGTAGCACTGTCACCAAATATAGCAGTAACATGCAAATGACTGAATGTGGATGAGAAAACACAAATTTCTTAATTTTTGGGGACAAATTTAGGTGGTTAATCCTATCAACTGCAGGGATTTTGGCAGTTGAAAATTCAGGAGCATCTGTGGCTTTGACTTTTCTTGGAAGGAAAGCAGAGCTGGAAGATAATTCCTGAGTCAGTGAGTCGAGTCACCTGCTAGGAAGCCACATGATGTAATTTCTGTTAAGAAAGTGTAGAAATTCCACCTTAAGATTTGGTAACTGTTTGACCTCCCCTGGCCCATGTTCAAACTGGAGTCCTGTTTCAGGAACTCCCTGAGGTGACTAAAGGTTCTTTTATATTTCTCTCTATAAATTATTATGGAAGCATGCACCTATTTAGCTTTGTGCTTTTAGCTTTAAAATGCTGTTCATAGCCCTGTTCTTTATTCCCAAGTAGCCATAGAGAGAAACAACATCCTCTTCTCAGCCCTTTTCTTTGCTTGACTAAACATGCTCAGCTCCACATTCTCCTCGCCCTATTGGCCCTTGTCTGCACCTACTCCACTTGGTGTCCATCTGTCATGATCCAACTGCACCATCTGCTTAACAGAAGACATTATATGGACTTGTAAGTCTTGGATATACCATCAGACTTTTGCATATATACCATCACACTTTGAATTACTTGTGTGCTGGACTTTGGGATACATAATTGCTAATATTAGCTTTCTGATTTGGAAATATTATTTAATAACTCCTTGAATACAAGTCATGTGGGGTGTCAAGCACAAAAACACCAGGCCAATAGTCTAGATGTAAAATCAGGCTGCATGGCCTGTTCCTGTAAAACCAGCAGCTTGTAAATGCCCACATTTGGTACAGATTAGGTTTCCTCAGCAGGATCAGCCTTTGGTTTCAGCCTTTTGAGCATTATACTTTAGGAATTTTGCTAGTAACAAGAAATAAACACAATAAATATCTGCCATTTTACTCCCAAGTTCTGTGATTATAGTATGCAAAGACTGCTGAAATATCTTGAGAATACTCTTTTAAGCATTTGCTCATACCCATATGTTATGTCAGGAGAGCTGTAGGCTCACTTTGGCTAATTTTCTTTCTAAATTCCTATCTATTATCATGACCAGCAGTAATTACAGCCAAATTATTTTTTAATGAATACACTGGAGTTTCTTTAGTTTTTGTTGCCATTTTACAACAAGCTACAATGCACATTAGAGCAATGGTGTCTTTGTTAGATGGCCACTTCAGGATGGACTTGTCAGAACACATGGTAGGACAGAAGAAGAACATGACAGAAAGAGAAAGCATTTACTGAATTAAATCAATCAGGAAGATTTCCTAATACTATACCCCCACCCCAACACCACCAGCCAGTCATCACAGTTCTAGAAAGTAATGGACAGATAGCTTAATATAATGTAGGACTCTTTACTCACTATGGACTAGGTTATGTCTGGTCCACCTGGCTGAACACTACAGGATATGGTGATGTCTTGTGAATGTGAGCTCATCAAATCTATGAAACTGCTGCTGTGAGTGCATAGGATTATACTGTCATCATCTTCTTTGCCTAGCAAAAGATAGAATTGGTATATTTAGCACTTGAGGTCAGCTCCTCAAGAGGAGTAACTTCAATTGAGCTGTAATCACTTACAAAAGGGAAAGGTCTGGTCTTTGGACAGTACAAAATGGTGTCCCTTGTCAAAATGCCATACTGCTAGAACTGACATGAAATTTGGGGTCTAACAACTCTTTCAAAAAAACTCAAAGTGATTTTCATCACCTTAACAGTTCTAGGGTTTTGGCACTTCCATAAAATATTTACATTACCTGTAAATCTTTTGACCAATGAGATATTTATCATAAATTTATCATTCAACATAGCTAATATATGAGCAACATGATCCACAAATACATCTCATCTACCAATATGAAACCACATAAAATTTCAAGCACATTTAGCTTGCTGCATTATTCAGGAAGGGTTTGGATGAGTCTGTTTAACTGGTGTTCCTTACATGGCAATTAAAGTAAGTACTATAAGCATGCAAGCTACTGTAAACTGAAAAGTCATTGTTAAATAAATAAGATATGCCTGAAAGAAAAAAAATAGTAAAAAACTTATTTTATTTCCAAAATAACTTTTTATTTATAGGCAAGTTTTAAAGGTTGACAATCAGTAATTAACACAAACAAATAAAAAAGAGCATTGTTGAGTAAGCTTAGTGTAAAAAATTCTGTAACTATAAAATATGCATATTTTACACTTCATAAACACACAGGTATTCATTAATGTAAAAATCACACAGATAAGTGCTGTACAAATAGATGTAAATGTATATATGTACAAGGTACTTCAAGAAATTTTAACACTAAAATTTGACAAAAAAAAAAGATTACCAGATAAATTTGCCATCTAAGGTTATTATAGATTCTTATAGATAACTTATCAAACATGCATAACTAAAAAAATACAAGTAATTATAAGTAATAATACACAGCTGACTGCCAAGCTAGACAAGTGTACTGAAGCTACACACACAGTCCATGTTTTACTCATCCTTTGAAGAGCACAACCAATTTTATAGGCATTACCATAGCTAGCAACTGAAGTTTGAAATTAATTTTACTGATATTGATAACTAATGGTAAGCAATGTGGTTCCATAATGCAAAAAATACTGATAAAAATAAAGAAACAGTAAATAAAGATATGCAGGGCACAAATACAAAATATTTCACGGTACAAAGTCCCTTTCCCTCTGCTTACATCTGGTGTTGATAACACAGGTTGCCTTCCCTCTCTCCCCACTCTGACTTCTTAAGCCACTTCAGCAAACAAAGCACTCTCAATCCACCCAAACTGAAACTACTGACCTTCACCAAAATGTCATTTTTACTCATCTACTGAGCACTTACCACCTTCAAGTCTATTTATGTATTTTCCCCTCCAACATATACAGCCTCGTTTTTAGCCAGTTCTCTGTACCTTCCATTCTGCTCCAACTTCAACAGAAGTAACTTCAGTTCTGTTTCTCACAGCCCTGCTTGGCAGTTTGGACAAGCAAGACAGAGAATCACAGTAACATCCAGAACACCTGGCAGGCCCCTAAAACCAGGGGACAATGTCACAGGTGTTCTCTAAACATTACAACTTCACAGAATCATCTGAGAATGGTTGGGGTTGGAAGGCACCTTAAAGCCCATCCAGACCCACCCCCTGCCATGGACAGGGACACCTTCCACCAGCCCAGGTTGCTCCAAGCCCCATCCAGCCTGGCCTTGGACACTTCCAGGGCTGGGGCAGCCACAGCTTCTCTGGGTAACCTGTGCCTGTGTCTCAGCACCCTCACAGTCAAGAATTTCTTCCTAAAATCCAATGTAACCCTTCCCTCTGACAGTTTAAAGCCATTCCTCTGTCCTGTCCCTACGTGACCTTGTGAAAACTTGAGGTTTTTCATACACAGCTCCTACATTTGACCAGATCAGAATGCTCACACAAAGATCCACACTTTGGGTTCCAGTTTTTCAGCCTCTGGAGTCTCCTGCCACACCAGAAAATTGCTGACAGCTCTTTCACACCCATCACCAGGATCTCTGCATAAAGAGTGGTGTTACTGCATCGAGGTCACTGAATGCATCAGCACTACCAATACTCAATCACTATTGATGGAGCTCAAATTAAAGAGGCCTCTTGAAGGTGAAAAACTCTATAACCTACAACTTTACTCTCCTTGAACACCTCTGTCACTGCAAGGAATTATTTTTAAGAAACTACATAAAAATGTCCCACATAGTATTTGGACTATTTATAATCGTCTATTAACTACTGAAATCTAGATATTCTTTTAAACAACAGTTAATCCTTTACCCTACTTTCTACTGGAGAATGGTTCATATAGCACTGGAATCAAGTTATTAAGAACTGTTATTCAAAGTAGTTATCTTGCTTCAAAATTTTGCTTGACATTCTCTGAAATATTAAGGAGACAGATGTATTAGAGAATGATAAAATAGATTATATCACGGGCTCAATTTCCATTTTTCTTCCTCATAATTTCTGGCATTCAAAAATCTATTTGCAATATATTTAACATTTTGAATATGAATATGACCAGATTTATCATTATGTTAAGCTGTGTTAATCATATCTGAAAGTTGTTTGTAGGTAACACCTTTGCAAATTAGATGAATAAAAGAAAAGTCAAATTTTAAAATCCACACACTGAATTACTGGTTTTGTACATGTCAGAAAAGGACGAGCACATGACAGAAATAAAATTATCGTGTTTTTTTTTTTTGTCATGCATTAGGGACAAATACTTGAAAACTGACCCAAAAAATCAGTGTATGTATGTACAGTGAGTACACGATTATTGATGAGCAAAATACGAAAGCAATCCTTGCCGTTGTCTTCAAGAAGCAACTAAGGTGCAAAGAAGGGTAGAGTATCATTGAAAGCGTGTATTGCTGCCTGCTTGGTACCTGGGAGATGAATTCCAGTTGTGCTAATTCCTGTTGGCAGATTGGCCTTGGCAAGCACAGCCCTGAGCTCGCTCTCACAACGTGTGGAGCTGAGCACCGTAACCCACAGCACTCAGGATAAAACAATTTTCACACTGGCTGCCAGTTGTCTGTCTGCCTCTCATTCCTGAAGAAATCCTGCAGAATGCCCAGCTAGAACCAACCAGAACTGTGTGAATGTCCTAAAATCCTCACAATTCATGTCATGTCAGCACTAAGGTAAGGTACTAACAGTGAGAGTTTAAAGTACAGATCACACCATGAAAACTGGTATGAAAATCACACCACCATTACCTCTGTGATATAAGTGTTTTATCAAAAAAAAAAAAAATCAATAAAATTATTAATCCTCTATACAGCTCATATGAAACACATACTGGCCAATTATTTATTATCTGTATTGTCTTTATAAATTTGGAAAGCTCTGCAGCGGGTACCTTAAGTACAAGACCTAAACTAAACTTAAGAGATTTTCGGAGGCTTAGAGCTTCTTGATTTAATTACATTACATGTCTATAAGGAGAAAGCAATTTAGTCTGAAGTGGTACTTCTGCATTATTCCTTTACAGCTTCTCAGCAAAACTGCTGTTAAATTCTTAGCATTCCACATCCTTTGTTTTAGAATTTAGGTAGAAAAAATGTGGTAGACATGTTCATTATGTAGCTTAAGCAATGTCCAGTAAGCACACGATATTTTAATTTATACAGTCACTAGCAGTGAAAAAGCAACTTTCCCCACACAACTGGTTCATTGAATAGATCAGCCATTGTGGCATGAAATTACAGGTTTTAAACTGTAGGTGATGGCACAACTCTCTAAAATTATATTAGCTCTATGCAGGAGAACTGTCACTATTTAATCTAAGTTAACAAGAATGCCAAACACTTACATTTAATTAAAGCTATACATCATTCTAGATAATTAGTAATAATTAAGAAGAATTACTATTGTAAATAAGGCAAATAATATTATTTTGACTGAAATTTGAAGTCTGAATTCAACCCCCCCAAAAAACTCCTGAGAATGCAAATACGCCATTATGCAAACTGTTTTCTTTAAGTATGATATAATTTATGTAATGAAATAAATCTATGCTGTTAAAATATTTAGCAGAACTGAGAATAATGAGTAGAGATAGGATTAGTTTAATTAGTTTACTGAAATGGAGTTCTTATAGTGGCTAAGTGTGATGTATTAGCTTTTGTCACTTGGAATAAAAAAAGAGGTAATTAGTTCTCATTCAAATATATTGTTTTCTTCGAAGAAGGAATTGTAATATTTTAGCCTGCATAATAGAAAATAATACATGGAGCATAAAACTTATCATCTTCATCCAAGAGTACATCTAGGATAAATCAGAAGAAAAAAGGAGATACTTAAGCATTCAGGAATGCAATCTGGAATAGATTTAAATTACACTGGTGCAACTCCATGGATTTAAATGAAATGACAACTCCTCTGACTGCCCAAGTCCAGTCATCATTTATCCCTGCCTAATAATTTAAGAGTTTGTAACACATTTTGTCTCTCTATTCAGCAACTACTTCATTACTCAGAAAACCCTGCACTGTTGTCCTAAATCAAGATTTTTATCAGATTGATTCAAAAGGAACCAGAGAAGCGCCTTCCTCGATAATATTTACTGCTGAATCATAAACATATCTATTGAAAGGTCAGAATTGAATTTTATCTCTGTAAAGATAAGAAAAGTAACACAGAGTATCCTTTTATAGAGTAAGTATTTCACAGTCAGAAAACTACTTAATGGTAATTGTGCATTTCTGAAGACAGCTGTATGGAACGTATTTAACAAGGAATAGAAAGCAAATGATTTCTCCACTTATTTCAAAAAAATCTGAATTTCATCTATTAAGAATGGGGTATTATTATTGCAATCAAGCAACATGAAGGTTGCTTAAACTACAATCTAAAGGCCCAAGAAATTAACCCTGTAACAACTGAACACACACACACACAAATAAAGAAAGAAACTGTGGTCACACCACGATAGGAGCAGCAGGAAGACAAAGAAGTGAAAGGCTTGCAAAACAATTGATCTATTTTTCAGCTAAGAAAATAAAGAAATTATGAATGGACCAAATTTAATTTGACTTGAAATAAACACTGAGGAAAGGGAAACCCTCTGCTGTAGCATACTGAAAAGCCTCAGGCATTAGTGAAATAACACAGGCCATCTATCATTTAATTTTGCTTTTTTTTTGGAACAGTATTGTTGCATATGCAGGAGCCATTTAGTATCCTGGATTATAGAGCTTGGATGATTTCACACACAAGCTTAAAAGAGCTCCAAAATTGAAAATACAGTCAATCACAAAAAAAAAAAAACAAAACAAAACAAAACAAAACAAAAAAAAAAACAAAAACCCCCACAACCCTCTGGTGTTTTTATATATTCCAGATATGCAAAGTTACACACAGCACTTGAGCCAGAAGTTCATGATAATTATGAGAATGTAAGAAATGCAGCTTTTACTTGGGATCAGCTGCAGTATTTCTGTTGATTGTTTGGACTGAGCAGTAACACAGACAACTGAGCTCTGCAGGGCATGAGAAACATCAAAGTCAGACAAAGCCTTCCCACTCCATGTATTTGTCGATATTTCCTACTTGTGCCTCCCTGACCTCAGACATCCACGTCCCAGATGACTTTGCAAATAAACCCCCTACTTCAGAAGTGCCCAAGATGAGAATTTTAAAGGATCATGATATTCTTAAAACGAGTTGCCATATTCCTGTCAAGGAATTGGGCAGAGCTGGGATTTATGCATTTTAGAAAGCCATCACTGTACTTCTAATTGGCAAGTTGAAACACAGAACCCCCTCCTGCACTATTGCTGCTGATGTTTCTGAAGCTGGAAATATGCTCCTACTGATAATCCACACATTACACTGATCTCCTACTGTTAGATTGTAAGACAGCTGCATTACAATAGTATTTGGAATTCTAAAAAATCAGTATATTACTCATTGATATCACAAGACAGAAGGGGAACTATACAATTCAATTTGCATCTTTTAATTGTTGAAGTCCGAACAATAAATTCCGAAGGAATTAACTTGGTGCATGATCTAATAAAGATAATCAAATCAGAGATGATTTAATAATAAAGCACACACTTTGGTGCCCAAGACACTGATACATAATTTATAAAGTTGCCACATTCGGTCATTAGGTCAAATATATTAACTAAGTAGTAAGCTGTTCTGAGAACTTGCTATGAAGATTCTGGCTGGAAGATTCCTAAACATGAGCAGGAAGCAGGGAAAAAACTTTTTGATTCCTTTCTAAATACTACAAGTGACTTTTTACTGTCAGGTCTGTATGGCCCTGCAGAGCAGACTGGAGGCTACAGGGATGTTTCTGGGTTTGTGTACATACCTGCCCATAGGCACTGGCTCACCTCAGGCCATTCCTCCCTGCTCCAAAGGGAAACACGGGGGGCTCTGGATATTCACAGGAAAAATGCTGAAATCACCGGAAAGTACATAGGATGGTGGAATTCCCTTTACAGCCACCCACTGGAGAGGCTGTAATACAATGGTGGCCCACACATTACAATTCCAGAGACAACACTAATCCCTGGATGCTCCAGGAGCACTAACCCAACTGAGTTTACAGTGCTGTCTGGGGGAGAAACAGGGAGAGAGGAAAATGGAAAGGAAAAAATAGAAAAAACTGACTCATTTTCCTCATGGAACTTCACAGGGAAAAGGATGTACTTCAGAGTATCCATTGCTCTGAATATAATGACATAGAGGTGTCCAGAAAAAGTGACCTATTGAGAAGCTCATTTTCTGTCCACTAAAAGGGTGAAAATTAAGCCTGGCTTGGAGTCCCTGCAAAGCAAATAGAGCTTCACAGTCACCACTGCTGCTCCACTCCCCTCTCTGAGTGCTGCCCACCACCTAAGGGGCAGAATTGCATCATACCTTTAGGGTTCCAGTAGTCCAGAGAGATTCTCACATCTCTGTCCTCATAACCCCACTAGGTGTGTATATTTTATGATGCCAGAACTTCTGTGTTGTGCCAGAATGAAAAGCAAGGCTAAAATTCCTCCCACAGCAAGAGTTAGGAAAGGAACCAGAAAGTTGGAAAGATACAATAAAAAGAATCTTTGCAAAAAATACAGAGGCTCAACTGTTTAAAATATTTATCTGAAAAATTCCCTTTCAACACTTTTTTTAATGTAAAGAAAAAAAATTAAATTTTGGGAGGAAAAATTCTGAGCAGCTTAGCAGGCTCTACCTGTACCCATGTGTTGGAGAACATATTTCTCTCTCCCAGGAATAATAGATATCCTGCTTCTTAAAACAGATCACCTACATTATCTATATTAGGCAGCTTTTCAATACAAATATTTTGTCTGTGTAAAAAGAACAACCTGTAACCCTCAGGAAATCAGCCCAAAAGTTTGGCAGTCAGAGGCATGAAGAGAATGGGATCACCTTGAGGGAATTGTATCAGTGAATCATGGAAGCCCAACAAGTTTCTGCACTACCAGTAGCCTTTTGGCTTAGAAAAAAATCCAGCATTATTCCATTTATTTATATCCATTTATTCCATTATTCAATTTTATAACCAGAAGGAATGTGATGATGGCAAAACTCAGCTGGGAGAACCTGCTCATGCAATCAAAGACCAGTTCTCACCTGTACCTAAATAAGCTGCATTTTTCCCAGTTTTTGTTTGTTTGTTTGTTTGGGTTTTTTTTTAGTTTGGGGCAGGAAGGAAGGGTGTGTCTCCAGCCACATATTGTGGCAGCAAATCACAGGTAAAACACTTCCCAGTTGGTAGAACCGTGTGGTGTTCCTGCACAGGCTCTGTTCAGTACAGTGTAATGGCAGATTCAGGTTTGACACTGCTATAACACCTCTACTAGTGACAATGATGCACTTTATGGCTTGAAAAACCCCAATTGCTACACCCAGACCACAGGGTGTCTGATTATCTGAACACATGTCAAAGCGGATGCTGACACAACACTGGCAAAACATTGAGTTCTTTAATTTAGTCAAATTCTAACAGAAATTCCGTATAATGAAAATACACTTTTCCAGTTACATCTATTTATATCTATTCTATTGCTAAAAAATATAATATAATCACATCTAACTTCAGCCAAGTGTGTCCCCTTTGTCTATAAATCTGCACACAATGCAGACACCAAGAAACATGTATTAAGCATATTTTCATTATATCATTTCCAACACTCCACTGATAAAAAAAGGTTAATATGTAATCCAGTGTGAGTGCTAGAACAAACTACATTGACTCTAAAGCCTTACTTCAGGCTGAGTGCCACACTTGATGGTTACAGTAGCTACTTCTGGACTTCTATAGCCTATGTGTTCTATGGACAAATAAACAAACAAACAAACAAGGTTGGGCTACACTGAAATCACATCTCTTATCTGGGATTTATTCTGTACCCATACCCTTTCTTTTGAGATTATGAAAGGAACTGATAGAACTTTTAGTAACTGTTAAAACAGAATTGCTCAAAGAATTCAGTTTTCTGTGAAATTCAGTGTAATGTAAGAGGTGGCATAGTATCACCAAAACTCTTAAATAAATAACCAGAATACTTAAATATTACTCTTTTTTTATCTCCTCTCAACTGCATTAAGATACAGAAAATCTGAGAAGAGATACCAAGTGATAGAGGAATGGACTCAAGTAAACAAGCAATTCTCTTGGTAATGCCACTTGCATATAGTAGAGGAAGTAACACAATTACTTTAAAAGCTTTTCTTCAGGCACAGTTCATGCTTTCCACTGTACAGTCATGAATCACACCACTCCACTCCTGTTTACCCACAGTTTTCAAGTCAATGTCCAAGAATGGATCAGACTCCCATCCATGAGCATGACACCAAGGGAAAAAAAAAAAAAACAAACTACTGGTATGTTTGTGCCTGTGCAGAAAGAAAGCTCAGAGCTAATACAGTAAGCTTTTTAAAAACATTTTTTTTATCTCTTTTTTTTTTTTTTTTTTTTTTTTTTTTAAATTTGGTTTTGCTAAGGCTTGACAGTCAGCATTAGACATCTAAAAGCTCCACCAGTTCTTGCTGGGGCACTTGCACAGTCTTATCATGGGCAAGTCTTAAAATGTAGTCTCACTTTCACATATTACTTTTACTTACAAAAGCAACATGATTCAAATGACTGATTTTGAAATAAAGCAATAATTCTCAGAATAACTAAATTATTAAAGTAGTTGTTACCAAACCTTTATGCCTGTGATAACTAGAGATATATTTAAAATGCAACCATGCCTGACTGCTCTACTAAACTTGGCTGACTAGCAATTTTTGCAAACCACAGACACACATCCCTTATATGCTGTTAAATTAGTGCATGTTACACAGTATTAAAATGTTTTCTTCAGAGAAACTTGCTCTAATCATTACATACGTTTAAAGAAAGAAAAGCTCATTTAAGAATGGTTAATGCCCATTCAGGTGAAGAAACCAGAGGCCAATATACTGAGTTTGAACCCTCTAGGAAATAATAAAAATGACATCACTATAATTTCAATGTAAAAAAAAAAAAAAAAAGAAAGAAAAATAAAGATAAAAAATACCAGTTTCATAAGCTATATTTAGTTTGTAGCAACCTGGAGGAAAACTTACTTTTTAAAATGAATCCTATTTATCCTGATTTAAATAATTTCCTTTTATAAATTCACTGAACTTAACTGGAATAAATAAAAAAGAAACAAAAAGAGAACTAGTCCACTGTTTTGCCAAGACACTGCCAGTGGCTCAGGAGAAAAGCTGAGGGATCTCACAGAGGTTTATCTGAGGACCATCCTCGACTCTTCCAAAATAAAACATTGTTTTTGTAGTGCTGCACAAGTCAAGAAAAACTGGATCAGGTATGTGCAGTCCCAGCACACGTGGGCCAAGTCGCTCACACCTTCAAACAAGGCTGCTGGAAAAGCCTCCTGCCCTCAACATGCATTCCTGGCTCCCTGCCCGTGCCATCTGTCTGCGCTGGCACCGTGCCACCCGTACACTGTGTGACCCTCTCTGAATAATACCGTGATGGGACTGGAAGAGAGGGCCACTGACAACTACATAGAGAACAAGATGTCCAAAATCACTCTGAAGAGAATAAACTTAGCACACTTGCAAAATACTTTTCCTAAAGGAATTCACTGTTTCAAGTTCCAGGAAAAAAAACAACCCAAAACCCCAAACAAAACAGCAACACAGGTGTCACAAATATACAAAAAATAGTTTGCAAAGACATCTAGAAGTTTTCTAAAAAACTCTTGGTTGGAGATATTTTTTTTTTAATTTTTTTTTTTTTTTCTTCTCCCCCCCCCCCCCAAACCCTGGAACTATTGCTTGTGATTTCAGACTAGAAAAGCAGAAAAACTAAAGCCTGTGGAGAGCTGGCACTGGGGAGGGGCTATCCTTTTGGGATGGGCTTTCCTGCCAGGCTGTGTGGGCTCACAATCTGCACATCTAAGCAGGGATGCAAAGACTAGGAACCAGCAAGCTAGAAACTGCTTCAAAAAAACCATCCCAGATAGCTACACATTCTGTGTGACTCCTTCAGGAGAAATGGTCTCAAGGACTGGGGTGTTCTGCAGAAGTAAAATTGGTTGCTGTTTTGAGCAAGCTTTTTTTGGCTCAGCATATTTATGACTATGCACATGTGAAACTATATAAAGAGAGAATTTAAGAAAACACACAAAAAATATATACTTGGCAGACAAAAATCAACATACAAATAAACAGCCCACAGTGCTTTTCCTTTGGTTCACCTCTCGTATTTTACCTGGTCTTTTTAGAAGTTTAGCAGTGCTGTTGAAACCTCAAATAAAAGGTCACAACCACATAAATGCCAAAAATCAGCACCTCTGGCAATTATTTTATCTACATTCTATCTTTAAGAAAGACAAAAAGCAGCACTATTTTAAAGGTAAAGAGTTTTTAACTCCTAGATAATTATCTTGCATACATACCTATTAACTCAAACCAAAGGGATAAAGAAACATTTTTGGTTTTCAAAATTTTACAAAGTGTGCAATTGTAATTTAGCAGATTATTATCTGCCAACATACCTGTTGCATGTTTGCCATATAATCAAAGAATGTACATTCTCGTGTCTCTAGACCAATATTTTGTCAAAATTTACTAGTATTCAAGTCCATATTGAACCTGGAAACTCAAAATTTCTGAACCTTCAGGCAAAAAGATTCTTAGTAATCCTAATTTCATTACTCCAAATACAAGCCTAAATCTTTCAAGAAATATACATCTCATGAAGTCTCTGATATTCCTCAGATTAAATGTCACATATTGCAAACAGCACTATTTAGAATCAGGTGTGGTTTTATTTCCAAGTATAAGAGTAAGAAGTTTCATGCAAGTTCAGCATAAAAATTCATTTTATATTATGTTTTCTCATGTTAATAACTGGACTTCCTTTTGCCCCAACGACTCACAAATGTCAAATAACTAAATAACAGAGTCACAATAATAGCCCCAAACCCAATAAAGAATCAAGTAGCCTTTCTTGCCTGTCAGAGGCCCCCATTTTCTATTCTGAGCAGGCAAGCTGAAAGCAGGGCTCTTCTGTCATTCCCTGACAGTTATAGACTAGCTGTGCACCTTATTAAAGATGAAGCTTTGCCCAGGCATTCTCTTTTGGCCATCTCCTGTCTGCAGTGCAGCATTTATTACAGGGGAGCTGCAGATGAGCACCACACACCCTGCTCAGAAAGAACACCCCACCTGGAAACGAGGCTGCACAACCAAATGTCACCAGGCAGGCCAGAAAGCACTCCGAGAAAAAACACAGAATTGCACTTAATTTAGTCATGCCCATCCTTTGGGTTACATGTGTAAGTGGTTCCTCTCATTTAGGTTATTTTTTGTAGATTAAAAAAAAAAAAAAATAGACTAAAACTAGTAACAGGTTGGCTTTTTGTGATAAAAAAGAGATTATTTTTTTGCTTGTTAAAAAAATTATGAACACAATTATGCAAGAGTTATATAAAGCTCCATTTGCTACCTTGTTTTGGTCTGATGCAAGTGTGTTAGAGCAAAAATTCAGCAAGCTGAGCTACTGCCTAAGAAGTATCACCCTTTGGGGGACTTCCCTGGAACACCATGGCCCAGACTACTGAGCAAAGAACCATCAACATTTCTTAGAGCTCATCACGAACAATCAGCACCCAATTTTTACCCCAAACCATTAGAAGGGCTACGTGAATCCATGGCACATTCCACGCTACTGTCAGGACCACAGTTTGAAAAACTGTTTCTAAAGATCAGCATTTTCAGCAGCACTGTGAGTTGGTTCTCAACTGACATCCTGAAAACATTCCTTGAGTATCATCCCACATTTTCAGGCTACCATTTTATGTTTTCCGACTTTTGAAGATGTGCTAAAAAGCAATTGCAAATGGCCAAACTGTAAATAAACACAAACTTGTTCCAGTACAGAGAGCTAAAAATAGAAAAATTAACTTTATTAATGGATTATGGTGGCTTCACATAAAACTTTTGATGACAAATAGAAAATGAAATTTCCTTGCGCTTCAAATGGGAATCATTAAGCAGTAGAATATTCCATATCTGGCAGCAAAGTTTTACATAAATAAAAACTTAACAAAGTATATTGCAATGGTTTAGCCTGTCTTCAATGGATGCTACAGCAGTAAATGCATGATGATCAGAAACTTATTAAAATGTCCAAAATGAAGGCAGGGAGTCCTGTTTGTTTAATGGTCTGGGTCACACTCAAACTGGTCATGACATCGTGAACATGGGCTGTTTGCTATTCAGACACAAATTACAACTCTGAGATTCTAGCTGCTTAATTATTTACTTCTTGTCATACCAACAGAGATTCAAGAGACTGCCTTCAAAATGCACAACGCTCAGCAGAACATTTTTCCATGACACTTTTCCTCAGAGAAGGAAATCGATAGAGGCCTTTCCCAGCTCCCAGTGTGGTGGAGGTTTCCAGTAAAGCATTTTACAACACAAGATTCAAGCCACTTGAAGGCTGAACTACAGCAATAACTACTGACTGTGGCATCCTGGGGTGGAATGGAAGAAAGTTAAACAGAGGAAGAAAAGCAAAGGAAAGAATATTCCACAGTTCTAAAACAATTATTTGCTATTGATGTAGAAATATCATTATTCTCAGTACGAGTCAAAATGCATTAGCATTCCATCTGCCAATGCTGCAGCAACCATTTTTCTCCATTTCTGTTTGACCTCAAGCCTTTTATGCATAAATGTCAGGGCTCTTTACAATTAATCATGTCTACCACAGACTAATTGTGGACAACAGTCGTGCAATTAACACAAATTTGCTTCACATATTCATGAACATTCAAAAAGCATTCATTGACACAAGTGTTAGTTACCTAACCACAAAACCTGACAATTCTTTTCTCTTTTGAAGCAGCCTCTGCATTAGAAAGCTCAGCACACCACCAAGGGTGAGAGCAAGATTGGAAAATATTCTACCAATTGTTAAAATTCAGTGTGACAAATACATACTGCAAGAAAACAAAGAAAATATCAAATATGAAAGCTATTCCTCTTTTAATCTTAAGAGTAGGGTAATCCAGTAAATATAAAACCACTGAAATGCGTTTTGTGTAATAAAAATAGTAATTCATAATTTTACCTAAATTATTATCATTATTATTATTAGCATCATTATTATTATTATCAAACCTAATTTAACAAAAAGAAACAAAAAATACCTTCCATATTAAGACACAATTAGACCTGTATTTGTTGTTTTGATTCATTCTCAATACTATGCCTGGTACTGTGTTAGTATCTCACCAAGGAACTAATGGCAAAAGTCTTCTTAAGCATAGAAAGCTATTTCTAAAGCCTGACCTAACCACAGCAGATGTAGATGACATTTTTATATTTTTTAATACATGCTTTACTTTAAAGAATTTCTTGGACAGTTGTGCTATTTCTAATCAGGCCCCATGGCAAATATTCACCAACCCTCACAGGAATAAACTATTCTCACTTCAAACAATTGTTACAGTTTGAATCCAATTGACTCTAGACAAAAGTACTGAGATAATCAGCATATTAAAGCCAACACTATAACCATATGTTAATTATGTAAATGATTCATTTTAATCAGCTAGAACCATGTAAAGAGTTACAAGGAATGCAAATGTAGGGAGTTATTAAAAATCTCATTATTATTCATCTTGGTTCCATGCGTGAACGTATCCATCCAAACAGATGAATTAATAGTTAGATGAAAGATGAAAGAGCTGGAGGGGAAGTCTGTGGGAAACCATCTGTCTTGCTTTGTATCCCTCCCAGGCTTCAACTGTACTGCAAGAGCTACATGGAGAACAACCCCAGAGAAGAGACAGGCACTGTCTCCACAGCACCTCAACCAGCAGGCAATGCTTCTACAAAAAAAAAAAAGAGAAAAAGATAACAGCCCTCCCCACCCATTCCCAAATTAGTGCAGCACATGGAAATGGAAACCAGAACAGTAAGTTCAGATGAACTGCCCCAGGACTGAGGTTCTGTGCTGACCAGAAATACATGGCAAATATTGATTTATACACAAGGTGTGCAGCGTTTCAAGACTTGTCTAGAGAAAGCTTTACAATTCTCAATTAGATGCTAAAAGACATCGAGGAGCTGCTGTGATTGGACCTGTATCAGTAACTAAACCAGTTCTTTTCACTTCAGCAGAAACCCTGGATGTGGGAAATACAGAAATCCTTTCATTCTGCACCTTGTCTAGCTCTTCCAAAGAACGTGGAGGAATTGCAATGAATAAAGTTTTATTCCTGTAAGGGTAATTTTTCATTTTCTCCCATTCTCCCAGTTCCCTGTGCAAAGAAAATGAATTCTACACCACAATCATTTGTAGGAGGAAAAGCAAGGCCCAAATGCCATGTTCATTCCTGATTGTGGCACGATTTTGTCAGCCCTCTAAGTACAGTGCAACTGTGAAAGGAAATAAGGATTGGCTGGAAAGGTGGTGTTTAAAACCACAGAAGGAATGGAAGGGTTGGCATGTCTAACACCAGTAAGCATATATTAGGGCAAATCCACTCTGTAATTCTTCTTACATCTTCAATAGCACTTTATTTAAAATCAAAAAGACAAATTATTTTTAAAATCTTTGGTTAAAACCATCTCTGACAACTCTGCAGACAAAACCCAAACCCCCTAAACAAAACACATGAAAAATACAATTCAAGTGTTTAGTTCATAGCAAGACTGAAAAAGATGTGCTTTCCCAGTAAATTATTTTCATTCCATTAGAAAGAGTTAACAGAAATAATTTTAGAAATATGTTTGTCAGTTTTCAGAAGCTTTATAAAGCTTTGTTATTCATACTCTAATTCTTTCATGTTTTCCTGCCTGATGTCTCCTAATGCAGTTTCACTGGAATCATTCTATTTTTGATCTTTAATCCTTTAATATGTTTTTTCTTTGCTTACTCTTGCATGCCTTTGTAGTTTATGTAATTGGGTCTTTGCACCATTTTAGCAGGCTTTAGCAATGCACAGCTTGTCAAATTTAAGCAGAAGTGAGAATAATCTATCACTGCTATAATAAATGAGTAAATTCACATATCACCGACCTAAAGTGAATGTTTGCCACAAAAAAAAAAAAAAAAAAGTAAACTGCAATTCCTCTCATTCTGCAAAGGCTGGTGAAGCTTTTTTAAGTTTTGTATTCCAGAAACAAATGCAACTACACAGAAAGTACTTCAGGTCCCTAAAAGTTTATTGAACATGTCTACACGTGCAGTGAAACAAGACTTCACTAATTTCTTCTTGAAGTGCTTGTGCAAATTGAACTTCAGGAAAAGTGTTGGACAGCTTTGTAACTATTGACTGACATCCTTCAGCAAAGCTCCACTGAGTACAGAGCACGAATTAAGCCCATCCTGGTGATAACAAACAAAACAAATAAAAAAAAAAAAAAAAGAGCATGCCTACACCAACAGAAATTAAGAGAATTTTGGTAATGTTAATTTTTAAGCACCTACCAAATCTCTGCTAATGTTAAAAACATTATGAACTCTACCTTACTGAGAAATTTCATTATAATCTTCAAGTATTTTATTATCTTTACAATCAGGTATTGACACTTCACAGAAATATTCATACAAAATAGCTCATAATCTGGACACTACAGTCTTAAAAAAACAGTGCTGCATTCCCACTGTCCAGAGAATTCAGAAGTACACATGTCCTTTGTACAAATCTCCCAAAGAACACCACTCCTGTGTTTTAGTTTTATAATACATGCAACTACCTCAAAATCTGCCCCTGAAAGAATTAAATCAGCTGTGATAAGGTTCATGAAAAGAAAATCCATGATCCATGTTAGGCTACAAGAGAACCAGATCTTTCCTTGCATGCTTCTGATAGAAATCTTTCTCATATCACTAAATACAAATGTATCCTTACCCATATGATGAGATAAAATATATCAAGCAAACTAAAAGAAGTTTCCAGCCTTACACTTATGACTTTGGCCACATTACAAGGATCACTTCCTATTTATGCAGGCATTGATGCATAAACCAGAGCAGAGGGGAGAGAATGGGAAACCACAGTGTAAAAAAGAAGCAGCAGAAAAATTATATTGATGGAATCACAGAATGGTTGGGTTGGAAAGGACCCTAAAGCTCATCTCATTTGAACACCTCTGTCATGGGCAGGGACACTCCTCACTTAGTCAGAGCCCCCTCCAATCTGGCCTTGAACACTTCCAGGGATTGAGAGTCCACAATGTCTCTGGGCAAACTTCTAGTGCTTCACCATCCTTCTAGTAAGTAATTTCTTTCTAACATCTAATCTAAACCTGCCCTCCTTTAGCTTAAAGCTATTAATATGATAATATGATAGTTTTAGTTCATTATCATCTTGTTTGTCATTACAAACCAGAGGCAAAAGAACTCGTAGCCTTCCTGTTATAGTCCTCTCTGTTCTTCCATGAAATAAACGGAAAATTATATATGAAATCTATAAATGTTTCTCTAAAAGATGCTCTAGGATCTGTCTTTTGTGTCTGGGAGTGAGTCAAGAGGCACTCTTATCTTTATACATTTCTCACCACGTGTGACCCTCTGCAAGCTCTCCCCAGTGATGGTCACTAAGAGGGGACAAAGCCCTCGTTCTTCTCTGAAATGCTATGGTAAATTCTACAAGAACAGGACTTGGCAATGGTCACCTGGAGGCCTTCAAGAAGGGCTGTGAGGTTCCACCACACTTCCATCCCTCACTAACCCTGATTTTCTAACAGGTTTATTTCTGCTGCACACACCTCAACACATTAACACTCCTGTGAATAACTCAGAAAAAAAAAAGCAAGGGCCTTTTTCAGGGCAAGAAGCCTCCTTAAAGCAGAAATGTGGAACATACGGGGTTTTTTGAGGCAGTTTATACAAAGTGATACAAATAAAAACTGGCAAATAAATCCCACTTTGCTAAGGCTCATTTATTTCACTTCACTTCTCTTGTGTTTCTTCATCTCTCTGCTTTTCCATGACCACTTATCAGTCTTTTCCTCATCACAGACTATTCTTGATTCATTTTTCAGATCCTATCATCAATATTATCACTAGGGGAAAACCTGAGAAAATGTGATTGTGTTTACTGAGTATTAAGATCCTAATCCAAGAAAACACTTCAGTACGTGCTTTACTGTAACTTCAGTGCTTCTTGAACAAGAATGTTGCTAAACACATGCCAAAATACCTTCTTTACTGGAGTCTGTCAACTGAAATATGGATTAATTACAAATTTTTAACATTACTTTACAGCACTGTGGCTTTAAAAGAACTGAAGAATACTGTATTTATACAGTATATTTTGTCAGTTACCTTCTACAAATTTAAAAAGGGAGAAGCAAAACATTTAAGATAATAATTCCCTAGAGTACAGTGATGATCATCAACGGAAAATTAAGGTCAGGTAACGCAAGGGTGGCCCATGTGCATTTTGTTTACTGTTCTGCCTTTATTGTAATCACTTATTCCTACTAATAACACCTCAAGATCACTACCCACTGTGTTGAGGTTATAAAGAAGACCATGTTTTTCTTGTGTGTAAATAGTCTGTGACTTTCTGCAGTGATTTCTGCAATGGTGTCCCCTCAAACAGTGGGGGTGACAGATCACACCCATGCAAAAAGCCATCCTTGTGCACTGCAAGAGTCAAACCTGTCCTACATTAATGTAAAGGCCACACAGTAAAACGAGGTGCCTCCATCCATGTCAGCAGGGACTGAAAAGAACGTAAATAATCATATCCAGATGGAAGGACAGGATGCTCCTGCTCTGTGGACATGCAGAGGCACATCCCAGGAACCATCCCAGGAAGTGATAGTGCCACACATACAGCAGCACCTCAAAATTCAACCACAGTTGAGCTGCTGCTGAAGAAGGGATGTGAACACTGAGTGAAGAGCTAGCCTGTGCTTTAAATGGTTCTCCTCCTACTTCACAAAATTTGACAGCCAAAAATGGCAGTCAAGGCTTCAGAGTGCTGATATTTAAACAGATTACTTTACAAATGTCACTCTTTGCAAACACATGGGCAACATGATTGCTGTTTCTTTCAGCACTGTATCAGAAATAGACTCAATAAATGGGATGTTTAAAAAAATCCAAACATTTATGAATCGCTTGAACCCACTGTACTGTGTCTTGTTTACTGCTGCTCTAGGAAGCTTTTCTTAAAATAACGTGTCAAATCTCAGAGGGATTATCCTGAAATGAAATTTTTAATAACAGCAAAATAAACTCATCCTTCACAGTGCTGTGTGTCTCATGACTTACTGTTAACTCTCACCTCTCCCCTCCTGCTGTACATCTGTATCTACCAGCAAAATTTTATTGCCACCTACTCCAATTTCAGGTATCTGAAGGAATGTTATACTTCCTACATTACATGATGTTCCTCTCAAGGAAAGAAACTACATACCTAAATAATTCTGCAGATCTAAAAATCTCATCCATAATGTCTCACAACTGTAGGAGGGTAAGAAAAACTCCAGAAGGGAAGACTGAAGGAATGAGGATTGCACTGTCACAAGAAGGGAAGGCCAAGGTTGACATCACTATCTCTAAGCAGATAAGGGCCCTCTAAGAGAAGGGTGGAAGTAGTGCATTTTCTATGCCCACTCTGCATAAAACAACAGTGAGAGGCTAAATGACAAAATAAAATACTCTGGGAGAAGGGAAAGAAACCCCTCCAGTGCAAGTGTGAAATGCTTGGAGAGTTTGGAGTCCCTGTTGTTCAAGATCTTAAGAATGGGCAAGGGCAATTAAACATGCACACAGTTCAGTAGGGGAGCAGCAGAACTGGAGCACCCACAATTACTTGGATGTTTAAAACAAGTTTAAATATCTTCCAAAAGGTCTGATTTGAGCCAGTCTCCAACAGAAATTCTGGAGTACGTACATTGAAGAGGACAGGCTGAGTTATCATAATGATCCTTTTTGGCTTGATTATCTCGGAGTCTGTGAATTGGAAATCCCTCCTTAAAGCATGAAAATTTCCTTGTATAAATGTATACATTCACTTAGTAATACTGAAAATAAAAATAAAGCAAATAATAAAACCCACCCCATAACAACAACAACAAAAAAAAACCTTAGTTTTTTTTACATTAGATAAATGGCTTTTGTAAAGGAGTGTGCAATCAATTTTTAACAAAAATGCTCTGTCCTGAGACAGAGAGAGAAAAACAAACATATCATGTTCAATTTGTTTTTTCTATTTCTGCAGTGGGTAATATATAATCAATGTCTCCTGTCCTGGTGGAAAACAAAAACTATTAAACAAAGTCACAAAGTATGTACACTGGGGGTTTTTTTCCCAAAAAAGGCATGGGATATGATTAACACTAAGTACTTGGTCTTATTCATGCACCACAACTGTTGTTTAACGAACAGAAACTCTAAATAACTTCTACTTAATTTAAAACTTGGATCCACCCCTCCAAGGAAACACACTGCTTAAGCAGATTTATGTGCACACACAGAATAACTAAGTGGTAAATGCAATAAATATTGACACTGGTATCAGTATACGGAATATCCACGAGTTAATTCTTTAGCTTTAGTCATTAGGTTAGAGAGTAAAATACACAACATTTAGAGAGTACATTTGAGAATCACCACAGGATCCAACAGGCATCATTCTCAGGAAACAATTCCATGCAGACTTGAAGTTCTTGCTAGTGTGTACTGTTCCCTAAAAATACACCTTGGATCTGTTTCTGAGCTGTCCCATTCCCAGTCACCACCTAGTTCTGTGAGGTGGAAGCCATATCATATTTTCTTGCAAAGGAATGGACAAATGGTGACAAGAAGAGAATCTTAATACAATCAAAAGAGGAGAAGGAGAGAAGTGTTCCAAATTACATAGAAAAAGAAAACATTTCTAAAGCAATGTGGGGAGAGAAACAGTAGAGTACAGAAAGCGAGAAACATGAGGTAAAAATTGTGTATTAGAACAAGAGTCTTCAGGATGAGATCAAGAAATGAAGCATTGGAAAGATTATTTGCTGCACCAGAAAAGAAGCACTCAGGAACAACAAACCAAACTATGAAATATGGGCTTAAATACTTATGCCATTTGGCTCTGACCCAGAACTACTCTGAAGTATTTCAGGTACCTCATCCTGACTTCTTGAACTCAGGGGATGAAAATCTCTACAGAATATTCAACAGAAATTCTCATCCCATCTATCCAGAACCAAAATGCTACACATTTATTAATATTTTGGAATAATATCTCCCATGCTTAAAAAGATTCAAAGAATCTCCAGACTCCCTCTTCCCTTCTTGGCCATCCATTTCATATTGGAACCAAGAGAATAAAAATACCTTTCTTGGTCTTTTGCTATTATTCTGTTGGAAAAAGACTTTCATTGAAAACAAAATTTGTCTGGTTCTGCAGCTAATAATAATGCAAACTATAGTTTTGCAGCGAGATGCCTTAAACTAGGAAAATGCCAACCTCAAGATGACCACAGAACAGCATAAAAAAATACACTTCACAGACATTTAAACAAGGCAATGTTTCTTGGGGACAAGCCCCAGAAATAATCCCATTGCCACCACATGAGTTAACAGGCACAGGATCATTTCTAGGCATAGATAAAGCCATATGGTGTCAAGCAAAGTTCCAGGCACTGCTCAGAAGCCCATTAGTTCTAGAGGACTAACAAAGCTATTTAAGACATTCTCCCTCACAGGAACAAAGCATGTTTTCCAGGAGGAAAAAAAAAAAAAAAAAAGAAGTCCCACTTTTCTGCCTTATGAAATACAGGTAACTGTGCCTCATCATCTGCACATGAGGCTCAGGACAAGTTTCACCCTATTTCTGCCATGAGTAAAAATAATGTGAGATACTAAACCCAATTTATATCCAGCCGGAGAGGAAACTACAGACACTATACGGAGAACTAAGGCCAGAGAAAAATAGAGAAACAGTATTTGCAGGTTTGTGGCTTGTTACAGAAAAATAAGACAAATAACAAACAGGTTTGGTTTAGAATTCTCCTGCATCTTTCAGTGAAAAGACTGCCCAGAACTTACAGACTCTGTTTACAGACCTGGCACAGACCTTCTTACATTATTAAAAGACAGGAATTACACAACAGAAAAGCAAGGTCTGCCTTGCATTTCTGTGTCCCCCTTCCCTGCCCTGGAAAAAAAAAATAAGGCAAAAGAAGACTGATATGAAATACCCATTGACATTTTTAGGTCAGCACACTTTCACAGTCTGTATAATATTCTGATACAACAGAAATAGTCAATCACTGCAGTTTTCTGCCAGGAAAGCATGCTTTCCCAGAATGGCCAACCATAACGTGTTCAATTACAATACAAATCACAAAATGTAAGAGCATTTGGTTCTTAGCATCTTTTTCAACAGTAGATGCTATCACATCACTGGAAATGACAAATTCCACTCTCTGCATAAACATTTTATACATGATTTCAAAAGCCTGCAGTGCCTTCCTCCCTTCACTACCAGTATGCCTCTGAAATCAAAAAGGAACTCACATTTCAGACATAATATGCAAAAAATACATCCCTGTTTTCATCATGAAGAGTTGCCATCATAAAGCTGATTACAGTGACAATTACATGGAATGTGGAACATTACAAGGCATAATATCACAAGCTTTTAAAGTCAGTTGGCAACATTACACCAAATGCCTCTCAAAAATCAGATTTCAAGTGTTAGTATCCCTGAAATGCATAGGAAATTTGCTCATGGATTCAAAGTTCTCTTAAAGACAGAGCTGTGGATGGTATAGCTGTACCTTAAAGGCACAGTGCAGCGTATGGGGGCACAGCCTGAGCTGCCAGTCAGGACTCCTGTGTT
Organism: Hafferia zeledoni; assembly: GCA_035583235.1. Classification (NCBI taxonomy): domain Eukaryota; kingdom Metazoa; phylum Chordata; class Aves; order Passeriformes; family Thamnophilidae; genus Hafferia; species Hafferia zeledoni. The sequence continues at coordinate 4,222,771 of JAWWEV010000034.1, read as the reverse complement.
TCACACAGAAACTCTCCAAGATCTCCCACAGAGGAAAGTTCACATAAACTTCCTTCTTTCCAAACCTCTGCTTCCCTGTTGGGAACATATTCAGGAAACTTGGCTTAAGGTACAGGATGTATATACTGGGCTTAATTGTGCCTAACAATCGTCTTGGCCAGTGGAAGGCATTTTCAGATGGGAAATGTGTATGAACATCTGTTCCATTTCCCTATGCCTGGTTTTAACTGTTCCTTCATGGAGGAAGGCATAAAAACGAAACCATTCCCTTCTGCAGTAAAAAAGACCACGTCCTCACTTCAATCCAGCACAGTATGTCAGTTAAAAATGGTACTTGGAGAATCCTGCAATGGATGGATTTAATTTCCTGTAACAGCAGCGTTCAAAAGGCTTGAGTGGGTTTTAACAACTTCTGTCTCCAAAATCCGTCACCCCAGGAGCCAGGGAAGGCACTTTCCCAGCACACACTGACCAGTGCTATAATCAAACAGATCCATCTGTTTCTTTTCTTACAGAATGAGCAGTTCTGAAAAATGTCTTGGAATCACCAGCAATTTCAGGTAACCTTTAGAAGTATTCAGAACCAAGTCCTCACACACAATGCTTGACTTCATTTTATGTTTAAGGTTCTGAATGGGTAAACAAACATGGAACTACACTGAACCACTGCACAATTTTTTAAAATGAACAAGAAACATTCAGAGTGGAGTTGATGGGGAAAACCAAGTAAGGAAGAGCAATTTGCCAAAGACTGGCTGGTCTTTTAAGAACCAAGACTAAACCCAAGTGCTGTGCTGCAATTAGCCTTGAATCCTCTTGCATCTAGGTAGGAAAAGGTGAGAGGGAGATTTATGTTTTAAATGGAAAGAGAAGACAAAGTGGAAGCTGGATTTTTGGTGTCAGGTTTAAGATTTCTCAAGATTTCAAGTTTGCTTTATTCTGGTTTTAGACATTATAAGGCCAAAAGAGATGGGAGGAAAAAAAAAGTACATCTTGATGTCTGGACACAAGACTTTAAAAAAGTAATAATTAAAAGTGTAATTTCTGCCTGTGTTCCAGAAGGAGGAGTGCTCCAACTGCACTCAATTCCCCTTAGTGAAAGGAAAGCTTGTGCTGTGTTTCCATGTTCATCTCAGAACAGCCTCTTGCGTGACTTGTCACAACAGAACACGTTAGATTGTTCATTCTCCTTGTTCCATCCCAGGCCAAGGTAGCAAACATTGCTGCAGTGCTGAGAGGGGCACTCTGCAGAGAGGATCAGTGAAACCAGGCTCAGCAGCAAGCACTGAAGGGACAGCTTTCCAAGCGAGGACACTTTCCAGGTGCCACCAGCTTCAAAAAACCACTTAGTTGTAATTAGTTGCTACACAAGCATAACAAAATATAAATTATTTAAGATTTTGAGGATCAGACATTTTCAAATATGGTTCAGCCTCCATACAATGGAGCTTTTGACATTCTGTTAAGAATCCTCATGACTTTCTTAAGAAGTCGAGTCCTCTGTTTTGTATACAAACAGCATCCTCTTCAATCCTGGTTTATTTTTTTGTTTGTTTTGGGTTTTTGTTTTGTTTTTTTCTTAATAACTGAAGTGAAAATATTTTCATTCTAAGGCACTAAAGTACAGTTGTAGAGGTTTGCTTTCTCTCTGTACCTCAAATACCAGAAAGACCAAATTTCTCTGGAAAAAAAATTATTCAAAGTATGTTTTTCAAAACAATTCCAAGTCAAAGAGAGAACGAACCTAGTAAAAGTGAGCTTATTTCCTTAAAAGCAGGTCATTCTGTGTTTCTCAAAATATTAAAAATTTATCTCTAACATCTTTTTTGCACAGGCAAGATCTAATCCTTCAGAGAAACAAACAAAAAGATACTTAAAACCCGGTCAAACACTAAACCCACTCTCACAAAAGTAAAATAAACCTAAACCCTTTGCATATAAAATATATATATGTTCAACTCTTAGAGAGTAAGGAACCATTTTGCATAGAGGAGAAACACTTTCAAACTCTTTTAGGTATCTGAAGCAGGTCCCAAGTTACGCACCCGGTTCAGCATCCAGCTGAGCTGAGCCCAACTGCCCCGAGCTGCACTGGCAGGGAAGAGTTACTCCCAGGGAGTAAGGCAGGACTTCTCAGGTTAGCTAATTCACTGAAGTCAGCACCACACTGAGGTTGGTGGGGAACTCAAGAATGACTCACTCTGTATTATTACCTCCAGGATCACCCACAAAATCAGGAAGAGCTGCTTTCCCTCACCTCTAGTCACCTTCTATCTCTCAACTAAATGTCATCTTGCTTGCTTTTAACCAACTACAAGGCTATAGATTTTAAACAGCCTGACTGTGGTTTCTTTTAAACCACTTTTATTCTCTCTGGAATATTCACCCCTGCTTAGGTTGTGGTTTACTATAATTCTAAGATTTTCTCTAGAATGGAAGTAAAATATTTGGAAATTCCCTTTCTTTCTTAGTCTCAAGTGTGAACATGATTTGTTCTCCAAGTGTTTGAAACACGCTTGTATTCAGCACCAATGTCTGTGAAAATAAAGACACCTGATGTGTCCCTGCACAGGGGCTGGTAACTCTCAGAGAAACCCATGGATTTGGAAGTTCACATGTCTAAGAGGGCTGGGGATGCATTTTACTGAATTTGCTATATATTAAAATGGCACAAAGAAAACAAGGTGCCATAAACACTTATCATAGTAAACTAATATATAAACAACCTGCTACTCTCTCCCCTATGACTTTTAAATGATACTAATTGCCATGCAGAAGGGCAGCACATGCTTTTCAAATAGTATGGCAAAGGACAGAGACATAACAAAAGTGTACTTGCAGCTCTACAAGATGAAAAAGCCTTGGGATAATAAACATTTAATAATACTTTTTATCTCTCAGAATTTAAAAAAAGGCAATAAAAAAATCAGCATAGTTCAGATCACCTCACTGCTTTGAGTACTTTTAGCTTTACCTAAATAAGTTCCTTTTACAGAAGCATATTTTCCAATAAAATCTGGACAATATTTCCTTGAAATGCACCATGTTGTATTTAATTCAAGGCCTCAAGTAATATCTTAAAAGGCAGAATATGAACCTTTCTAATTCTTGATTATACAGGCAAGAGACTTTTTCTTTCTTCTCAGCTTGGTCAGCAATAAAACAGTATGTAGATTAAAAAGAAAAAAAATTACATTCTTTATTGATTTAATAAACCCACCAGAATTAGAGGATTAAGTCATCCTCCAAGCTATGTAGCTCATGGAACTCTGGCCACTAGAGAAAGAAAAAACCCAGGATATCAGAATTTACCCTAATCCAAAATAACCTGAGTCCTGTGAAACACAACTAGAAACTCGGACACTGAAAATGTACCTGCATCAATTTCCCATTATCTGGGACCAGTTCATGATCTGTCATTACACTAAAAAAAAAAAAAAAAAAAAAAAAAAAAAACAAAAAAACCAGCCCAAATTTTTCGAATGAGCAGTGAACCCTTTGGATGCTCCTAAACTTAAGACAGCTGTGATATCTGGCTGGCAAACCCCTGCCAGGTGTGGTTCCATCACTCTTAGGCAGTAATGAAGCACTTCAAATCCAGTTCAATTCCAACTACTTCAGCTAAAAGTATTTATACTCTAAATGATCATGCCATACCCTTACCATAGTTTTCCCACAACCTGATCTACTGAAATAGACATTTCCTATGTTTTTACAACACCCTCTTTGAAACCAGGTCTGAGCAAACAGTTACCTGCACACCTCAGTTAAAAAAAGCAAGCAAGGAGACAGGCCAAAAGATGTATTTTAACTGGGTTTCTAATGTTAGCTCATGTAACACAAGATCATTTTTCAGAGGGTAAATAGGTGACATATTCAAGCCAACTCCATTAAAATGATTGTTCTATACTTAGCTGTAGAAACATATTTTTATATCAGTTGTGAATCATTCCACTGAAAGCAAAAGAACTTCAAAGTTGTATCTCCTGCCATAATCTGGCCATCAGAAGTTTTATTGCTGATAATTATGCATGAGTCAGAAAAGAAAAAAAACCAGCTGATATTTCAGATCCTTGGCAACACCCGTATCAGCTTGCTGGCTTCTAGCTGGGGAAGCCAAATTAAACAATCTGCTTTTACAGAGAATCCAGATCTTAAAAGCTTAGTCTTATTTAGGGGATGTACAATTAAATAGAATTTACCCTAATGAAGGCTATTTCATCTACATGACTTATTTTGTTTGTAAAACTTCAAATATTTATTGTATTTATTCCACTTTGAAACCTCTGCAGAAGGAGCAGTCAGAAGGTTACCCTGTTTTTGCCACACTGAAACACTTTGTTGAAGTCTATTATCCAACCCACAGGCTATTGACCCTAATTATAGATCATCATGTCTAGAATTCACTAAGACTGACATTACATGCCAAAGTGAAAAAAAGAAATAATTCTGCCTGGACAAGATCAAAATTCTGTCTGCTGGGTGTCAGATGAAATATTTTGCTCTTTTTTTGCTGAACTCAGAAAAAAAAGCCTTTGCTCCAAGACAACATTGTCCAAGCTGACAGAATAAGAGGTGATGCAGTTGTTTCCTGACTCACTCAAATTATGTCACTCACTGATTTCTGACATAAAGGCTACTGAGGCAAAATTATGCAGATAGGAGGACAGAACAACCACTTGTTTCTTAACTGAACTAAAATTATTTAGATGGGCTACCCTTTCTACTGAGATTGACTTTTTGACCAGTGACAAAGACATTCTGTGTCATTGCCCCTCCCTCTTGCAGGGTCACTCACCAGGTATTTTATAGTATCTGCACTTATTGGCAAGAAACAAAGGCAGGTTAAAAGGAAAGAAACTATTGCAATAGCAATAAGCAAAGAGTTTCAGGCTGCCTGCAGCCTCTGGAGCAATGACAGGTTTCACTGACAATGCATATGGGCTACACTGCTTGAGCCATGTTTCAAAAGGAAAACCAATTACATCTGAAGTTGTCTGGAGCAGGTCATCTTGAGTGCCACCATGGAGCACACACAGGACAATGAAGCAACCAGGCCCAGCTACCAGGGGGTAAAGAAAGGCATGTCCTAAAGACTGAGCTTATCTCCTTCTAGGGTGACCTCCTTCATGGATGAGGGAAAGGCTGTGGATGTTCTCTGCTTGAGCAAAGCCTTTGACACCCTTTCCCACAGCATTCTCCTAGAGGAACTGGATGCTCGTGGCTTGGATGGGTGTGCTCCTCACTGGATAAAAACCTGGCTGAATGGCAGTGCCCAGACAGTGGTGGTGCATGGAGCAAAATCCAGCTGGGGCTGCTCACAGGTGGGGTTCTCAGGGCTCAGGAGTGGGGGCAGCTCTGCTTAACATCTTTATCCATGAGCTGGACAAAGGGATTGAATGTGCTCTCAGTAAGTTCATGGACCATGCTAAGTAGGGTGGGAATATCCATCTGCTGGAGGGTAGGAAGGCTCTGCAGAGGGATCTCGACAGGCTGGATCGATGGGCTGAGGCCCTTGTATGAGGCTCAACAACATCAAATATTGGGTCACAACAACCCCCTGCAGCTCCAGGCTGGGGCAGAGTGGCTGGAAAGTGCCTGATGGGAAAGGACCTGGGGGTGCAGGTCAACAGCAGCGGGGGAGCCAGGGGTGCCCAGGTGGGCAAGAAGGCCAATGGCATCTTGGCCTGGATCAGAAATAGTGTGGCCAGCAGGAGCAGGGCAGTCATTGCCCCCTGTGCTGGGCACTGCTGAGGCTCCTCCAATCCTGGGGTCATTTCTGGGCTCCTCAGACAAGAAAGACATTGAGGGGCTGGAGTGAATCCAGAGGAAGGAATGGGGCTGGGGAAGGGGCTGAAGCACAAGTGTGATGAGGAGCAGCTGAGGGAGTTGGGGACAGTTCAGCACAGAGAAGAAGAGGCTCAGGGGGGACCTTCTTGCCCTCTGCAACTCCTGGAGAGGAGGTTGGAGCCAAGTGAGGGTTGGGCTCTTCTCCCAAGTAACAGGACAAGAGGAAGTGGCCTAAGTTGCAACAAGGGAGATTTAAATTGGGTATTAGGAAGGAATTGTCAAGCACTGGAATGGGCTGCCCAGAGAAATGGTTGAGTCATCATCCCTGGAGGGATTTGAAAAGTCTAAATAAAAAATTAAGCATAGATGTGGCACTTAAGGACATACATTAATGGTGGACTTGGCAGTGCTGGGTTAAGTCAGACTTGTTGATCTTAAAGCTCTTTTCCAAGAAACATCTATGATTCCATGATTTCCAGAGATTTAAACATTGTTCACAAATATTTTCAGTTATCAAAGTAATACAGACTACCTTCATCACTAATACCAACACTTCACATCTGTTGAAGGCACTCATGATAGGAAGGGAGAAAACACTTTGCAACTCTCAGGCTGAGAGAAGAAATGTTAGATACGCTCTCTCAAAGCCAAAACAAGATAGACACTCAGATGAAAACTGATTGCAGCAGTAAAACATATTCACTGGGAGTACAGTACTAGTAATAGGAGACCCTTATCACTTGCAAAGCCAGAACAGCACAATCAATCCAGAATAAATCTGCATCTAAGGTAAATCATCTACTTATTGCATTTCAAAGAGGCAATTCAGCCAATGTAAACAGAAATTACACACTGCATTCCACTAGATCATAATCTAAAACCAACAGAAACAACTACACCACTTCAAGCAAGAGGGGAAGAATTAAAACCTCTCATCACTGCTACTTCAAATGCATTATTCAAATAAAACCTAATAATTACAAAAGCTTTTTCATGTAAGGTGACATAACAAATCCATACCATTTCCCACAAGTGGACTGCCAGAAAGCAAGGGTGATTTTGCAGGTAGCCTAACACAAAAGCATCTACAAGTGTTCTGAAGGCACTCCCTGCTAGCACTTCCCAACACAGCACTGAACCAAGGATTTTCCAGATGGGTAAAGTGATGACACTGGGATAAGTCTGCACCACTTCTTTTCACAGCATATTTTAGGCAATTATCTCAGCCTTAAAATAAAATGGAACTGTCTCCAGATTACCACTTTTACAGTTGTCAGTCCAACACATTAGTTAACCAGTTATGGAAAATGAGATGCAGAGAGAAAAAAAAAATAGAAATATCTTAAGAATAATTTAAACTTAAGAATGATGTACTTAAAAGTACAGTAATTCCCAATTTATTGAAATAGTTATTTTCCAGCCTTCTGTTTCCTACTTCTCCACTCCTCTTCTTCACCACCACATATATACTAAGCAAATAAAAGCAAACAAATAATTAAATAAAAGCAGAAGAAAAGTCTTGAACTTAGCTGGCTGAGGTCTTGAACAATAAACACAAGCTTAAACCCTCAGAACTCTTCAAGCTTTTCTACTCACTATGTTAAAATACAAGCATACTTTAAAAACTACTGACCACATTCAAAAATAATCCCATTTTTATAATCTTTCTATTTAAGTAGCACATTTTGTATTACATAGAACTGTCTGTTTTAGACCTTTTCAGTAGTTTACTGAAAGGTCTAAGAAATTTCAACTGTAATAATTTTTATAATAATGCCTATGGACTCCTCTTCCCCTGCTGAATGTAAATTGAACCACCTAAACCAGCCTGTAATAAGTAATTAGCATCCATTATTAAAGCATCATATATTGCACGTGGTTTTTAAAAATATTTTATTATCAACCTAACACATGCCAAGTAACCAGAGCAATTGCAAAGATTTTATCTACCTAAAACCCTCAGAGCCATGAAAAAAAAAATGAAGCTACCTTTAAGTAGACCTTTAAGTTATTATTTAACAGAACATGACATTCAATGAGTCTTCAGATTTTTTTTTTTTCTTTTTTGCTGCTGCTGCACTTTGTAATTACAATGATAAATAAATGGGCCTTAGTTTCAGGTTTATCCTGAGAATATGTGAATAATGATAAATACACGGACCTTGGTTTCAGGTTTATCCTGAGCAATGTGAGGTGCTGGAGAAGCACACAGTCCTCCTGAAGCAGCACATGGACCTTCTCCGGGTGGCACCGCAGTGCCTTCCCCTCCCATCCGGACAGACGGGCTGCCCCTTGGGAGCCAAATGACAGAACTGGATGGCAATCAAGGGCAGGATAAGGAATCTTTTGCTGGATTGACACTTAATTCTGGCTGACACTTTTTCTCCCTCCCTTGCCAGGAGGAACAGCAGGGCAGTTTCGCCACACCGGAGGCCGTGCTGCCCACAGCACATGCAGGGGCCGCACTGCAGTGCCCATCCAGGTCCTGTGACAGCCCATGAAGCCACCAGGATGTCCTTGGTGCCAAGGCAAAAAACACCTCCCCACCCACATGAGCCATAATGCTATTTATGCATCATTTGTACTTTCATGTGTTTTTTTTTTTTCTCTCCTCCAGGAGAAGCAACGAAGAGGGAAAAACATTTTCTCATTTAAAAATGTGTTAATAAATCATAGGCAATAATACCACCATCAGTCTAATAAGGTTTTTTAAGGTGTGTGTGTTTATTGGAAAATATAACTAAGTTTGCAAGCATATTTAACATAAGTAGATACTTCAACATCTCTGTAAACCTGGACCTTCTCTCTCTCTCTCCAAGATGACATGCATTCCCTTTTCCATCATCTCAGTCAAACGTGATCTCAGTAAGAGGAATACAAATTCCCTTAGTGGAATACATGCAATTTAGAAAATGCACATGGCTGCTCTTGTGAGGTGTTTTCAGAGATGCATCCATGCTGTCTAGCCCTTTTGGTTTGTCCCAGGTTTCACACACCTCAGTACTCCATAACAAGGCAGTGTGACAAAAGCAAGCAGAGGATGCACGGAGCAGTTTAGGGGAGGCTGGAAGAGGCTGCACAGGCACAGCACTAAGTAAAATAACATGCAGCGCTTCAAGGTGCAGAACCTCTGAAGATTAACATTACTCCACAGAGATCTGAGCTCTCTCTTGTTCAATCATGCAAAACAAAACATGAAAATAACCAAGATAGTCCCCCAAACCTCTAAGCAATACTCTACTCTGTTTTCATATGCAATCTAGGAATAAAGCCAACTGGAAATCATGGGGAATCCCTAATCAGAAATACATCTTTCTGTAGAAATCCATGCAAATAAAAAAAATTGTAATCTTATAAGCCCATAAAATGGAAAAACTGCCTCATATTCAAAAATATTTCAAGGTTGTGTTTCTTAACCACAAACCCAGAAAAAAAACCATTTGCATAATCAGTTTATCAAGGCATAATTTTTAAAGAAAATTTTCAATGAAGTTCTGAATGTTATATAATTAATGCTTAGAAGACGATGATATAAATATGCCTATCAAGTGCATTATTTATTTGGAGACTTAGATTTACTCTAAGAGACAAACAATAGACATTCTAGTGTCATAAAATGACCAAAGATACTGCAAAAGCAGTTAAAAACTTGGGGGGAGAAAGTGGTCAAGCCATTTAATTTAATTTCCAAAATGCAATTTTGAGGTTTGACATTAGGGAGAAAAAAAAAAAGAGAAAACAAGATACTTGAGAAGAATACTTTCCAACTGTACCTTTAAACATACCCATTTTATTTTATTTTTTTTTGTTCAACAGTTCTTATTGCTTGACTATTTTAGATCCATGCTAAAAGGAGCACCATAGGCCTGGATATATCTTTCTAAGGAAACAAAGAAAAGGAAAAAGACTGTAATAAGGCATACCCAATTTTCAAAGGGCCCTTTCTTCTAATCTATCTGCTTGGATAATGCGTCCAGAGTGGCATTTTGTAATGACAGCAACTTTCCAACAAATCAATAGTTATTTAATTCCCAACAAGCTCTCGAGTCCATTAAACCTGATTACATTCACCCACTTCAGTTGGGTGCAGTTATTTTTCCTACACCGGCACTTAATCTATAACAGGAACTTATGAGAACTTTCAAAAGCAATTTCAACATCAATCAGCATAGAGTGAAAGGCACGATTTGCTTGTAATTATTTATTGGACAGGATGGCACGGGGGCTGACTGAGCTCGAGTGTCCGACCTTCACCCCCAAATTCTAATGGATATCAAGGCCTGCCTGATGTGTTCAGACATGCTACCATGTCTCACTGCATAAAAAACAGCATCAGCTCACACATGGCAGAAGGTACAGGTTTTCGATAATAATGGCCCCTGTGCAATGTTGTATTTCTATTTCAGACATAAATGTCCGATATTAAGCCTGAAGTGAAGAACACAACTCACAGTCTTTCATTACTGAAGGGACCTATATGGAAAGCCACCTGTTTCATGCTGTGATTGCCCCTCTATGCCAGCAAAATGTTGGAGTAGAGGAGCATAAGGAAAATTTCCCTCTTCCTCACAGTTAATTTGACTCATCACTAGCACAGCACAGAAATGCCCTACCACATGTGTGTCCTGACCCTGTTAATGCACAGTATCTACCTACTGTCACTTCCAGGGTACCTTTTCCTTAATTTTGTCAATGCTTGGAAATGTTATTTGAATTATTTCTTAATGGTCTTCTGATACTGTAAACAACAGGATACTTTTTGCTTAATTAGTCTCTACACCATCTATTCAAAATGCTAAGTCTAACAGCAGGAGCTTCCGTAGCACCATTTTTTGATAAAAATAAAATCAAATCAAAAGCAGATGACACAACAACAACCCAGTAATTGCCAGTTAACTTCTAAAATACAGAACTCTTGCCCTGCAGTAAGATCTTACACTTTGAGGTTCAAAAGGAATGATATGATGTGTATAAATACTCTAGGCAGGTGATGTATTTCTATACACACAAAAACACAACCCCTTTTTCATTCCGTGTGACGTGTAACACATGAATTAATGCATATTTAACACTATTCCTATTTGCTGTGCTAAAACACTTAACCTAAACACATCATGCTAAGTTACTTTGTCTTCTGACCTGCCGTGGGAATGCTGACTCCCTCAGAAACCTGGAATGGATAGCAAATCCTCTGCCCTGTGGTCAACCTCGTGAAGCAAAGGCATGAATGTTAAACAGCAGACAAATCAATACAAGCAAATATAGCTCAACTACACCATTTATTCAGCCATGAGAGATGTCAATACACAGATTAGGGTGATCCATCTTTTTGATTTCCTACTGTCTTCTCACTGACTACATGAGAGCTTTTGCCTGTATTAAAAGTGTTTGCTTTCTCAACCATAAAAATTCCAATTATTGCTCTAAGTGCACTAGAGTTAAGTTGCTTGTTGGAAGCGGCCTTGCATTACCTGAACAAGTCCAGCGAAGTATGGCGCTGCCGGCAGAAGCATTGGCACTCCATAGGGATGTAGCACAACTCCTTGAGACGACAACATGGTTTAAGTGATAGTATTACTCCCACTAAAGCTAAACACATCAATTGAAAGTTAGGGGAAAATCTATATACCAACTTCTTCCAAACTCAGAGCTAGAACCAAATAACTTCTGTCAGGGGCAAAGCCCACATCAGCTGTAAAAAAAAGAAAAAAATTGACGTCAGCAACTCTTAATGTTAAAATTTTCTTCAGAGACAACAGATAGAGACAACAGCTGCAAACCTAACTCTACCAAAAAAGGAAAGTGCTATTTTGGGACCAGCTTAAGTAACATGACTAAGCCAACTACTCTTTATCAGTTCAGATTTTTTAAGTACTACACACATAGTAATCAAATTCTGTACACATCTACCGATTAATTTTCCTATCAATTCTGGCACATACATGACAACAGTTACTATCAAAAGCTATTTTTAAAATCATCAGGTTTATCACCATTGCATAAATAAACATTTCCCTGTATTTGTACACTGTTAAACAATATTTATGCGAGTGTTTAAACTTAAGTCTGTCACACAGGGTACATACCCTGTTTTGATTGGTTGCATGTTTCTTTTTTTGTTTTAAATACTTGAGCTAACTGATACAAGTTCACTATTTCTGTGAGTGTAAATTATATTTTAATGGCTTTCCTAACCTTTCACAACATCCATGTTGTTACATTGATTATAACTATTTTAAAAAGAACAAATTTACCCATTAGAGTATTTCAAATCTGTCCTCCAATTCAACTTACACTCTCAGTGTAAGAAACAAAAAGAGTGAAAGTTATGCTGTTTTCCTCCCTAAACAAAACAGATTTGGTTTTCAATGTACTACTTGCAAGACATTCTCTTCCACTGCTAATGTTTCCTTTAGACAAAACAAACTTAGTCATTAACACCTGTTTCATGTGCAGTGTATCTTCTATTGCAGAGATGACTAATGACAAGAATTACAATTGAGCAAGACTGTTTTTTATTTCAATGAGGAATTAGTTAGGTACTTACAACTTCATGTTACAAGTGGGAACAAAAAAAAAAAAAAAAAAGGCTTCTGCTACACAGTCTTTGAATAACCAAGGTGCTTCACACCACTAATTTCAGCTTCTTGATTTTGTTGCATAATTACTTTTCCAGATAACTAATTGCAGACAAGATTTGATGTGATACTCAATTATTTAATGTCACATTTTGACCATCGCGCAAGGCTCCCAGTAATTGATTCTCCTGTATCACGGCAGCCTGAGCTCCAAATCCACCTCAGCAGCTGCAGGCTGGCCCAGGAGCCTTCTCCCATTTCTAACTTTAGAGGCTGAACTGTGACCCTCTGGGATGCTCTCAGGAGAGGCTGCCAACGAGGACAGCAATTGTCACATGATGGAGTGATGTGCACCCAACTCCAGCTCCTGTTACAGAACAGTTCCTAGTGGGGATAGTACTGTTCACTCTGCTTATCTGACTAGGCTTAGCTAGAAAACTTCATTCTTCCTCTCTTCTTTTTAACTAAGAGAAGCCTTCAGTTTAATTATTCAAGAGTGCAGTAGGCTGACACATGTTAATTTGTTTTTTCCAAAAGATTTTCATAAATTTCGATATAGAAACCAGTCATTAATTTTCACACAAAAAACATATATAAGCAAAAGGTATACATGAGAAAGCAAGTTGAAGTGACAACTCACTTAAAAGTATTTAATTTCTAAAATCTTCCTTTTAACTACTGCCTATTTGTTTCATCTAGCAGAGTGAGCCACATTAAAAGAGCAAGATTTCTTTCACCTAGGAATGGAGATTATTAAATGGATACTGCAAGCTTTACTCAAATGACTCCAGGGGGACAACTGACATAAATAAGACTGAAATTGCTCTGTAAAATCCCTCGCAGGTTTTTTGCTTCTGCAGGTATGTATTTGCTAAGATGTTAGAAAACCTAAAGCAGAAGGTTTGTACTGGGCAGCACAGGCTCAAGGGAAGCTCTTCTGTGATCTGTTTGGGGACAGAATTTTTTTTTTAAACACTTTCTGTAATTATTTTGGCATAAGGCAACATGTTGATGAAATATCCTGATGACACAAACTTGGAAGGTACTGAAGTTTCAAGACTGAAGAGGATAAGAATATTACACAGAAAGAACTGCTAAACCTTACGGGCTGCACTAATAGAAATGGGATGAAATTCAATAATACTAAATGCAAGATCATGAATTTGCTACTAACAGAATCTTCAGGTCTAAACTCAGGAGGAAGAAAAGCAGGATCTCATTGCATCTGTTTAAAGAATTGGAGCTGCTAGTGTGATGCAAATTAAAAGCATTTCTTAATTAATTTTATGTCTCAATTAATTTCTTGATTTCTTAGAGGTTCTTCCAATAGAATACACTTCTCTTCATCCACACTTTAAAAAAATATAAAAAAGTCAAATTCAAATACAACAGCTGTAGTGAAGGTCCTTTTTCTGTTCAGGGAAATAGAACAACTACATTGCAACAGGAACCTAAGGTTGATTTGTTTATCCCAGGGAAAAAAAAAATAAAATCTGTGAACAGGGAAGGAAAAGGTAGGAGGGAGAGACTATTTAAGCTAAGGACAATCCCGAGACTCTAGAAAAACCTTGTTATGAATAAATTCAGGCTGAAAATATTTTTTCGAGGGTTGTTTTTTGTTTGTGTTGTTTTTAAAGTATTTTGGTCCTGGCTAATGAGGGTCTAGAACAATCTTCCAGATCGACAGCAACAAAAAACAGTGCCTTATAACAGACAATTGTATGATGCCAGTAATAGTCTCAACTCAGCAACTTACAGGAGGAGCCTCCCACAGTCCTTTGCAAACAGCAGAAACACTCCAAAACAGCAAAAATATCAAATGTCTAAAAAAGCATTTCCATTTTCTACATTGCAGGTTTTAAGAGAGAAAAATAAGCTTTGCAGGGAAACTGTCTTACCTGTTTTAACATAAGGATGCTTTGCTTTCCTCACTACAACAACATGCTCTTCCATGTCTAGCTGTGTGGCACTCCAAGGCCAAGCTCTGACTCTCTGGGTGGCTCTTGGGTGACATCCCATGAGAGCACCAACCTCCTAAGTTGGCACAAACCTCTGGGAACCAAACCCATAGAATTACAATAGAGCTTGACTGGTGTTTCCACCCTGAACTCATGCCAGTGACAGTGCAGCAGCTCCACCAGTTGACACCAACACACTTGTCCTCCCTCCCAGCTACACCAAAAGGAAATCTGGCTTATTTCACAGTTCACCACTGCTTGGCATTAACTGGCACTCCTCGCCTGCAAGAATATACCAAACACATAAAATCTGAGTGCTGAGAACTCAGAGAATGAGCCAGAGAGTATTCATTAGGTTGATAGGTCTGTCTCTCTCTAGGAGGACTAAGGTCAAGCAGGGACCTGAACACTTTTGGTAGGACAAACCAGAATGGTCAGGACCCAGCAGATCAATCACCTGCCCAAAGCCACTCATGGTGACAGCACTTACTTCCTGCCTACTCCAGGATTCCTACTCCCTGCAAAAAATTAAGTGTGTGTGTGGGTGGAAAAGGGGAGATCATCTATTTCAAACAGCTATACAACTTTCACTTCCATTACATTCTAGAAAATTATAATGCTGGTGGAAAGAAAAATAAAAGAATGACATGCTAAGCCACTTTCAGTGTGCTAATGCAGGGCATGTTGCTTTCAGCTCTTCCCAAACCCTGATTTGTTGGGGTTTTTTTAATTAAAAATTCTCACAGATTTTCTGAAACTCAAAACTGATTTCAAAACTGAGGAGGAGAGAAGAAGAAAAATAGATGAACACTAATTTTATATAAAAATATGTATAAACAAATAAAATGTACAATCTTATTTGTTTCATTTCCGCACAGTTTCTATAAAATGCAGGTATTATTTATGAAAAGCTCGTTCTAAAGGTGAAGAGCATAGGTTAAGCAAGCTAAAGCAGCAGTAGAAGGTCACAAAATACACAAGTATTTCAGGCCCAGCAGTCTAATACCACAATCTTGTGGTTTAGCACAGAACTCAAGCCACTGACAGTGGTGCTCAAATAGTAATTTTACTGAAGACTTGCTTTTAAAATGGGAAGGAAATTGAGATTGCTGTACAGTACAGGTGCACAGAGACAGAAATAAAGCTAGAAGCGTATCTGAAAACTGGGCTACATATTCAGGTAGTACAAGAAAAATGAAAATTATGCAAGAAAGGCCAGAGGTTTTGCTTCCACCTCCATGTAATATGTAAATGGCACATTAGACAGTGACCAAAATACTCCCCCCCACCAAAAGCAGATGCAAAGGTTTTGCTGTGGTACAAGGGGAAAAAAAAAACAACAAACACTTGAGCACCTTCCCTGGGGCCCCAATGCCTGGAAAAGGCAGAGCCCTGCAATGCAGTCATCAGCCAATCAATGATGTATGCTCTAATCAGATTCTGACAGAAGTAATCTATTTAGACCATCTTTCTGCCAAATAATTAATTCTTCTTAATGCCTGTATCTAGTTCAAAATGCCACAATAGTTCTTGCAAGTGCTGTACGACACCAATGAACTTCAAATAATTTCTACTTCCTTCCAACACTGGCCTAACTTTCCCATCTCTCAGATGATAAATAATTCAGGTACCACTTTGGCACTCTCTTCATGCTATGTCATATTTGTTTCTTTAAAGTTCTTCAAGCCTCCTGTTTCTGGCCACCTTTCCTATTCTCCATTTTCTCTTTAAGGTTTCTCAGTGGTTTTCTGGTAATGAAAACCCCAAACTGAAAGGATAAATTAGTTTCCAAGTCTCCTGATAGTTTCCATCATCCACAGCAACTTTAGATTACTGTCTCTAAAAAGTATTACCGGACACCAACACCACACATGCTTTGAACAAGAGGCTGATCTGCCACTGATCAGCACTCCCTGAGCTAAGTAGACCCAGGCATTAAATGAAATATTGATAGGAAAATTTGCTCTGCACCTTGTCCCCACCCTTCCCAGCACAACTGGTGGCACTTTTATAACTCTCACACTTGTCTTCCAAGGATTCTTTCCACCTTTCTGCAAAAGCCATTTAACTCCAAAGGCTCTTCAAGTTCACCAAAAGCACTACCCAGACTTGACCGCAGTTTCACTCTCCTAAACAAAGTCTGAAGTACAGGGAGGAGCTTTCCCAGCCAGGTATCAATTCCCCAGTCAACTCCTGTCAGACATCACAGCAGAACCAAACACAGCATGTTTTAGTGACTTTTAAAGTAGAAAATATCACACAGACAAACCAGAGATATCTACTCATCTTGTACTGTACAAGCCTGACAGATGACGCCAGAGTTGCTTGACTTTATAAAGCATCTCAGTTTATACTAGTGAATAGACTACAGTATATAGATATAGGTATATAAGGATATAGAACCTGTTTACAGCTTGGAGAAACCATCTTTTTCATGTCTGTGGAACAGCATATTTGGAATTAATATATTTTTCGTCTGAATTTAGTTTCTTTTTAAAAAATACATTAGATGTAACAGTTACATTAGCTCATAGGAGCATACTGAAACAATTAGCTAGGTTCATCTTGACTTGCTGCTAATTTTTAATCAGAAACCAGCAACATCTCAGTTCCTCTGAAGTTCAACTATTACAATTTTCTTCTAAATATACAATGATGGCAATTTTTGAGATTTCAAAGCTAAATAAAGATAAATTACAGTCCTGCTGACTATGAGAGCTTCAGACAGAATGACCTCACACAAAAATTCAGAAACCTATTTGGGCACTATTCATAGCTCCAGAAAAATCAAGGCTTTCACCTTGTAGGCCAATTAGTCTTCCCATATTTGAAGCACAAGATTTCAGCAAATGTTCTTCTCCAAGCACACAGCTTTTTTCTCCAGTTTAACTAACTCTCAGCTTTCTTTTTTGTTGTCAGCACTGTGCACTGCTCTAGTATCTCACTGGCTAAAGAATGGCATGTTGACTTGGCATTTCTTTTGGAATGCTCCCACAAAGATCACTTCTCCTTTCCCTCCTTGCATTGCCCCAGAACACATCCTTTGGCCATCTCAGGAGTCACACAGTAGTTGTCCTCACCTCCACAGGCTCACTTCAGCCAGTTGTCACCCAAGCTACCACTGCCAACCCCTGAACAAGTCATATTCTTCCTTTTGCCTTGAACATAACACTCCTACCCAAACTCCAGATGGCATCCATGCTTTCTCCAGAAATTTCCTGCTATCACATAAAACTTCTTATGAACACCTATGAATGTTCTCTTTCAGCCCATAATTCCTCCTCCTGCCAGAACCCCACACCAAAATGTTGACTGGGGGATGAACTGATGTCAAGTGGTATGATGACCAATATCCTTGTCCTGCAGGTCAACTATATATTTGTATCCATCTTAGACTGTAAATTCCTTTTGAAGAAAACTGTGTCTGCTACAGGAGATGACCATCTACAACAGCAATATAAAAGAACACACACTTAAAAGGTATACACCTGTTTAGCCTCACTTTTTCAGGAACTCCTGAAGGCAAGGCTTGCCCTCTTCTACATCCTTGAAAACCTTCAGTTCTTTCAGATTAGATTTTTAGAGATATGAACTTGTCTCCTGACAGCAGAGTGATTTACCCTTCAGTGAGTCACAACACACATTCACTTACACAGGTGATAAATGTATACTAGAGAGGGGGAAGCAGGTTAAAGCTGGAGTTAAGGGATGCTCTGTGGCTGGACTTTCCTTTGGCTGCTGCAGAAATGGAAGGACCTGCCATCATCCTTACATACAATGGCACAAAAGTGGACAACAATCTGGAAACAACCACTCTCTGGAAAATCAAACAAATAGCTGTGGGGGCCTTTAAACTCAGCTGCACTACCACACAAAACAGCAAGATTCTAAATCACAACCAGATTTCTTTCCCAAAATTTGTGTCCAAACTAAAGCAGGATGAGTCTGGAAACTTTAGTTATTCAATGTGCTGTGCACTGTACTAGGAAAAAGGATGGCATTAAGCTGCAAGATGTCATACAGGAAATATTTTAAAGCTACTAAAAGTGGTGCAACACACATGGTGATGCAAGCCATTTTTAGGGCAGCCCTATGGGCCTATACAATTATTATTTGTGAAGGAAGTTTCTCTGTGTGCCTCCTACTGTCCTGGATCACTCAGAAAAGTCAGCTGTAAAACCAGGGAAAACGCTACTGCTGTAAGCACAAGTTGATTTAGACATGCAGACTTTACTACATATTCACAAAAAACACTGAACTTGTGCTACAAAGGTCATTACTTTCTTTTTTATGCCTTAGTGCACTGCCTTGTTTTCCTTCTCTTGCAGAGGTCCATACTGGCTTTTATTCCATAATTCTGACCAGCTGGACAGGGTACCAAACCAGTCGTATTTTCCCTGTTGATATCTCAAAGAACAAACTCTCTCCCATCTTCAGGCTCCTTCAGATATCTTTCACTACTCTGCTCTTAAGATCATCTGCATTTTCTAAAACAGTTGAGATTAGCCTCCAATCTATGAGAATTTAAGCAGCTTAGAAAATTCTGTATGAAACAGAACACATTCAGGATCTCACCCTTGTTTGATATCACAGTTACACAGACAAACTACTGAAAATTATGTACATCCTCCAGTTTCACAAATGATAAGCAGTATCACATACATCTTTATTTAATACAGTGTCAGGCTATATATATATGTATTTCATAAAATATGTATTAGAATCCTACTTTGATATATCTTCCTTAATCTCTTTCATTTATTCTTCTCTTTTGTGTGCTGGGTAGAAATGACCAAGAAATCTATATTTTTGCATCTATTTTGCAAACAGGTAAGAGCAGGCTGTAATCTTCCCCTTAGGGTACTTTCATTTGCAAATACAGACCAGCAGCAACAAATATCTTTTCCCTTGCAAATCAGACTGACTCTAATCAATACCCACTCTTAATGAATCCTAGTGATGTACCCAAGCAATGCCATGAGAGACCATCATCCATTCCACACAGGAGTTTTGCCAATACCTGAGCACTCAACCAGTCTCAGTAGGAGTTCATGGCCATATTCTTATTGGCACCAACATGCATAAAAATGGATCTCAGGAATACAACAAGAGATAAAACACTGGCCTATCACTGCCATGGATCAGGCATTAATTGAGTGGAGATGATAGAGATAACAGATAATCACATATGTTTATTGCCAAATCTGGTCAAACTGACTTCTCTTTATTGCTATAGTCAGGCTACTCGAACTCTGGTATCACAGGAAGCTATGACTTCTTCTTGACCCCAATTAGCACATTCATTATTCATCAAAGTACAGTTTTCATTTGCTTCTCTTGGGAACAGCAGAGTATCACTGTGAGGATCTTTCAATACAACTTCACCCCCTTAATACACTCAGGATTTGCTGACAAGTAACAGCTACTTATTCCCCCGAGTGAAGCTGATATTAATAGGACTGCGTAGTGACTCATGAGCTGGTATTAAACCCTGCCTCCTGCCTGTATAAATACATCATCCCAGCACCCTGCCATGCCAAGTGCAATGGTTTGATTGCAGAAACCAGCAGAGGGTAGAGATCCTAAGCGAGCAGGGTGCCTTGGAGAAACAACCCATTCAAACTCCAAAATAATAAAGACCCTACAGGTCTTCAGAGGGATCAGAGGGAATTTCTGTGCGCAGCTGACAAGTGTCGTATTTTCCAGAGATAAAATATCAAGACTTGAAGGCATTAGATGTAATGCAAGCCATAATTCAAACCTATTCAAGACACTGGCAATAGTTTAAGCACTGAAGTTTAGCCAAGAGCTACAAGCAAGGAGCATCTAAGGCAGGCAGGATTTGGCTGAAAGCATTAGTTGATATGAAATTTGCCTCCAAATCTGAATACCACAAAGTTAAGAAAGCTTTTTCAACTTCATTGCTACTTAATGTCTGAAGTCAATTCAGTCTCCTGGATGCTTCCTAATGCAAGTGTTTGGAGAAACACTTAATCCTATATTCAGCAATTCAACCAGCACTCCTAAACTCAGTGTGGTGCCTCAGAGGCAGCTGCTGTGCATGGCCTATCCAAGCAAAGCTCACACAGCACAGGAGCCTTTTCCTGCCATGGGCCACATCTCTTCTGCCCAGACTCTGAGGCTCTGTGACCCAAGCTGGGTCAATTCCACTGGAATTGCTCTGGCACTCTCTGCAGGCACCTCTGTGTAAAGAGCTAATGTCTTCTGTCTCCCATTAGGAGACAGAAGAAATAATTTGAAATAACAAAATTCCCTGGATTAATCTTCAAAAAAACTTCCTCATAGTAGTAAATAGATCTAACCTGAAAGAATCACATGATGTATTTCTTTCCTCCCCTCCCCTAAGACCCATTAAAAATATTGTACTTATTCATTATACTTTCCAATCCTAAATATTCTTCAGCAACCACAGTGGATACTGAATTCATGGGAACACTTGACTTCTATGGTTATCTCTCACAGCTTGCTCAGGACAGTGCAAACCTACAGGGACCATGCTACTGATCAGAACAGCAGAAGAGGACAGAAAAAGCACTTGAGATCAGAAAACCATAACCCTGTTACAGCAATGCCAGATGGTAAGAGCCTTCCCATTCATCCACATTATCAACTTCTTCACTTTTGGTTAATTCCATCAGATATTAGAAGGGAATAATGAAAGGATGGCCTTTTTAATCTCACTGTCATTTAGGTTTTAATCAACCTTTGTCAGTGCCCTTGGAGCACCACCAAAGAACTGGTGCAAATTTGTGCAGATAAGGACAACAGAAGAGGATTACTTATATTTTTATCAAAATCAGTACTCTAGTGTACATTAAAGTTATTGGATATTAATAACATTTTTATTGCTGCAAGAAATAAGACAAAGTGTAAATTGTCCTCTTCTAAGACCTCAGATGTTGCCGAATCTCCTGCAATGCAACATAAGAGGACCAGACACGAGGAACTGAGCTCAAACTCTGACTGAGAGCATCTCACTTTTTGTCGATGTTTTTTCAATAGAGATTTGTCCCTAACCAGAAGAAATGAAACTGATACTGTTAAGTAAAGAAGTAAAACACCAAAATACATATTACTGAACACCAGGAACAAATAAAACCAAGAAATGTAATATTCCCCTACCAGTTTTGAGTTGCTCAGCAAACATGAACTGCACCAAAAGTTCATAAAACAGACCTAACTTCTGCACATCTGGATTATAAATGCAATTATTGGAACATCTCTCTGGTATTGCACTGACAGAAGAGCAACACACAGCTGCTTCTACAGAACTGTCAGGTTTCAGGGTAACTAATGAGTCAACTGGGACTAGTGAATTCTTACAGAAACTTTTTTATAAGTTTTTTTATAATTACCTCATTTCCCCCCTCCCAGCTGATAGGTCTCCTTCACTGCCTCATTTCTTGTGTGCTTGTGGGATCTAGTACTATAGCCTAACAACTTTTATTGTCCACTGATCTATTCGAACTTCATGGTAAAAGAGCTAAATTCCCTCATTTCTTATCCTCAACTCTTCAGCCTTAATTAGCCTTTTAAAGTCATTTGAAGAAAACCGTGAAGTGTTTTGTGCTCCACAGCCCTGAGTCCTTGTGAAGCTCTGCCAATAACCAGTGCCCACCACCACCACAGATCAGTTGCTGCCTGCTCTAACTCAGCTTCCTTCAGCAATCTGAAAATTGCTTTCCTTTAGTTTTCAGAAAGCAGTTTCAAAGTTCATTTTCTTCTGGAAATAGGCACATGCTACTTGCACAATTTTAGTGCAAATGGACACTTAAAACTATTCTTGAGCAAAATATACCCAAATACAATGACAGAAAATGCACATTCACTGTACAGTGCATTAATTTCACTGCAAAGCCTGGAATAACATCCTTAGTGGTAGTCAATAAACTGATTTACCCCAGCAGAAATTCTAATCCTGCCTTTCTCACCCATTAAAATCCATCTCTGAATACCAGAAAAAAATCCCAGGAATGCTTCATTCTCAGGCATGCATTTCAAGACACCTGCCTAGCTAACTTGGTTGTACACAAACACCTTGTTTATAACCAGCAGTTCTAAAGAGACACACCCTACCAAACAACTTAGTAACAGGAATTACAGGGGAAAAAAAAAAAAAGAAAACCAGAGCTCCTCCCTCCTCCTGAGTGGGTTTCTGGTAACACCTTGAAAATAAAGTTCTCTCCAAACAGCATTACCATGGCATTCCTTCATTCCTTAAGAAACTGTATTTAAATGGAAACCAAAATACGAACTTCTGTCATGTCTGAGGCAATTCAAAACTTCAAGTGTAACTCTCCAAATCTATTGAGGAGCATATACTGACACTGGAAGGAATGTATTGCAAGTCCCTGTTTTGTGCTGCATCTTTTGCTGCTGATGCACATAGGCAAGTGAGAGAGAGACTACTGACTATTTCTAGCAAGTCCTTTCACAAAAAAAAACAAAACAACAAACAACAACAACAAAAAAAACCCAAACAAAAAACCCCCCAAAAGTGAAGAATTCTCATTCCATGCTGAAAACATTACTGCCATTTTGCGAAACAACATTTTCAAGCCTCTGGAACACCTGTGCTACCTGTTAATAATGCATACTTTTCCACATAATTATACTTACTATAATTTTTTTTCCTTTGAATTAAATGCTTTAAGTACAATGGATAGCTCAGTTCTTAGAACCAGAGAATGATTTGATTTGGAAGGGACCTTAAGGATCACTTTGTTCCAATCCCCCGCTGTGGGCAGGGCCACCTTCCACTAAAACAGATTGCTCAGAGCTCCATCCAAGCTGGCCTTGGACACTTGCAAGGATGGGGCAGCCACAGCTGCTCTGGGCAACCTTGCCAGGGCATCACAATCCTCACAGTAAAAAACTGCTTCCTAACACTAATCTAAAAGTACTCTCTGTCAGTTTAAAACCATTTTCCCTTGTCCTGTCACTCCATGCCCTCGTAAAAAGTCTCTGCCCATCCCTCCTGTCTGCCCCTTCAGGTTCTGGAAGGCCATAATTAGGTTACCCTGGAGCCTTCTCTTCTCCAGGCTGAACAATCCCAACTCTCCCAGCCTCTCCTCCCAGCAGAGCTGCTCCATCCCCCTGATCATCTTGGAGTCCTCTGGACTCTTTGCCACAGGGTGACGTCCTGCCTGTGCTGGGGGCAGCACTGCAGGTGGGATCTCACCAGAGCAGAGTTCTTGTTTCA
This sequence comes from Hafferia zeledoni, assembly GCA_035583235.1. NCBI lineage: Eukaryota > Metazoa > Chordata > Aves > Passeriformes > Thamnophilidae > Hafferia > Hafferia zeledoni. Next base: position 4,199,222 of record JAWWEV010000034.1, on the reverse strand, counting down.
AGGATTTCAAACAACTGTCTTCCAATGGCAAATCTGAGTGCATAAAGCAACTTCATTACATTACCAACCTTTGAAAGGCCTCCAAAGTCCAGCTGTAAGAAACAAACACAGCTGTAGCTCTAGAACAGGAGGCAGCAGCAGCTTGGGAGCTGTGAAAATATTCCAGACTCATGTTCTCAACCATTTTTAATAGGTGACTTTCTGCAATGATAAAAGCTACAGAAAGCCTAATTTTAGGATTCGTTCATCATTTGTGTCTGGAACATTTTCTTCTACATTATATTTTGAGGCAAAAAAAAAAAATCACATGCTGGGTAGTTGCAATCTTCCAGTGATTTACCTTAATGCATCCAGATAGAGTGTAGTGGATATAAGTGTTACATAAAGAAGCTTAAAACAGTTGACAGGTACGTCAAAACAAAAATTAAAACCAGATCATAAACAAGCCCTTTTCCATCAGGAAATCCATTTGTATGAGTCAAGTTCTACTGAGTCATCTCCCTCCTCAGACAGTACAACTTCTCTTGTCCGGGGAGTACCGAGGGTTGTTCTGCCCTCAGGAAGATCTGAGAGTGTAAAAGTTTGAGCCTTGCCTTCTTCAACTGATGATCTGGTCACAGTATAAACTTTTAGTCAAAAATAATTCAAGTGAACTAATGATGTTTCTATAGTAACAGTTTGTCAGTAGATGTTTCTGTTATAAATGAAAGTTCATACACATTTTTAATTTTTATACATTCACAACTCCAATGGCTTATTTCAAAATAAAATGTATGGCAAAACCAACTCAAACCATATAGAAACTAGCAATTCACTATTAAATAAGAACTACCAAGGCTCATCACATTTTTTGATGGAATAGCACACATTCAACTGAAATAAAAAATTAGTGTGCAAACACTAGACAACTAATTACATAAAGTACCTTTATGAAATTACATAATATGGGTGCAGCTTATTTCCCTGTTTGCTGTTTGAAAAATAGATTTTTTAATAACCCATCAAAGCTATCTGTAAACCAAGGAAACAATAGAGCAGATGTTGACTGTTGTCTTGTGCCTCACAGACATCATTAAATACAATGAACACTCACACACCCAAATAACAGAGGACAAACAAATACAGCAGTGGTGCTCTATAAACATAAACCTCATTTACTGGGCACCTGCCTTATATTAATCTGGGATATTTAAAACCAGTGAGGAAAATGAAATGGAAGGTATTTATCTGCCTCTAGATCACAAAACAAACTACAAAGAACTCCTCTCTATTAAGTAGCTGTAACTTCTGCAACACTGAACATTGTTGACTTCCATAAAGCTTGGAGGGAACCACATTTTCTACTGTGACAAAGCCAGGTCAGGACACTCACATTTTGTCTAAGCAAAAGCTACATGAATCTATGATTCTGAATGACCCAAAGTGACTAAAAACACTGTGCCTGCTGTGTAACACAATTAAGAGTCTCCTGGAAATCCAGGTTCCCTTTAAATGCAAAACATTCCCTGCAATCATTTTCTACTCCCCTTCCCAACCCTCTTGTAAAGCAGTAATGGAAAGTACAAATTAGATTCCACAACTATCAAACCCAGTGTTTACTTTCCAGGACAATGTCCCATAACACTATCTAATACTCTAACTCACATCAAAATTTTAGAGGTTTTTTTTTTTTTTAAACCATCCTACTTTACCTTCATTTCGACAATCAAATCTAGATACATATTTTCTTTCGTAACACCAATACTGATCCACTGTTTAAAAAGAATAATTGTATCAATCAATACAAAGTTAAGTAACCAATCCTGCAGTTCCTGTCAGGAAAAAAAGTTTCCAGACAAAAAAGCAACTTCAAAATTATCACTCACATGTAATGCAAAAGAATACAGAAGTGTATTTTTGCTAATAAAAATTATCTTGATTTTAAAATTATGAAGCTCTAGTGTTACTATTTTATATAAAGAATACAAAATTGCTTTGTTTACTGCAAACATATTTTGCCTTTATATTTCATTTATTTATTTCTATGAAGCAAGACTGAATATAATGTGATCTGCATCTCTTTATGTTAATAAAACCATGCTAGTCTCTTTCCACAGACAACACCATAAAGCATAAATCCAAATGGAAAACAAATGGAAGTATAACGCCACTGTGAAGCAAACCAATCAACCCTAAACCAGCTGAGATAGATCTCATCCACTAGTTCATTCATTCTTTATAGAAAAGAAATGAAAATATTCCTAGGTGAATCAGATTAAAAAAAAAAAAAAAGGAAAAAACAACCACCCTCAGCAGCTCTGAAAGGTTGTAAAGCACTAAATTCCTTTGATTTATGAAGGCAGCATGCACTGCATTGAGCACAACAACTCAGCATGCCGGGCCCCTTTTGCCTGTAATTCCTTTATTAGCACAGCCTGGCTGTGGCAGTGAACAAAAGCGCTGGGGTGGGGGGTATAAATCATTAATACTCTGCCGTGCAATGGCTGCATTTCCTGGGTGAGCTGGAAAGCCTTCCTGCACTACAGGGAGTTGGGCTTTGGAATTGGCTGCTGGGAAATGCACTTCATCATCCTCCGCGTTTGACACTTCCCAATAGCTTTGTACTTTTCCTCTCCTTCTTCTCCCCCAAACCCAGCAACTGCACTAGAAATTTATTGGATTTTATGTCTGCAAAAGAAAAGAAGGAGAAAAGCAGCAAAGAAACAAGCAAGCCCATTTAGAAGCTGAATCCTTTTCCCTTCATTTAAAGACACGTTGTGTCCAAATAAATTTACAACTAACAAATAAATTTGGCATTTTAATAATCTCTAGTTTATCACTCTAAAGTGAAAAAGAAATTGAAAAAAAAAATCTACTAAAAGGGGGATTACTCTTAAAAAATAATAAATCAACTATCACTAAAAGGGTGATTCCTCTCCAAATGAAGTAATTTTCCATTGGAGAATTTATTTATTTATTTTTAAGAGCAAGCATCAAGACGGGCAATGTCTGGGCATGAGGAACTCCTGAAGTTTTGCTGTATCAGTGATTTTACTTCAGATGTATCAAAAAGCTTTCCACAGAGCAACAGGCAATTTCATGTGCACATGCCAAGCCTGGAATTCTAAGTGGAGCTGGAAGAAATTATAGCAATGGGAAAGTTAAAAAAAAAAAAAAAAAAAAAAGTCAGAACTCTTGGAATTGCAGTTTCTGAACACTCCTGTATTTCTGCAGCAACACACACGGAACTCAGAGGGAACATCAAAGCTATTTATCTTGCCTCTGAAGTACGTGCAATACAACAACAACAAAGTCGAATGCTTTGCCAAACTTTGAAATGAAATAGCAAGCCACCTTTATAAAACATTCTGCACTAAACCGTTTCTTTCGGGGCTAGACTTGTGCAAACTAAAGAATGTGACAGACAGGGTAATGCTGAAAAGGCAGCCTCAAGCCATATGCTTCCCACCAAGGCAAATGGCACAGGTTAGGGAGGTAACTAAGGATACAATCCGGGTTTCAGCTCAGCCAGAGCACCATTCCCAACGCACCAGCAGCACCATGGCCAAACAAATTCATCACCATCTAAGCAGGAAATATATAAGACACTTGGAATTCAGTTTTGCAAAAGTGAACGAGCTGAAGTCAGAACAGGGAGACATTCCAGTGGGCCATTTTACACTTATGCAGCCATCCAGCAGACTAAAGATTAGAAGAATAAGCCTGCAATGCATGCAGAAGTCCCTCTGCATTACACAATAATGACATTCTGAGCAGAAATAAATGAAGCCCCTGCAGTGCTATTCTGTCAGCTTTTGAAAGTAAATAACTTTGCTTCTGACAAGACAGAGACATTTTTTCCTCCTCCTGCCACAGAGCATTAATTGAGCCATGCAGCCATGTAACATCCCAGAGAGAGGACTAATACATGACAAGGGAAAGAGCTCAAGAAAGGAGGAGACACTCATTGAATCCATGGGCTGCCTAACTTCTCCTCACCCCCAAATTTTCACACTACCTCTGTTTGGAGAACATCTTGCTCTCAGGGAGAACTTTTAACAGTTTTTTTGCCTCCCTTTATAATGCTAACTGAAATATTCCAAAGAAATACTTTAATTTTACACTACTTAATGAAAGATAGTGCCATTATGAAGCCATAAGCTTATATTTTAAAACTTATCTTTCCTTGTTTGTGACTTAAGCTGCATGCCTATCATCAACACCTTTAATTAATGCATAGAAGACTTACTGTCCACAGTAGAAATAATGAAGATAGCTATAAAAGAAGAGGCTATGGGAAGCAAACCCAAACAAAGTCTTCAAAATTACATAATAATAATAAATGGTAGTGCAAGTCAGTAAGGAATTGAGGCAAGGCATATTATAAGTATATACAGAAGCCACAAATATATATGAGATGATAGTATAAAATTTAAAATTTATGCACAGTTACAAAAAAAAACATATTCAGGACGTTATAGTGAGGGAAGGCAACAATTTATGGCGCATTTTAATATAAAGGGTTAAAAGGTAACTTAAAAATGGTCTAAGATGAAAGCACTTGCATTCTTATTCATGAGCATCTGAACACCTTAAGTATTTCAGTTCTGAAGTACCACACACTTTCTTTCCATATCTGGAGGAAAAAATAAAAATCAGTGACTCACTGTGAACAAAAAAATAATTCACTGAACGCTTCAGTTCTTACTAGAGTATCTAATTTTGATTCTGCCTGTGTTCAACACAACGAGAAGGAGCAGGATCAAAACACTGTGAGATCTCCCCACAGCTGGAGCCTGCAACAGAGTGCAAAAGACCGAAGGCCCAACTACAACTGCTCAGGATAGCACAGACATTAGATATGCTATTTTTTCTAATTAAATTCCCTGGGCTGCTGCACTGACAGAGTAGGAGGGGAAGCAAAATGTGAAAGAAGTCAATGGTGCTGCACCAGGCGACTTGGAGCGGAATGAGCAACGCGGGCAGAGAAATGACAGCAGGTTCTCAGGAGAGCTCTTGCACTACACATCACACTTGAAAACTGATAAATCAATCGCGCACACACCTTTAAAAGGCAGGAAAGCTTGAAGGATTCTTAGAGGGTGTTGACTTCTCCTTTCCACTAACATTAGTCTAACTCTATAAAGCAAGGTGATAAATTCTGGTGTCACCATTTTTATCACTTTCATTTATGCTGCCTATTAAATGCCTCAAAAATATTTTAAGCAGAATTCATATTAATATGATCATAGTATTTATTTACCAGCTCACAAATACATACACTGAAAACCAAAAAAACTTCATACTCCAGAATTGCATGTCTATGGTCCAAAAAAAAAAAAATAAATAAAAAAAAATCTATACAAACTGAACTATCTACTGGCTGCCCTGAGAAAAACCCCTGTTACATAACCCCCACCACACACTTTCCTTGACATAAAATACCACACCACATACTTTTTTCAGAAAATAACCACCCATGTACATATTCAGCAAATATCAGTGAATAGGGCCAACTTAGGAATAGTTCTCAACAGATAATCCAGCCATCACTTTTCACTTCAAGTGTTTTAAAATGTTCAAAGAGCCCAGTTATACAAACAACTATTCTAAGCCAAAAATATTCACCTGCTTCTGCCACATGGACGCTCCTTTGCAACTGCTCTTGCTCTTTATATTCCAAAAGCAGCAAGCAACCTTCTTAACTGGTTCTTCTGATTCCTTGAGGGGGTTATTGTGTTTGGGGTTGGTTTTCTATTTTTTTTTTTTTGTTGTTGTTCTGTTGGGTTCCCCCACCTCCCCCCTTCTAGTTTTTAAAGAGGGGAGTCCTTAACTAAAGCACCTCCTCTGGCTTTTGTAAGAGACTGACCTTGTTTGACAACGCTGGAGTTAAATGCCCCAAACTAGCTCTTGTTCAGAATGAGAACTGCTACAGCACTTGATCTCTAAGCCACTTCTCATTAGCCTCTGCAAAACAACAAAGCAGCTCTTGTGAGACAAAAAAATACGTAAACATGCAAATGGCTCTTGAATCACAGGTGAAGTCTCCAAATCAGCGTGCAAGTTTATTGGTGAATACCAAACAATCTTATTTACCCTAATTTGGACAAACAGCACATCAAGACATCATTCCTTAAGCCTCATTAACAGTACTTCTGGATGCAATAACTACACTCCCACCTTTTGAGATCCGTCTCATTCATATCCTAAAATTCCCTAAGAGTGTCACACTGCCCCCTTAGGTACAGATGCATCCACAGGATATTGTTTGTTGCACAGGAGTTCCTTTTCTCTTTTAACAGGGCATTATAATTTCTCTGACACAGTACAGGCTTTTCCCCTCCACATATGAATAAACAAGCACTATGTTTCTCTTGGGGCAGCAAAGCTGGTTAAATGAATCAGAAAGCCCTGCAAAGATTGCCTACCCTCAGTCCAGCAGCTACTGGACAATTATTCAGGGCCCAGCTGTAAGAGAAACAGATGGTGAGTGAGCATTAGTACCATGGACTTCTTTGCACTCACGCAGCCATAAGCAGAGGTTGTGTGTTCTCACAGGAAAATTGCCACGAAATAGCAGACAGAGGAACAAAAATAGTGCAAAGACTCCAAGAGATGCTTAAAATTTTCACAAGCTCAAGTCAGATTAACTGATTTTACAGGAGAGCTACAGAGTGAATGAGTACTATAAACGGACAAGGTAAAGAAAGGCAGTGTTCCCATGATTAAACAGCATCATAAAACATCACTTATTGAATCCAACTAACATCCCTGAACCTCTGAAGGCTCCTGAAACACTAAATGCAAAAACCAGGTATTTAGAACTGTAACTTCAATGGTGGCATTCAGCAATTGATGTGCTTGGGCTCGATGAAAAAGTTACACTGTATCCAGGAATTGTTCAGATTGTTCATCCATTTCAATTCTTTACACAGTTTTAGCACAAAAATAATCTGTTCTAATCCTTATTCCATTATTGACACTATTGGCTGCATCAATTGAAAATGCTACCAAATAAATCAACGTTGAATTAAGCCATGAAGAAAGAGTGTGATAAAAAGTCTTTCAGACTCCTATAAATCATCAGCTCCAGAAGCATGACATAAGTAACTGAGTGGGGAATTCAGCTTCTCTCCATAGTCCTAATGCTTAAGGCCCAAATAAAATTACACTAATTTACCATGTAAGCAGTAATGGAATAGCTGGGCTAGAGATGAAGGGTTTGTTGGGTTTTGCTTTGTTTTCATGGTGGATTCTTTTCATCATTGATATGAGAGCTGTACCATGAGCTACTTTGTTAAAGACAGAAAAGGTTGATATTGAAGTTTCAGTTCAATTGTTTTCGATCTGTGAATGTCCACTATGAGCAATTGCTCCATTTAAGAGGAATTACCCTTTGTACAAACAACTTCACTATTTAAAACCAAGCACATCTATCATCATTAAACAGAAAAAAAAAACAATTTTAAAATAATGACAGCAGCACCGTACAGCTATGACATGGAATATTATGGGATGCTTCAAAACAACAGTTCATTTTGTTACTTTACTCAGAAAATACCAACTAACTAACCCTATGTCCAGGAAAACACATATCATAGGAGAACACCAATCAACAGAACTAAGCCCCCAGTGATATCAGCTAAATCCCAGTTTACAAGCAGTCACCATTTTGCTGCAAAAATTCCTTCCCACCAGTATTGGATGTCAGCTTGCAGTCAGAAACTGATTTTTTGCATTGCTGTGTCATATTAAGGGAGAAAAGAGAAAAAAAGATGCATTCAGCTGTTTCTAAACCCCATAAAATCTTACCAAGTGCCAGGGTGCACTACAAATCCAAGTTCCCTTTTCCTGTGTCTTTAAATATTGACACTGGAACGCAATTCAAACCCAAACACACCTCCACTTCTCCCACTGTGCCCTGTCCTTATCATGACGCAGTGAAAACTTGCAACCCAAAGCCATACATTCTCCTTCTGTTCATGGCTGCCACCACTACAGCCCTTTTGATATTAATGCTGTTGGGAAACTCACTCTGGATTTCTGTAGTTAGAAGCATATTATAAAGACAATATCCAAATAATTTCAGAACATTTTGAATAGCTTAACTAACTCATTCTTCAGTATTTGCTGGCTTTTTCAAGACAGTACCTTATTGGCATTGATCTGTAACATGACCTAGGCCTCCGTTCTTTATTTATTTTCAACTTTATTTCCAAGAGTTCAACTTAAAATATTGTACGTAAAGCCTTCTGTATGCACAAACTGTTTAAAAAAAGAAAATCAGTTCCACATTTAGCTCTTAAAACACTATATATGTGTGTAAACTAGAAGGTATCAGAGCAAATCCTAAAGTTTCTTACCCTGGAAAAAGTAGTAGAGCACTTGTGTGGTACACTGTGGAAAACAATTTATCCATTCACACTGAACAAACTGATCAAGCAATGTGAGTTTCCTAAGTAAATAATGGTCAATTTTAAAAGACTACCAAAACACAGATTTTCCCAAATGACTAATACAGCTCCCCAGAAAACCACCGTCCTCGTGGCTCTGAGTATAAATAAATATTTACTGACAGAAAGACCGGCTTGCCCATCTTGAGAGGAATATAATGCTTTTTACAGTCTTTCAGGAAAGATATATCCAATTATAAAACTTACACATGACAGAATACTGGTGGATTTAGCAGATACACACAAAAATAAGAATAATTCTTTTCATACATTCTAAATAGGTGGTAAAGTTTAACAGCTGAGAGAGAGCTCAGTTGTAATACATATCTGAGTTCATTTTAGTTGAGGTGCAAGTGAGCAGACATATCTGAAGTGCAATCTTTAGAGAAAAAAATACTCCATAGCTTCACACAATGTCTATATACTGCTGGTAACAGGTTCCACAGGCAGGGGGGATTCACTAGTTATTGGGTTGCCACATAAAGCTTTTAGGTTACCTGTATTTAAGATCAATAGACAACTTGATAGAGTGAGAAAAACACCTACAGTTTCACTGAAATTGGGATCTTTGCACTGAACATACAAAACAGGTATTTCTGTGGGTTTGCTATAAATTATCAGCTATGGAAAAAAATAGAAAAAATACTCCAAGTAGACTGTCATGGTAAAAGTTTATTATTAAAAAAAAAAAAATCAAAAAACCGACAAAACAAACACTTCTTGCCCTTTACTGTTCAAAAGAAGAACCACGGTTCCATTAACTTTGCAGGTAATGTCCACTCAGTCCTATCTGCCTGAATAATTCTGGGATACAGTAACATTGTTTCTAAAGAAATACTTAACCCAATACATAATAGATTATATCTGAATTAAGATGATGATTATCTGACTCTCTAGGAATTCAGAATAACTAAAATCCAAACCCAGCAATCAAAGGAAGCAACAAGCACAGAATTGTGAACCTGCCACAATTTTCAGCACAAATTTAGAAGACTTTTTAAGTGATTATATAATTGTGATTAATAAAGGCAGAACGATTCTAAACTGACAATAGGATTAAGGAAATGAGAAAGCAAACACTTTAAAAAAATACTTTCAGCGTGGCAGTTAATCCACTTAAAGAGTTAAAAATTATCCGCTAGATATAGCGCTTTGTAAAGTGCATTAGCAATCACTTCTCATATTTCTCTCGAATGGAGGAGATGCAATTGAATTCCCTGTTTTAAAGTATTCATTATACAGTTTCTTACACCTTAAAGCAGTGCCACGCTGGAGATGTGTTTGCATAATGACACTGCAATAGCTCACCGAGGAAGGTTATTCCAGCGCCCAACGCCAGCCTTATGACATCCTTTAGCAGCTCCTTGTGTGGCCATGTTGACCTCTCACCTTAATTCCCAGTTTTCCCTTTCAAAAGCTCTATCTTGAACATACAAATTGCTGTTTGACAAACTCAAAAGAACAAATCCAACAAAAGACAGGAGTACATTTTGTATATAACCACCAAGTGCACAAGTCATACTGGATCATTAAGGCAGATCCATAAACGTCATTTCCAAAACATATCCAGAATACAGAACTACCAAGAACGCACATTTTAGTTATTACATGCAAATCATTTCAATTTAAATTCAAATACATCATATTTATCTGGTGCAAACTTTAATTGCAGACATATGAATCCCTCCCACATATATGTATAATCCAGGGCGTATGCAAGAACCTTTTATTATGCACTCCCATGCTGTAAGTCAGAAATGGTTTATACTACACTAAATGAGAAAAAAATAGCTACAGAAGGGTTTATAACCTGAAAATATTGGAGTTTTGTTCTTTCAGCAATAATAGAAAACAAATGTTCTGAAATAAAAATAAGCTATAAATCTATTTTATCTAATCTTCAGAAAAAAAAAAAGAAATACTGTAAAACATCTTTCAGGCATTTGTAAATACAGAAATAAAGTTAGAGACTGTTTCAAGGAAGTCAATATGCACATAAACTGTTGTAGGGAAAGTTGAAGAAACATCCCTATTTGTTACAGTAGGCAGAAGAATTTTTTCCCCCTCAAGTTTCAACAGAAGTAACAGAATAAACAGCATTAGTCATTTTTGCATGATAACATATTTCTGTCTTGGCTCTACACACTTACTAGATGACTCTGTAATGGTGGACTCAGTTATAAAATAGAGAAGTAGAACACAAAGACGATTCCAAACTACTAGCTTAAAAATAATGTGTTATTAATCAGTTTTTTCACATTATAGAATAGAGGAGGTATCAAATATTAAATAATTTAGGGAGGGACAGGAGGGAGAAATACTTACAGACCCCATAAGCAAAGATGAAATGAAATTTTTAAAAAAATAATTAAAAAATGAACTAGACATTGGTACTGTTTTGCTGGTACCCATACATTTTTTTAAACCCAGTCCAATCTACTTCAGCAGAAGTATTAACTCTGCACAGACACAGCTTTATAAATAATTTGTCTTTTTCTTTTCTTCCTCTGAACTAAACATCAGCTTTGTTTTTATCAGCAGCATGTTTTAACACAGACTTAAAATTCCTGGCTTCAAAGAAGGCTTAAACAAAATTGCCATTGGGCACATTTACATTAGAAGTATAATTTATGCCTGCAAGTGAATAAAGAGCAGTCCTTTATGGCTGAAACTCTGCTACAGTATCCACGAGAAACGCAGTCAAAATACCGTGTTAAATATCTATAAACAGCATCAATAGAGACGTTGCAAAAAATAAAAATAAATTAAAAACAAACAAACAACAAAACACACCAAACCCCCAAAATACATGCAAAGGCTCGATGCTCTGTTAAAACATCTTTGCTACTCACTCTCACATTCTTAAGTGCAGGCACAACATTCGCTCCCCACAGTGGGAGACATTTATACCGTCTATTCACAGAGAAAATATCTCCCCGCTTACAAATCCCCCCAACGACGCTGCCAAAGCAGGCACGACAGGAAAGGGAAAAGTTAAGCAAACTTACCTGCTGTAAGTACATAAAAGTCAAGGCACAGGAGAGCTGGGGACACATGCCCACATTCGGCAGTGCCACGCAGGTTGCACCCGTAAGGGGATGCTGCATGGTGTTGCTCTGGAGTCTACGTAGAACAAGTGAGGGGGCTTGCATGCAAGCACGTTTGCCCTATCTTGTCACTACCTTTTTTTTTTTTCCTCCTTCTTCTGATTATTTAAATAAGAAACAGTGTTTCTCGCCTGCCTTTCTCTCCCCAGCGCTAAACCCCTACATTCATTCGTCAGCTAAGGCAACTTGGTAGATTTAAACTGGGAATTTTTAACAGGGAGGAAAAAAAAGAAGACACAGCCTGCAGCCTATTGATGAGGAAATGGAACTTCCTCAATGACAGAGGGAGCTGAAGCTTGTCTCACAACAGTAGCTGCTGACTAGGAGAGAGAGAGAGAGAGAGAGAGAGAGACTCAGTGAGGCTCAGTCGGCTGGTGCTGATGCTGCACAGCTTCTCATTTGTCAAATGGGTCCTAGGGCAGGGTCTTTACCACTCACCAAAATTCAAATACCGCATTTTAAAAATCCCTGGAGAGGATGGGGAAGGCGAGAAAGTGAGCGCGCTGCATCACAGGCATCCACGAGGGCTGGGCAATTAGTGTCACTGCCCAGCTGGGACTGAACGAGCTCCTGTTAGGATTCTGCACGCACACATACACACTCACACACTTTCCCGACTCCCCATCCCAGGACTCACACCTGACAGAAAAAGGGCTTTCCCCTTCTAAGAACAAAAGTGTGAAGCACAAAGTAGGAAAGGGATAGAATTTTGGCTGGTCAAGAGGATGACGGTAAATACACAGTGCTATCAGCAAACGAGGTTTTTAAAAATACAAATTAATTTTATACCTACATTTCATTCACTATCTAGTTTCCCAGAGAAGCCTATAAAAGCATTACAGCGAAACTGTGCAGGAGCTGTGTAACCACTGCAGCAGAAATACTGGGAATGAAACAAAATTCTATGGCACACTGTGTCTACTTTACTGGGGGGAGGGGAGCAGGCTTGGATAAAGACTGGATCTTAAAATTGGTCTAAAGCCCATCTCATCTAAAATTACAAATTTATTTGACAGCTAGTCAATCTATTATCAAGGACTGCCCTATCAGGTTACATGGAAAAATTACATTTGCAATTTTCAGAATTTCATGTTTACTTTTTACTTTGAGAACGATGTCTCAAATTAGTATTCCACTCTTGCCAGCTTTTTCTCCCCCCCCCTTTATTTTATGGAGTAATAATTATTCATTAGTAGATCTAGTTAGTCTTTATGTAATAAAGTAGGATGTGACCTGCAAATCAAATAATTTATATTACAGCTTGTCCTTGAGGTCCTATATTACAGGTCTTTTTTTAATCTTAGCTACAACTCCAGTATAACACAAGATACTACTATTTTTAATTAGAATTTGACAAATGAATTAAATATTAATTCTTCAGGAAAGAAGGTCAAACCTCAAAGCACCACCTGAGGTTTTGAAGGGGTTCCTTTTAAAGGGACTCTGCAGAAGATTTTAAAATCACCTACTGTATAGGATATCTAATTCCTACAAAAACACATCTTAGCCCAAGAGTTTAACATTAACAACAACAAACAAATAACCCACATACAAGAGGAGTCTATTTCAGCAGCAGCAGACCCGGTTTGATGTAAGACCTACCCTTAAAAACAAATACTAGTCCCCGCTTAAGTGAAAAAACAGAATCAAAACATGTCACTGTAACTCAGGTGCTGTATTAAAGACAAATTCCTTTTACATTGTACATGTGCACACATACCTGCACCCACACAAGTCTCAGAGACTGATTTAGATCCACTAAGTCTTTCTCATGCAAAATGAACATTTTTCAGCAAAATCAGTTATTATGTAATTTTCTTTCTCAAAAGGAGTCAATGAAAGAAAAGCAATGTATTTAGAACCCAATAATCAACAGCAAAACAATCATGCACCAACTTACAATACAGGAATTGGGTTTGGCTTAGGAGACATCCATGGTTTTGCAGTTTATCATGAACTCATCTACTAGAACAGCCCAGATGACTTAATCACAAAAAAACCAAACAAAACCCCGAAACCACCAACCAAAAAACCCACATGCCACAGAGCAAGAGCGAGTGAGGAGGAGGAGAAATGAACCCTCTCTGTGCCCTTTCTCCTTTTTTTTCCATTCTTTCTCTCTGCCTTAAGCAGTCTCCTGTTCTGACAGGAGTATGTCATGCTTTTCTTCATTTTTTTAATTTTTTTTTTTTCCTAGCACAGAAAGGCTGCTATTCTGCAAATGCCCTAAGCTGAGAGAAGTTTTCTTTCAGTTCATTTTCATATGAAATACCATAAATAATACATGATACTTTAATAAGACCTTATCAGAATGTTTAATGGAAACCAAACACATTATGTAAGGAGTCAAATAACCAACTCATTCCACATTATGTCAAAATCAAAGGCAGCATGCTTCCTAGCCAAACAGTTTGGAACTATATAAGTCCATCCAATTTCCCAAAGTGAAGTTCTGGAACATGATGTTGGTCAAGCAAAGCTTTTTCTGTCTATTGCACTATTTTACAGATAAAAGGACATCCATAAAACAGATTAAAAGCAGTGTGTTGAACAATTACTTCAAGAAAATTTAGCAGTGTAAATGGAGCTAATAGTAATTGTAAAAGTAAATTTCTCATTGGCCTTTTATCCTTAATTTTCACACAATTGAAAGTCAGAAAAATATGACCCATAAATGCTATGGATTCCTTACACTTACATATTCATGTTATGAAAACATCAATGTTTTCACTACCCAAATCATCCATACACAGAAAAACAATAAACATACATAATTCAGTGGTGTTAGAGACTTAAAAAAGAAACACAGTTCTTTAGCCTGATATATGCTCCTTCAAGGGATGCAGGGGAAAGTCATTACCAATTTTCATCCCTTCCAAGGATAACTTGTCATTATGTCTAAAAAGAAAAGCGGTAACAAAATGTGTTTTATTTTTATAAATATAAAATCAATGTCTCTTCTTTAAAGCCATTTCCTTGTTTATACACACTCTTCTACCTACCCCAGCCCATTAATCCCAACCACATTCCAAGTTATGGCTATATATACCGTAAGTACCACCACAAATTTGCCAAAGGCACATGAATGACTGTCCACAACCTGACCTTCCCTCCTGGTGCACAGTGACAGTCTCACTGGAGCAACTACAGTGCAATGTCACAGAACAGCATCTACCCCATCAATATCTCACCTGCCAATTATTACCGACTTGATTTTCCCCTTGCCCTACACCAGTTTGTGTGTGCAATTGCAAAGCCCACTTCTACAGCACAGGACATCTTGCAGTTGCCCCAGTGCTGCCCTGTTGGGTCAGGAACTGAAGTCACCCCACACTCACCTGCTGATATTACGAAGTACACATCAACTGACAACAAATACAGCCATTTTTCAAAACAAAAAGAGGCTACCCATCTACACCACCCAAATCATCCTCTGTGGGAGTTCAACTAGAAATGTTCTAGGAAATAAAACCTTCTTCCATACTAATAACGGGTCCATCTAAGGTGCAACGTCTACTGTACCACCATGAGAGGCAACTCTCCCTCTTCCAAACTGTTTGGGTTGCCCATGTCACGGCTTATGGCACAGAGATCTTGCACTCTCCTCACACCCAATGAGAATGCCATTTAAGAAACACCAACAGCAAAGTTTTGATCAATCTTGAATATGCAAATAAAACTGTGAAAACCAAAAGAACCAAGAGCATTTCTCACAGAGCTGACGTACAAATCCAAACCCACCTTCATTTACAATGCATGCATAACATGTTCAATTCAAAATCATCCACTTGGTTTGTTGTGATCTGGTAGTCAACTTCTACTGCTCAAAACTTAAGTTCAAATTTCACATTTCCAATCCTTTGACCTAGAAGTTAACCTTTAGAATTGCCACAGCAGACTGGCTCATCAGTCAAACCCTTTCCCTCAAGTAGAAGATCTGAAACACATCACTGCAAGACCACACACCATTTTGAACTTCAAAGTGGTCTCAGAACTACAGCACTCATATCTACACTAACAAGTTTGCACACATAGAAGGTACAGTGTTTAAACATTGTATGCCTACAGACATCTAGCATTAAAAAAAAAAAAAAAATCATGATTGCATATTAACCAAGTTATGAATGTATTTTCTTCTCAACTTTATAAAGTAGTTGATGGGCTACAAAAACAATTCAGGCAAGTGGTATAGAACTTAATAGTAAGGCAGTCCTTTCTCTAAACACTCTTTATCTAACACCATATGAAAAAAGAGCTTCCAGGACTTCAAAACAGGAAAAAAAAGCACATTATAAGTTTAAAAATAGAATACATCAGTCATCAGTATTTCTGCCTTTACTTCACACAATAGTCTACTTTCTGTATATGCCATGTTTTGTTTTTTTTTTTTTTAAAAAAACTAAATTAAGGGGAAATCACAGATGCTTTAAAATAATGTTTTCTCAAAAAGATTAAATAAAAGGCCTTCACTTCTATTCTTGTAACGTAATAGGTATCTCTGGAAGGATAAGATGTCACCTTCTTTACCCCTATTTCTAATATAAGGTTTCTCTTAAGGTTGCTCTCCTTTACTAGGTCTGCACAAAGATCAAGACATTACAGAGGCTCGTGCTTACCTCATGCAAGTGAGAGTCCCTAATTTTCTGTTTCTGTTAAGGACGGTGTTACATCCTTAGACTTCTCCTGTGTTTCATACCCAACCCCTCCAAAGCCTCTGTAGCACAGTTAACCTCTTCGGCACCACTTAACACACCTCTCCTAAGCCTATCAATTAACACCAAATTAACCTCACAACAGAAGACGCCAAGAGCCCTGACTGCCACCCATGTGTTCGGGGCGGGGAAAGGCAACAAACTAAATAAAGCGTTGAGCCCCTAAAGAGTTCGAGACGCTTCGGAACAGAACGTTCCTTGGCAGGCGGTATTTCCCTGGATGAGGCTTTGGACACTCTGCGGGAAGGCGGGAGGGTGGCGGGGGGGAGGGAAGGGGAAGGAGTCCGGCGTGACAACGGGCTGGTGCTTGGGTTTAGTGCGGGTTTGGTGCCGGTTTAGCGCCTCTTGGCCGAGCCGCGGACAGGTGGCCGTGCCCCCGGAGCCCCGGCCGAGAGCGCCGCCGGTGCCATCCCGGGCCCGCTCCGCCGTTCCGGGCGCTCCATCTAGCGGAGACGCGGCTCATTCCAGCCGCTCCGCCCGTGCCCGCCCTGCTCCGCCGCTCCCGGGCTTCCCAAAGGGAGCAAACACGTGTTTCCCGAGCACACTCGTGTGTCCAAAGCGTGTGCCCACGCCCGACCACAGCAGCGCGCTGGAGGAGGCTCCAAAGCGCATTAAATTCCTTTGGGATCACCGTCGCCGCCCCTCCCTTCTGTGTGTTCCCAGCCACTTGTTATGCTACACTGGCACCAGGACTCAGTGGGCAGAGGTTGGCAAGGCAGCGTGGCTGGTGCCCGAGGCAGCAGCAGCTCTGGGAAAACCCTCCTCACCCGCTGGCACCAGTGCCAGGACAAGGGAAGATGCACGGAAAGCAGTGGCTCCAGCAGCCCTGACTCAGAGAAGTTTAAGATGATGTGCAATTACACTGTTAGGGGAGAAAAAAAAAATAAATTAACAAAGGAGCTTTAACTTAACTGTTAACTCCAGAGTACGGACTTGGGAAGCAGGGAAATAGGCAGAACCAAGAGGGTGGAATAGAAATTGGTGCAGCAAAAGCCTGTGTCAATCCCACTCCCCCCTCACTTAGCACAAAGGTGGAAGGGATGCTCTCACATTTCTTTTTCAGAAGCACAGGGTGCTCACACCCACCATGCACTGCTGTCACAACAACAAATCAACTTTTTCAAACAGGCATGTATAGAGATTCTTCAAGTCTGACACATTGGTACAAGGCTGCATCGAAAAAGAGCCCCTTTGGCACAAATGGCCGGCTATAATAATTATCATTTAGATTATTCTTTGCATTGCAATGCTAACAAGAAGACAAGTGTGACATGTGTAGTGTTGCCCTATAAGATTTTTCCAGAATTCCTGCTGAGAAGACAGGACAGCCCTGACCCTTAGAAAATAAACTCTGAATTGAATTTAAAAACTCAGGATTTTTTTTTTTTTATTTTTTAAGTACTATAAGAAATTAATGAATCAGAGAAAACTGGTGCACCTTGTTAAGCAGCTTAAATGCTCACTTTGTAGAATGGGAGGGCTACAAACTACTCAGAAAAGAAAGAGAAGTCAGCAGTTTGACCTGAAGTGATGAAACCAACTTTTGCCTGTGGCCACTTGTGGCAGTTCATAAAGTATGAAGAATATTTGAAGACATACTATTTATGTTTCATTCAGGTTTGTTTTCATACAAAACTCTGTTTTCTTACTTTATATAGACACAAGTCACTTACAGTACTACAACCTCTATTTTGTTCACAGTGAATGCAATTAAACTAGAATGTTCCCTCAAATTCATTAACACAAGTTAGCCCCATTTCCTTTTGCTCCTTAATTTACACCACCACACCTCGCACTTTGCTGCTGCTATCAAAGCAGAGGGAAAGAATTTAACTTGAAGGACAAAATAAGCAGCAGGAGCACATGAATTTTGAGCTTGTTTTCATATGACAGTAATAAAAAGTTAAGAAAGCCAAAATACCACCTAATGTAATTATAAGAATACATAGTAGGGCAGCATAAACATATCTTGCTGAAAAAGGTTTTTATGAAATATTATTAATCTCTTAAAAATTAAAAGAATGTCAAATCTCAGAAGGGGAATAAATGATAGATTAATTATGCTATTATGTAAAGGTTGCATCTTTTCTCTGTAGGAATTAAATTAACTGGACATCAGCACAGTTTCCTTTTACAGTGAAATCACTTCTCCCTTTATTATTCTGTCTACAGCTGGATATCTCTCATATATTCTGCCTGAATCTAAATCCACCATACTCAGTCCTCAGTGCAGCAGCTCATTTCAATGTATAACAGCTAAATGTTAACACACTCATGTATTGAACCAAGAAATCCTCCATTACCCGCAGCTGAATCTCTAAGTCTGCACTGCCCCTGTCCTTGGCTTGCAGCCTGCCCAGTCCCCAGAGTATCTGATCCCTCCAGTGAGGGCTTTATTTATCATCCTCTACCAATAAAAGCCAAAATATTCCTCATTCTTTTGGCCCTGCCCCATAAGATAGGCTAAGTCATTTCTAGTTTTAGCTCAATGACTCCTCAAAATTCAGCCCCTTGTGGTTTTCAATCTGTCTTCTTAAACTAAAACATTTCAAAACTCCCATGGCCGAGCCCAACAGGTTCTAGTTAAATACTCACCTTCATCTAAAGACAAAGATGCGACTCGAGAACTGAAACTGAGGAGTTTGTAGCTTTGAGTTTCAGTTTACACTGAAGCACTACTGAGGCTTTCCAAAGTAGGCAGCTATTCACTCTCCAGAATACCAGTCCAAAAGAAAGGCCTATGATGCCATGATCCAGTTTCACTCCTGTGCCAGACTCTAGGAGAAGAGTTAGTTGGTTTGGTTTTTTGGGGGCACTGGGTTACCTTTTTTTTTTACCCTAAGAACTTTGCCTTTCTGTAACCCTTGCAGAATGACATGCTTTGGCACAGAGGGAGTTTGGCACACCAAGCTGCCGATACAGGTCTGCTCAGTTAGTCTGAAGAAGGGACAGAAGTGCTGTGTGAGAAAGGCCAGTTTTATACAGAGTCAATCTTGTGTCCATTCATTTTATTCTCCTTGACTCCATCTGCTGATTTTAAAAGAAGCAGTTGTGTTTTCTAACTGCATTTCCCCCTGAATCCTCCAAGGATCCTGTCCCTCCCCGTACCACATCATCTCATTAGTGGAACCTCTACCAGGACTGCTCATCAGTCCAGCATCAGCTCCCTCCTCTCTTCACACTCTAATTGCTACTTTATTTATCTTTTCCTACTTCAATTGATAAGGTGTCACATTTAACACCTCTGAGTCTTGCTTTTCTTCAGTAATAACTGGAGTCTGAAAATTCATCTACAATACTTTCTAGAAGTTGTTTGCTTTCATCAACATTAATCAACTCTCTCTTGTTACAGTGGCCATCCTTCACCTCTCCTACTTGTAACTCCTTCCTCTCTGATCTTTAAAGCAACAAAATTCGCAGTGAATTCACTCTCCTTTTTCCCTCTGCTGCTTTTTGGCACTACCACCACTTCTCCTTTCAGCATAAAGTTCAAGTATTTCCTCTTCCAGGCTTCAGGCCATTAAAATCTACTCCTGTTGAAAACTTACACACAGATTACCTCACATTTCTCACTTTCTCTAAGACCCCTCTCAGTTTTCTATCTCAGGCATCCACAACCAGAGTCCTCTTCACTCTACTTGTGCATCAAACCACATTGAATAGCACCTTCACCTCTGACTTCCAAGAATCCCCTAGTCATGACAGATACAACTATCCAAACAAATAAAAAGAAAACATGTAAATTAAAGATTGTTTGTTCTAAGCATGCTAAGCCAGTCTCAAAAGGTCTTGCCTGTGGGGCTTTTTAAATGAGAGAATCTTTGCCTCAAATTACAAGTAACAAAACCTCAGAGAGATCAGTTCCCATTTTTGCTTTTCACTCCATACTCACAAAAGTTCTCATCCTTACAAATCCATTCATATTCACGTACTTTGAAGGGAGAAAAAATAGCAAAATTCTTTTTGAAATGTTTTTATGCACATAAATAACACTTTCTCATTGCTCTTCCTGAATCGTATTAGCCTGTTGAAACTAGTTCTACAGCTCAGACACTGTGGGTGTATCTGTTCCTTTAAGATTGTCAATTTGGTCATGCAATTCAAAATAAATTAATGAAAATATTTAGAAAAATCCAATTTTTAACACTCTAATTAAAAAATTATTACCATTATTTGAATTATAGAAATTGTCACAGGAAACCGAAAATAAATTAGTCTTAAAATGAAACTTATTTTTAGTTGTATCTGTGTTGGCTTTGCAGTTTCTAACTTGTTTTTATGGAGTGCCTCCAAAGACTCTCAAATTAAAATATAAATCTGAAAGACACAAACCAAAGAGGTTTAGGTTTGACTTAATTCTGACTATATAAAATCTGAGAACGTATCCTCATACCTTTTATGTTTTGCCAGAAAAGTATACCTTGCTTTTCCATATCTCAATACAATATCCACACAGCATGATTTATATTAATTAATCTAAATATTATTATATTTTAATTAAAGCCAGATAGAATGATACAAAAAAACTCAGAAAAAAAACAAAAAACAAAAAAACAAAAAAACCCAAACCAACATCAAAACAACTGGAAAAAGATCTAAAATGGATCATAAACAACTGCTTTTATTTGAATACAGTCTTTTTTGCAAACCTGTATGACACATGAAATTCAGCTTCTCGAAAGCTCTAATAGTTAGAGAACACCTGTGAGGTCAGATAACACATATTTATAAAGTGCCTTACCATAACTTACTAACTGCATTCTCAAACACAATATGAAATCACACAATCATTGTCTTGGGGCTTTTGGTGCTTCCTAGAGAAGTGTCCAATTGCTCTTATGGACAGAGAAGCCCTTTTGTCCTAACTCATATCTCCAACCCAGCCTTTTGCAGCTTCACCCACCAAACCTCACTTCTGTTCTGTGAAATACCTCTACATGGACAATCCAAGAGCACAAAATGAGCAGAAACATTACTGATATGAGGCCAAAATGCTACAATAAAGCCAGCATGGGTAAGGATGTGCCACCTTCTTCACACACAGCATGGACATGTTTCCATAAAGTCAGGAGACTGTGTCATCTCCAAAACACAGGCTAATTTCTGCCCAAGTGAAGTGTTATAAATTAGCAAACGCTGTGCTTAAAATAAGGGATAGAGAACTGACAAGCACAGATAGTTACATGTTTTTGCAGTGGCTGTTCAAAGCAATGCAAAGCCAAGACTTGACATGTAACTTACTTTTCCTGTAAGTTCTGTTACTGTATCCATAAAACACACACATCAAATAAAAAGCACCACCCTGCATGTCTTCTGCCTTACTACAGGGACAAAGTTAACACTGACAATTAAGTAAATTAAAATTGCAAAATTAGCCTCATCGGATACTCACAGACCTGCCCTTCCTTGGAATCAAACTCAGCACAGTGCAGGTTCTGAGGCTACCAAGCCTTTGGAGCAGCTCTGGGAATAACCCCCTGGATGGCTCTGCCTGCTGTTCCCACCTCTGCCCTCCTGCCCAGCACAGGTGTGGGTTGTTATGAACATTCCTCTGCTCCAGGACACTCATTGAGATCAGCTGGGAGTTCCAGCCTGGCCACTCCCCAGCCAGCAGGTGCAAACTGGAGCTCTCATCAACACAAGCCTGGTGACCCCACAAAGGTTCCACATCTAATTGCAGGTGTTTGGTGCCATCACCTGAAAAGGAACTCTAAAGCCACAGCCCTCGCTGTGTCTGAGAGACAATCTCAACCCTTATTAAGATGTAGCACATACCTTACTGTATCAGCTGCATTATGTGCATTAGAGATACAGCTTTAGTATTAGAGCTTGAATTTTTACTAGAAGTCAATATTATTGCTACCAAAATTACATTCCCTAATCTTGATAAGAAACGTTGCTGGGGTGTAACAATCTTACATGGCAACAAAAAGCTAAAAGATGAAGTATTGGAACTGTCTTAACTAGAATACAGAATAGTTAGGAACAAAATCAGATGCAAGGACTCTCTAGGAATCTCCAGACACTGCAACTCAGGATCTGAGAGATTAACAAAACATCAGAAAAACAAAAGCTGGTTTAACTAAAACTAGCAGCTAGGTAACAAATAATAGTAAAATATCTGTAGTATTGTTCCATCCTCCATCAGCTGTGAGCCAAACTCACAAAAGAGAGGCCTGAACACTCAGTGAATGCAGTCCTGGGCTCTCTGAACACAAAACACCTGCAGCGTTGCAGATAAATTAGCAGGAATATTTTTTCTCAAGGATTTAGTGATCTGTTTCTAGTTAAAATACATGAAAAAAATCCAATTTTATTAGTTTCTACAATAAAATACCACTAAAAGAAGGGCAATACCAGGACTGAATAATCATTTTCACCTGATACACACCACTGCTATTCAAAAAATGTGTCTTGACACAAAATTAAGGTGTGCTCTCATGTACTCATCATTCTTACTTAAATATTTCAGAACATATTGCTGAAAAGCCAACATGATTTTTCAAGACTGAAATAATCTGGGAAGAAACATTTGAAACTAGAAAACTTTAACAATCTTATTTACCTGAATCTTGACAAAATAATTCAGTTTCCACAAAATACTTAGTCAAGGAGGTAGCCTTGCTGCATAATTCATAAGCCTTTGTAATCCTGGTGAAGAATATCACATTCTCTACAGAAATGCTTTTAAAGAATGCTTAAGAGAAATCATTATTTTATATGGATTTATGACATGTATTACTAACAGATAAAACAATAAAGCAAAACCCACCCTATAGCCTCAGTAACGGCAAATCATATTCATATAAAGAAAACTTATACCTCTGAAATCATAAAGAAACTGGAAATGCTGATACTGTACATGGAAAACTGATCTGAGTTAAAAGGTTCTTCCTTCATTGAAAAATATTACGTGCAAAGAAGTCTTTGCCCAATTCTGAGGTTGCTCTGGATCTCATTTATTGTCAAGCTAACAGGCCAAAATGTACTACCAAAATACAATTGTACCTGAAGGGTTAGGCCTAATTATTGGAGAAGCTTTTATTTTTTATTGTTTTGACTTTTTTCATACTTACCCACCCCTAAATGGTTTTTTATACCAACACTGACAAAAATAAATTACATACATTACTAAGAATGGGAACTCAATAACAAAGCCTACAAAACAGCACAATTTTATCTATGTAATGTGAACCTCCTGAGTATTTTATTACATATGTCTTTCCCACACACACCTTGACCCTCTCTCAGTCCACTGAGAATATGTAGAGTCAAAATATCATGGTATGTCCCACTGGAATGACTGAATCACAAAATAAGAAATCCTCATTTTCATTCATTCATGAAAAAAGTTTCATCTTTGTCTGGCCAGCTATCAAAGACTGCTGGAATCTACTAATATTTTTCTTCTTTTTCTTTTCCTTTTTAAATTAAAAATAACTCCACAACATAAGTATTTCTTTTCATGCTTCTTGAGAAGAGTTCCATAAAGCCAATTACATAAAGTCAAGTATTTATTTCCAAAAAGTTTAAATTTACCAAATTAACCTTGAGGGTGAATCTCACATTTCTGGACACAATCTAATAAAGTGTTACAAATCCCTGAAAAAGAGACAGCTGAACTCCCCCCAGCTGTCCAGCTGTGGGTCCTAAGGGGTGATGCCTCTCCCTTCCCCCTTGCCAATGGTTATCAGACCTCCCCTGTGCCCAAATGTGTGGTGGATTTCACGAGATTCACTTGGTTTTTAGAATAAGAACCATCTCCTCATAAGGTTCTGCTGCTCATTCATCACACATCAGCTGAAGAAAATAACACTAAAAAAGACATCAGCTGTCTTTGTAGCAAGAGATTTTTGTCCCAATAGACAATAAGTCACCTTCACTGGACAACCAAAGGTGATTCCCAAGAGATAAAGATATGACCTCAGCCTGGTAGACCTGTAGTCATAAAGAGACATGAAATAGGCCAAAAATTGGTAGGGCTCAGGCACCAAAACCCATGTAATTCTTGGTGTATTCCTTCTGTACATCAGTGGGAAGGTGTCCTGCAATCCAAACAGCCTCTTGTTCATTGTAGTTGCATCAGATGGACTTTGTGCATAAAGCCACACTGTGACACTTCATGTCCCTCTGGGTCTGTTCTCTGTGCCAGTACAGCCACACAGCACTCATTTAACACAAGGAGTTCAGAATATTATGCCAAAAGAAGAGCAGAGTATGAACTGAATGTTTCCTGAGAAGAGACCTCAGCTACAGAGTTTATAAAGCTTAATGCTTGTTTGTTTGTTTGTTTGGTTTTTAACTCTTAATTGAATATTTTATTGCCCTTCAGTTCTCATTTCCCTAGAATGTGGTGTTTGCTTTTTTTTGTTTTGTTTGTATGGGGTTTTTTGATTTGGAGTAGTTAACTTTTTTTTTTTAGGAAAAAACATTGATGGCTGTATCCTTTAAGATATTTCTGTATTTTTCTCTATTAAAAAAATAAATATCTATTTAAGTATTTATGTGATCTTATTGTAGTTCAGAATAGAGATAAGGTATTCAAACTGTATTCCTAATCTACAAACCCAGACACTCAGCCTTGACTGAAATAACTGATCTGCAGAGGAACTTTGAGTTCAGATTATCTAACTAACCTCAAATGTAAAAATGACACATTATCTATGTGATTATGAAGCAAATACCATGGAACTGAGACAAAATCCATGGAAAATGGCTTCCCTGACACAGAATTCACAGCTGGAAAATAGATTCCTTTTCTTGCTTAAACAAATATTGCCTCTCCCTGGGATAAGCAGAAAGGAAAGCTGTATTTCGTGACAAATATCCATGTTTTGCAGTGTACATTGACTCTGCCTGCATATATCACATTCATTGCTGTGGCTCAGGGAGGCCAGAATGGCTTAGCTACACACTTTAATGTGTTCAGGGCTCTTTGTCCTCTTCCTCCCTGGGTAAGCTGGGAAATGCTATGATTTTTTTTTCATTATTAATAATGAATGCCTTTCTTGTTGACAGTCCTTGCTGCCAAGTAAGAAGCCTCAAACTTGAATCTTTATGATGCGAGATTTCTGCTCATGTGGAAACCACCAAAAAGATCACATAAGAGAAGTTTAATACCCAGTCTCTACAGTCTCTCAGTTGTTATATTCCTTTTTATAAAATCTCTCAGTATTTTTTTAACCAAATATTTTTATTTTTTTATTTGGCACCAAGACACATAGTCTGGGGAAAGTATGATCTATCCCCTTATTGCACAGCACCACAAAGACTCTCGGTAATTTCTAAACACAACACTGACCCAAATGGTGATCTCAAGTTATTTTCCTCTGTATTATTCACAGAATTTACACAGCTGTGGAACTCTTAAAAGTGTTTAGAAATCTGTTACATTCCAGTTGTCAATCACTTTAGTATACATACATATAAAAAACATGATACTGGACATACATACATATTGTTATTATTTATTACATAAATTTAAAATCATGCAGTATTGTCAACATACCTTATGATTCTCTTTTATTTGCTTAGCCTGATAGCAATGATTGTAAGAAAAAATTAGATTATGAGCCACTCTTGGCTGGAGGTTTATCCAGGAGTAAAAGAGTGGCTGCTTTCCTTTCTAGGTATCCTCTCCCCAGAAGTTTTACCTACTTCTAAAATCTTTTGTACATCTCAAGGCTTAGCTTGGACTGCCAATAATTATAAAATTGGTAATAATAACTATAAAAGGTAAGGCATAGCCCCAGGTTTGTGCTTGCCATCTCTTGCTGATGCTCTGGATGCTGTATCCACGAGAGGAGGATGCTGAAGTGCAGACTGAAGGTGCCCTCCCAAACCCAAACCACAGCCAGGAACAAGGAACTCAAAAAAGAACAGCAGGGAACAGAATTAAACATCAGCTTACACTCAGACTGATTCTCTTTCCCCACAATAACTTTTAAATGTTGACAGAGAAGTCAGTTAAGTTTCATATTACAATGGCTGAGGTACAGAAGATGCTGGTCTTCTGTTTTTCTAATTATCTCAAAGGATGTTTGTTTATTAAAGAAAAACCAAATCAAAACCACAAAACCTCAAATGCATTTATTCAAAAGCACCACTCTGATTATATTTTTATATTACAGACATACCCTTCAATCAGAAATTTTTAAGGTTCTATTGTTTTGAAACAAAAATAACCAATCACTACAAGCTTCTTTTCCCTTCAGCACTTACAAAGCCCCCCGAGTACACTGTGCCACTGCTGACTTGGTTACACAGTATTTTTGGTGTGCTGTCACTATCACAAATTAATGCTGCTTTCTGCATATACTTTGTCAACCTTACTTGAGTTATGTCCTATGTAATTTTAATTTTTATGCCAGTAAGAAGTCCAGATCAGATGCTTGGAGAAAAAACAGCAGTTTAAATTTAGGAATTCTTGGTTTTCAGAACAAGGAAAATTCACATGCTCAAGTCCTGAACCTTACACATCATTTTTTATGTAGCTTTATTGTTAAATAATAGCTGTGTAACACACTCAAAGTAACTTTGCAAACAGAAGTTTGCTACTGTGGTGAGGAAGTGCAATGCAGGGAATAATGGGGTTTAGTGGGGGATGAACATTATAATTTATTGTCTTTATCTGTTGTTATTGTAAATTTGGTAATATAATTTAAATAACTGTGAGATAACATCTGAAAAAAATACAAATACACTTAATACAATGAATTTACTGATCCCAAATAATGAAATACTTGATAGGTTTAGTGTCACCCCCTCCACAAAAAGCTGATACACAGTTTGCAAACTTTCTTCACTGGAGGTTTAAAAAATGCAATTGCACAAACATAGAGGGTTTCACACCTGCTGCAATGGAGACAGTTGGAGCTGGGACTGGAGGGAGATGAGGTCAGTGACAGGAAGGAAAATGTGATTAAGTAATTCCCAATATGATGCCAACTCTGACCTTTGGATTCCATTTCAAATAGAGCTATCGTGTTATCAAAACAACATACGACAGAATGGGCACTGTTTTGCTAACATGATATATAGATCCCTAATAGGAATTTTATGCTTACAACTAAATTACAGATATGCCAACTGTGATATATTTTCATGTGCATGTGTCACAGTATTACATGTTATGAGATACACAGGATTTCATAACATGCTACAGCAATTTTTTTTGCCTTGACATATAAAGAGACTGAAGAAAAAAAAAAACATGAAAGATTCAAGCTGAACAACATGTCAGTGCTCACAACTTGAGTAGATTTTGTACAGCAAATTCCAAATTGTCATCTTTCATTAATGGCTTCTTATTAATGTTAGAGAGTTAAAATTTAACAACTCTTGCAGAAGGTTAGAAGTGACAAGAGGCAGATAGATGGGCCAAGATCTGATTTGATATTAGTACATAAGAGGTTGGAAACATATTCCCAGTGGTCTGCATGGGGCAAGTTCTGCTGCCTTCATTGCAGAAGTGAATCTTGAGAAGCAAAATGAGAGTTTCTTTCCAAAAGGAAGCTGTGAAATACTGATTCATGCAGCATGTTACTAAAACCCAGGCTTTCTGCATCCTGGTGATGATCACGTGAATGAGAACGAGGTGAGGTACCAACTCACAGTCATGGCACAACGAAGCCACATTTTTAAACTACTTAATTAACTGTGAAACTGGAGGGACACAAGGTGCTGAGAGAAAGCAAAATCCATCATTTATTGTTTGCTTAAAAATTGGGTTTAAGTGACTCATTACAGAGAAGTTACCAAAATATCCTTTATAAGATAAGGAAGATAAAGTAAGAGGCAGGTCCACCTGAGCCCAACTGGAGTCACTTGGCCACACTTCAAGTGTGGGCAGCACTAAAAGCTCATTTAATGAGTCTTGTGCTGATGAACAGCTGTAATTTGGTATTGATCCTTGCATTCAGAGTCACTAGAGAGAAACAGATTTGTTTGTCAACGATGACTTTTGATAATTCTGCAAGGAAATCCTAAGTAAAAAATGTCAGTTATCTCCAGCTACAAAGGATCTCCAAAATGTGATATGCTTCAATTAAATGTGCAATCTTACTCCCTGCTTTCATCTTAGAGCACTACAAAGTTTTAACACACTAGAAAACACACCCAGAGATAATTTCTTCTACTGAAATGCTGCAATTTCAAAAACTAAGCCATAAGCTCTGAAATTATGAAAAAAAAATACATCCTGTTTCAAACAAATACTTATGAAAAAATATTTGAATTATGCAAGCAGGTCATTGACTGGATTTACTGGGGATAATTACCTCTAAGAAAACATTCTAAGCCAGACACTGATTAGAAACTTGGAGAATTCTTCACAACCCAGTACTCACACACTCATTCTGCCACATTATCTAAGTATTCCACCTACAGAATTCCTGAAAGAATTCCTCATGTCAAAAAGCTTTTGCAAACCAAGATAACTGACTCCTATTAAAACAAACAAACAAACAAACAAAAAAAAACAAAAAAACCCAAAAACAAACAAACAAAAAAACCCACACAAACCAAACCAAACAAAAAAAACAAAACAAACAAACAAACAAAACTACAAAAAAACACCAAACCAACAAACAAATTCATGACAAATCTGGAGGTTGTCTTCAAATTTTGTTTAACGGAATAAAATTTAGACACAAATTCCTTCAGTATCAATAGACCAGAGCAGTGGATATAGTAAAATCAGTAATGTAGTTGATAAAGAAAAGAATAATAGTTGCATGGAGCATGCAGGATATGTGCCAGAAAATGTGGCTCTATTTCAAGGAAAAAAAAAAATATCCTTAGAAATCTCAGCCTGAAGCACAAACCCACCTCAATCTTTCTCCTGCTCCAAACAGGTGTGAAATGCAGCTCAGCTGCAAACACTGCAGCTCTGACTTGCCAGGGAATTAAGCCTTATAGAATGATAAATAAAATGTTCAGTAATGTGCTTTTGGTGTGACTGCAAAAGGCATCTGGATAAAATTGAGAACTATAGGAGAACACTAAATCAGTTTAAAAACATGCATGAACTTTAGAATGATGCTGTCATCACATTATTTATATTCCAGACAAACCAAAGTGCTATTATATTTCAGGTCTTTCGTGGCAAAACAAAAGCTTTACACAAGTAATATTAAGTATTTAGATGCTTTCATGCAGGATTTATTAGTTCATATTTTGCCCTGTCTCTATATTTCTCTCAATTTCAACAGCATTTTTGGTCATTTTTGCTTTATACTGTTTGGTACATTTGTTTCATAATATATTATCTGATGAAAAATCTGAATTCATGCAGAGCTGGATCATCAGGATCATCAAACTAAACAAAAACAGAAGACAAAGAAACACAGTAAAAAAGCTTGGTTTTATACTATTTAGACAACAAATATCTTTGCACACCTTTAATGCTTCTCTGAATTAAACATATTATTAGAACAAAACTAGCCTATAGAAGAGCAAACAGTAAAGGAATTGACTCACACAGTAAGATAGAACTGTCTTTTGAAAGAATTTTTTTTCTGTACTTTTCCTTTGTAACTACATATAAACCTTCACCATGCAGATAAATGTGTACAAGAACATTTTAACTTGAATGCATATAAATTGAAGTGGTCACAAAAAATTAAAATAATGACTTTTTTTTCCTGTCATCACCAAAATATTTTCTTGGTTCTAACTTCTAAAACACATCTTCACTGTGCTTCTGTCTTGGCTTCCTCAGGGTGATGCTGCTCTTTCTGTGTTTCCTGGGTTTGGTTTTTTTCCCATCACTAGCCCTAAAATACACTCCTGTTGGATCCTACTGCAGGTACCAAGACACAAACATTTGCCATACTTATTCAGCTTGAAATGTTCCACTTGTCCCTGATTTTTTGGCTCCCATTCTGCCAACTATTCTGTGTAGAGCCACCAAACCTTCTGCATAGCACCTTTCTTTAATTTGCTTCAGAGTAGCTAAGCATACCAAGCCACCAAATTGTCGGAGAATGAACAGCTCAAGTCTTCATCCTGATCTCTGTACCAACTGAACTTTTACTTTACAGCCACATTTGTTAATGTAGTATAAACCTACACAAAATAAACCTACCTACTACTTGACTGTGATTTGATGTTCTTCTTTTACTTGAATGAATTAAGCAAAACAAATAAAAATTTTTGTAATCAACTAAACATCTACAGGTAAAGCAGCTCTGATTTAAAAGCATATGTATGGCAAAACAAATATAGATAAAAATAATTAAACAGATTTGCACAACCAAGTAATAGCACTGATTCAACCTTCAGCAGAAATCAGAAAGATTCATGCTCTGCTTATGGGAAGAGAACTTCAGATGTCTCAGAACAGAGCAGTAAGTGCAGAGGGAATAACAAACCCCCAGGGTTGTCCAGGAAAACTGGATGATTTCCCTTGTAGCAGAACTCACAGAACTCCTCAAAGAGAGGTCTGAAACAACACAAAAGAACTATTTGAATTCCACTTTTCATGAAGTGGTAAATGATGGGCTCAAAATGTTCCAGTGAGCCAGAACTCAGAGTTTTAACTGATGTTCAGAAGTGTGATGATGATGATAGGGTAGATCAGGAAGATGAAGTATATATCCAGCAAAGATAATACACCACCATCTGCTATAGATATGGGTGTAAAAATGCACATAGATTGATTCAGCAGGTGATTATTCAAGCATAAAGTAATTAATCTTTATTATGATAGAAGCAACAGAAAGAAAAGTCTGAAGCTACTTAAAACTTATAATTTCAAATCCTTTCAGGACACACCAAACTATGTTTAGTCTGTTGGTTCAAATGCTAATAGTGAGTTATGTTTCAGGAGTCCCTTCTCTTTGAAACAGAGGGTCAGTTTGCAAATCCTTGGTATACATTAATTCCATTTTATGTATTTTAATACCCAGCTAGCTGTGGGAAAATTACCTTCGTAGTTTTTACAATAAATGCAAAAATCTTTACTTGAGAAACCACCCACATGTAGAAGCCACTAACACAAATGCTGACAATCAGTCTGACATCCAATCTGTTTCCAACCTACAGCCACAGAAATAGAGCACTGTACATTCCATAAAAAGATCACTAACATTTTCCCTCAATTAAATTACTTTTAAAGTTTTTTTATTACTCAGGATCTTTGCCCCTGCTTGGTTCATCCTTCCTCCAACTCATTAACAAGTAAAAGGTAACTACCTAAAGTTTTTGTACTAGGGTTTTCAAAGAATAAGGCAAGAGACTGTCACTGAAAGTCAAGGAATTGAGTTCTTAATAATTTTCTTTAACGTGACTGCAGCAATGGCAGCAATTGAGCCATATGAATTATGTGTTGATTTCCAAATAGTAATAAAAAGAATTGCAGAATATTATATATCTCAGGTAGGAGAGAAATGAAAAGCAAAGTAAAAGACAAAATATTTAAACAACAGAGGTGGAGATCAGCCTGAATAAGAGAAAAGACCAATCCCTGTATTACAGGGATATTCTGTGAGTGAAAAATTCCCAAGGCGTTGCGAGGAGGAAAAGACTTCAAATCAGATTTTATCCATTGCTCAAAGGAATACAAACCCAGCTACTACGACTAACAACGCAATGCCAGTGATGCATCTGGTAACGAAGATGATGAAGACACAGCCCTGGCAGTGCCCAGTCCTGCAGCTGAGGAGGGGCAGCCCTGGGCACAAGCACAGGCTGGGGCACAACTGGCTGGAAAGGAGCTTTGGAGGAAGGGCCAGGGAAGACCAGGAGGATCAAATAAACCCAAGAGAGCAGGTCTGCAGCCTCTGGGGTCTGTCAGAAAGGGTCTGGGGAGCAGATCACGAGGAGTGAGATCCTGCCCCTTTAGCTCAGTCCTGGGGAGGCCACACCTGGAATTCTGTGGTCCCCAGGATGAGATGGACACACTGCAGCAGGTCCAGCAAAGGGACAGAAAGATGAACCAGGGAATGGAGGATGTGACAGACAAGGAGGGGCTGAGACAACCGAGGCTTTTTAGCCATGATAAGAAAAGGCATGAGGGATGTCCCCAGTATGCATGAATACCTGAAGGGAGAGGCATGAAGGTGGAGCCAGATGCTTCCCAGTGCTGCCCAGGCAGAGTAGAAGAGGCAAAGGGCACAGACTGACTACCATTCCATCTTATTTAAAAATAAGGGGAATCTCTCTGTGAGGGGAATCTCTCAAACACTGGCAGAGCGTTTCCACACAGGCTGTGGAGTCTGTTGATGGAGATGCCCGAACTCTGGTCCCTGTGTACCTGCTACAGCAGCTGATCCTGTTTGGTGCAGAGTGGGAGGATTCAGTCCCTTCCAGCCTCTGGCATTCTGTGATTCCATAATATTAAAGCTCTGAATCTTTTACTGAGTGTTGGAGAAACCAGCCACTTCCCTTTCACCCATTACCCAACTATTGCTTTTAAAGCTTTAAGAATTTACTTACAGGTACTCCTCCTGATAGAACCTGCAACCACCTATGTTGTTATCCAGTAATTAAAAAAATATACAAAGGCATCAAGAAAAATTAAAGGGAAAAGTGCATTAAATTCATGTGGCAAGATTGAGGGAGTGAAGTCTGTGAAGCACTACAGTGTTAAAAGGTGAAGTGAAAAAAAAAATTAGACCATCTATAACAAGGAGAAATAGAAGAAAGAAAGAATAAACTAAAATGTAATGCTGCAAAGCTAAAATATTTCAGTCATGGCACACTTGGAATTTCAAACTCAAATGATAAAGACTTTATTCCAGGATGAGGCATCTAAAGATTTAACTCAGAAAGAACTATAAAGTTCTATGCATATGGATCTGTTATGACATAAAACCCTTAAATTGCACAGTCCCAATTCTATCCTCCTTGCAAAATCCTTGTAATTTATAAAAAATTTTAGAACTCCACAGCTGCTAAAAAGTAAATTACATTGATGATTGTATCTTGTTAGTTTTTGTTCTCAGCAATGGATACTGAACCTAAAAAACGCAACCAACGAACCCATCAAACAAAACAACAACAAAAACCCCCCCACAAAACGCCAAAAGGACCTGAAGTTTTTAAGTAAAGAGTCAGAAAGCAAAAATCCTCTTTTGTCCAGGCCAGCTCCAGACAGAAATTTGCTCTTACTCGTAATTCCTCATGCTATGACACCAGGAGCTTTTTAAGGCTTGAGTATGTTCTGAATGCATGAAAAACACAGGATATTGAGACTTAAAGTGGGGAAAAATCCTTTAGTTCCAAGAGAGATGATGACTTCTGAGGTCTTTTCAACCTCCCCCTCCCCACTGTGTTTCATTTCAGCATCCAGCACTGTCACACCAAAGAGAAACCCTGTTCTGGCCATGGGGTAGCATTTAGAACAAGTGTTCATCAAAATCCTTTACTGTCTGCCTTAAGTTGGGCCTTTCCAACCATGTTTGACAGCTGAATCCCAAAAACAACATTCTGGGAGCTTTTTTAAGCTTTGGGAAGCAATGTTTTAAGTCTACAGTTCCCCTCAGTTGTCTCCCTCCTTCTGATCAATATATATTTAAAGAGTTTTCCCTGAATTAATTAGCACTTTTATTTCATATTTACTACTGTGGTATTTTCACTTAAGAAGAAAAGGGTTTTGCCTGTTCACAAGAGCTCCATTTCCCACAAGTGTTGCCACAGAACATTCAGTCTTGAAAACAGAAACGTCAGTGTTTATCCCCCTACCCAAGCCATGCACATGCAGCCATTTGAATATGATGACAATGTACCTTTTATGCATATGGCACTACTGGGTTAGTCAGAAAAGACTACTGGTTACGAGTTTTAGGTTCCAGTGGCCCACAGTCACTGGAGGCCACTTAAATTGTTGCAGGTCCTCTTTCTAATGCTTTACAGTGATAGGAAGTTTGACTTTTGATAACATGAATAGAAATTATTCCTGCTTCTTTTTAAGTTGTAAGCAAATGATATTTGAATGCATTATCCAGGTATAACAGAATGATATCAATGATCACATAAAAGAAGTCAGTTTAAATTCTAAACATGAAGTCTGCTAAATGGTACTGCTTTAAGCCTGAATGTCACTGCAAAGGGAACACAACAAGAATTTGTTTGGTTACTGAACAGATCTGACTTGGGAAAAGTTAAGAGAAATTACTGAAGTTGCACCACTGAAAATGCTAAAATGAACACCATAAGAAGTATGGAAGGTAAAAACTTATTTTTATAATCCTATTATGCGTAGTTCTGGTTTTATTTTGTTCTGTTTTCTTCTGTCTCCTACTTTGGTGTCCCCCTTTTTCTGTTCCCGCCCCAGTGCAAACCCCTCCTCAATTCCATGCACACCTCGATGTGTATGGAGATCCTGTGCTCTTCCTGCACTTAATACTAATGTGCCTGGTGCAAGAACACTGCTATGGAGAGAGCAAAGGCAGGAGACTGAAACAGGCTCTCTGCTGACCCCAAAATAATGGTGCTTGCCCAGCTTTTCCCTCCTGTTTGGATGGCAGGCAGAAGGCACAGATGCCAAGCTGCGGAAGTTATTTTCCAGTGATGGCATCTGGCTCTTTGGCACAACCCACTGACATTTGTGGTGGCTTCTTTGCCATTGCCCCTGGGTTTGTTAATGGGTTAAGATGATGATAGGATGCTGTCTGATCCTGGATGTGACATTTCTTTTAACTCACCTTTCATTCTACTCGTTTTCTGTAAGAATCAAGCTGCTCTTCATCCTCCTGAAATCTCTGTACTTCAGCTGACACATGTAATGATGTCATTTTGGATAGTCCTGTTGTGCTAATGGATAACTTGGATAGGGCAAACTACTTCCTTTGGTATATTTTACACTTAAAAAATTATGTGTGCCAAAACTTATTAACACAAATACTTTATTCAAGGACACTGTTTTCTTTTGTGATCTTAAAAAATAGAAGAACTACAACTCTGAAAGTGCCATTACTATGAGAATGGCAAGCATTTTCAAAATCTGATTACATTTCATTATAATCCCTTGTGTTCAAAAATAAAAAAAAAAAAATCATAATATCCTTCTCTCTATATTGCAGGAAATGTTGATGCAACATTTATTGCTTAAAGTAACAAGCCAATAAACTGCTTTAACACATCACAAAAGGTAACTGGAATGGGCTTATCTCACAACAACATGGTTTCTAGTTTAGAAATATCAGTTTATATGACAGTAATTACTGAAACAGATGGGCAAGGAGCCAAAAAGTGGCATCACATTGACAGTGGGTGGAATGCAACTGGGAGCTGTGGAGCAGAAAGAAGCTGTGCCAGATTGTGTGGCAGCTGAGTCTTATTGGTGACCATTTGCTGTGCAGCCTCAGACACATCTGAAAAATATGCATTCCCCATTGATTTCATGCTAAAATGGGGAAGAATAAAAACCTCTGTCTGAAGTTGAACACAGTACCTGCTGACAAGTTCTTTCCTTGGAGCACTCAGGATTTTCCTTCTTGCACTCCCATGTTCCTATCTGGCATTCATGAGACTGGCTGCACATTTCAGATCCAAGATGTTACATTAGTGGCAGTCAAAACAACAACAGAGGTCTGCAGACAGAATTGATCAATAAACTCAAAATATTCCCCAAAAAAACGCACTACATATTATTTCTTCCCTTCAGGAAATCTATTTCAAAATACTGGCAAAATTTTGGGAAGCAGCACTTTGCTAAAATAAACAGAAAAAAAAAAATCTAAACTCAAAAGATAAATGACATCTAAAATGATTAAAAAATGCTAAACAAAACCAGAGTTCTTTAACTGCATCCTCTTCCCATCTGATTTTTGCTTGCTTGTTTTTTCAAAAAAATAGTTCACACAAAACTTTCACTTATATCTTTCTACTGACTAGTCAACCACTGTACATTTTACAATTATTATAGAAATTGGCTGTCATTATACAGAATACAAGCAAGCCAGCTGAGCAGATTAAGATCAATATTCATATGAATTGTTCACTAACAGTAATTAACAGCTTTCAATTGTGAAGACTTGTACAGTCACAATAAAGCCTTATCTTCAGTCCAGTTTGATATCTAACATTATTTAGATTATGACCAACTTTTAATAAAGAAATTCTTTGGATATAAGAGGGTTGGCATCTCCTTCTGAGTCTCTCACCAGGATCTTCAGGCAGCAGCCTTGCAATTAATCTTAGCACTTCATTCATTTTCCAAACATCCTTGCCTATTGACTCCTACAGAAAAGTGCTCATTCACTCACTTGCTACATTAATTATACAGAGGAGATAAAGCCAAGGAAATCTGCTAGACACCAGGGACTCCATTAGTTTTCTGTGTAAATTCCAAACTTGTCCCATGTAAACAGAAGGAGGCTCATCATTGACACTGGCAGGTCCCTGTCCAAACAGGCTCCTGAGTCCCTGTGCAGGTTGGGTTGACATCACAGCCCCTCTGCAGCACTTCCTACAGACCCTTACAAACCACACCAAGGCAACTCTGGTGCTTTATCTGCCTTGGAGAATTGCAGAGGGAAGAAAAAAAAGCTGTAAAACACCCCAAACTTCCATCAGATTTTCCCATCTTAGCTTGGCACTTACACGTGCTAAACTGCATTTGGTTACCTCGGATTCACAACACTACAAATGAGCAAAGCATGTATGAAAAGGCTGGTGGGAGGGCAAACAAAAACCAGGGGTGGGGGGTGGGAAAGGACAAGGCAAAGAGAGAAGAGCAAGTTAGTTACAGTGTAAAATAGTTTGGATTTACCTGGACTTTTTTACATTGACCTCTGACTGCAACTATATTTCCTCTTGCTTTTTTCCTTCACACCTAAAAAGTAGCCCAGAGATGAACTAAATAATTATTGTGCACACTTCACTTTATTGTCTCAGTTCCAACCAAATTTGAGACCTTTCCAGGGTCCAGATTTTTCTTGAAGAAAATAATCTTAAATACTTACAACTTAGCAAGCATGTAGGATATATTACACACTTTGCCCAAATTAAGAGTCTCTCCTACATGTAGCAATATACTCCCTGCATGAGGTCCAGTATTTACACTGCATAAATTGAAAGCAGGTTGCTTCTGAAAGGTAGGGCGACACAGGGATGAGGGAAAGAGCTGTTAGTGTGAACAGACAAATCCCACTCTCACTTGGATCACAGCATGCAGACAAATATCCCAATTTTTGTGTGCATGTGAACTTGGTTCTGTTTTACAGAATATCAATTTTGACAATTTAAAAACATCAGTTAATTTGGAGAATAATTTGCATATATTTATACACACACACTCATATATATATATATATATATACACACCCAAGTATGAAAAAAAATACATCTATCAGTGGCTTCCCAGAAAGGGAAATAGCAAAGATCATGGTTTGCTGCCTGTATTCAGCAAAAAGAAGTTAAAATGAAATATTATTAAAACCAAGAAATAATCTTCATCTCATAATATAAAACTCATCAGTACAGTTTTAGTCTAAAAAGGAAAAAAATTACATATATGCACATATGAAAATATAAATATGTATACATCTATAATCCTGTAAATCCACTACTGAGTCTGGGTAAGTTTAGGGGACAAGAAAGTGATATTCAATCTCTATTTTCTCAAATACTATCAAGTCAGCCAAAAGAAGTACTTAAAAGGAAGAGGCAACTGAATATTTCACCCAACTGTAAAATAAAAGTGAGCAAACACCTTGGAGCCTTTGGCTCTCATAGGTGCACCCAGTGCAAGAGGGGACACAGCCCTCACACTGGAAGATGAAATTCTTATCTGAGGAAAATTCCAATTGAAGTGAAGCAAGGTTTGTCTGAGTACTTATTGATTCTGGGTGTTAAGGAAACAATTTCTAATAGAGAATGTTTCTGTCAAGACACTGAAAATTAATGTGTTCTATAATATAAACTCAGAGTCCCTATGTATTCAGAAGTGTACTTGGTGGGACTTTCCATGGCAATGTATGTGAGATTGGGCTGTCCTGAAAACTATTCTACAGCAAAAATGAGTTCATATCAGTTATTATAAACCATCTGGTTGATAGTTACTATAGCTACAGCTTCCCATTTAAGAAAATCCTTAAAAATACCAAAACTGAATGGAAATACATTTAAGTCCTCTTTGGTCTGCCCTCTCCTGTTCTTTTTCTATGAACTTGGGTGAATGGTATAGTAATGATTAAGTTCACTAACTCTTAGAAATTATATTAAAAGGTACCACTTTCTTAAAAAAAAAAAATCTACCTTGCTGATTACAACCTGTAAAACATACATGCTTTTTATTAAAAGATGAAGAAATGCCATTCTGCTGAAAGCCATCACTATTCTGGTTTTGTTCAAAAGCACCATCACACCAGGAAAAAAGCAAATATTTGCATATAACCCTTGTAAGAAGGCAATAATCTAAATGGAAAATCCACAGTTTAATACAGAAAAAGTTATTAAAATACTAAAATGTAATTAAAATGAAAATATTTAAATGTAATCACTGGGCATTTATAAGGCAGTTCACTAATGCATGCAAATGACTGGCTTTTTATTTATTTATAAATAAATATGTTAGGATACACCAATGTAATCTAAAAAATATTAAAACAACAGGAAATAATCTCGACATGATAATTTTATTCATCGACTCAACACAACTTTTAGTTCATAGGAATAATAAAAGCAGTGGAAATAATCTCTGTATTGTTCACCTGTAAAGAAATACACTTAAATAAAGTGCATTATGTTTTTGTCCATTCAATTAAACACATATTCCATTGATACTAAAAATATTTATGTACTCTTGTGAACAGTAGAATAAAAAGTTTACATTTCATTTTATGTACTTGCAATGGGTTGATGTGACCCCTAAATTTATAGATCCTCCAGTGAGTAAAGCTGCAGGACTTCAGAGCACACGCACTCGGGTAACAACGTGCTGACCTCGGTGGAATAAAGTCTATCAACAAACAAGTGTTTTACCGACTCGCATTTCATTGAATAATCCCTGTAAATGTGACTCTGATATCCTGCACACAGCCAGAAATGCAAAGAGACGTTTCCAAGAGCCAGGGCAAACGCTGGGGCTGCCTCTCCCTGCCTTTCACCAGGCACTGCCATTAGAGTGCTTTAGCTTCCATTAAGTTGTCACTTCCCGGCGCTGCCAGCCCTTCAAGGGGACAATTCGTTCTGACAGAGCCATGGCCTGTCACATACACTCACAATTCAGCAGGAGTGAGCAGGAAAAGCCCCAGAGCTGAGGGATTTATTAGCCATTGGAGCTGGCACTACACTGCCTATATGTACAAAGCCAGGTGATTAATAAGCTCTAACCTGTCCACCTTAAGTACCTCGAATTTAGTTGCAGAAACTTAATTCGTGGCATACAAATGTAAAACGCACAAAGCTGTCCTTTCACTGCATTTTGAACAGTAAAATTGTTTAATTAGTTCTTATTGATTGTGACAGTTTTGTAACAACATCTAGTGCATACATATTTTTAATACATAAGGACTGCCATTCTGCCTGAGAGAAAAGGTTTCTCTAGTCACAGTGGCAAACAGGGAAGGAACAGCAGAAATGCTGTGTGGAGCATGGTCCTTGTCCTCAGAAAGTAACCCTGCAGCCAGTGACTGCAGAGCCTCCTGAGCTGGGACTTGTACCCAGGTCACTGTCCACACCAGCCATGAGACCATCCTGCTGGAGCCCAAATAAATTGTAAGTTCCACAATTACACTCCATGTAGAAAAAGTACTTTGCTTTGCTAAAATTGAACTTGCTGACTGGCAATGTCACTGAGTGCTTGTACTGCAAAACATTCCACCTTCTTTGAAGCATTGCTGATTGTATAGGCCTCTCTTTTCACTTGTCTGTCATCATTCCAAGCTCAAGAACCCTAATCTATTTAAGCTCTTGTCCAACAGAAGCTCTTTTGTATTTCTGGTCACCTTTTGCCTCAGTACCTTCTCTCTTTCTACCTGTTGGACATATGGGTGGCCATAAAAATATCTGCTATATAAAATGTGAATGCATGAAGGATTTCAGCATTAATGAACTCCATATCATTCCAGTTTCCTATCACAGAAATGAATATCATCAGTCTTTAATAGGCTTATTGTACTTTAAGCTTTCATAACAACAGTTAAGGAGTTGATTATATTTTATACCAGGCCAGATCCAACAAAGGAACTTTGTACAACTTGAAGACAAATTCTTTAACTAAGTCTGCTGCTTTTGGATGGGAGAGAGTTAATTTTCTTTACAGTAGGTAGTGCAGGGCTGGGCTCTGGATTTGTGCTGCAAACACAGACAATCCCTGATAATACAGGGATGTCTCATTCCTGCTCAGCAGGGCTGACACAGAGCCAGGGCCTCTCCTGCTCCTCAGCCCAGCCCACCACTGAGGGGCTGGAGGTGCAGGAGGAGCTGGGATAGCTGACCCCAGCTGACTGAAGGCATATTCCACACTGTGTGGTGTCATGCTCAGCATACAAAGCTGGGGCAGAAGAAGGACGAGGGGATGGCTTTGTCTTCCCCACACATGATGAAGTCTGCCTGATCTGGGCTGGCTGAACACCTGCCTGCCCGTGGGAAGAGGGGAATGAATTCCTTGTTTTGCTTTGCCTGCAGGCATGGCTTTTGCTTTACCTATTGAACTGTCTTTACCTGAATCGGTGAGCTTTGGGGCTTTTTTTTTCCAATTCTCCTCCCTGCTAGGGCAGGCAGGGCTGGGGGAGTCAGGGAGCAGCTCTGTGGTACTTAATTGCCTGCTGGGGTTAAACCACGACACTTCCTCAAGTGCCATTCCATCTCTTTAGAAGTCTGGAAAAATGAAGCATTGAAAAGAGTAAAGAGGTTTCTAAAGCAGAAGCCAATTAGAGAAGACACAATAATACATAGAATCCTCAAAAGAAGAAAAAAAAAGCCCTAATGTTTTTTCTTCTCATAAATCCTTATGAAGTCTTTTGTCCCTTCCCTCTCTCTCTCCCTCTCCTACAGCATCCATGCTCATCTCCTTTCCTGGAACTCAGTGTTGTCCTTGTGCTTTACAGACCTTCTCAAAGGCACTTGGGCCACAGACAGGATGGCAGAAAAAGAGCACATGGTGTGAAAGGAGAGGAGACTGGGAAAGCAAAGCCACTGCTGTGCTTGGGGCAGCAACAGCCAGAGCAGAGCAGAGCAGAGCTGGAGCCAGCTGGCTGGGGAGAAGGGATGGCAGCCATCAGAGTGACTGGGAACAGCCAGGCACCACCACAGCTCAGACTTGGTCCATCAGTAAGGACACAACAGACTCCATTAAACAGTTTGAAGGACAAAACCTAGGTTAGAAAAAGGTTAGACAATCTAAGGATATGTAAGAAGAATACACAAGAATGACTCGAGTTTTGGTGTGTGAGAGGCTGAAGAGAAAAACAAAATAAGGGATGTAGAGCTGAAGCAGTAAAAAGATGGAGAAAGAAAAGAAATAAAATATTGATTATAAGTTTGAAATAAGGCTGACTACTTAATGAGAAAATCAAACATAAATAAAAAGTCCTGAAAGAAAACAAAAATTCAGAAATGCATCTTCCTCACTAGCCAAGTGATTAGGTAGTAGAAATTCAGTCTTCCAGCAGTTGGAAGGGGAATAATATTTTTTTCATTACCATTCTTATTTTATAAGCAAATAAATTTCGAAAGCTCAACACTATTTTTGAGTCTTACAATACTCCTGACATTTATTATGCCTTTTAACCTTTCTTTTGGAAATGCACGTTAACCAACTACTCAGAAATATGTTTCTTAACGTACAGTAGAAGGACTTCACCACAACCAAAATAAATTGTCTCCAGCTGTGTTTGCATATTAATATTCTTTGTTGTACAGTTATTGGATACTTCTGGCTTCACCTTTAACACAGCAAGGGAAGGGACACATCCCTCTCTGTCGTGGTGATAACTCTAACAGCAGACAGGACCATTCCAAAGGTCAACTGCTAAGCAAGTCTGGCATAATCTTTCTTGACTTTAATTATTACTTTTAGCTCTACCATGTTTTGCTTCCTTAATTACAATTTTGACATATTTTAAGATTTATTTAAGATGCTGAGGTGCAGAAGCTCATACATCACCAGTCTTGGTGATTTGCTTGAGTGCAACGTCAAATGATAAGCTGTGTCTGACCTAATACAATACTTGGGCTAAAATAAAATACTGGAAGTTAATTATTGTCAAATCTCAAATTATTTAGAATGGACAGAAAGTGAAGGAGATGTTTTATTTGCTTTTTAAAAAGGCAGATTAAGGTGGCTGGTGCTACTGAACAATCAAAATTACATTTCTGTTATTACATATAAACTGCCCTACATGATGCTGGAATTCCAATTTCAGTGCCCATTAATTCTTTGCACCAATAAAGAGCCATTACAGGTTTGGATTTTGTATGCTTTGAGAACTCAGTCTTACTTAAGAGCTTTTTAGGATAATTCTGCTTAATGGTAGAATTTTTTGAAAAGAATTTTAACCTGAACTGATCTGAATTTTCTATTTTTTTTGTCTCAAGGTAAACAGAATGCTCCACATAAAGCACAAGAAAAAAATCACCTGGTTACTTCCCTGTTATTGTTAATATTAGGACTGGGATAACTGGAAAAACTGAAGGTTGAATGATTTTTCATGTTGTGCTATTTAGGATCAGCACCAGAGAACAATTAGTCAAGTTTTCATTATGAGTAAATACTAAGGACTGAAATAGCTGAAAAAAATGAATTCTGACAAACTTGTTGGTCAAATAGCAACGAGTAAAATGCTTCTTTTTTCCCATGTTTGTTCTAAAGTGCTTGTTATAGTCTTTAACATGCCTAATAGCTGCACTGAAAACACAATTTATTTATTAACAAGCAGTATTTCCATTCTTTGACAGGCTCTCCACTCTCCCCCCCACCAAAAAAAAAAAAAAAAAAGAAACCTCAAAACTTTCAACTAAGCTCATCAATTACTCTTAACATTCTAAATAGTTGGCAATGTTTACACAACATCCTTTCAGAGTTATTCAGCTCGATCTTGCAGCTCATTAAAAGGATCTCTATTTATTTGCTGTGTGTTACAGTTCTTCACTTTGGCACAACACGCAAAAAGGAAGCCAATTTTACTTTTCCCTGTGGTGTTAATTGGTGGAGCATGCTGCCTGCCTCTTCATTAATTATGTCAATGTGTATGAAACTTTCATTTTCATGGCAGTGGCTTAACAAAGCTTTGCAATGAGGCTGACAAAAAGCCAGCAAGCTCCAGTTTATAAAAAGTGGGTAATGAAGGTTAGCAATGGCCAGAACATAATATTTATTTCAAAAGGCAGCTTTCTTCCTCCTTATCCCTCTCAGACACCATCAAAAGCAAGCACTTACTGGAATGAACGAGATCAACTTTGCTGTGGAAAGTAAATAAATCTCCATATAATGCACAGATAATGGATCTGGAAACACTATAACTTCACAGAACACAAAGAATGAGAGAAGGACCTTTAGTCCAGCTGAAATGGTTTTGCTCCTAAAACCATTTTCAGATAATTTACTGATCTCATCCCATCAAGTGTATAGAAATCCCTCACTGCTCGATGGCTCACTGAACACTGAGGTTTTGTCTAAAGACCAAACTCCCACTAACACAGCGAGAGCAGGCACTGTCCATATGAAATTCTTTTGGATGCCTTTAGCCTGTTTCTGTTTACTAACTGCAGGGCTTGGTAAAAGACTGACACTGAGCTTTTCTCCCTCCTTTTTTTTTTTTTTTTTCCTCTCTCAAGAAAAAGGGAAAAAAAAAGTCTCAATCAGGTCTCAGTGACTTCACATGGAATACACTGAATTTCATTCCACTGGGGAGACTGCCTGAAGACAGAGACTAAAGCAGCTCAGGAGGTTTATGGTAACCCACTTCTGTTTTCTGAAAATTCTGAAATGCTAAGCATTAAAATAGAGCAATGCTCTATTTTAAAATATGTAAGGCATTGCAAAGTCTAAATGAAACATATTACCAAGTTACCAC
The DNA here is from genome assembly GCA_035583235.1 of Hafferia zeledoni. Taxonomy (NCBI): domain Eukaryota; kingdom Metazoa; phylum Chordata; class Aves; order Passeriformes; family Thamnophilidae; genus Hafferia; species Hafferia zeledoni. The sequence continues at coordinate 4,155,006 of JAWWEV010000034.1, read as the reverse complement.
CTGCATTCATGGAATTACAGCTTCCAGCCCTGGAAATCACTACCAGAGAAGGTTTTGTGTTGCCACTGAGGTTGTAAATGCTACAGACAAAAGTGCACATTTCTCATCCCAGACATCTTCTGATTGATAAAACAATTCACATTACTAATACCTTTATTTGAAGGATCACAGAAACCCCACACAAACCCCAAAATACCCCCCAAATACACAACCCCCTCACAAACAACTGAATGAATTCCTATCTATGATCTAAGCCCTTTCATTCTATACTTCTCTCCCTATAAAATATTTGGGATATACCGCAACTAATTCTTTGCAGTGAGACCAAGTAAGAAAAAGAGGAAACAGAAGTACTGAAAAAATGTCTCCTATAGTAGGCTTTATGTACCTCCTTCTGTACTCAAGTCTACTCAGAAATACCACGAAACAAGAAACAAAACCACTATGTATGAAATAGTGGAATCTCGCAGAATAAACAGATTAAATCTTCTTGTACTTGTACTTTTATTCTCCATTTTCTCCTTCTTTACATATTTTATCTCTCCTTCTTTCCTTCTCCTAACAGCACTCCCCAAGCATCACAAACTCCCTGCTGTCATTGTCTTCTCCTCACTCAGTTTCTCTTAATCATTCACATCAAGATATAAGTGACTTCACTCATGCCCATTAACTCTCTTAAACTCAAACCTATTTCTGCCTTCAGTTCTTCTCCCTCCTCCTTCAATTCAGCCCTCTCAGGATCCTCCTCTTTTCCTCTTTTCACTTGGGCTCAAAGCACCATTACCAAGCTCCTGCTCAGTGCTCAAGGTGCTTCACTGCTAGTCAGGTCTGTGCTCTCCTGCTCCCAACACCACACCTTTCTTCCCCTCCTGTCTGCTTAAGTTGTCCTCCTTTTTAAGTTACTAAGTCACTTATAAACACCACATTTTTTTGCTCCTATTGCCATAAACCCTGCACTTTATTCAACTCTAATAATTTCTTGCTTCTGGTCAGTTTGGAAAAGCTGTGACAAGGATTAACTATGAAACATTGTCTACATCATTGCTCCTTATCTTCATTAGGAAGGAGTTTTGCAAAGACACACAGAAATTAACTTTGGCCTGTAAGAACACAACTGAACAGCCATTACATTCTACAACTGAAACAAGACTAAAAGAAATACTCTGGAAAATTGTGCACTCTACCTCTGTTTCAACTGCTTCAATATCACTTTAGGAATGAGTTTTGAAACTGGATCTTAAAACGTGGCACTTTCTCCTATTTCTCCCTAGAAGCAGCTGAGATATCAAGTGTATCATTCAGTGTAAGCCATTCCTCTTGAATTTCCTGTGCAGCTCTTATTTGATGTTTCTGTATAAAATACTGAATTAAGATAGAGGTATTAATAATTTCTTGGATAATTGTCTTGATATTAATTAGAAGCTGCAAAATTTACATCAAAGTTTAAGAAGAATTACATACCTAATGAAAAGTATTTATGAGGAAGAGTAGGGAAACTCTTTAAAAATAAATTTATGGTCATTTTAGCCAGAATTCATAAAAAATGAAAGCTTATATACCAAAGGTAGTGGGTGGATATTCTTTTCTCTTCCATACGGATATTTTTTTCCTCTGTCACACAGATAAAATGTTCTTTGTCAGCAGCTACACTTCCTTGTCAGATTTTATATTTCAGTGAAGGATGTTTTATGTTCAGCAGCTGGCACATAAGTATTCTCATGCAGTTACTGCATTTCTACACTTCTCAGTTCTACAGGGCTGGGCTTTGTTTCCTTATCTTCTATCCCAACTTAAACGAAGCCAAAACATGCTAAAAATATGTAACTCACTACAGTTTACATATTCCCACATACCATTTTATTTCCCTGATATGTAGCTGCACTAAACATCCACAACTGTGCTCTCCAGAGCTTGTAAGACAAAAACAATCCCTTGATTTCACACACACACACACACACATATATATATATATATAAAAGAAAAAAGAAAAAAAAAGAAAACATATTTCTGAATCAACTCTTATTCAAAATAGAGCATATGGTTGGGAAAAATGAAACCTCCAAAATTTTCAGAAATGTAGAATTAAGTCTCCAGAAAGTGGCATCAATACTGCATTTCTTATGCATTTTCAGTGCCAAAATATTGTATCCTCACTTTGTCTAGTGCTGATGTCTGGCTGTTGTTACACTTTTGCTGGTTCAAGAGAGGAAACCTCTCTTATCTCTGGTATCTTACTTGTTAAATCTGTATCAACTGGAAACAGTCACTACTTATCAATCCTGGTCAAGTCAGTCTAATCATTCTTTAAACCACAGATATCTCTACATCTCTCACTTTAAAGTACATTTCCCAACCTACTACAGTGGTTTTCAGAGTTTCTCTGCATTTGAAATTTTAAAAACATTCTTCCTGAACTATCATGTGTGACAACTGGACACAGTACCCAACATAAGTCCAGCAGTCTGAATAAAGCAACTCTATCTAAGAAGTCAGCTGCTCACATATCCAAACACTGCCTGATCCCTTCTGGACCCAATGACATGGAACTCCTATTTCAAGGCTCTAGTGAAAGGGTAAGAGACCTCATGGATGGACTATATTCTATTTTACTACATATATGGTTTTCAATTATAATTTTTAATACAAAATTACTCACTTGCAGGAAGTTTATCAAGCAATCAGTTTGTTATGACTCAGTCCCTTGGATATTTCCCCTTCTGTGCTCTTTCCATCTCCAAGCTTCCGTCTGCTGTGTGATGTTTGTGACTTGTCACGGACAAAAAGTGGACTGTGGGCAGTAGGTGCTCAGCCACTGCACTTCTGAGTCTGGAATGGGGTCAGAGTTGGCACCAGCTGTGGTCCTGCACAGCTGGAAAGGATAAAAGGTTAGAAGCAGCAGGCTGGAGCAAAGTTAGCACAGAGCTGCAGATGTACTTGGTCACCAAGGCTGAGTGAAAGCAAAGCCTCAGTGTTACACTTGCAGTCATTCAGATTTCTATCACTCAAGCACAACATGCCCAAGCAATTTTCCTTCCTACAGAGATTAAAAAAAAAAGTTTGAGTAGTTAGATATATTCTGTTCAAGAGATGGGAATGACAACTGCTACACAGACAACAGCACTAGGAAAAGAATATGACTTCTAGTACCTCTGAATTACTGTGCTAAGATTACACATTGTAATTGGGACAGACCAGCTCTCTCTCTCTCTCTCTCTTCTTACATCCACCCCCTTTTTCCTTCCAAGTGATCTCTTCAATGGTACATCACTGGGGTGCATCTCTAAGCCCCCACAGGTCAAAAAATCCTGGAGCAACACTCTGCATTTAGACATTTGTGCACTAAGTTGGGCCTATTTGTGCTGGGCAATATCCCTCCCTCCACTGTGATCATAAAATCCTATTTCCAGCTTGGAGGGAAAGAGAACAAAGTGCTCTGGATTTGGGGAAAGAGCCAACAGGAAGTGCTAAATGAACAAAGCCCTGGGGACTCAACAGTTAATGCCTATGACACACAGTTTCCAAGTTGGGATTCTTATTCTGGTGCCAAAACCTCCTATATCTTCTTGCTTCAGCTGGTATTAATCAATTAATATACTGTATTAAATAACCAGACTCCTAAATAAACTTTCTACCTTTTCATTTCTAAATTGAAATAAACATATAGAACAAAGCTAATAAATACTGCTTATATGTGAAAAGTGATCACTTCAAGTTATTTTTATTTATTCCAAAGTTTCTTAGCAATAGCCAAAAAGCAAGGTAATGAAACAAAGGAGAATACTTTCTCAAGAACCTGGAAAAAATCATCACTGTCCTCAAGGTGTGTGAGCTGGATAAGCAAATAATAGAGAAGAGTAAGTGATTTGGACAGACCATTTCTGGTTTACTAGGAGATAAAATCACTGTACTGCACATTACCTATGCAGTCATGATGTATTTAGATTTTCACAGCCAAATACTTTTAAGTGTAAACCTTTTAATTTGCTCTAAATTGAATTCTGTTCAGTCTCCAACTCATAAAGGTAATTTTTAATTCTAAAGATATTCTTTCAGGCCCTTTCAGATTGACATTCTCAGGAAATTTTTAAAATATGTTTTGTACTCTATCATTCATACAAATAATGAAAACACTTAGTAGTAGTCCTAAAACAGCATTTTCTAACATTGTTCCAAAAAACATTAATCTACTTTAACAGAAAGTCATTAACATCTATTCTTGGAGCATGATATTTTGTTGGAGGTTTGTTTTGTTGGTGGTTTATTTGAGTTTTTTGTTGTTGGGTTTTTTGTTTGGGTCTTTTTGTCTATTTGGGTTTGTTTTTTTGGTGAGGGAGGAGTGTGCCAATTTTTTTTAGAAGTTTTCTTATATCCATGTACAACAGATTTCTTTAAGCTCTCTTTCTGAAGAAGAAACATCACAGTTGCTCACTGGACCTTGTCATGTAGAATCTTGCTACTCAAATACCTCTGTGTTGACTTTGGAAGGCAGGTCTGACCTCACTGTGCCAAACTCCAAAAGAGATCCAACATTCAAAGCAGATCAGCAAGTGCTGCATCTGATCTGCTAAATCCTCCTGCCAGAATGGAGAGAAGCAACTGCAAAAAGCAGTTCCATACACATCATTTGCAGTATTCTTCCAAACAAGCCTTGGAGGGGGGACTGTCCATCTCATTAAGCCCTTTTTTTACCCCAAAAATGGTTGCTTAGTGCTTTTGTCAGTGAAGACAGAAATGCATAACTGCATTAGCCCTTCTTAGCCATCAACAGCAGGTTATGTCATGCCAAAGATTTAAAACCGACCAACCAACCCCCACTAACAACAACAACAAAAACAAAAAACAAACAAACAAACAAAAACAAACAAAAACCCAAAAAAACCCCAACAGCCCAATGAAATGCATATTCTAAGTCAAAAAAGAAGGGGGAAATATCTCCAAGCCAGGTGAAGTAAAGTCCTGTAATTTGATAGAATGGCATCTGCACCTCCAAAGAACTGAAGGAATCATTTATTTAATGAATCAAAATTGGGCTAGTTTTATGAAGACAGACTGACCCTGTAAAAGGCTCCAAGGGAATGTAGAGGGGAGCTGCCCCAGGACATACCAGCACTGAGAGGAACAACATAAGGTACAAGAAAGGCAAGAAAAGAAAAGCTACAAGAAAATACTTCCACCCAGCTCCTGTGCCACCACAGAGCCTTGGTTGGCAGAGAGAGGATGAGCTTTCACAAAGGGCAGAGCAAATGATTTTTCATTCAGAAAACAAGTAAGCAAGATTAAAAATAGTTACATAAGATGAGAATAAAATTTCAGGGTATTTTTGCTCTCAGGAACAGTTTTTATACACTGTATTTGTAGATTAATGTTCATGATACTTTCTCTTTGTCACAGAGATCCTCAATTGCTACAGTCAAAGAAATGAATCTTACTCACATCTTGAAATGTTAAGTACTGTACTAAATCAAGAATTACATTCCTTGCAGGTTTTTAAAGCATTAAAAAATAACATGTCTAAAAAGCAGCTGCACATACCTTGTCGATGTATTTTCATATATTGAAATGTACTGTTCTATTATTATTCTGTATTCTAAGTTCACATAACATTTCTTGGTCACTCTAGGTGATGATACAGTTAAAAATACTATGTTCTCTCAGCTTTTGGCAAAATTCCAATTCATGATGAGTCCATGGCTCACTGACACAATGCAAATTGTTTTTAAAAACTCAGGGTGCTGCTCCATAAAAGACATTTTATTAAAATGCAGAAAGAGAAATAAATAAACCTTAAAGCTTCATTGAAAACTAACTCTTACTGCCAGTCTCATTGCTGCTAAACTCCAAATTCATGTTGTTAATGGCAAACAAAAAGAAAAAAAACAACCAGCAATTAATTATCTTACACCATCACAGCTTAAGGCAAACTCCGTATTTCCCACATGTATAAAAAGTGTTGCCATTCTCTTTTTCTTATGTCATAGATTTGTTCCTGAGGAACCTCTCTCTGACTCCAGGAAAGGTGATGTAGAAAGGTGTAGTTTAGAGCAAGTTTCTCTAATTTCTGAGTGTCTTGCAACTTTTCAATCTATGAGGTGGCCACAGGGCAACTCCTCATGGATTAACCTTGTGTAGAGAAACAGTAGAGACAAAACAATTAAATCAGCAAAGAGTAATTAGGAGAAAAACGGTTGAATGATCAGGAAAAAGCAAAACTGCAGCCAGTGAAGCAATACTGGGAGGGCATGTAGAAGACTGAGTTTAGCACAGCAAGGCTAGAGAACTATTTGATAATTCTTTTGTTTAATAGATAGATGGGTAAAAGGAAAAGGTGATGAAAGAACTAAAAAGAGAAATATATTGTAAGTCTTTTGCTGATTAGTAGAAAATGTCATTAAGATCGATGGGGTCATCTAAGACCCCGTTATCAGCTGTGCTAAAGCACATCCACATCTGCATGGTATTTCCATAAAGCCTCTGAAAGCACAGGGATGAAGGAGGAGATTATGTGGAGCCACAAAGGGCTCAATTGGCTCCACCAGGCCCTCAAACCGTGTGAACTATCAATGAAGGGGCGCAACAGCAGGAGCAGTGAATTGGTATTACCCGTCAGGAGGATTCCTCCAAACACTCTCCACTGAATTTCCGCTGCTTCCTGATAAGTGTATTATTAAAGTTTATAAATCCTGACTTGCAAAAACTGTTCTGCTTTTCACTTAATGTATTCAGCTGCATTGAAGTGCACTATTGAGAGTTTGCTAAGACGTTTCCTTTCTGGCAGGAGCCTTGGAATTCAGTTATTGAAAAGCATATGGGAAATGGAGTGGGCATGTGTTTGTCACTCTCAGCAAATCCTCGCTCTGTGGCAGACATGATTTGGAGATCACCTTTGAAAGCTTATCTAAGTGAGGGATAAGACAGCATTCCCACTGCTTCATCTCCACTACAACATGGCCAGTAACAACCTACACTCACATGTGATTGACAAGATGTTCCCTTCCCAGCTTTTCAGTTAAGTCATTTCTACCACTGCCCCCTCCCAGTGTAAGCTCTGGTAAACACATTATTTGCAGTCACTCAAAACAACAAAGTCCCAGTGGAAAGATGTTTAAATTCAGCTTTAAATACAAGCAAGTACTAAAATCCTTCCCTAACTGCATAAAGAAACCTGAAGCACGTCGTACCCTACCTGCCACACAGTATTTTCAAAGGATAAAGCAAAACAACTTCTACAATTACTACTTAAAGCATTATTAGCAAATTTATTTTTAGCAAGCTTGACTTTTCAGGATGGATTAACTCTTTTCCAGGAATACTATTCTATTAGCACAGAACTGTAAATACACGGCATGGTGTATTATCTTGAAGGGAGGACAAATTAATATTTACTACAACCTACTAAATATTTTATTGAGTACAAAAGGTCCGCTGACTTAAAACACTCCATTACAATCTCAGAAGAATCTCCACTTAACAGAAAACGTTCTCATGTCAAGCCACAGCCACCACCAGTTAAAATGTTACCATGACAACCAGCAGCAACTTAGGGTAGTGAAATGCATAACTGGGAGGCAGTGCTGAGCTCTCTGCTCATCTACTGCACACAATTCTTGTTCACAAACACAAATCCTGGAAGCCTGAGTACATTTCTGAGCAGGTCCCTCAAAGTGAAGTTAGTTAATGCCTGGGAAATCTCAGGAAGGACTGACCTGCTGCTTCAAGCAGTGCTTGGGCTTTGCAGGCACACATCACTATTTATTAGGCAGCAATTGCACCTGCATTTTTGGAGTTCTTAAACCAAGTCCACTCTCTAACCTCTAACTCATTCTAATTAACATAATAATTATTGACTAAGCATATTTCATTCATTCTGTTTCAGATACATGTTCTTTTTTTGCTTCAAAATGTGCACTCACAACTCAGCTGCTGCTCTCACATCACAGAAGGCATCTTGGCTCTCATGGCTCATATTCTTGTTGGTCTCCAAGCATAAATGAATATACTCAAGACCAACACAATAATCCCTAATAGACAAACTTGCTTGAGAATGTTTTGACTATGAGAAATAAAATAATGTTCAGCTTAAAATAGTATCCTGCAGGGCAAAAATAACAACAACAACAAAAAAAACAACAACCAAAAACAGTTACAAAGAATTATTCTTCATGTGGAATGGGACACTGAATAAAAACATGTAAACGGTATAATTAGCTACAATCATTACCAAATCTGTTTGCTGTGTTAAATCTTGGAAAATCATAGTGGTGGAAATTGTAAATCTCAGTTGAGAAGCATGTTATTGTCCAGAAACATTCTTATTTTT
>JAWWEV010000034.1:4086695-4146589 GCA_035583235.1 Hafferia zeledoni | reverse complement strand
AAGCTTGCTTTTTAGACTCCTGATACATAATTTCAAAGGGAGGGTTGAGCAATTTCTTACAAAATAACTGTTTTATGGGACATTATCATCATTTCCAGTTTTCAAGAGCGTAAGCAAGTAAGGTGAAAATCTTTCAGGCTTTGTGCAAGTGTTGTAGAAAGCAGCAACTTCCACACTGAAACAGCATCCCTTACAGACTGTGCACATTTTTTGCCTATTCTGGAGACATGTCTCATTATTTTTAACAAATTGCTATCAGATTTTTTAAATGACATAACAGGAAAACCTTTAAATGCTCAATGAATCCTGAATTATTAAAGATAAAAGGGTACTTTGGCATATTTATTATCATATTGAAGGAAATCATCATCACTGATGTCTGGATTAAGCTCTTATCTTTTTAAATGACCCCTTCAATGCTGAGTTAGACTTAGAGATGCATTGCTACAAACATCCAGAAACGAGTGGCTGTTTTGGGTTGGTTGTTTTCCTTTTTAACTAGTTTTCCATGTTATTACATGTAATTTTACTGTGCAGAAAATTTTCTCTGAATAAAGGAATGAAAAGGTTTCATTTGAATGAAAGCTGCAACATGTTCAATCCCACAAATATATGATTTCTTATTTAAATTATTTTGGTTTACAGTTATTTCCTATTCCCCGAAATTAAGTTATTCCTGCTGAAAGTTCTAGGGAAAATAAACATATTAAAACACTCATTTACAAGGGGGAGAAATTAAAATATTGATGATCATTTTACTGGAAAAAAAAGGGAGACAATTCTTTAGCCAGTGGTCACCCCTGTAGCTCCATCAACTTAAATGCCATTCCATTTAATTATCCTTGTGAGCAAGACACGATACAAATTATTCAATCCTTCAGTTCCGCCTCCTGACTACGTGACATATTTTGCTGACACTGTAAATTGCCAATCTTTTATATTAAAAAAATTATCAACAAAAGTTCAAAGATCACATAATCCAGCGAAATGCAGAGTGAAATGCATGGTGATTTATTGGAGTTTGTATGAGCAGTAACTACGCACCTCATTTTTAAATAACACTCTTAAAAACCCCACAGCAAACAAGTCCTCCTCCTGATGCCTTTCCTTGTGCTACTCTGCTGGTTACTAAATCTTGTACTTCCTTGAGAGCTTATCAGCTCACTAACCCTTTGGCCTTCTGCTCTCACCTTCCACCCTCTAAGGTGGCTGTGAAACCTGCTTTCATTAGAGCTTCCTTTTCACAACAGGGACAGCCATGCATATGTTTATATACAAAGACGTTAAATAAATAGGAAATAGTAGTCTGGTTTAATTTAAGAAGATTGTCCCCTCCTTTGCACTGCACACTCAAGTTCAGTGCAGTGAGAGTTCCTTTGAGCCTTTTACTAAAGTTATGGAGGAGGCACACAAGAGATTTCAGTGCAGCAATAACAGAACAGCCAAGACTTGGCACTTTTAACTTCTGTGAGAGGTTGTTCCCTGGTTGGGAGGATTCTTCCTGCTTCCCACCACCATCCCACTATGAAAGGTGGTCTCCATGGCTATGGAAAGGTTGTTCCTTGGTTGGAAAGGTTCTTCCTGCTTCCCACCACTATCCTGTTATGAAAGGTGGTCTGTGTGGCCATAAAAAGGTTGTTCCTTGGTTTGGAGGATTCCTCCTGCTTCCCACCACCATCCCGTTATGAAAGGTGGTCTCCATGGCTATGGAAAGGTTGTTCCTTGGTTGGGAGGATTCTTCCTGCTTCCCACCACTGTCCCGTTATGAAAGGTGATCTCCATGGCTATGCAAAGGTTGTTCCTTGGTTGGGAGGATTCTTCCTGCTTCCCACCAACATCCCGTTATGAAAGGTGGTCTCCATGGCTATGAACACAGCAGAACATGCACCTATGGCACTTCTGTCACTGGGAACAAAACACTACCTGGCCAGAAGAAGGAACAATGTCCTTCCTGCCTGTCCCCTGCCATCTCCAGGAGCTGCCAGGCCTGGGGGGCACTGCTGTTTGGCTCAGGGCAAACATTTCAGCAATATGCAGGAGTGTCTTTGGTCTGTCCACTATTTTTTTTTCACTAATAGCGGTGCAATCCATCTGATTTCCTTTTCATTAACCAAGTGGACATGAACACAATGTGAAGTGATGTACTTAGAGGAGAAATCTCTCAAAATGTAACTTTAGCATTACATTCTTGAAAGGGCGAGGTGTCCTGTTTATGTTCTCCGCTTCAGCAAAAGGACTTTGCAAAACAGACAACAGCCTTGTTTGGAAGAAAGCAAAAAAAAAAAAACTTTCAAGAAGTCTGGAAAAATTCAGTACCATATTTCCAAACTTATCTTTAAAAAAGAATGAAAAATATGAAAAGTCATTTCTCCCTCTGAATTAAGGTGAAAAGCCTCTTAGTTGCATCCTAATTTTATCCTACAGTAACAAGTACAGTGCTGGAATTATCTTTCAGCAGATACAGCAGGAAAAAATCAACATAATCTCCAGACAGAAGTCCACTGAGATTTTATAAAATTTGGATTTTCAACAGGTTTCTTTCAGCTGTTTCAACATCCACCAAGATTCTGAGGTGGGAATCACAAACAGATCACAAAGACAGCAGAGTTTCTCCATGTGATGTTCTGTAAAGTTTCTTTAGTGGCGAAAACAGCCAGGATTGAAGAAATAACGACTGTCTTTTCCCCCCATTGCTACCAACATATTTTTTATGGCATTTAAATAGTTAGAAGGCTAAAAGAACCCACCTCCTTGGCAGCTACAAATTCTTTCTGATGAGAAAGATGAGGCATCAGAAAGTCTGCCTGGTAAATCATGCAGAGTTTCCAAATAAGCTCTCCCCTCCCATGGATTTTTTCTGCAGGAGATGATGATCAGTCCATATGTTACTATGACAGATTTGGTATTTCATAACTGAAAACAATACAGCTCCTACATTAATATTTCCTCAAAACAGGGCAATTGCTAATAAAAACCAAACCCCACTTTAATGTCGGCATGCTGCAAAAATCACGACTGGGGCACTGTCCCCCAAAGCAGCTCTGTATTCAATTACTTTTGTAAATACATCCCCTTTTATTATTTTTAGGTTTTAAAAGACAACTAAATACTGCATTTAATAGTAAGCATGAGCCCTACTGAAGGGAACACAAACTATAATGATATGCCTAGCTTAAAAGCAAATCTAATCTACTTGCTTATTAAATTTAAATGTGTTTAAGGCTGATATGGTTTGAAAATGATATGTAAAATAACAGCTTCCATGGCTATAAATGTCAAGTCTAAAAATTATATGCAATATAACATACAAAATAAATGCTGCTTCATCTTTACATTTCAGTGTGATCAATTCATTAAATGAGGTATTACAAGCTATGAGAAAATTTTACAACTCCTGAGACATAATTCGTCACAGTGTATTACAATGCAGCAAGGAAATACTTTAGAGGTTTTGTCATCAATGGATTAAAATTCTTATTAGAAAGAAGGTGGGGGAAAGTAGCTTTCTGATGTACCATGACCAAAATTACTCATCACAGCATATATTAAACACCTACATGATCCTTTTTCATGAGACAGTCTCTGTATTAAATGCTTTTTTTCTTTCCTTTGAAAATTAACCAATGAAAAGGTAGGGAATATATTTTATTAGGCCAAGATGTAAGGACATAAAGGACATAAAGCTTCCCCACAACACCAAACCCAAATATTCTCTGTGAGTTTGTTTGGTTTTTCTTTCCTCTCTCTTTTTAACTGCAGTGTAGGGATGGTCTTTTCCCCTTGCTGTGTCTTCCAGAAATAACATGGCAACAGCCTTTACTCCACTACTTAGAGAGAAGCAAGAGCCACGATGCCAAGAAATACAGAATGTGTGCTCCCCCTCCCCAAGTCCTGTCCAAAAATTCCTGAACATTTCATGTGCACAGCACAGCAAACTCCACTGCTGAGAAAGCTGGAAAACCATTCCATGTCTTGAATGTACACAACTCCCTGCCCCAGAAAACCTTCACCAAAGCTCCCCCCAGCTTAGGGCTCACTGTGGCCTGCTCAGTGACCGGTGGAGACACACAAAGGAGATCCCCAGGATGGGATTCAGACCATCCAAATAAAACTCTCTCTGAATTCCTCCTGAAGGCACATCTCTCTCTTTACTAACTGCACGGGGAGTGGCAGGAGCCTGTTTTATGAGCACTACCCACTCTTTCCTCCAACCTTCATCTTTCCAACAAGTCTACTTAGACCACTCACAGATGCTTTCACTGCAGCATTGTTAACTACTAACCCATCAAATTTATTTTCTTCATCCAGTTCTGCTTCAAGAAATTAAAAATATAAAATATAAAACTGTCATGATCTTAGAGATGGTTGAAAAAATCCTATTTCAACTGAAGTGAATGCTTACTACAGGTGAATAAAAATATGCTATATATTGATGGCTCCTTATTATTTCCCTCAAGGTTTTGCATTCTCAAGTGTTCAAAAAGTCTCAACTGCAAAAGATGTATATTGACATTTAAAATTTATTCAGACTTTGTTATTTATAATTAAATCCTGTTTCAAAACCCATCCTGATTAAGAACATTCAGGTTTAGGGGCTTTCAATAAGGCAGCATCAATGTTCTTACATGAACATTTACAGCAGCTAAAAAGATGAATGCTACTTCTTTTATTATTTCTCCTTAAAATAAGAATAATAGTCATTGCTTCACCAAAAATAATTTTATTTTAAACTTCCATTAATATTTCTAAGATACATGCCTGCCTCTTGCCTTATCACTTTTCCAATCTGCCAAATATTTAACACATTTGTCTGTCTCTGACACATAATTCGGTATCACGTAACAGAAAAACACACATCACCCCCGATGTTCTCAAGGTGCAATAAAACCTGGTAATGCTTTTGCAGGCCCTGAATTTCTGCTCCCCCAAAACCAGCCATATTAGCAGGGGAATTATTAGGTAGCTGTATCTTTGCAGGCACTCAGAGGAAGATAACCCTAATCTAGTCTTATCACTTGCACACAAAAGCATTGGGTCCAATAGGCTCCCATGTAATCCATCTCTGTCAACCGCATTAAGGAAATTACCTGTCAGAAATATCATGGCCAAGATTCTGTGATTAAATGCAAACTTAGAAAATGCTCAAGGGTATAGGAAAAAAAGCTGCATAAAATTGCTTTCAGTTTAGTTTTCCTTATGTTAACGTTGTGACCACAAGCATTCGAACAACATAAAGAATCAAGTAATTTATCAGCCAAGTATTGCATTGCCAAAGGAAACAAAACAGATTTTTAAATTTGTCATAATTCCATGAAGTTGACTTTCATTATTAAGATGGTAACACTTAAAAAAAAATAATCTTTCAAGATCTTTGAAGAACCAAAAGCACATCAGGTTTTTTTTATTTTTTTCACCCCTCAGGAAGGGAAATTGCTATTGCTGATGAAGTACAGAAATGTCTAAACTTTCAGATTCACAATCCTATTTTTTTTCCTTTATAGCATTTGTTTCTGCAAACTTTACCATGTAGGGATTACTGGTAACAAGTTTGCATGGCTAACAGCACAGTCCTACACCTTGGATCACTCAGATCCAATCCCCTTCTCCATCAACAACTTAGATCTTTTCCTTAGGCATCTTTCTGTAAAATGGACAGAGCAATCATACATATGTGTGATTTGAATATAAATGCAGTATTAACTGTGAATATCCTGGCTCTGTGTCAAAGAAGGGAAGAAAAGAAAAAAAACCAAAACCTACACCCAGCTTAACACACAATTCTACAGTTAAACAGTTTTGATGACAAAGGAGCCACTGAAAAATCCTCTATTCTAAAATACCCAATGTGGACTAAAGAAATCAAAGGAGGGGTAAAATTACAGTATGAATATTTAGTAATATTGATTAATATACCCAGTACAGGAGAGACATTGACATACTGGAGAGAGTCTAACAAAGGGCCATTAGGATGATTAAGGAACTGGCACATGTCTCTTATAAGGAAAGGCTGAGAGAGTGGGACTGGTTCAGCCTTGAGAAGATTCAGGGGCATCCTGTCAATGTATATAAAAGCTTGAAGGGAAGGTGAAAAGACTGAGCCAGGCTCTTTTCAGTGGTGCCAGGGGCAGGCCCAGAGGCAACATGCACAGGCTGACAGACAGGAGGTTCCTTGAGAACACTTCTCCACTATGAGGGTGACAGAGCACTGGCACAGGTCCTCGGGCATGCTGGGGAGTCTCCCACCTTGGCAGACACCAAAAGCCATCCGGACACTGTCCTGGACAACCAGGTCTGTGTGTCCCTGCTGGAGCAGCAGGGTTGGTCCAGATGACATCCAGAGGTCCCTTCTAACCACAACCTCTTTATGAATCTCTGCACCTTCTTTTTTTCCCAACTCATCCAAGTCCCTTAGGTTTTCCTAAGCAGTGCTGTCTATTCAGCTGGATGAAAGTTTCCTAGCACAAGGTCCTACACCCAAGCATCAAAACTAAGGAGGACAAGCAAAAAGAGAAAATATTCCAATGCACTTCCTCCTTCACCGGAAACTTCACTGAAAACTCATTGAATGTATCTTGCAACAATCTAAACCCACCAAGTGTAGTTGAGAAAACAACAGTAAGTAGTAGGTTAGAGCCTGGCACAGTTTGTTCATTAAAGATTCCCCACAGAGCACCAAATATGTGATGAGTATTTACAGTGAAGCTGAAGATTTCTCTTGGATCTGGTGGTAACACATCTATACAGCTGTCTCTGTACCACCAGAATTTTGAAACAACACAGTAGAAAGGTTCATCTTTGGGAAGCTTGATTCAAGAAATGTAGATTTACTGAATTATGGAAGGGCACAGAAGTGATAGACTAGCAGTCTCAAAAAACTAGCATTAACTTACTGATTATACATCTTCTGATTAAGATGAAAGACTGAACTCTACAAGTGCAATCAGAGATGTACCCTGTCAACTTTTTTTCACTTAAGGCATCATAAAGTATCAGATTTACAAGATGAGGGTTGGGGCAAATAGTTATATCATTTTAATGTCAAGCAATGCCACTACAAAGATTCCATTCCATTACAAGAAAGAATGAATGGGATGTCATCTTTGTCTAAGGTCAGCCTGGAGTCCCACTGAAGTTCTCCAACAAGGAGAAGAGCTGCAGTTCTTCTGCTAAAGCAAGCAGACACTGGAAAACCAGTTTACAAGTAGAAGACTGCAGGATGCATCTTATCCTCTGTTCAGATAGAACTGAAAACTCAACTAAAGAGCTGGAACTTCTGATCAGCAAATGAAAAAAAAAAAAAAAAAAAGCATTTTGTTGGCTACAAGACCTAACATGGAATTTATAGTTACTTTTAATCTCAGTTCAAAGAACTAGTAATAAGACTCGGAGAATGAAGAGTGTTTGGACAACCTCATTGGCTGATTTCATACAATGGTGATTGAAGCAATGCAGCTGATTAAAGCAGGGAATAACTGTTGCTGCACAACATTTATAGCTCAGAATCCATCAGCAGAAGCCAAAATCACACACAAAATAATTTTGAACCTTGCACATTAATTACATATCAGATGAAAGAAATAGTTGTAAAAACATAAAAGTGGACCTATGTTCCATGTGGCACTTTTATTAGTTAATCACCCACCACATGTGCTGCCAAGGGAAATTATAACAGGGTACCACTACTAACTACAAAAGAAGACTATGAATTATTATTGACAGTCTTATTAACCAAGTTAGTAAACTCAACATAACTGGTCATGATCACAGAGAATGAAGCTCTGTGTTCAACAGTCCTGCTGCCCAGGACAGAAAGAAGAGAAATACAGCAGGGCTTTTAAAGCAGCACAACTTTAAAGCACAGTATAACTGCAAGTTTAATCTTAAAAACACATGTTGACTAATGGAGATTATACCCAAAGTGAGCTGGATAACAATCGTTTCCTAGCACTCCATTGTATCAAGCAAAACTGTTCTTGGAATAACTCTCAGATTAATAGATCCAATATTGTTTCCCTTTTATTGGAAAGTGAATTCCATTAAACACCCTGTATTACTTCAGTAACAGAACATATATTTGCAAATGAATGCAAAGACTGGAGGAGGAACAATACATGGTCTGGTCTACCATAATCTATCAGCATAATTTTCTTTTAATTATTGTATTTATTTCTGCTTTGCCCTGTTTGGTATCACGGACTCAAATTGATATTCCAGAATGAATCACCCCACATGTCTGGTGTGTGGATTCTCATACATACCCAGACTACATCAAGTAGTCTGTGCTAAGCCAGTCCTTCACAGGACAGCCTTGAACAGAAAGATTCATTTGCCAGTACAGTAATAAGGACTATTTTCACCACCCTTCATCATCACCACCTCATACCCTCCACTTTATGTAAATGCAGATGGGTTAGAATTTGACTGACTCAACAAATGTAATACAATGAAACCAGCAGAGCAGCAGAGGTACAAACTCCTGATTCCCAGCTGTGCATACTCAGTCCTCCAGACAACATGGTCTTTCTGCCCCTTCAGAGCTGCACTATTACATCAGAGGGATTAAGGAAAAAGATGGGAGTCAGGTAGGGGGAAAAAAAAAAAAAAAAAGGGAAAAGAAAAGCCAGAATATGTTTTTGATTAATCTTAACCAACATTAACGAAACCAGAGTCCTCTTTGTGCTATTTAAAAAAGATGGACCTGAGGGGAGTTCTGATGTGATGTTTTTCCTACATTAAAGTGTAACAATTGCCAACAGGGATGCTTCATGGGAAACACACCTTCCGCTGGCATTCAAAACTGCAAGTCAACCACCACTTTGTATTTAATAGCTACATAACTGTGTTTAAGGCCATTAATAACACATATGTTAAAAACATGTTCTTGCTCTGTTTTCACACCACACTCTCATCTCCGTATCCAAGAGCAGTCTGGTAGAACATTAAACAGTAATGACAAACATCTGTCATCCTTGTATTCCTATCCACTCTTCACCTTTGTCCTCAGTAAAAATTGAGTGTATAAAGCAGGCAAACTTGGGCAGGCAGAGCAGAGAACCTCAGGGAAATATGCTATCAGCAGAATCCTTCTGTAGACCTCGCATTGTGTAATACACAGGAAAAATAATTGTATCACAGAACTGTTAAATAACCATATTGGATTTGCAAAACAAGATGCATTTTCCCAGCTCACTGAGAGCCTGTAGCTTTTTGGAAATTAGCATACATCTGCTTCAAGGTATTCTGCATACAGTATCACCAAATGCATTTGATATAAACAGATAATTCCTTTTTGCAAGGTATAAAGTTAAAATGGACTGCACTTTACATGATTCAGTGAACAAAGTGGCATTCAGAGCTTAAGGAATAACTAAGCACCACTTCCTTAGTCAATTCTGCCACCTAGCTCATCTTGGGAAAGTTCACCCTCCTACACTGAGCTCCTGGAACACAATTTTCACCCTCTTTAGAACTGAGACTCACAAATCACCCCCCAGCACACCTGAATCACTCCATTAAACACAGGTAACACAGCATATTAAAAAGGAGACTCATTTATGCCAGAGATGCCCAAAGAAAGTTGATGTGCAGAGAAAACCTGTCACTTGTAAACCAAGTTTAATTCTGATTGATTCAACACACAGCAAACTATTTTGCTTCATTTCATCCCTTAACCACAGTTAATGCTTTAAAATATTCCAAGGGATTTTAATTTTCAAACTACGAAATTCTAAATCAAAACATGCAATGCTGGTGTTTGGATGGTAATAATTTTTATTTCAAACTGTTCCTTTTCTTGTCAGTGCCTTCTAATAGAGCAAAATTTGTGTTGGGACAGACTTTCAAATCTAAACACACCCCAACGTGTCATTCCATAAGCAAGTATTGTCATAAATAAAACAGATATCTGCACTTTTAAACAAACACATCCAAATTATGTCGCAGAAAACTTGTGATGATTTGAACAACTGCACATTTTTAATATATCATTTAAAAAAAAGATGAAAATATTCAGGCTTGATATTGATATTATCTGAGCAACTCTGCTGAAAAATAAGGTTAGCAAGCATTTCTCAAAGCCATAAAGCTGCCAGCAGAGAGACAAACGAGTGTTTTGTTGGGGGTTTTTTTAAGTAATGAATTCTGACACACATAAAGAACACAAACCTAAGTATGGCAGAGAAGCCTGAATTTCTCCAATATTTAGTGGTATTTAATCAGTAAACACCACTTTCCTGCCTAGGAAAGGTTTGTGAGATGAGATCTCAGTAATACACAGAGTCGGCACAATCTGCAGTCACATCCTCTGTGCTCTTGGATTATTTTGATTCTCGTGTGAAGAATCTGATGCACAGCACTGATGGTTGGTCCTGTTTATCTGGCTCCAGTTACATGGTATGAATTAACATCACAAAGGGTAAGCAGCTGCCATTATCTTGGATGCCTCTGCATTCATGTTACACTGTGGTACAGTACAACCTCACCTTTGCTTGCTGCTAGTAATCTTAATTTATTTTCTGGAAAATACAAACCCTCTCAAAGTGTAGATGTTTCATTTAACATGCAGGTTAGATTCAGAAGTATTTTCAAGTTACATTTCCAAAGAATTACACAGGTGAATGGATGGATTCCTGCTAGAAGATAAAGAAAAATCAAAATTCCACAGTATTATGCTTTTATCTCAGAGTCTCAAAATACTTTACAAAAACTGCAAACTACTCTACAAAGAAATCACCTCACTCAAAATCATAGAGATCTAAAGAAAAAGGAGTGACCTAAGACTTATAGTACAACTAAAAACATGCTCCCTGATCTGATTGCAAACTTAGACTTCTACAAACACAATATTAACTCCAAAAATATACCCATAACAAAGATAATTAATGTCAATATTTTAAAAAATAATGCTCCTTACCTTCAGAATTCAATAAAGGATAGTAAGAATAAACAAAGGAAATACATACACACTAATTAAGATACTATTCCTGTCATCACATTTTCCAATCTCTACCATTCAACTTTTAGAATTAATAAAGAGAAGCAAAACTCCATGGAAGCTCCTTGGAGGACAGCAGAAATACAAAGTTGGACACATGAAGGTGAGGTAGAAGTCAGGATTTCCTGAAAACATTTTCTCCCTCATTAAAGAAGTAATGCCCTTCTCCTTCCTACACTTTTCACTGCCCGGTGCTCACTGAAAACAGAAGGTTGAGGCCAGAATGCAGCCGCAGCAATACAGCCTGTAGTGTGTGCACAAACATGCTGTGTCATTTTTGTTCTTGCCACAGGGCCAGTCACAGAAAACTGTAACACTTCCTACTTCTTTCTCCAACTCACATTTCCCTACATTCCCCCTGTAACACTTTCTGTCCTCCTGCTGCATTTCCTATTCTTAAATCTGACATATCCTTTCTCCTTTTGCTTTCATTCCCTCCTTGCTTTCTTTCTCATCCTGTCTATCCCTTCCCCTCCTCTTTCCAAGTGCCGTATTACAGTTCTCCTTTAGTCTACACCTTTCTCTACAAATTCAATCTCTTCTTTATTCACCTGTCATCCAGAGATGGATTATTTTAAATGCTCCCTCAACCTTTGCTGCTTTCCAGACAGGCTGACAAGAAATCTGGAGACTTAGAACTAAACCGGCTTCATAGCTCTCTGAATATGATACTGATAGGGCTGGGACAGAACGGGAGTTGAAGGCATGTGACAGCAGTGCTGCTGTCAGGGATCCTTAAGGGAGGGACTCAGGAATCAGCTCCTCCAAGTTTCACACACTCAGCAGGACAGTGCCCACAGCACAAGTCCCTTTAGCTCCAAACCATCTGTGTCTGACCTCTGTGTTCTCAGCTAATTGATTTGTTTTATTTTGGAAATCAATCATGACACTCTTCTTTCTCGAACTGTTAAAAAAAAAAAAAAAAAAAGCAAAAAAAAAAAAAAAAGCTTTATTTTCAGAAAATAAAACCCTCATTATTTTCATAATTCATTCTGGCTTTCCTTGCCTGGCCAGCAAGGGAGAAGTGTTTGGTCTTATTTTAGAACCTGAAAGTAGTTCTGCTCAGAGAAACATCCCACACTTTGTTAACAGGATAAGCTGCAACAAGAAGCAGCATAACTGCTGTAATGGTGCAAACACAGTTTCCTGCAGTCGGTCAAATGTTCCAGTTGCTGCTGACTGTCTATTGCTCAGCTTACACAGGCTGCTCATTCCTCTGCAATAACAGGGAAAACAGGCAAAACAGCGTGTCAGGCAGGGAACAGAAGAGAACAGTTCAGTGGGAAAGAACCTCCAATGATCCTCAAGTCCACCTGCCTGGCTACTTCAGGGCTGACAAAGTTAAAACACCTTCCTAAGGGCACTGTCTTAAATGTATGATACAGCAGAAGCACTTTTGAACTCTGCTCTAGTCCTAATTTCTCAATAGAAACACTACCCTAAACCATTACACAAAAGAAAACTGAAGGTTTAATTTAATTTTAAAGGGATTTAATGTAGACACAGTCAAGGTTCTAAAATCAGAGTATAAAAGGAAACAAATCCCCACTATATCATTATTGAAATGGCATTAGAAATTCCCAGGTTTCATAAAAAAGATTTTCTGTATCATAATATTGACATTGCATTTTCTCTGTATATTAATGAGTCTCACTGTATCAAGAGTCTAATCAGGAGCAATTTGCAATTTGGAAACACAAACTGACTTTATCTCCCAAATACTTTTACAAATCCTTCCCAAGATTCTCTTTCTGGAAGAAAAGATAGAAGATATTATCACTAGTGTTTCAAAAATGTCCAACACTAATAACTCTACTGAACTTCTGGTACATAAAAGAAATGGTTCCTAATCAGTAGAAGAAACCAATATTGATGTATCAGATAAAGATGCATAGTAGCAACATAAGAAAAACACCTGCAATCAGTGCTAAATCTGGATGTTCACACACCTATGTGTGAATATAAATGCTGTCTCACATTCCTGACACATTGCCTGTCTGCCCAGCACAGGTAATAACAAAGTACAGAGCACTTCCCCCTCTTGTTTTTAAAAGCTTAGTGCACACAATGTTTTGTGCAAGAATGTTCACGTAGGAATTTGAGCACAGTTTATATAATTTGGAGTAAATTCCAGCATCCTTCCCTGTGAGAGATCAACATCACAGAATCTGTGTATATCAGTTCAGTTTTCATGTGGGCTTTGAAGGAAAACAGGTTTTCTCAGATAAAGCAGCAAAGCTCTCAGATATAAATTTTCTACATACACACACACACACAACTCTCTCTGTCTCTCCTTACATTTTTCCCTTCAGCCAAGCAAATGTGTCTCTCTAATAAGCCAAGCCTTCCAATCACACCTGAAGTGCTCATTTGGCAGGGCTGAACTCTCAGGTGGGCAGAGCACTGAAGCTGTAAGATAGATACACACACACAAGTTATAGTAAATGTCAGTGCCACTGGGAGAGCCTGTCTCGCCTGCTGTGCTGCTGAAACAAGGAAGCCTTTATGAGTTCACCACCCAAACCCAAACAAACTCAGCACTGCAAACCAGGGGACCTATTAACCTACTTAAATAAAAAGTCATCTCCTTTCTTCCAAGGCAATGCGAACATCACAAAACAGCAGCGTAGCTTTAATATTGGAAAACCAAGACAATGATGTGTCTGCTCACACTGGCAGCAATGAAACATCAACGTGGCTTATTCCTGCTTGTTTCAGCTTTACTCAGAAAAGAGCTGTGTGAAAAGCACAGCTTATTGCCTGCTTCTGGCATAATCAGAAAAAAAAAAAGTACATATAATTCCAGAAAAAATATCCTTCACAAAAGAGTTTGTACGTTTTATCTTTTGAACTGTTTTTTTACACAGAATAATGGTAGCACCTGTTTGATAAAACAAACATTAAGATTTAGCAGTGTCCAGTTCCTTGGGTGTTATAGGACACTGCAACATCCTCCCTGGGCTTCTGGGTGGAATAGAAAATTGCTGTGCCTTGTAAGCACAGTTCTACTAAGACTGTATATAAAATCAAGTATTTTCTAGTAAGTGATATGGTTCTATAACAAACTGATTTGTGTTTGCAAGATAATCCGAACTCTACAGGGCAGAGGCAGCTCTTTCAATTGGCTGTCACAGGTACAGAACCTGAGGAGTGTTTGCCAGCACCTTATAATTATCCATCAGAAGCCAAAACAGGAAAAGTTTCACCCTTATCTGGATGAAATATTCCAACAGGTGCTTGAGATTTACCAAATCCTTCCAATTGCTTTAGAGAAGAAAAAAACAGTTATAGGAAGTGTCAGAAAAGAAACCAAAGAACAAAAAAAAAAGCTTTGAGTAATTCTGAGGTATTGTTTTTAATTCCACATGGCATACATCCATAGTTAGAGGGTAATACTTCTAAAATATATAAACTAATATGTATCTATGGAGTATTAACACGGGAGTTGTTCTTTTCAAGTCAAGAAACCAGGCATAAGGATAATACACAAAAAAGTAATGAATATATACCAGCATACACAAAGTGCTTCTTTGCAAAATTAATACTTCAATATTAGGATGTAGAAGATTTAAGGATATTTTATTTATTTTCAATAAATACCTGTAAATTCCTGCATCCCTGAACACTTGGAGCACACTGCTGTATTAAAACAAAACGCTAAATTATCCTCTGTGGAACTCCATTTTGCCTTACTCAGGTGCAATATCTTCCAGTCTGGACTTACCGACTTTCTTTTGACAAACTTTGCTTTCTTCCCCTCAGACTCACAGTGAGTCGTGTTGGTTTGAACAATAGGGTAGTCAAAGGTCTAAGCTTAAAAGGGAGCATGGCATGTTTAAATGCTACAGAATTTCACTTAAAACACAAAATAAATTTAATCTCTTCCAGTAGTATTTCACTAAGACAGGGGTGTTGAGGAAACCTCTACATTCTGCCTTTCAGAAATCATAACTACTTGTGCTAAAACACATGTGTTAAAAGACCAAAAAAAGTACTTGATAAGGTTTAACACAATATATGGCAAAGGGGAAATACGGATTGACTGCCACAACTGCTCTTCTAAACATACGCATCTTCCAGGTTTCCAAGGTGTTTCCAAAGATACACATCCCTAATGGAAAAATATACACAGTAAATTTTGTTCTCACTTGAGATCAGGTGCAGGACATTAATGGTAAGATGCAGAATTGTTTTGGTGCGGCTCCCATGAGTTTCCAGCTGACCTGTTTGGCACAGGTGCTGCACATCTCTGCCATTTGGGTTCATTCACACTGAGCACGATTTTACCATCCCTAACAAAAAATGATTTTATCATCTCTAACAAAATTTCCATGTACAAGTACTCTGAAAGAAAACCATCTAGCAGTTTGCATAAAGTTCCTTTTGATTCCATAGCAACCCCATATTATAACAATATTGTGCATGGGATACTACCTTCTATTTACCCTAAATTCATTTTCCAATTGAAATGCTATCTTGTACTGCACATGTTTCCAGTGATAGAGTTTGTCCTGTGAATGTATTTAATAACTAAGCATATGGTCCAGCTCCCCATTCCCAGAGCCCAGTCCTCTTCAGAGCTGCCACATTGTACATATGCATGAAGAAAAGCTTTTCAACCTGCAAGGCTGCTGCTGAAAAGATGATCAGATGAGTTTCCTTCCATTAACCTGCACTGCTGAGAATAATACTGCCCATGTCATCTCAGTTATCTACTCTTAATGACACTGAAGCCTCTGAATATTTTGAGGATAATCAACTACAATAACAGTGAATGCAAGGACTGGGTTTGAATTTCTCTGTGTTTAGAACAGTGCTGCAGCCAGCTCTAAACAAGCTGTATCATTGCATGAGCTAATGCACACACAGTTTGCCAGAATAATATGCTCTGCAGTTCCAGCACAAACACAGTTTGCATTTTGGAACTGTGAACTAAATGACAATACACACTAAGGTTTCTCGCTGTCTCTAAAAGGTCAAGACATTCTGACTTGGAACAAGACATACTTGTAGGATAAAACATGCAGTTTATTTGGGGGGATTAATGACTTTCACTGGAATGCTCTCAGGCTGTTTTTCTTCTTGTACAGCCTTGAATTAGAGATTGTGTTCAACATTCTGAGAAATCACTCTGAAATTGTGACTCCACAGATCTTTATCAATGAACATGGCATAGTATATTTTTGTGCTTTGGTGTACATGTTTTTCTTGTGAAACATAACTGCTTGCTGTTCAAATTATCTTTCCACAATAGTAGCTCTTTTATATATTTATTAGCACTGACATGCACCACTGCAATAAATATATCATGCATTTCAGAACCATGAACCCAGTTCTTGAATCTGTTCTCAATTTATCACTAGTGGGTCAGATATTGTGGTATGTTTTAAAATGAACTTTTTAGATATAAAAGCTGTGCATATCAGCAATATAAGATTTGATTACCTTATTTTTCTACCTTATCTTTTTCTTTATTTTCCCTTTTTTAAATACTATTCTCCATGGCTTCATTGGTGCTTGGGGAAATCACCAAGAGATACTGCCAAGACAGGATCTGCTGGATGATGGGAGATGAAGTAGCATTGCTCACCGTGTGAAGTTCAGTGACTCAGTGTTCAAGGTTAATGACTCCTGTTTTGTGACCAAATCAGATTTTCTCCCTCTTTGCCCTTAAGATTCTGGAAGGCAGATTGTTTCAAGCAGATTAAGTGGGTTGATATGGTAGGATGTGGCATCTGTTTAGGTCTGATGGCTTGTATTTTTAATGTTAAGCTTATAGCTGCACCACTACTTTCCATAAATCTTTCCAGACCAACATCAGAGCATTATGATGTTCTTCAGTAATTTTGAAGATAATGTCATTTTTTCTAGTAAGCATTGATGTGCTTAGAATAACTAGGGTGGTGTAGTTCTGTAATACAGTTGACTGGCTAGAAACTAATTTTTAATTTTAGGCTGATTAACTTGATCCTAAAAATACATGGCAATAGAGGTTTAATAATCTAAAACTGCATTTCCCTTTCTGATTTGAACACTCCCTGCAAAGCAAGCCCATAGTACCAGAAATAAGGGAGCATTTCCCCGAGCTCCTGAAGTTCCTTCATCTGCTCTGTCTGCAAGTAAAAACTGGTAAACAACACCCTTCAGACATGCAGTGCCAAACACAAGGATATAACATAGGAGCCGTTGTACTACGTTCTATCAAATAAATGCCTGTCCCAAGATACTGTCTCCATATTGTGGAAAGGTTGGAAAGTCTGGAGAAGGAGAAGTAAGGCAGCAATATAATGGTATTTCCCTGCTATGCTTGTACTTCCACTGTGTCAATCACTTTTGCTTACATAATCCACTAGGAACTTATTTTCCATGTTTATCAAATTGATTTTGAACTATGTAAGCTTGTTCTGTGACAGTGAATTAGACAGTTAAAATATGCAGTGTACCTTTTATAAATGACATGAACTTTCTTATTCTAAGTTTTAAACCTCATCCCCTACCTCCCAAAAGAAAACCAGTGGGCTGTTCTGCACGAGCTGTTAAAGAGGAACACCTAAAAACAACAGCGCAAGGCAGAAGGAGAGGTGTTTAGATCACTGGCTTGAAATGCAGTAGTTATACCTTGGAAAGAACAAGCACTGCTCTTAATTTTAAAAGTGTACGTAAAGATTTCTATCCTCAGGAACAGCTCTGAATTTTAGCTCTGAATTTACCAAAAACATTAATGCTTCTAATTCCTCTTTAGGCTACAGGGGAAGAACCTGAGACACCCTTTATGTGTACTGTAGAGGTCTGTATGCATAGAGAAAATCAGGGGCACTGCACACTTAAAATTTAAGTGTATCCTTAATTGTAATCAACTGCAGCAAATACGGGTTTTAGTACTTACCTGGAGAACACTGATGCTCCAAAGCAAGAGTATTATACCGCTAGATAACTAAATAAGACAATAAATGAAGATGAGAACAGAGAAAGACAAACAAAGAAAGCCACTGATAAATGCTCTGCATTATTCTGCAGTCAGCTGTTCAAGTACCCCCTGTCGTGTGGGTAGATGCTAACACAAGTTTCAGAAAAACTCTTACTCATTCAGATCAAACATGTATGTGAGCCAAACACAGCTCCTTTTATTCATTGTGTTATGAAATTTTGCAAAGAATTGTACTACTATCAAAAGTTATCATAGAATACATTACATTTATCCTAGACCCCCATCATGAGCAGTTCTGCAGGTGATGGACTGTGCAGGGTTGCCATCTGAGGGTGTCAGCGCTAAGGAAATACTCCTCACACAGAGCATCCTGTTTGTGGTCCCAGGGATGTTGCCTCCACAGCGTGGCAGTGGCCAAACAGACCCAGATTTTTAAGGGTTTGACAACCTGTCATTCAACTGAATATTACAGTCTTCTACTTATTTTTACCCCACAAGACAGCTGTTACCACAAATGTGCTTAGCAAAGCCCAGGAGCCTAAATATGATTTTTGGTGCTGCAAAAATTGTTTCAGCAAAAATAAAGTGACTAAATCTGAGGATGTTTGCTGAGAAAAGTACAGAACAAGATCAGAGTTGCCGATTCAATTGTCTACCTTGTTTTCTCTTTCCTCCTCTTCTAAAATGTAGCCAAAAAGTTGAACAGCACAGGGTTTTTTCACTCTTTTTCCCCAGCACACAGTACATTACAGAGCATACAATAACCGTTTTTTTCCTGTAACTAGTAGATTTCTCTGTAGAGTTTCTCAGAATAAATTAAACCAAATCTCAGAGGTTGCTTCTATGATGAAAATTTTCAGCAGTCCTCCCAGAGCAAGGCAGTTGCCTTGGTGCATTAGAGTAATACAGTATTACAGCAAACAGGAAAGATTAGGTCCTATTGTAAAAGGTAAAATCAAGTGCAAAATATCTAAGTCTCTTATGGAGCTTATGCTGCAGGTCTTGGTGGAAGCTGCAGGTCAGTGACAACCCTCTGAGATGGTTCCCCTCAGCTGCCTTGCTAATGAGTGTACTCAGCATTGCTCACACCACAGAGCAGCTGGCTCCCCAAAAGCTGACACAGGCAGAAAATGCAATTAACTCTGTGATTTAGTGCTCTTCCCATGGCTTTTCATTGATAAATCTGAGACTATACCCATCTATGGAACAAATAAACAACACAAACCAGAAAAATCTGAAGTTATTCTCCTCTGATCATCATCAGTGCTCATGTGCTTTCTGTTGCAGAACAATGATGGAAGTTCCTTATTCATATCTCATTCTTCCTACTAATTTATTTTAAATAAAGTTCTCTCTCTCTCAGCCTGCTTACTTATGTAATATTTGCTACAGGGTAATTTTTAAACACAGTTACCCTTGCCTTGGCTAGGGTCACATACAAGTGTACCACAGTTGTCAAAATGATTGAAACATTTCTGTTTGCTATTGTTTGCAGAAACAAGAGAATTGCTTTGGTTCTCATAGAGGGGAAAAAAAGTTCCTTTGCTAATTTCAAAAAGCAGATTTGGTTGAACTTGAAGGGGAGATCAGGTGATGAAAAGAAGGAAAGATCCTGAAAAAGGTGTTGACACATTCCAAAGAGTTCACTGGCACTTCTCCAGTGAGCATGTTAGGAAGTTGTGCTCATGAGTGTAAGCAAGGTGATGAGCCCGAAAATAGTGACTAAAGCAGAAAGAAAGGGAAAGAAAAATGTTGGCTTCTTGCTTTATTAAAGAAAATGCACCTCTCATGGAAGCAGAAGGAACTGGGCCAAGGTGAGTGCTGTGCAGGTGCTCACTGCAATCCTGGTTTGAGGATTTCCTGGAATGCCAGCAGTGCCCACGCTGTGCTACCCAGCCAGCCCCAGTGAACAGGCACAGGGGCACCAATAGTGTCTAAGGCACTCCTTTAACATCAATGTTCCCAAACTCCTGCCTGTCTGCTGGAAGGATAGACCCAGGGCACAAACTCCCAGGGACAGGGAGTGCCTGGGGTTTAAGGCATTTCACTTGCTGATTATTCCATTGGTAGTACTTTTTCTCTTGAGCAAAATTTCAAACAATTCAGCCCTGACACCTTTTTAAAAATGCAACAGTGGAGAGAACTACTGCTGTCTGTGGGCATCCTTCCCTTGCCTGCCTGTCATGATCAGCAAGTGAACATGGACCGCAAGAAATAATAAAAGAACAAGTATATTTAATTGTTGTGAGGCATATTTTCTGACCTGTGAAAAGACACATTTCTGTTGCCTATGGATATCAGTCTCCTTGTTATCAGTGTACAGAGGCTGATGTTCTATTTGTTTCCAAAAGACAAAAACCTGGATGTATTGTAAGTATGTAGGTATATATATAAAACCAGCTAAGTATGTGCACACACACAAAATCATCTCCCTGATCATATATGTAACAATCATCATTGATTGCTTTTTCCAGAAAGTAAGATTTCTCCTGCTTCAGCAGCTTTGTGTATCATAGTTCATTTAAGTAGTTTTTAATACAGTTCTGCAAATTCAGTGCATGAAAAAAGGCCCTGATTAATTTCTTCTCTAATAGAATTTTGTTTGCTGTGTAGTAGGAAGACTTTTCACTTTAGGTTGGTACTGGGGGATGTTCTGACAACTAGAGATGTCCAGTCTTACAGTGAACTCATGGAAGGATGTGAAAGATCCCAGATTATCATAAGACTGAACCCTGTAAAAACCTCAGAAATATTCACAGTTATCATGCATCTGCTGCATAAAATATCCAGTAAAAAACAATTGATGTTTAAAGGCCCACCAGGCTAAAAGAGTAAGAAATATGGAATTTTTTAAGCACTATACATGGATGCAAGAGTGTATTCTTTTTACAAGTTTTAGAAGGAAAACAGTAATGCTTCCATGTCTAGAAATCTAGTCCTATAACTCTAAAAATCAATCCACTTCCGTTACCTCCCAGGTTTCAGAAGGAATGTAGATGTATTTTCTTCCTATCCAATTTAATTTTGTTTTCTCTCATTTTGCCATGAACTATGATGGTTTCTCACTAACTACTACTTGCTTATCTATAAGACATGAGGCAAGTATGTACTATTTGCCCTATGAAAGATCCGAGAAAGTACTTTAGTAAATTCCAGGATACACAAAGGTGCTGCATTTTTTTGAGTGTAGCTCTAAACCAAAGTCTTACCAAAGGTAAATAATTTCATTAACTTTTATTTAAAAATTAAACAATACATTATGCATTAATATGTAGATGAACAGCTCTAAATTCTGGGGCTCAATCAGGTTACTAATTCTTTAAAATCAGTGTTCTGACACAAATAATTGAGCAAATTTATTCAGCTGGGTAAAGAAATACTTGTCTGTCTTTAAAGAGGAGCTGAAGGAAAGGTCCAGCTCATTAGAACCAATTTTCAGGGCATGCACATAGAGACTAACTGAAACAAAAATGAGTAAAACAAGGAAAAGAGTTAAAAATCTCAGTTCTTGTAATTTAGATGAACCTGAGTGACCCATTATACAGAAGAAAAATAGAGCCTGCCTTTTATTCAGTTTTAAAATACCTGCAAAGGGCAACCTAAACCTGAAAAATGGAGTAAGTGCAATGAGGCCTTTAGAATAATTATGTGTTGTTAATTGAAGAATGTTAATCATGTCATATTAGGAGGGAGAGAGGGTTAAATTGGTAAAATTTCAATTCACTTAGGCCTTATCTCTTGTTGGAATGAACCAGATGATTAATCCTTAATATTCTTCAGGGATACAGAGAACATCAGCAATTAAATTAACAACTACAAAGTTTATGCTCAGAGATTCAAAAATGAAAGACAGAAACACTTTAATTTTTCACAAGTTGTTACCTTAATTATCTTCTTATTGCTTCTGTCTCTTCTCCCTCATTACAAAAACACACCCCTCAGTATTCACGGATCCCTTTAATTTGCTGTAGCTCAGCAACTCTGTAAGGAATGTCATCCGAGCTGCAAAAGTCATAAATCTTACTTTGTGCATGCTCATTGCAAATAAATCGTTCTGCTGCACCTACTGCCTGTATTCCAGCTGCAAGAGCTGACATATTTTTGTTTCCCTACAAACAGCAGTGTCCATCAAAAGTTGCTGGCAGAAAAGGAAGGCTTGCTTAGCACCTTAAGTGAAGTTTCTTTCATGGAAATATAAAAGAAGTACAGCTATCTTAAGTCAACCTAATAGTTATTATGCAAAGTGCTTCTGGCAAAAGGAAGATAAAGGGATAAGTTTCTTATGAAACCTTCTAATTCTACAGTCATGAAAATAAGAGTGTAGCTCCAGATCATTCACGAAAATTATATAGCACTAAGAAATTACAGACTGACATTTAAACGTTCCTCGCTGAGAGAAGAAAACAACAGAGAAAATGGAGGACTTGAGAAGGTGTTTGGGATTCTTTGCATTAGAACTGTTACAGAACACCTGGAATCTTGTTATCAATACTGGGCTGCGTCAGATATTGAATGATTTCAACTGTAATTGGTGGGAAAGTGAAGACTCCCTCCAGCTGAACGCAGAAATCCACGCTGGCGAAGCACGGGCACTTGGCACCGTTACCACCGGGCATGCTCTCCCAATTCCCAAAGTTTCCAAGCAAAATGTCACATCCCTGAAGGGTGCCCTTACAACAAATTATTACCGAAGCTCTACTGATCTTGCCCCAAACAGCCAAATCTCAATAAATCTGCTCTGGCCCTTTGCTGAAGCTGGAAAATGCATTACACCCCCCTACTGACCACAATTTTTATTATCGCTATTGTGTTTGCAGGGCAGTCAATTTTATACAGCATTACAAACTGCCAAGTGCTAAAGTGATTTCCTCTATTACTGAGGTCCATGTATTAAATTTAGTGAGGCACAATATCAAGCTTCAGATATTGCAGGGTTTAGAATTGAATGCAGCTGAGCCTAATGTTATCAACCTGACAAAATACACTGACATATTAAGTAGCAAATCATTTATTCATATTTGGGGCTGGTTTTGTTTTTCTGTTCAGCTCTATAGTTTTAGATTAGCCACAGGATTTCAAAATCTGACGATTACTGTGAAGTCCAAAGACTGTGGAATATGTATTTCATACTCCTATTATGCACCATAGATCAGAGAAATATGCCTCAATAGCCTGTTACCACATCTAAATACATGCAAATTAATAAATTATTTTGCATAATGCAGGTTTAGGCAGCAAATACTTTAACCCTTTAGAATGATCAGTGATAAGCATTTCAGATACTCTGTATTATAGTCAAATACAAAGCTTAAATTCTCCGTCAAAGTTTCATGTTGTGCTCCTTTTCCCCCAATCATTCATTTCCCTCCTGTCTGAAATATTCAAAACTAGTAGATTTCTGAGCTTGTAGATGTTATTTGAAATCCAGTTCCTACTGAAATATGCCTGTTGCAATGTATACCATGGTCATCTGGAAGAATGGATGTATCCTGAATAATCCAATCACCAATTTAATATACTGGTTGCCAATGCTTAATGATTGTTTGCATCAGGCAAATAAAGCCTCCTTTATTTTTTTTTTCCAATGGATAACATATTTCCATATGAAACTGGGAAGAAATATCCAATATTTTGCCTACTTGAAATAATCTAAGTGATACTCTGTGGTAAAAGCAGAAGCTTCAAGGCTTTGAGCAAAGACACATTCTGCACTGATACCTGCTATTTTTTGGAATGGCAGTTTCCTGCCTTTTGCAGTGGAACACGAGACCTTTTATAAATGACTTTACATTCTGACACTTTGTGGGTTTTTTACTTCTGTGCTGTAATTGTGCAACTATTAAACTGCAAAAATTGCCATTAAAATTGCTCACAGTGGATCTCTGGACAGAACTATCCATCTTCATGCAAAAACTCCAGGGAAGATTCCTACACGTTTCTCTCTGAAAATCTCCATCTATAATGTGCACTCTACCCCCGGTCGGGAAGAGAGAAAGAAAATGCCAGTGATAGATTTGTGTAACATTCCAAATGTCAAAGAAAATCTCCAAATGAAAGGACAGAATTCTCCTCCCTTTCAAACCTTTCCAAGGCTGACTCACACACCTCAGTTCTGCAGGAAGGGCCAGGCAGTCTGCAGTCTTTCACTTGGGGTATTTCATTGACATATATAATTTTGCCCTAACAACCATGTTGGGTATTATACTGTCCAAATCAATCATTAAACTGTTCACAGCCAGGTGCTTTATATTGTCAAAAGGCTTGTACAACTGTCTCATGGGAGGCAGCAGGTCAAAAATATTGCTACCTTGAACTTTGTTTTGGAGCTTGAAAGCCAACTTTCTACTGGAAAGCCTAAATCAAGGCCTGAATTTCTTGTGGCTGCTTTCCCCCCCCTCACATATTTTTCCCTCAATCCTTCATAGACAATTATTGCAACATGAATTGGCTGCAAACAAACAAATAGGCAGAGAGTGAAAGCTGGAAACTAAGCACTAAATATTTAAACTTGGGAGTATTATCCTTTTGGAGTTAGTTGCTGTAGTTGTAAGCTCTTTCCTCAAGAAATAACCCATTTAACATAAGCTGACACTCAAATCTCTCAGTCTCATACACTGCCAAAGTTCTTCCCTGTCACTGAGAAGAGATCCGAGATGATTTTGCTAATTGGACTGAAAAATGCTCTTGGCATTCAGATACTCCCCACATACACATTGCTGAGTCCTTGGACCATGTGGGGCCCTGAACCGACTTTATGGAAGTTTCTTTGTGTTCTGCAATCTCATCATAAATTGGACTCCTTTCACTGAACACCAACACTGAACTGTTAATAAGTCTGCTTATTCAGTTTCATTGTGGAAATTCCACAGGAGAAGGGAGCAACAACACTCTTTGGAGTTCTATGGGTAGAGCTAATGACACTGCTCCTTTCATTCCCAAAATGTTAATTAGCTCATAAGTCTGACACTTGGTAATGAAATATTTATTTTCACAGAGTACTACATGTAACTTAAGAACTACAAGTGAATCTAGATGTATTACTGAATATAAAAATCATTATTGCAAACCATGTTGTAATCTACGAGGGAGAAACACAATACATTATTACAAAGAATTCCCCTATTCACATGGCTGAGTACTATCCATTTTAAGCACTTTGCATTTTGAATTTCAGAACAGCAACCTCTCTTGCTTGCAAGAGCTCTTTGAAACACAAAACATTCCACCAACTTTACATGCTCTCATTCCAACCTTCAATTACATTACATTTCATTTAGATTCATCAAGGATAGAATCAATTTGAAAATATTTTTCCCCCTTTGTGACCTGAGCTTCTCAGAAAGTAGTTTGGCATCCTGACAAGGAAACTGGGTATGAATACACAAATAACAGACTCATCACGTTGAACTCAAAACACTGGGGACACCACTGAGAAACTGAAAGGGATGGGAACAATCACCCAGCAGAATTTCGGGTTCTGAGAAGAAAATGACTATAGGAATGGTGGAAGGGTTGATTTGGAGGCTAATCAGCAAGGAAAGACTGGACAGGATCAGGTTAGAGAGTGCTTAAGCTGACTGGGCACAACTCAAGTCCCTGGGCCCCAGTGGGATGCACTCACACACGCTGCGGGAGCCACCTGATGTCATTGCAAGGCCATTGTCCCAACCCTCTGAAAAATCATGGCAAGGGGCAGAGGGGCCTGAGGACTGGATAAAGCAAATGTGAGTCCTGTCTTCCCAAAGGGAAAGAAAGAGGACCCAGGGAACTCCAGGCTGGGCAGCCTCGCCTCGGTCCTGGGAAGGTGGTGGGGAAACTAATCCTGGCACAAGGAACAAGAAGTGAATGGGAACAGTCAGCACGGATTCACCAAAAGGATTCCAGTCCTGCTTAACCAACATGATGACTTTTTATAATGAAAGGACTAGTTTGTTAGATGAGAAGAAGACAAAGAGCAGTAAATATTGCCTACCTTGACTTCAGGAAGGTTTTCAGCAGTGTCTCCTATCAGATCCTCACAGGGAAGCTAACACAGGAAGAGCTGGGTGAGCAGCCAGCCAAGTGGACTGAAAGGAACTGGCTGAAGGCCTGGCCCCAGAGGGTGGTGACAACACTGGTGTGGTCCTGCTGGAAGGCTGTAACCTGCAGTGTGCCCCAGAAGTGCTGTGAAGGTAATCACTCACCTCTTCTCCAAAACAGACTCCAGGCAACACCTACTTATTTAAAAAATGCTCCCTCTCCACTTTTATTGGTGAGCATAACTGTACCTTGGGGCAAGCCAGGTTGGCTGTGTCTGGGTCGTGTCCCCTCTTGCCAACTCCAGCCTACTCACTGTCAGAGGCAGAGTGGGAAAAGGAGAAAGCCTGGATGCTGTGCCTGCACTGACCAGCATTGGCCACACCACGTGGCTTCTGGAAAGACAATAAACTCCCATCAGAGCCAGACCCACTACAGAGATTTAAGTTTTTTAGCTGAGATGAATCATGAACAAAGGTGAGGGAGATTTAAAGAAATCAATGATAAGCTTCTCCAATGTGATTTCCAAATGGGGTGTCCAAGCATCAGCTCCTCTCTCATGCAAGCATCCTTTGTCCAAAACATTCTGCTTCTTTAGGGCAGCCAAATATTCGGTTTCAAAAATCAACAATTCACATTAAATGATCAGGGCTGAAACCACACAGTAAGTGATACTGTGCTGTGATCATGTGACCCTAAGAAATCATTCTTCTCAAGCTTATACTACCAACTTCTTGGCCCTTCATACTATAATATTTAGCCAGCTAAATAATGTGCACCTTAGAAAAAGAAACAAGGTTACTTGGGTGTATTTACCTCATTTGACTGTGATAACATTATTAAATTTGTTCCCTAATACAACACACCTTTGGCATAAATTGGAGTCATTTCACTTAAAAGATGTAGTGTCATGGACAAAAAAAATCTTCACTGTGTAAAACACTGCAGCAAAACATGAGTAAATATTCATTTCTCCAAGTCCAACAGAATTAGACATGAACAGGCTTGTTTTTCAGCAGGAAAGAATCCAGTTGGACATGTGGTTCGTTTGTGTGTGTTTTTTACAGCTAAGAGATAAATTTGACTTGTCTGTTTATAATTGCTTTTTATAAACCAATTTAAATTAAGGATTTGTTCACAGGCTGCAAACATCCATATATTAACTTAAAACAGGGTTGTTATCTTCAGTTGCACTGTGTAGTCTTGCATCAATAGCATATGATAACCTTGTAAAATAAGAGATAATGTTTAGCACACACATTAATAGTGAATAGTAAGAAAGAGAAGTGAATGCAGAACTTTTATCAGTGCCCATCACACCACAAGATGTGAGTGGTGGAATGAGAGGTTTATGCTACCCCAGCTAGGTCTGCATGTATTATTAAATCACATTCCCAGTCTTTACAAGTTTTAATTCCACATTCCTCACTTGTTTCCAGCATATTTTTTCCTAAAGCATTGTCTTCATGTTAGATCAGCTTTCTTCTCTTGCTCCAGAGTAACCTCCTCTACTCGTCCTAGCTATCATGAGGAATCATCCAATATGCAAATCAACATTTACATTCTATTGTTATTATTCTGTTGCTGCCCAAAGAGTCAACAAATATGTTGCCAGACATGCAGGTGGGGGGAAAAAAAGTAAAAAACCCCAAACTGTCTTAACCCTCCAATTAAAATAACTGCAGGTAAAGTCCCACCAGGAGGGAAAATTAGACCATTCTCTAAAGCTAATTTTTAATTGCCTTTCAGCCACAATCACCCCCAAAACCCAAGGTTTTTTTACAAATGATCTCAGTTGGAATTAATTTTTCCTATCAAAGAGGGTGGTATCATTTAAATAAGGCAATCAAAGCATAGCAGAGTAAGGTCATTGTTATTAGCAGCTTTACGAAGGTACTCTAGGTGGAAACAAGTGCTCAAAGATCTCAAGTTCCCCCTTGTTGCATGCTTCATGTTGCTCTCAGCTGCTGTGGCAGTAAATAGGGTTTGAAACACAGGAAGACAAAAAAATAAGTTCACCCTGTGGGTTGCCTTAGAAGTAGAAACTTAGTGATGTCAAGAGAACATGATTTCTTCACATTTAACTGCAAAGGACATTGACTGTTCTGATCTTAAATACACTCCTTTCATCTCTGCCCCTTGCCCTCTCTCTTCTTTGTTTTCCTCCCCTTTCAGTGGCACATCTTGTTTTGTCCTCCTGCACTGTCCATGTTGCTGCTGGGATGGATTTACCAGAGTCACAGCCAAGCCTGGAGTGTGCAGGAACAACTGCACAACAATCTCGGCCCTTGTGACTAGCCCTTCACAAGACAAAGTCACCTCAGTTTCCTCACCACTTCCACAGGATAAAGAACATGAAAGCTATGTAAAAAAAAATTACACCTGGGCTTTGCACTGAAAGCTGGGAGTTTGTCCTGGCTATGCAGGTTAACAGCAGGATTCAATCACTGAAAGAATAAAGTGGGACTGTAGAACAATTACAACTGAACTCAGAAGAATGTGATATATTGAATATGTTTCCACATGGTGCAATTCATCTGGAATTCTAAAAATTAATACCCTTCACTTGGGGTATTTTCTGGAAACTTGCAAGCTAAAACATTCTAACTGCTGAAAACAGTAAGGCACAACCAGTAAGAGCCTTTTTTCCAGGTTAGGAGTTTCAGTTGTTGGCACAGAAGTGCACGGAATATTCTGAGTTGGAAGGGACCCAGAAGGATCATCAAGTCCAACACTGAAGTGAATGGCCCATAGAGGGCTTGAACCCCCAATCTTGGCTTTATTAGCATCATGCTTTGACCAGCTGACCTCATCTGAGGGTTATTGCCTTTATCTGTGCTCAATAAAAAACTGTTTTAAGATTTTTTTTTCTTATGCCAGAAGTTTAAAGCAGTTTTATAAACTTTATTCACTATTCATACCATGGTAAAAAATACACAGGGTTGCTAATTTTTAAATCAACAGTACAATTAACTGTGCCACTTTAACATTAGCATTGCAGTTACTCTTTGAATTGATTGTGTGAGATCTAATATATTAAACATACCCATATTCCAACGTATACATTTACCTATGCTCATCCTTGCAGGAAAAAATTCGTCCACACATTTAATCCTAAATAATTTTAATTTTAAAATTTGGGGGGTGTGTATAAAAGAAACATACATATGTTTTCAAAATCCTGAATAAAGCAAACAAATGCTCAGACAAGCTAAACCTCTGAATAGAAGTTTAAATTTTGAATAAGAGGGCTTAAGTATTTGATCTGATGTAATCTAAGTCCAGCTTCCAGCTGTGAAAAAGTCACTTTTTAATAAAATCACATCTTACTAAGCACAGTTCTGGTCTCCAGTTCCTGTTCCATAACAATGGATGTTCTGCAAAAGCTGGAAGTGAAACACCTACACGTGTGACACTTCTCTTGGCTGTGGCTTTACGCCAGTTTGGAAAGCATAGTTGCATTTTACTTTAACTGCAGCCACTAAGCAGCTGTTTCACTGAAATTTCAATAGAAACAAATTTCAGAAAGCCCATAGGACAGTGTTCCATTATTACAAACATTTTTAATAAAAGGAAGGTTAAATTGTCATGATGACGACACCACTCAAAACATGAAATGTAAAGTTTAACTCAAAGTCAAAGCATTTTTTACTGATTTGCCCATTAATTGGTACTGCCATGGATCAGTCTCAGTGAGGAAGGCAGACAGACCTGCCAAAGAACACACACCAGTTCTAAACCAGAGCTGTCACCTCCATCAAGTGTGCTCATTGCCTGGTACCTCAGACACAGCCCTCTTGAAAGACTCATGTTTGTGACACACACACTGAATCAGCTGAAACACACACATTCTAATTTGAGTATTTTTGAAATTAGACCATCTCAAGACATTGCTGGCTGGGCAATTTTCTTTCTGTAACATAACAAGTGTAACTTCATTTTAGGTAAAGGTTAATGTTAAGTTCCCAACTTGCTAAGATGCATTCCAGTGCCTAACACTGGAGACAAATGTTCACACAGTAGAAATAAATGGTTTTTGCATTTCAAGGTGACAAGTACAATGTCAGACACAATCAATCGATCACTGCATAATTATTATTGCAAATGATCCATATCCATGCTGCAAACCTTAAGAGGAATTTAATGAAGCAGTAAGCACATCAATAATAAGATCTACTTTGGTCTCTGTTAAATCTCATGATTCACAAATACATTGTCACATTTTATTCTTCCTTGAATTCCTGTAATTATATTTGAGGAGAAGAACACTGAAAAGTAAAATTCCAACCTATGTCAGCTGTTCCTCTCTAAAAGAAGCACCTCACTGCATTGTGTATACACCACAAAAAATTAAATTGACAAAACTCTACAAACATGGAACAAGCTCTGAAGAAAACTTGAAATGTTGATAATCAGCCTTGGTCTAACATGTTTAGCTGACTTAAGTCTGCACTGGGTGTAGGTAACAAGGGTTTGGTAACCATGGGACTGAGGGAGGACACAGAGCTGGTTCCAGAGGGCTTGGCAATGGATTCTCCAAAGGCCACAGCCAAGCTGGCTGATGCAGCTGTAAAAACATATGTAAAGACAGGGTAGAAATGCTGAAAGGAGAGAGCAACATGAACCAAAATGAGAAACAGGGGAGGAAATGCCAGTAATGGAGAAGGGGGAGGCATTCCATGGAAGAGAAAGAACACTCCCAAAGGGGACTGCAACCCACAGGGAACCCTTGATGGAGCACATAGAGTGAAAAGGAAGGAGCTGCAGGGAGAAACTTCTGTGTCCTGACTGCAGTGCCTCCAAGCCACTCATCGCCTCACTGAAGAAAGGGAGTTGAACTTGTGGTAATAACAAACACAGTTCTTGGTTTTATTTTTCACTACCTGAATCAGAAATTAAAGTGCCATATTTAATTGGCAGAAATGATAATTGCCAATAAATAATTTCATTTTTTCCAAGGCAAATCTGTACTGTCTGACAGTGGCCAATAAGTGATCTCCCTGTCTTTCTGCTGACCCATGACCTTTCTCAGCCCTGTTCTATGTTCTCCTCCCCCCTGTCCCACTGAGGTGGACAGAGTGAAGGAGTTTGGCTGCCAGCTGGGTCCAACCCAGGACACAACTGCCTTCCTGGATGGGAAAGAATATTTAATGTATTATATGCATATGTGGAAAGCAGTGATTTCTGCAGATATGTTGGACGTCAGTTTTCTGTTTGCAGTCAGAACAGGTGTATTTCCATACGAGGCTGTTACAGGGACGTAAACATAGATTCATCTGTTTGGCAAGGAAGGAATATCAACTGAGGAGCAGAAGGGAAAGAGGAAGCCAATATGGAAAGACATCAAAAGAAGATGTGAAGAGATACCTAAACTTGGATTACTAAACATCCCCTTTTATTGGTTAAACTGTGAGACAGTCAAACCAGTTCTAAAAGGCAAATGGAGCCTAATAGCATTTCAAAATATCAGTGAGGAACAAGCAAAGCAAAATCTTGGCTTGGGGACCATGACAGCTTCTCAAACAGGCATACTTCACTGGGATAAATATCCAAAAGCAACCCATCCAGAAATTAATCTCAAGACACAAACAAGGTTTTCCAGCTGCCCAGAAAATCCTTCAGGACTTGCTCTTTCTTCTGACTCACCAATTAAGACCATTCAAACAGTAGCTAAGATTCTAAAGCTGGAGATGTAGCAGCATATGAGCTCACCAGATTGCCACAGAAAATGCATTTAGGAAGGATTTCCACTGAGAGATAATAATAGTAGGACAACAGGGGAACTCTAACCTGCTCCCCAGCCACATTTCAAGCAGCCTTTGTTCAATTCTTGCCTCATCAACATCCCTGGGCTGATAAAAAGACACCCACGCAGTTCATTCAAAGCTGTGATGGAAACCAATGCTATTAAGAGGGACAAGAGACAGATAAGGTTAATTGGACAAATGTAACTTCTTGCTAAAGAAAGGGGGGGGAAATAGATTTGGTAATTAAAGTATAGAGAGTATGAAATACAGCTGCAGAAGAGAACACAGTAAGGCTACCATACTGCCTTCCACACAATCCATGAGTTCTGCTGGAAGAATTACTAATAATACATATGTTCTTAATGTCCCGCTAAAACTCAGTTTCACAAAACATCAGCACTTAGGAATGTATTTGTGTTTAAGGGGTGGATGCATGTTGTTTTTATAAACCAAAACTGCCTTGCTTGCTTAAACCACCATTATGCAACTCTGGATATAACAGAGCATCATATGATTTGTTGTCATTCTTACCCCACACAAATAACAGAATGTTATTTTACCAAAGACTGTAGCAGGTCAAAAACCCCTTCAAGATGGAATGTACTGGATGACCAAATGTTATTGTCAAATATTCTAAATTGAAAATAACCTTTTTTTTCTATTTCATTTTTCTTCGTACTAAAAAAGGTGATTTTGCCAAATCTCTTTATGCTTTGCATGCTGGTGTGATTTTTAGCTTCTGTCATTACAAAATGAATTATTATACATGTGATTTTTAAGTCAACTTATGTGTATTCTCCAAGAGATACAAAAAGATATCCTGCTTAGAATTGTCTTAAGATTCTACTCTATTTGCAATCAACATCTCTATCAGTCCTTTTATTTTAGCCATCAAGATTGCAGATTGAATACTTCATTATTCAGGTTTATTGAGTCAGATACCCTTGAAGGCCCTTAATATTCGTATCAGCGTTCTCTATTATTAAATCATTTTGTATTTTTCTGTGTTAATAATAAAAGGTACATATTTATTCAGCATCAGCGGTCAGGCAGTCAGATAGAGAGGATGAAGCCACATGTTTTATTCAAGGTCTCAGTGGAAAGCAGCACGAGCATCATTTTGACTCTGAAGGTACCTGCAGCTTTTCAGGTAATATGTTTGATTTTTCTTAACTAAAAGCATCTATATATTTTGATTATTCAGTAGTTTTACGCAACAAAATCTATGCTGCTGCAGTGTTCCACTGACAGTTTGCAACACACACATGGAGTCTTTCAGCAATTGTGTGCAGCCCTTGAAGCACAGGGAGAAGTGCATTTTTGCCTCAGTCTGTGACATTATTGGGAAGCCCTCATTTAAGACAGCAATACTGTGCTTAACGCACACAATGGCAAAGCAGCAAAACACATAGTAAGCAAACTTACTCAAAAAATAGGAGCATTGTACTAACTCCTTCCCGCAATTTTAAAAACCCTAAAATTTTTGTCTTTGTTTTATTGTTTTAATAATCTTCATTTCCTTTGGGTAAAAAGCCTCTAAAAACTTGCCCTGTAACACTTACTGCACAAGGAGCACGAGCCAGGTTTGCAATTCCACCCTGTCTAACTCAGGAGAAGGCACTCTCTACCTCTGCATCCATTTGGTAGCTCATCAAAGCATTGAGACTTTGGTGAGCTGAATTAAACACCAGCTGCTGGTGAGGATGTGAACTGACACAGACTCCTACGTGTATATTAAGATGTCTCTAAATAGGAAAAGCTTACTTACAAAAGCACCAGAAATACAACCATAAAGTATTTCATCTCCTAAAAATCCAGCTGAAATTCCTGGTGCAGAGTTTCTGTTACTTCCCCTTCCCCCAGTCATCTCCCCAAACGTTCATCTAAGGAGCGTTCTGCTAATGCAGGCAAGTACAACCCTCTGTATTGGACCCAAAAGCTTTTTTGTTCAGAGTTGTCAAAACAGTGTCCTATTGCCAAAGAAATTATCTTGTTATTGCATACACATTTTTACAATTTGTTTCTCTGTATCTGTCTACTTGTGTTCTGTGGAGAAAAAATAAAGACAACAAACAAATTTCAGTTGCTGACATGCTTTGTGCCTTATTTGATCAAGTATTGTTCTGAAGCTGCTACTGAAAATCTCTGCTAAATATATACCAAATTTCTGACAACTCATTCCCTATTATTAAAAAGAACAGCAGACTGACAGGAAGGAAGTACATCTCCGACTAAGCAGACATTAATTAGATGTTTATAAAATTTGTAAAATTGGATTATTGTGTATTAAGGTAATTTTAGTTCAGCATTTTCAGAGCATATAACAAAACACGGAAAAGTAGTAATTTGTATTTTAAAAATGTATTTACCGATGATTCTGTTCTGGGTTTTCTTACAACAACATTTAATTACACACGACTAACTTTTCCAGGAGATCTAGTAACTTTAAACTGTTGACTTGTAGCTCAGAATATGAAAGTGGAACATGAGGTCTTTGAGAACTCAATACAGTCCAGTTTGAAGAATCAGATGGAAAACAAGCAAACATGGAACTGTTTGCTCGGGAAACAAGAAGTTGCCTGTGCTGTCAGGTAGGCAAAATATGCTTATTTTTTAAACTATGAAAAAGAGCAGATTTGGAAGGCTGGGGACTCTATGGAAGATTCTGAGCAGTCTGAGCTTTCAAACATCAACTTTCATTTCACCCACCCATAGTTGCACTGCTCTTTCCAAGGTAGGCACAAGTCAGCACCTTCAGAGCCCTCTAAGTGGGGGAAAAAAAAAAATTTTAAAAAAATCACATTCTGAGAAAATCCCACCATCTCCTGGGAGGTGAGTTACACAACAAATGTGAGGAATAATCTGCATCACCACTGCAACACTCTAGTGCAGGGGAGAAAGGTGCCTTACTCTGCAGCAGGATCAGCATGTCAAAGGGTCTGTACCCCTTAGGGAGAATAAAGGTCCTTCTGACGTCAGGATTTAACTGCAGTTCCTAAAACAGCAATGACTGAAAGCCCCCAAAGCTTATTGGTCAGTATGACCCCTGACATTGGTGAACTCGGGTTCCTACAGCACAGGTGTCTGTGCATAAAGTACTAGACCAAAAAGTGTCTCCTCTGTCTGTGGGAGGAGGAGAATGCAAACATCATTAAACTGCTCTGGCTGTCAGCAAGTGTGGATTTCCCTTGACAGGGTTAACTACGAAAATATGTCTCTGCTTTTTGAAATCTTGAAATACAACTACTCAGGACTGTTCCATTCAACACAGTGAATGACTGGCCGTACTCTGCATTCCTGCAGAGTGCTTTGATTTTAGTTAGCTAAACATTGTTTGCCTACCATAAAAGCAACTTGACATCACTGTCAACAGAATCAAACCCCTCCAAAATACACCAAAGTATTACAGGATACTACTTAGGAAGACATTATAAAGTAAATATTTCAAAATATTACTTCATTACAACTGAAAGAAACCAATAGGAGTTAATAGTATAAAAAAATCTCAATGTATTAAATTAATTTTACTCCCTTTAAAAGGGGGAGGACTACATTTTCTCTCAAGTTGGCTACTTTAAATTTTAATAATATTGCTGAGGAGCTTTTTATAATTATATAAAATATTGATGTGGTGCCAGGAGAAAGCATTTCAAGTGCTGCTGTGAGTTTATACATTGCACCCACATATATTAAAATCTTCTGGTTTTACATACTGCATCTTTTACATCTACAGACATATACACGTGCACTTAATGTATAGTTTAAAAATCATACCAATCCAGAAATAAGTTTTCTATGCATACAACTCATCTATTTCCAGACAAAAAAAAGAAAAGGAATTATTTTCTGCTACAATTTAAAAAAAGTTCATTCTCTGCTTCTTCCTATTAATTTTATTTTGAGATTTTATACTCATAATTTAGTTTAGGAAAGTTCAATTGTGAATGGGAAGAATGCTGAGCACCCAAGTGTAGTAATACCAAAAGACAGACAGGCAATTTAAAGCATTCTGCTAATCAAAACCCCAAACCAAAACAGGCATCATAAAATATAAGCAAAAGGACAAAATAAAAACTGAACAAATACACTTTTACATGTGAAATATTAATTAGCAGGTGCTTTGGAAACCAGGAAGTGGTACCATCAGAAACTACTTACTACTCTGGAGTTGTTTTCTGCTTAAACCATATATATACACATCTCTAAAAAGAATGAACTAGAAAAGTTCATCAAAATACAGTACACTGAGGGTAATGGAAAGCTGCACAGCTGCCTGCAAGAAAACATATTTCATTACATTTTCAAATTCACAAAGATTCCCAGGCTTGGGGAGGGGGGAAGATCCCTGGCTTTTAAACCTATTGAGCTAGAGGCACAAAGAACAAGAATAATCCATGTCCCTTCACCTTAGTGTGCATCCCAGAAATATGGTTGATAACCTCAATATTTCCTGTGTATCTCTTTTGGATAATGTTAATGATAACAACGCAATACACACTGATTGAAAAACAGACTGTTGCCATTAAGTGACCTGACTTATAAATCTCAAAATAGGACAAAATTAATCCTTGCATTAGCAACAATACAGC
This sequence comes from Hafferia zeledoni, assembly GCA_035583235.1. Lineage (NCBI taxonomy): Eukaryota > Metazoa > Chordata > Aves > Passeriformes > Thamnophilidae > Hafferia > Hafferia zeledoni. The sequence continues at coordinate 4,110,316 of JAWWEV010000034.1, read as the reverse complement.
TTCAATAAAGAATCACAGTAAGGGTTAAAAATAAGCAGCAATTGGGGTAGCTGTTACATGCACAGATAGTTGCTTGGGAAAATTCAAGTGACTTGTACTACAGAACACAGAGGAAAAAAAAAAGAAAAAGACAAAATCATAAGGCTCAGTGATTGGTGAGCTCCTGAAACGATAGCACAGGTCAAGGAACTGAAATAAGAAACTTAAAAGTCTGCATTCAGTGCCTTTTGTACAGATGTCAAAAGTTCCTACCATACATTGGAGGGTCACGAAAAATTAGAAGGAACCATAAAAGCAGATTTACAGCGTGAACTACGAGTGATTTAAAGAAAGAAGTAGCAATTCCTGATAATATCTCCAAGACTTAAATGCTGCTCCTGTGCAGCCTGTTCTGCAGGGGTGGCCCAGATTAGCTGCACGCCTTTCTATTTTTACATACATTTCAATTAAATAAATAAATAGATTGTCAAATGAGATTAGTTTAAAATATTTTCCCAGAAGATGTTTTGTAGGCTTTGAAGAGGAACACAGAAAGGCTGTTAAGGATGTGTATCTGTTCACTGATTCCTTTGTGGGGCTGTTTGCTCAGAAAAAACCTTCTGTATCGAAACCTGGATGAATTAACAGGTTAATAGCTTTCCTAATTCACGACATACATGCCACAGTACAACGTTATTTTTAAGGTGAGCAGATTTTGCTGCAAGGAATCTGAACAATGCTGAACATAAAAATCACAGGAATAGGAACATTTTATCTATTTCTTTATCTGCCATTGTCAATTGCCAGAAACTTCAAAAGCCAAGACAGATTGTGACAACTGCTATTAAAACAACCATGGTTAGGCAAAACACATTAGAAGTTTTAATCACATTAAGATTGTTTCATTTCTTACAAAGAAAGCAAATCCTGAGCAGCCACAAGTGATGCAGCGTTCGTTGTACGACCAAACCACACGGCGAATCTTGCAGATACAATCACAATATTTTTCTAAGGCAATGAAAAGAAAGCAGTGCCCTTTGCCACATCCTGCAAATAAATTCCAGCTTCATGCTAAGGAACCAGTTTGGTCAAACTCTGACTGGAAACGCGAGCACATGGACTGCACAGTGTCTGTGCTGAGCTCCCCTGCAGCACACACACCTTCACAGAGCACAAACATGCTGCAACTACAGGCTAAAATCCACAGTCCCAAAGTCAATTTACTAACAAAAGATTGACACGGAGAGAGACACTACCTACCCACAAATACATCATCATCTTGAAAGAAATCAAGGGCTCTGTCAGCAAACAGAAGTCTCCTTACTTCACCAAGTGTGTCTGGAAGGAAAACTGAAAACAGTGGGTAGAAAATCTTGCCTTTTTCTGTCAAGTCCTCACAGTTCTCTTCTTATACAAGGTATTTTTTTAAGTTTGTTTATGAGAATAGCATTCGTTCAGTGGCTCTTTCTGCGTGTGAAGTGACTTGCTTCAGGCTGTCTTTTTTCTTCCCTTTTTCTCCCTAACTCAGCCTGTCCTTTCTTTACTGTCAAGCTTGCTTAGGTAACAATTCTTGGTGTATCTATTTAATGAGCAGGTCCGTGCACTAAAGGCAGCCAACTACATTGGAGAGAGAGGAAAAAAAAAAAGAAAAAAAGAAAAAAAATAGTAATAATAAATAAATAAATGGGAATATACCACTTCCTGATTATTATTACGGGATCTACAGACGCCCCCTCCGTGGGAATTTATAGGAGGATTTCTAAGACGTCTTGAGGGAGGAGAGGAAAAAAAAATCCTCAGAAAATAGCAGGTGACTCCGGTGGCACTCAAGCCATTACCTCTCCTTGCCAAAGGACCCAGTTCACAAATCCTGCATTTGAGAAATTTTTAAACTCAAAGCCAAGCTCCCACAGAAAAGAAAGGAACATGTACTGCACCCTGCTTCTCCTTTATCTCTTTAAATGTACTTCAGATAAAAGCCGCAGCCAGGCAGGTCAAGGCCTTGCCCAATCTTATTATGCTGCACAGGAGTGTTCAACACACTTTTCTACAGCCATCTACTGACTCCGGGGTGTTATTGCTGCTGCTGCTTTTGGGAGAGCTGCCATGGGGAGGAACAGGCACACCAGACCCAGGAAAGGGGTTTACATGAATTTCAGTCAAGTTTGGTAGGCTATTTGTTTTTTTTTCCCTTACCATAATACATCTTAAAATCAGAATTTTGATTTGCATATTTAAGAATTGTTATATTAAAAAAGCTGGATTTCTTTTTTTGTTAAGTTGAAGGTAATTTATGCAAATGTCTCAGGTTTTTTTGGATGCAACTTCGACTTTTATCATTTGCTAAGAAATCATTTTACAAAGGCCAAGAAAGTTCTTTTAACTCGTTTGACCTGCCTCATTAAAACACACAACGTATTTACTAAATCGATCAACAGCATCCTGAGGTGAGAAACAATTTTTCAATGGAAAGAAGACAAACCTCGGTCACTTTTTAGGCTGCACTATTGGACTTGAAACTCAGCCCTGACCTTGTGAACTGCAGCACATCCCACCATGACCATAATGCCTCAGGTATTGATGTGGAAAGCTACACACACTGTCTGTTAGTGCACCAGCTACTCCAGTATATACATAATGATTATAAATCAATAATAGCTAAAAAGAAGAGGTAAAAAATAACAGCCATGGGATTGAGATTAAACAGAAATTTTATCTTATTTTTATGTTTGATTATTTATTCATTATCTTTGGTCACCAACTGTGCACTTCTTCAGCCAAAAAAAATTGTTCTTCTTTTTAACTAAAGACTCCAGTGCATTTACATATTCAGTCTAACCATATACGGTAAAATGTCACCTAAATAATTAGAATGCCTTAACTAAGTAACATAATCATTCACTGCACTAGGGCAGGTGGCAAATGGAGAGGCACCTGCTGAAACAGCCTGGAACAAGGAGACAACAGCAAAGCAGGACTGGGGGGAGCAAACTACAATCCATACCACTAAACCAATGGTAATCCACCACCAGGGTAAAGTCCAAATAAAAATAACTGCAAGACCACTACTGTTATTTAACAGAAAAGTGAAACAAAGGATTCATACGACACGTAACACTAAAATTTATATAGAGAAGTTTGTACAGATAAAGAGATACAAATATACACATGGAGCTATTCGTGCATCATCTGCTAAATACTATGGCCAGGTAAAAGGTTGTTGCCTCTTCTAGTGAAGGCAGCAGGGAAAGATTTAACATATCAATTACTCAAGTGATAACTTTTACTCTAATGTGCAAGGACAATAGAATTTTAAAATAACTTTAGTGCAGTTTCATAAGGTAAAGCCACTTCCTTCACACAGATAAACTTCAAGAGGAAAAGAAAAGCCTTTTGTTTATGGTTTAGAGTTGTTTAAATCAGTTTAAGCACCAATATTCAGCACGAACCTGGTCACCTTTGAGCTGTACACTTTCACCTCATTTAGCATAGTGCACTGTGTTCTGTAGTCAGAAACACTACAAGAAACCTGAAATATCATGTTAGAATGAATTACATTATACTGGTTAGGCTGCAAATAGATTTGCTGATAATGTATCTGCACATCTGCCAGCCAGCAGTTCCCTCTGCTCTGTGCACCAAAACTGAACACAGTGGGCTTTAGACTTCTCAAACACTGGTTAAAGATTTTATTAATATGATAAAAGGCTGTGCACAGCTATTGACTATAAATCACTTTTGTATCAAAATTTCCCTGTTTTGGAGCACAGACAGCATATAAAACTGCAGTGAATTGTTTCCCAAGGCTTTCAACTAATCTTTGTATATTCTAACTTCTCTTTATTATTAAATTGGTTACTCAATTCTTCATATCATATTCCTTCAAACAAGTGGAACAATTTCTAGTGCTGCTACACAAACCCATTCATTTGAAGTGTTTTATTTTTAGTGCAGATATTACTGAATACTTTGCTCCGTAGATCATCTGAAGTTTCTACACGGGTAGAAAAACGTGGATAAAAAAGATGGTTGAAAAAACCCAGGTATATTACTCTGGGCTTTGCACCTCTGACTGAAGTTGGAACCAAACCCTGTTCACTAACCTTAGTTCTTACATGCTCTGGATTTGCAAATAGTGGCAAAAAAAATAAACAGAAAGCACTGACCATGGTCATTGCAACAGAAGTTGGTCCAAGACAGCTGATATTGGGGCCAGGTCAAAGGCTGAGGAAATCAAGGAGAATCCTGCTATTCAAAAAAAAAACAACAACAACAAAAAAAACACACAACACCCCAAAAACCAAAAAAACCAACCAAAACCACAAAGCCAAAAAAAAAAACCCAAAAAACCCCAAACCAAACCAAACAAACAAGCAACCAAAAACTCTGTTAAAAATCTGAATATATGCTATTTGCTGATATAATGGCCCATGTCCCTCTGGTGCTCCCAAAGACGTTCCTACGAGGCTCTTCCACAGGTATTTCAGAGCATGGCATTTCTGTGCAAGCTCATACCTCAGCCTTAACTTTTATAATCAATCAGAACTTCATATATTTTCCCCTACAGGATCACAAGGGATTGAATATTAAGGGGAGATAAAAATAGTTGCTAATAGCAGAAATGAAACAATAAATTTTGCATTCATGATTAATTGAGACTAGTTATATGTGATCAGCACATTCTTATTGGCACCTAAGCAGTTCAGATTTAAAAATAAAAATCAGGCTCTAGATTCTAGGAGTTCCATTACCTTATTAAAGGCCCATAATTCATGGACATATCTTGGCATATTTATTAATGACACAGAAGAAGGGAAATAGTATTGATATTGCTGCTTACTGCATTGGAAGATAAGAAAATGCAGAGTAAGTTTCTCCTGTTGCAGCCTCCTAGGAACTGCAAGAATATTTCAAAGTAATCTCAGTGCTCAGTGGTATGATCTCAATTTTTCTAGGTGCTATATGAACATCTAGAAGGATATTGAAATCATATATTTGACTAATGGATTGCAAAGACAAAACTTAGCGACTTTAATGAGTCTATGTTCTTCAGAATTTAAATCATATGAGGGATTTCATAATTCTTAAAAAGAAAAGCTTAATAAAGGAGGGAGGGAATGTGATGGTAGTAATCATGCTGACATTACTGGTAATGAACTGGTTTCTTTGATTCAAGTGCCACCAAGAAAAGATACCAAGGATACACATGAGCTGCAACAACACTAAAATCTCACATAATTTACATAGAATACAAAAAATAATTCAAAACATTTAGAAATCTAAAAATATTTGTGTTCATGCTTAATCTCCACCCTTGAACAGCCTCATCTATCATGGCTATTTATGAAATGAAAAACTGCAAATGGTTAGGAGGTATGGTAACAAAACGAGCCCTTAATCTGCTCTTAAATCACTGCAGTGCTAAGGGGGCTTTTGGATTCCAGCACAACTGGAGGAGAGCAATCAAAGCACAACTTTATGTATTCTTCAGTTGGTTTATAAACTATTCTGTGTTTTCACCATGCAGTTGGGTTTTTTTTGTTGGTTTTTTTTTTTTCCATTTTCAGTTAATTTCCAGTATTTTAGCACTTCTGCTGCTTTTGGTGCAAGAAATTAGTTTCTGTGTTCATTTGCCGTTCAGTGAGGTCAGAATGTTGTCCCAGGGAAGCCTGAGGAGCAACCACCCAACAGTGTGGTCATCAGACATCAGCACATTGACTGATGAATCATGTTCAGTGCATAGTCCAAGGAGGGACGGGCAGGATGGAGACAGAGGGGAGCTTCCTTGGATCCCAGATTCCAGGACACAGGCATGGGATGCACACAGCTGATGGTTTCCAGGAGAAACCAGGAAAATCAAACTTGCCTTCCCTTTTCTTAGCATATGATGGGAAAAAACATGAGGAGTCTGACCCTTTGCCTGGTACATTCACTTAATTTGTGATGTTTCTGGAACAAAGTGAGTGGCTTATTTCTCCCAACATTCAAGCATTCTGTCCTGAAAAGACTCAGAGTAACTAAGAGACTATAATTAACCCAAATTATTAGTTACCATTGTTGGATTGGTAACAGCTCAACCCCTTATCCATAATTTCAGTGACAGGTGCTGTATTGCTGCTGCTCCTTTGCTGCTTTTAGTGAGAACAGACTCGGCCAACAGTTGTGCCAAGGAAAGCCCTCGCAGCCAGAGGAAAACCTCACAGACTCCCTCCTGGTTTGAGCTGTCACAACTGGGCTCCAGCTTCAGCTCTGAGCAGGGAGGGTGTCACCACGGGATGGTGATGGGCTGGACTTTACTTACAGTAAGAAAAATACCAGAGAATTGACACAAGCACAGGGGGATCAGAATTTACTGGCTATTAGAAAACATGGTTTTAACCAAATTTCCTGAAATGTTAGTATGGCTCTCTGATTTTCTTTGTGGATAATGCTCAGGTGTTTTTGCAAAGCTTCACCTTGACTTTAGATACCCTGCTTGTACAGATCACAAAAATGAATTAATCTGGTTCAGCATGTATGTAATCACTCACCCTTCAACAAACCAAGCTGCATATCAAATATTGAGTACTGGCAACAAGTGGCTTTTGATTCATCTGTTCCTTGAGAACTTAGATTGGTTGAATGAAATTGAATTAATTTAGTATCTCAGGATACTCTCAAGCAGAAAAAAGAAACTAATGTCATGAGAGAAATTACCTCCAGGCAAATGTTTGCTTAGCTTTAGTCAACATCTTCTTTCCACTGCCCATAAAATCTTAGATTCAAGATAACACAAAGACAACTTACAATCTTATAATGCATTTTTAAAATCTGGTACAGGGTATTTCCATCTTCACAGCAGGACACATAATTATCTTCTCCTTAGGACAGGCTAAGCTAAAACCAACTATTGCTAACTATTATCTGTTTATTGAAATACAGAAAGATTCTCTTTTCAAGATACTACACTCAAACTTGCTTTGAGTAAAGATCTTCTACTCAGTAGTAGAGCCAACTAATGCCATTCCTGAGCCAACATGCTGCTGCCAGCAGAGCCATGAATCAGTTCACATCAGCTGATGTGGGGACATGAAGGGGCAAGAGGGGAGGGATGGCACTCAGATAAATAGATAAAACTTGCCACACTGGCACAATAAATCTATACAAAGTTATATCCATGACTTCTTTAAGTAATTTCAACCATCCTAGGGTAAGATTTTTGTCTTAAAAAAGGGGTTGGGGTTAACATTTGATAATCATCACTAATATGATAAAAGGTTGCTATTACCTATGACTTAAGGACTTCCCTGTAATTTTCAGTTTATGAGTTTATAAATTGCTTTGTTATTTAGTGCAGGCTCCTTAAATCCTGAAGTCTTTATGCACTGGATGATAACAAATGGATCAGTTTTACCACTTATAATAGTTCAGTAAATCATGAAACAGTCTACCTTTCAGCAAAGCCATCATACAGAACTTAGCACAGCAAACCTATCAGTTGTTATTTCTGACTATACACCTGACAAAACTAATTCATGCTGTCTCCTCCTCACACTTGTTTTTTAATAAGGTGAGCACAGCTTTGTAACTGAGGGTTAGTTAGAGCATTGTTTTGATTTGGTGGGGGACATGCAAATCTACACTGTGTGCTGAGAGCACATCTCCTCTTCCTCCTCCTCCTCCTCCCAGGCTGCAGCAGCACCACTGCTGATGTCACAGCACCACTGCTGATGTCAGCAGCACTGCTACAACAGCCACATTACAAGGAAGGCAAAAAATCTGCTCCTTGCCATCTGAAATCTTGGGAGGAGCTCCAGAACCAGCCCTGCCATTGGACTGCTGAGGATCTCCATTGGTTCCCTCTCAGTATCAGCAGTGCAGGGTCCTGGGGAAGGCAGGTCTTGCCCACCTCCAGGCATGTGAAGTGACAAACAATAGGACACAGGAGGGACATGGTTTTGGGGAGGGAAGTGTTGGCGGCATGGAAAATTACAGAACTAAAATGCTGTGCATTCAGGGAGAAAATGGGGAAGAGAAACAAATAAGAGCATTCACATAGCTACAAAAACAGACAAAAAGATGATACTAGAGGTGCTCGTCACTCCCAGTATATTACCAGGACACAAGAAAAGCAATGAGTTAACTCTTAACAACACAGCTGAGATGTAATTTTTAATGGGTGACTCATTATTGCTAATTACCTGTGTCATTAGAGCTGGTTTTTGGGTACCTCATCACAACTGCAGAGTGTAAAATCCAAGGTACAGAACTGCTGGGATGCTTTTTGCACAAGCAGGTGCTGTGTTTAAACATCAGGGATCTGTCTCATGTGCAAACACTGGCATGCACCTCACACACTGAACTGCCCAGCCCAGTACACAGTCAGAGTGGTTGGCTGGCAGTGCCATCACTCTGAAAATAATTCTCTTCGGAATGTTCTTCTGGTGTTTGTTTGAAATTCCTATTCCTCATTCTCCAGGAAATCAGAGACTGTTTGAGGAGCTCTAATGGCACCATCACATCGAGAAAAGGAAGCTGTGCTGCTGCTCTTTAATAAATCAATGCCTCTTTGGCTGCCTTCCAGACCACAAAAACACTTGGGCATCTTTGCTTGCCTTTCATTTTGTGACTTGTAGGACTTCCTCCATCATCTTGATGTCTGCAGATACTCTCCACAGCCCTTTCTTATTTTTTTGCTTCTGCAGTGAGACTCACTGGACAATCCCCTTTAATAGGTCTCAGATCATGGTTTTCCAGAAACCCTTGACATTTACTGAAACCATTTGTGCATTTATGACAAGTCAGCAGTGAGGTAGGAAGTGCTTTCTCAGTACATGCACTGTGCTGTACGTACATGTATCCAAATAGTTTGGATTTTCAGAAGAGACTCAGATTATTTTGAGAGCACTTCAATATACTGGAAAGCTTCTGCCCATCAGTCCAAATTATGTGAGGGAACCCAGGGAATGTCAGGAGACAAAATGAGTTGAAGAGTGCCTGCTGGGAGTCTGGGAGAGGAATGTCTTCTTGGCTTGGAGCATGACACCTCTGTGAGTGGATCTGCACCCAGCCATTCACAGCCTGCTCTTGTTCACACCAAATACTTAGAAGTACAAAGACTCATCTCTAGATTTAGAATTTCTTCAAACAGGACACAGTTGTTTTTGAAGAACAGGTATTTCTAGGAGAAAGTTAGTGCAAACAACTACCTGTAAAGAAGTTCTTGCAGCTCAGCAGCTGCAAATTCCCCCTGCAGGTAAAGGCACACAGCACTGCTGCAAGGAACACAAGAGACTGGAGTCTTGCTTTGCCCACAGTGCTGGCAGGTGATGACTAGGTCACTATACCTTTCCAAAATCCCCACAGTAGGATTTTATTTTTTTTCCTGGTCTTAATTTTAGAAGTATGCAGTTTATTGCAGAAAGTCAAATTTGGAATGCTTTTGCCTGAGTGTTTCAAGCATTACAAAGCCTGTCAGAGCTCTGATTCTACACCCATGTGCACAGCAGCCCAAAGCCCAGTAAACCACATAATGATCAAACCAACCTGTGCACAAATCAGAGTACTCACTGCCTTCTGGTACTACCAGAAACTCCTCCAGCAAAGTGAAGCTGGATTTCCTGACTATTCATTCTCACAATTACAAACTTCATGTATCACATAATTCTTTAGCCTGAAATCAAAATACTCAGTACATTCTCTCCTTACATGAGCTGCCTGTTATTTCAGTTATTAAATTGATTGTGCATTAGAGATGCTGTGCTTACCTCAGCCACTCTCCATTAGGAGGGATCCAGCCTGTACACTAAATATTTAATTTGGGCTCTGAGATGCTCAGAATCTATGTATTCTTTATTTTCCCAGGGGGTTCATGGTTCATATCAGTTGGATACTTCTTTCCCAGCAACAAAATGCCAAGTTAACTATTTCCAACAGCAAATGCACGTGTAATGACACCGAAACAAAACAAACTATTCCAAAAACAGTGCAATTCTGGAAATATAATTTCACACATCAAACTGTAGATTCTTCTGATAGTATAGATTGAAAATACTTTTGTGTACATGTGAAAACAGAGATTTTTTTTATTTTTTTTTTCTCTTTTTCCTGAGGAGGGAAATTCTCCAGCAGCATCACAAGGAGTGATTGTTCCTCACTTGACTGTTCCATCTTTCATCAGAGACAAAGCACTACCACAGTGGCAACATTCTGATGCAGCCTGAGATGACTGCACAGTTCTGAAGCACTTCCCATGACAGAACGTTGTTGGTGCTTTGAGTGAGACGAAAAGGGAGCATCAGCAAGGGACAGAGCAAACATCTGCGGCTTTTGTCTTCAGAAAAACTGCACGTGGGCAAAAGGAGCAGCCCCAGTGAGCACAGCCCTGAGTAACAGCAGCACTACCCCTTCTCTCTGGGACTGCAGCTCTCAGCTGGGCTCCACAAACAGAGCAATCTGCACAATGCTGAGCAAAAGCACCACAGTCTTTTAGCGCTTCTCACTGAGCAAGACCTTGCTAAGCCCCAGCATCTTTGCAAACAAACAATATTAAAGCATTTCAAAAGATACATTAAAAACAATCCAAGTATGTGGAAAACCAGCAAAGAACATACTGGGTACTCTGCTGCTCTAATTCCTGTCTCTTCAGTCCATACAGAGCAAAGGGGTGACTGGCAAGGCTTGTTTCCATTACACCTTGCACTTCAAACAAGCAAACTCTCCCTGAGCAGAGCTCCTGACTGCAATTCTTTAGAGGCAGCAGGACTCCAGGCTGCAGGATCCGATTGCATCAAGCCCATCTGGCCACTCAGAGGTGATGCTTTGTGCTGTTCTCCTCTGAGCATTCCCCTCAGATGCTCTCTGTGCAGTGAGTGAGTCTGTGTTTCCAACTGCTCTGAATTAAACCCTTCCACGTTTATGGATATCGAAATACCCAAGTCAGAAGCACAAACACCTAATTAGACATATCCTAATTTATTTTTTTTTTCTTTAATGATTTTTGTGTCACAAGTTCTGATACTGTTTAGATTCTTTCCACCACCTGGCCAAGGAAGGAATGTGGGTTTTTTCCCTTCAATCTTTCCTAAGTAAAAATCCATGTTTTTCATATCATTATATATTTGGTATCATATAAGAGTTCTCTAAAAATGGTAAAAAACTTTTTGAGAGTTAAATGTGAACCTAATACCATTATGCATTATCTTGGAGTCTCTAACACCTTTTCAAAACACGAAATGATTTAAAAAAAAAAAAACACAAAAATTATTTTGGCTCAGTCAGAGGTATCATAATTTTAATGTATTGAATAGAACATGAAAACTAATTTTTTTGCAGCCACTAGATCTGACAACTGTACAGTAAGCATTGCTTGCTGTTTTCAAACCAGAAGGAGCAGCATGGCACTGTTGACACATCACCACTGCTCTGTTCTGATGTCAACATGCAAAAAAACCTCTAAAGTTTGAGAAATATTTTATTATTTTTTATATTGATGAATATTCAAAATATTTCCCTGTCTCTCCCTGTAAAACAGATACTCTGGATACAAGATTATCATAACTGAAAGAAACCCCCACAATCCTCCGCTGGACTCCCCATTTCCATCTGAGCACATGACTGGGAAGATGAGCAGCAACCAAGACCTGCTCATTTCAAGGGCTTAGGACAAATTAAGTTGGTGGGTCAATACTTTTTCCTATATTTGCAACTGCTTATTTGGTGTTTTTTTCACAAAGAATTCTGTTTAAAGGTGAAGAATAGAAAACAATTACAGTAACAGATCTTGGCCATATTTTGGATTACTATTTTTCAGACAAAAAAAAAATTATTTTTCTTAATTTCAAAACAAATGGTAACTGCAATTAGATTTTAAATATGCATTTTAATGGGAGCAGGACTGAGGCAGACCAGGTGTAAGATATCCTTGAGTTGGGAGCCTAAAAAGTGAGCCAAAACTCACAAAAAACCAACTCCCTTTTCAATCATCATTACAGAACACGCTGCCAGGTTTTCACTTGGGCATTGTGGCAATATCACATGAAAATTCCTGGGAGATTTCAATATGAAAAATGGGAAATGCCAGTTAGAGTGGCAAGAAAAAAAAGAACAAGGGGGAGTTAAATCATCAAAAGTCTGCAATTTTTGTCCAGTGCCTGCAGGGTTTAGATGCAAATATATATGCACAAAACTGTGTGCCTGGAATTATTAGTAGGCAGAAGTGTTTGTAATATCTTTATCCAGCAAACAAATAATTAGTAACCTAAATCACATGAAGGGACTCTCCATCATTTGAGCATGAAAAATTGTGGGAATAAAACAGGGCATTAATGCAATTTACCTTAAAATTGCAAGGTACTGTGTTAAATAAAAATACAAAACCACCAGAAATCAAGGTTGTATCTGAACCAGAGAGTATTTGGGCCAAAGGGAATGTCTTAGTCTGTGCCTGCAAAGTGCCTGCAATTTATGGTGCTATATAAATGATTTTTAACAAGGATGAAAACAGTTGTAGAAAGCAGTAGTTCAGAGAATGGGGGGGGAAACAAGGGAGAAATGAGCTGATAGCATATGAAGTAATCTATAGCACATAGGAAAAACCAACCAAAAGGTAATAAAACTATTCATTATGTGCTCTTTGGAGGGCAGCAGCTCTCAAGTAGCAAAGTGACCTTGGGATGAACACCACTTTTTACTCTCACTGGTGGAATCAGAGACATCTTAAGAATCCAAAGGCAAAGACAACTACTGTATGAAAGAGAACTGCTGTAAATGGAACTTGGGAGCACAGAGTACATCTGTCTTTGTGCCCATTACCTGTGGAATAACAGTCTCCGTGGCATCTGATTACACACTCTGGATACATCTGTAGCCACTCCTTCACATTAAGGGCTTACATCTCTGGGATTAGTGCAGCATATAAAATGCCTGTGATGTGATGCACTTTGGTTTTATATCTCCCTCTCCCTGTCTAAGCCATACTGTCTTTAAAGATAACAGAAGTGATCAAAGCTTCAAAATACACAACAGCAGGAGGAAAAATCACTCCCAAAACAAGGTCAGGGTGCAAAACAACAAAGATGCTACAAATCAGCACAGCACTTTTACCTTTCTCCTCTTCCTGCCTTGTAAAATGCATCCTTTAGATATCATGCTACAAATAGAAAAATACCAGCTAAGTATTTCTTCCATCTCTCCATCTATTTGTCCCCAGTATCTACTGATCTTGGTGATCCTATGATTGTCTCACTCAAGGGCAGAACCTTGCACTTGACTTTGCTGAACTTCATGAGGGCTCTACCTCTCCAGCCAGCCCAGGTTCCTCTGGGTGACAGCCCTTCCCTCCAGTGTGTCCCAGCCCCATCTAGCTTGGTGTCACCAGCAAACTCGCTGAGGGTGCCCTTGGTCCCACTGCCTTTCCTTAGGTTACATCAGGAGACCATCAAACAGATCCACACAAGCAGGGATATATGTTTGCTGTTCTTAATGTTCCACACTCTGGCTAATATAGCTTTGTCTAAAGGCATTTTTGCTGCAAGGCTTCATCAAGACAAGAAAAAAATAGTAGATTTAAAGGTATTTTTAAAATCCTGTACTTCTCTTCATTTGTCTTGAGCCCAAAACTTCAAGATGGTGCAAAACTCTTGTCAGCTTGATAAAACACTGGTTTTTTAGTGTAGCTTCTTTTGAGTTCCCCATCCTGCTTCCTGGGAGTTACATACAGTTGCTTGGGATTTTGTACAAAGAAAACCATTCCTGCTGAACACACAGAGAGACTTGGCTTTCAGGACAACTTGGGATTTTGCAGCAGAATAGAACAGAACACTATTGTTCAAACACTATTAAAAGAATGGCAGAGACCAAGAACAAGTATACACTTCTAAAATCCTGATATACACAAAGCCAAGATTTCACCCTTTATCTGACAGTATGGTGGATAGACATGTCAACTACAAGTCTGTAGGGCTGGATCCTTAAATATATTTATATATAGAAAATACTAATGTATGTTTGTATGCATGCATTTGAGTTTTTGTTTAGAATTAACTTATTCTTCCGTGTTATTCTACTGCTTTGAAAAAATTTGTCAGCTATTTAAAAAAGCATAATTAAATGGTTTTGTAAGAGTAGTAAACCTGACCAGTTTAAACAAGAAAGGTTTAGAAGGATTTTACAGAACCATAAAATGACCATTAATATCAACACTAGAGCATGATGCCCATAATAAAATCAATATTCCTTCATTCTTTCTACTTGAAAAAACACTGGTTCAAGAAGGCAATGTTGCCCAGTGACTAAATGTCTTTATAACACTACACTGCTTGTATAGTTCATATAAGTTGGGGAGGGGTTCATTTCTTACAATATTCTTAATGCCTGCTTTAGGTTTTTTGGTTTGTTGGATTTTTTTTGTTGTTGTTGTTAGTTTGTTTGTTTTAAGTCTAGTTACTCTGTCAGTTATTTTATATATGAATAAATGAGACTAGAAATCCACCATGCAGAAGACCAAAGAGCATGTTAAAATCCAGCCCAACCACCTGCAACTGAAAAGCTTTTCCTGGTTTTTCACTTTTTTTCCTTCTAGTGAAAAAGACAAATAAACAGTACAAACCAACAGCACCACCAACTCCAAACAATACAAGCCCCACCCAAAACTACACACCCCTGACCCAAGTCAGTGGAAATATCCTGAAAAAAACCCAAAACCAACCAAAAACTTGCAAAAAAACCAAAACAGCCAAGGAAAAAAAACCAACAACAAACCAAAACAAACCCAACCCAAATTGCACTGTAAACCAGACAGCGTTTCCTGCTTGAATTAGGAGTGACATTAAAGGCACTGTGATCTTTGCTAGTCAAACTGCCTAAGCAACAGCAGAGGTTGAAATAGTAAGTCAGGATAGTATAAACACTGTTAAAGATGTGCACTGAAAGGTCTGGTTTCCACATGATCAAAGAGAAACTACAAAAGCTGCGTGAAAAAAGAGCTCCCTCTCAACAAATACAAGCTAAGCAAGAAAACCTTTCTTCTTTTCTAGGCCAGCATCGCTGATCGCAGCGAGTGTTCTGTACCAGAAGCTGAATGAAGTCACTGCACAAAGGCTGGACCCAAAGTTGCTGCTCTGAGTGCAGAAGGTGCTGCCAAATGCAGTGTGGATCCAGGAGTGGGTATTGCTGCAGGAGGAAGAGAGCACCAGGACACTGAATTCACACTGGGCACTTTTGCCAACTAAATCTATTCCCTTCTAGCCCTTTGGAAGGTTAGCACTTCCTGAACCTTCACTACACCACATGGAGTAGCTACTTAAGTCCATACATAGGGAGTACCTCTGTCCCACAATTGCAGTTAGTGAAAACAATGTTTTAGCCTCCCCAAACATCCCTGTAATCCTTTCCCTTCCAGCAATTAGGAAGCCCCATACAGAGAAAATACTTGACTGTGCAAAAATCAAATTTGAATTCAGGAGGAAGTGGCACTTGAACAGTAGAAAATCCTCCTCCTGCTGTTCTCAGAGAGAGATGCCAAAACAACATCAGGAAAGGAATGAAAGCAGTCAGGACAATACTTAAAGGCCTCTTAACTATTCCTGAAAGAGTTTCAAGAACTCTCAAGTGGCACCACATTCAACTAAGTTTTTGTTCTCTTGATCAAAGGGGCCTATGAGCAGTGAGAATTTGAAGGTAACATCATCTCAAGGTGAGAGAACACAGTGCTTGAAACAAGACCAGTAATTTTCATTACTTTGCCACTGTTATTTCTATTAATCATGATAATATTAAACAACAAATTGGAGGCCAGCGTTGAGTTACCATTCCTGGGGAGGATCATACAGTACACCAGAACTGCCAAGCAGGACTGCAATAGAATTTGGTGGACTACTGGCAATATCTTTATTCTTTTTTAGATATTAGTTCTAATAATTCTTTCTCAAGTTGTGATGTGAATTACTCTTTATGGAACCACTGGGAATACAGTTGGTAAAGCAGTGAGGGAGATTGCCCAAATTTCAGTCCATGTCAAGGTGTAATCCAGATCAGGAACCAAAAAAATGCCTTCTTACTGATCTCCCCTACCTGTATCTCCACCCTACACCTACACAGATGGTGACACATGCAGCTCACTGCAAGAATAACTACAGAAACTAAAGGAGGATCATTTTAAGCCACTTGTCTGGCACAGCATAACCTCCATATTTCTAAGGAAAGTATAAGTATTAAACACATTGGATTGATCCACCTCTACTAGTACATCTTAGCTTTTTTTTAACCCTTTTTCCTTTGCTTTTCCCAGACTACTCTTCCAGGGAAAACATACACAAAACTATTTACAAATGCAGACCCAGAGATTTTCAGGCAAAAAGTGCCATTTTTGTTAATGACCAGAAGTAGCTGCCCAGTTCTGCAGAAATGCTGTGAACTGCTCTGTTGCTTTCTGGTAACAAGATATCACTGACTCACTGAACAGGTTTATGCACCTTCCTTTTCCTGCAGTCCAGGCAGATTGAAGGCAGAGGTTCTTTGGCCAGCCCCACGTAAGTTCTGCCCTGCTATCACCTGAGTAACTAATTTCAGCAAACCCTCAAGAACACCTACTTCACAAATCACTTCCACTCTGATTCTCTTCCTCTCTGCAGTTGTTTGTTTTCACACAGCTCAAACGGATTAAAAAATTCGCATCTGCCACTGAATCACCATTTACCTCCTCAGTGCATCAGAGGGACAGTGTACACCAAAAATGTCGATGGACTGTTCTTAGATCACTGGAGAAAGGTAATGCCACTATGAGGAGCTTCCAAAACTTCCTTTAAAAAGTTTCCAGAAAAACTCATCCACACAGCTGAGCACATTGCAAACCTGATGAATTAATGCACTAAACCAAGACAGAAATAAGGTCAAATACTGCAGGATTAGCATTGCTTAAAAACTATGCTGGACATAAATCCCTTTGCTTTTGTTTTCTCTCTGACATAACTTTGATACATTTTTGGGTCCATGTCAGAGCTTATTTGATTCACCATATGCAAAACAACAGTAATGAATGCAAAATGTCTTTTGGTCTCCTTGAAAATTAGAGTACTGTAAAAATATAAAAGTTGATATTAAATGCAAGATGATGGTAAAACCCTGCCCTGCCCATCTTTCAGACCAGAGAAGGAACTCTGGCTGCATATAATGCATCTTGATAATAAGCACATGTGAAAGAAGCTGTTAATTAGAGCAACAACTAGGTCCCTTAAAATTTCAGATCAAAGAAGCTAATCCCACCATTTACCATTAGACCTCACTGGAACATTTATAAACCCTCCCAACATTAGAGTGTAAAATTGCTCTCTGCCCACCTTGGAGAGCTCATCAAGTGTTGCTGCACAAGGACCAAAAGCATTCACTTAAGTAACACAACTCACATCAGTAGAGATCCAGGAGTTCAGCTGAAACAATGATGTTGAGTTCATAATGCAAAATAATAAATTACCAATTGAGAGGAAGGTTGGCTAAAGCTCAGTGAGCTTTAAGTTAGTCTGTACATTTAAGCAATGTCCTTAGGCTATGAGAAAAAAAAATGAAATCCCAGGGTAAAGTCAAACCAGCAAGGCAGGGTCAGTGGAAACAGCAGACAGACTTCTGAGGCTGTCACTGCCCTTTTTAGAGCTTTATGTACTACAGCTTTTTTCTACCCAGGGCTGGTATCCTGGTCCTCTCCACAGCCTTAAATAACCTGGATCACTCATGTTTTAAAGTCTGTTTTTCAGACCAGATATGAGCAGAAAAGCGTTTTTAAATGATTTTGAGCAAGCTGTGAGTTCTGTGTCTTTGCAGGTCATTTATAATGCATCAGAATGACAATTACATTAAGCTCCACACAGCGACTCATAAAACAGCAAGTGGCAGCAGGACAGAGTCAGAGAAGAGGAGAAAGTGTTAGTGTCCAAGAGGAGATTTATAAATCAGGATTGGATAACATAAAAACAGAAGGAGGGGAACTTAACAGCATCATTATTTTCTTTAAAGGAAATACTGACAAAGCACAGCGTGTGGATGGAGGTGGAGGGAGCAATACTGAGTTCACTTCTCTTTAAAAACACACTAGTTATTTAGTTCAACTTGATTTAAATTATGACAGTTTAGAAAGCAAAAAGAAATTACAGAAATATGAAAATAATTAATATTCAAGGCAGCACATTGTAATGAAAATCATTGCCAAGAGAAAGTAAAACTTGAAAAATAACATTAATGCTCTGTTTATTTTTTAAAGTCAGAGGGAAATATACCCAAATCAGCTTGTGTTATGTATTCAAAAGGAACAAAAACCCCTCAGCCAGCCATGCTAAAAATTCCCAGAGTTTACAGCATGATTTGTCATTTAAATAATCCAGGCATAAACATAAATGTCTAGCTGGGAATTGTATGAGGTTGGCAGGGCAAAAAAGTTACCAACTTGTGGTCACTGTCATTCTCAAATCCTGAGTGGAAAAGGGTTAAACTACACAGGCTTCCTTAATTATTAGGATTGGCATTCATTGTAAATATAATGTATAATGGCCAGAGGCTCCAATGAGTTTCATTACTCCAAATGCTTTATTCCAGAAAGTGACACTCTGCTTTGCATTTAGAATGTAAAAGGCAGTGAAACAGGTAAGAGGTGGGAAATAGCTGAATAAATTATTATAGTCAGGTTCCAATATTTCTCTGGATAGCCACACAATGTCTAATTATTACTTTACACTGTTAGGACTTTAACAAGCCTTTCTTTGGAAACTTCTTTAGGATTCAAGACTGACTAGGGAATTAAAAAAAAAAAAAAAGGAGAGTGGCAGACACATGTTCATTTTAAAGTTAGCAAGGAATGTGGGAAATAATATATATTTTTTATTATTAGATGGCCTAAAGATAATCTGGTTTTTACTCCATTTAACAAACACAAATGGAGCATCACAGGGGTGGCAGGAGATGGTGTACCTACACTTAGGAGGTTGCAGCTGTGGTTTTGTCTGTAGTTGTCACATTTTGATACGACACAAAGCACTGAGCTGATTGTTAGATGTAAATGTGTAATACTGGAACAGAAAGGTACGTGAAATTTTTACTGCATCACATTTTATCCACTGCTTTGAAAAATCACACATTTTTGCTTGAAGAACAAGCTGGCAGCTTTCTCACATTACATTTAAAAACAATGTTTTCCTTCATTCGAGGGAGAAAATAAAAACAATAAAACCAAATGAAAACTTCCTTTGTTCTCAAGGCACTGCTACCTCCTGAAAAGCTTGTCCTGCAGGTACTGTTGCAATATTTTAGCTTTGACAGCTGCTCTGTTGAGACATGACTACTGATAAAACAAAGCTCTGTCACTCCAGCCCCAGTACAACAGCAATGCACATGTCAGTGAGGAAAGAATTGAGCACAATATGGGATGCATCATTCCTGCATAACTTGTTCACCAAAAATCCCATTACAAGGGTGGTGAGGACCAGCTGAAGCACCTCCTTAGGGTGATGAAGTTCATCTAATGAATGGCTGGATTTGTATGAACACTTCACAATGTACTTTAACACTGGAGTATGTTCTTTATATTTAGTCAGTAGGCACAGCTGATGCTTAGTAAACACCAAACAAAAAAAATACGCTGCTTTTTCTATTTCCAATAATATTTATGTTTGCATAGAAACTCAGTTCCTTCATGCCTCTCCCACTCTGCTCGCATAGGGAATTTTGAGTAAATACTCAACATGTGGCATCAAATAAATGTAGGTCTATTGAGAAACACTTGGATGACCAAAAAGCTCGTTTGGTTGTTTAGTTTTGTTGTTGGTTTGGTTTTGTTTGTTTGTTTGTTTTGTTTTTTTAGTTAATGAAAGCTCATATACTCTTCCAAACAAATAGAAATCAATTGGGAAATACTTGCAATCAAAAATACTGGCAATCTTCAGAGATCTGTAGCATTTAAAGGGAGCAGGGTCTAAAACCTGTTTAAGAGTCACTTTACTACAGGAAAAAGGGAAAACAAAATAAAGGTCAGCAATATCTGGGTTCAGGAACTCCATCTTGTTTACAGGCTGTACACAACCAATACACACACTAAAATAACCAGCTCCCTCCCGTTCCTAGCACTGATTTCTCTCTGAAAGTACACAGGCTATAAAAATCCAAAGCATTATGTCCTCTTGTTTGAAACAATATAGTGATGGAGAAAGCCTGAGAAACACAGTGACCTTTAGCACTGCTAAACCTTCACCTGGAGCACAGCAAGAGTTTGCTGAGTGTCAAGAGAGGTCCCTTAAAGAGGAGTTTACTGCCAAATCTCACTACATAATGGAAGAAAAAGCTGGATCTGCTGTAGCTGTTTTATATAGAAATATGCACAATATTTACCAACAAGCAGCAAATAAACTAAATATGTTCCTCTAAAATTAAGTAATCCATCTGTCAATAGCACAAACTAGGCTCTGCTTATGTTTAAAAAAAATATATATTATGCAAATAACATTTGCATAAGCACTTACCCTTAGCTGGTCTCTTTCACAACTCATCTGTTGTTTTGAACTCTACAAGAGGAGAAAAGAAAAAAGAACACCAAAATAACTTTGAAAGCATAACATTCTTGCCACAACAAAGCTGCTATGTCTACCTATCTCACACACACAAATCTTGGAAATGCAGCCATGTGTCTAAGCACAATACTGTAATGTGGATCTAGATAGAACCATTACTTCAAAAAAATATTTTTCCCACTTGTATTTTAAAATTACAAAGGACAAAAGGAAATTACCAGCAGAACCCACAACACACTTTTTGCTACTTTGTCCTTAGAAAAACTTAAAACACGAGCTAATACCCATTTGTGTAAGACATTTTTACTCTGATGTGATGATGCAAATGGGAACTTCTCAGTCAAAGTTAGGTCCCCACAAACAACTAAATAAAGCTGCCAGCCTGTTTTTCAACAGAGAATAAGGAGTCCTAATAAGCAAGTTACAACCTTCTACATGTGTAGCAGAAGTTTTAAAACACAGTCCCCACACAAAAATACCAGTCTAACAGAAACAAATACTCTTTGAAGTTCTCTAGCAGGGAATAAAAGGTAAAGGAATTCAGCACAGGGCTAATTACAATTCCCCTGAGGAGTCAAATTAAGCACAGCTATGGTGACTATCACTTGCAGACTAACGATTCCACTTCTCAAAGTTCATGACTTTACACCATTTATAAATGACTTTAAGGTTATACCAGTCTGCTCTGTAAGTGTGCTTGCATAAGTCTCAAGAGTTAATTTCAGATCTGAACCTCTTCACCTTCAATTAAAAAAATATATATGTAATAGAGTATTTCAGTTAGAAGGGACCTACAATGATCATCTAGTTCCTTCATTTGAGATGATAGTGATGAGTCTTTTGGAAAGACTGTGAAATTCATATTTGCTGTTTTACTTCCATTCAGACACAGTGGAAAATATCTTCCAGTTGTATCTTTAACATTCAAAAAGAACGTGTAGCCCTCTTCCCCATGGGATGCAACTTTTGGCTCTGACCTCACATTAGCTGCATAGATTTACAGACATTCTGTCTTCAGACAGAAAGGTGACAAAGGTGGTTAAAAGTATGGAAATGCATCTAGACAGGAACAAGTAGAAGACCAGAATACTCATCCTGGAAATGAGACAGCGGCGAAATTTGTGAAAAACTAACGAAAAACCCTGTATCAAATATTTGCAGAGTGGAGCAAGGGTTATAGTTATTGATTATTTAAGCAGCTAGTTAATTCTGTGTTTTAATCAATCTGCTGCTGTAATCTGAAACACAAAACTGACAAATACCTGACATCTGACAGCAGACCAGGAGATGTTATTTAAGACTGAAAAGAAGTGTCTATGAACAGTGAGAGAGGCAAAGAATGAGTAAGAGCCCAGATGTACAAGTCAGGAGCTGGTGACTGCATCTTAACATCCAACTGCTCCTCCACAGCTGGCAGCAAAACAGAGAGAAGAAAAACATCCTTTTATTTAACAGAAATGGCTTCCATATTTACTATTTTAAAATATACTTTGATTCCATCTACCACCAACCTCCATGGCACCTTGCTTACTGAAAGAAATGGAGAAAGACAACAGGGACACAGCAATGCCAACAATTCTCTTGGTTCAAAGTTCAGCAAATGGTTGAGAGGATGAGATTAAAAAGAAAAAAAAAACCAACTAAACTTCTGTCAATGAAAAAAATATTTTTCATAGTTTAAGCACTGATGCCATCTGTCTGTCTGTCTGGCCCTCTATCTATCAGTTCAAGTTTATTAAAGTACATCTGGGAAAGGCTCATTTGGACACAAGCAGCTTTCTGTGCATTTAACCAGTGCCAAATCTGCTCTCTCATTTTGTCTTTTTTTTGCTATCTGTGCCAGTTTAAGAGAAACATCCTGGCAGTACTGAGCACTTAAGGGAAAACATAAATAATGCATTTACAATATGTAAACCTGAACAGATAAATGAGAAAAACTGAAAGCCATAACATATTTAATTAATGATCAAGAGACCCTAGAAGCAAACCTTGTGCATATCCTGCAATTTTAAATACACTGCTTCTCAATTCTAAATTCACTTTGTTACATCTCTAGATTGAACCATATGCAACAAACTATTTATTTGTTTTAGTTTAGGACTGCAGGAAGAACCTGGTCAGTATTTTGAGTGTCATTGTGTCAAACTCTCACATAGTATGAGTTGCGTGGAAGAATGCCTAAAAGATTGATTCTCTTTATAGAGTTTTTATCAAGGAAAAACTTTCAAAGAACTTGAACAGTAGTTCAAAACCACAGACAGCAGGCTTAGAAGACATTCCTGCTGTCAAGCTCCATCATTTTAAACCCAAAACAGACCCTTTGGAAATATTGTGCAACCTGCTGGTGTCATTCTCCAGAGAGCTCAGCACTAGAACAGGGAAGTCTGTTTTGGTTTCTTTAAGTAATGGGAACAGGTGGGAGGCTGAAGGTCTTTTAAATGTATTTATTAGTTATCCACTCTTCACAAGGACACACAAGAAATTGAAAAATAGAAAATGGGACCCACGTATGCATGAATGGACAGATGAGAGAGCAACAGCATTCCTCCAGGTGATGAGTGCCAGCAGTCCACCTGGGAAGCTTTTCTGCCTTTCAAGTCTTTGAAGTGTCATTGTAAAGAACGGGTTTAGGTGATGAGGCAAAGAGAACAATGTGATGGTGACAAGATTATGTACAGAAAGTGTCTGGTTAAAATGTAAAAGAAAAAAGTATTCTTGCAGTACAACATTCCCAAGTATTTGTTTTATATTTACAAGTTCAAAATGCTTTTAGGATTGAGAAAATCATTTGAAATGGAGCACAGTCCCAGTGGTTGAAAAATAACCAGTGAACACCTAACGTCTTTTACACTGCAGCTATTTTACCATAAACATTTGAGGTAACTGGGCAGCCTATGTCCTGAAAATGGTGCCCTTAAACCCATCCTGGTCCTACTGAGCAGTCACACTGGAATTCCTCAGCCATGGCTTTCTGTGCAGCTTCAAACACCTACTCCCAGGCAGTCAGCAACAGGACAAGGGGGCACAGGCTCAAGCTCTTCCAGGGGAAATTGAAGTTGGAGATCAGAAAAAAATTCTTTGCAGAGAGAGTAATCAGGCACTGGAATGGGCTGCCCA
>JAWWEV010000034.1:4064117-4086439 GCA_035583235.1 Hafferia zeledoni | reverse complement strand
GTAAAGGGACTGGAGTTGGCCCAAGGGTTGGACTTGATGATCTCGGAGGTCTTTTCCAACCCAATCGATTCTATGATACTCTAATAGCACTTTCCAGAAAAGCCCCTCCAGTGTCTTTTCCCACCTCAAAAAAGACAATGTAAACCTGAATTGAAACAATATTCCTGTTTTCATTAGGCAAGGACAGTTGCCAGTCAGTATGTACATATGAACTGTGGCACGTGAGAGCCAGCTGTGAAAGGCTTGGCACTGCCCACAGTCACAGTGCTTTGCCCAGGACCTGACTGGGGATTGCTCACTCATCTGGGTGAGGTCTTGTATTTCTCCTGACTCACAGATCAAACATGTGACATTAAATCACAGATTATTCCATCACAGTGATCCTAGCTGTGTTTCACTGGATACTTTGAGACAGCCCATACCATTGCATACTATTTGTAAAATCCATCTGTTGGTGTTTTCTCTCATTAGATCCTCATCTCACTGGAAAAGTCAAAAATTAAATCTTGTGGTTTTGCTTGCCACGTTGCACAAAAATGCAGCAGTACATAAGTAGACACACCATGCATTTCATGTGGAAACAGTCACTCCCCTTGCATCACTTTATTACATATTAGTGTTCATTATCTCATTGCCCTGCAGAATTCTGAAGAAATGATGCTTCAAGTTATTTAATATGTGAAGAGAGTATGGGCTGATACACAAATGTATAAATAATGTCATCTATTAATCTAAAATTGCTTCTCAGTCTCTCATATGAAACCCAAAACACAAATGGAGAAACAACATCCATCCCAAGAGCTCACAATGCCACAAAGTAGAGCCTGAGGTGCTCAAAGGCAGAAAGTTTATTAGAAATATCAGTGACTGCACAAACAGAGGATTTGAACTGGCAGTGGGGTTTTCAGAGCCTTTGGTAGTGATTTACACCATCATCTACAGCTTTTAAACAAGATGAGTTTTCCTTCCTCAAGGAGGAACTGGGGCCATCCTCCTCCCCTCTAAGAGCTGCCTACATTTTTATCTCCCTGTCCTCTGAAAGCCCCCAAATGTTGGCTGCCCTAACGAGGTGACAGTGTGCTGCAAATCCATAGACTTGTTCCACTGCATTACCAATACAAAGGGCTACAGAATGTATATGTGTATGCATATGCAAATTTTTCCAGAACAGAGAGCTTCGGGTTTCTCTTGGCTAGGTATGCGTGTTTGCATGCAGAGAATTTTAATTTCCTGAGGTTTTATTACCCCCATCAGTTATTGTGCTACAGCAGTGGCTGGAGGGACTGA
Organism: Hafferia zeledoni; assembly: GCA_035583235.1. Lineage (NCBI taxonomy): Eukaryota > Metazoa > Chordata > Aves > Passeriformes > Thamnophilidae > Hafferia > Hafferia zeledoni. The sequence continues at coordinate 4,085,152 of JAWWEV010000034.1, read as the reverse complement.
TTTATTCTCCAGTGCCCTTGGCTGGGTATTGTATATCGACTGGTGCTGCTGTCATAAATATATTTGGGTGAAGAACTGCCTACAATTCTGTGCCTAATACTAAGCAGAGTTAAGGTTTCAAGTGTCACATACAAGTGGGTTTATTTCTACTGGAAGAAACAGGCAATTATTATGGCCCATTGAGCTCAGATTAAGCATTTCCATCAAAAAAAAGAAAAAGAGCCTGGTGCTACAATCCTTGTAAAGCTGTAAATGCAAATGGAGACCATCTCATCTTCCATAAAAAAATAATCTATAGTTTTATGGGCTTTCTATCTCTCCTGCTCTTTCTACCCTCAAATTAGGAAAATATTACTAACAGGATAATTTTATTGAGGCAAAAAAACCTATAAAAACTCCAAAATTAAAATAGAAACACTGTTAAAAATTTGTTACATTAAAACCATTTTTAGGCAATTATTTCCTTATGACAAAATGGCTCCTTTAACCAATTGAAAAACCCCAAAATCCAATTTCTCCTCTTTCTTCACTTCAGGATAAGATGTTTCTTCAATACGATTTTCTGTTGCCTGAACATTGTTACATGGCAAATACAGTGGGGTTTTACTTTGGGATTTATTTATTTATTTGATAGCCTTAGTTGTGTGCCCAAAGCGGGCTGCAGATCACAAAGACAGGCATGTCCAAGGCTTAAGGCACAGGAAACTGCTTTGCAGTGGATTTTAATACAAATCAGGAAAATAGTCTCTAAGAAAATATTTTTTGCCAGTACCATTCTGGATAAACACTCGTGTGGTAAAGCCAAAAAATTAAATTCTCCATGTATGTTCTGCATGGAGAAGTCCCATGGGAAACCTAAGCCATTGTTAGTATTCAAATATGAACTCCTTTTCTACATAAAGCACTAGCCATAGTGCATTTTATTTAATTTCCCTACATAACACAGAAAATATTATAAGGAATAATCAGAAGGCAAAGGCACTGTACTCCAAAGAATAAATGGACACTATGAAAAATGTAATTAAAGCTATTGTGATGGTAAAGCAGCAGCCAGTATAGAATTGCAGTATGTTATCTCGGAATGCAAGCAGGCATATTACATGTATTACCCTATTTACTGCTGCATAGATCACTTTTGTTTCATAAGCATATTGTTAGAACAAGAATTTACGCTTGTAAAACCTTGTACCTTTGGGGGAAAGGATTTTAAGTTGCTTTCCTTAAAGTCTCTATCCAGAGAGAAGAAAAAAAAAAAAAAAAAAGGCAGATAATGGCATAAATACCAAAGTGATAAACTCTGAAGGTAGGGTAAATATAGAATGAAGAAATTAGAGATACTAATTAGTACCTGAGTAGCACATACTGTTGAATTCTAGGTGTCTGCATTACACAATAAGGCAATAAATCTGTTATGCTGCATAACATGCTTTTTGAAGTAAAGCTCATGGACAGAGATGACTCCCAAAAACTATAGGCCAAGAATATATAATAAAATTATGATAGAGTCTAAGCAAAAACTCCATTTTACATAGAAGAGGTTCTTGTACTTTAAACAGAAAATGACTGCCAGTGTGTTAAGGTGGCAATGGCACTAAGTGCAGGTAATGACTCTGAAAGGCACTTCAGGGCAGAGAAGAGCAGCCTGGCAGTGAGGACGGCACTGGGACGGGCATGGATTGCCAGGGAGTTACCAAAGGTCATTCAGAGGACAGAAGAGCAGCCTGGCAGTGAGGATGGCACTGGGACAGGCATGGATTGCCAGGCAGTTACCAAAGCTAGTTGGGAGCAGAGAAGAGAAGCCTGGGAGTGATGATGGCACTGGGATGGGCATGGATTGCCAGGGAGTTACCAAAGGTGGTTCAGAGGAGAGAAGAGCAGCGGGGCAGTGAGGATGGCACTGGGATGGGCAGGGATTCATCTTCACACACACAGCTCAAGTAACTCCTCATACCCTTGCTCAACTTAGAACTGTACATTGAAGGAATTGTTTTCTGAATAGTCAAAATTCTTTTCCTGCCTGAGGAGATGCACTTTTCAGACATGGGAAATATTTAAACTACCTTCCCCTTAGCCCATGGCTAACAAGTGGAAAAGCACACGACAAAACCAAAGTTTCCCCAAGACTGCAGCACTGGTGTCCTGAGAGGAGAGTATTTTATTCTGCATGATACTCAGCCAATAACTACACGGGGAAGGAAGGGCAGAGTACCTTAATCTCCTCTCCTAAACAGCTTAACTAACTGTAGAAGATGCAGTGCCTTGCATTCAATAACTACTCAGTGCTTTCACTTGTTCCAGGAACGCATTACAAAGACTGTCAATAAACTTTAATTAGCAATATATTTTTAGTGGCAGTGCTACAGCTTGCTGCAATGAAACACTTCTCCCAAGAATTTCTAAAGCTTTCCTAAAGAAACCTTGACACTTTAATAATGAAAGACAGAGATTGTCATATAACAGCATCCATTAGGGCACTACATTCTTCTCACTCAGAAGTGGTAAGGTTACCTTGAACAAGTACCTCTAATTTAAAGTCTTCTTTGCATTTCTGTTAGGAAAATGAACAGTCATTGGCAAAAATCAGGCACAGCTGACAAAGTTAAACATTTTCTTTCACCTTTTAATGAGACCATAGCAATGGCCTTACTGTCCTAAAAATAGCAAAGTTGAGGGAAACATTTAAAACTTGTGTATTCTGTGCACCTGCATGCACAGCCACACTCATTTTGCAAACTAAATGTCATGTTCTTCAATGACCTCCACCATAAAAAGCTGGAAATTGTAGCTTCAAAATTGTATTGCATCTATACCTTCTGAAATAATTGCTATGGCAAATTGCATCCAATCCTTATTCATGAAAGTGCTGCTCCCCACATCTCTAAAGAACTCTGTGATGAGGTGGCCTGAAACCTTCTCCATTTAGAAAACAGAGAGAAATTTTTTACTATATATACATGAAAGATCTAAACATCATCTCTTTTCACAATAAATATAACCTCTTTTCTCCTTCACATAGCTATACATATCTTCACTTTTCAGCCACATTTTAACCCAGATTGAAAGTCATTAAGGACAAAGAGTTCCATCTACAAGTTATCTCACATATCTATATCTCTATATACAAGAGAGATGGAGAGTGAAGCATCTCTTCTACCTGATATGCATCTGTGTTTTCATGACAGCACAGTATAAACCAAAATAAAACATTAATGACTACTATCAACATCACATAATAATATACATGATCAATACAGTATCCACATACACAGTTCAAAAGGCACATTTCATCCTCATTTACATGCAGGTAAGGCTTACATGGTGGTGGGCCAGCCTGAGTGTTCAATTGACCACATATCAATACAATCAACACCTCCAGCAGGGTGTCATTTCACTCCCTGGTTTTCATTCACTTCATTTCCTATGTTTATAACAATTATTTTCTGCTTTTACACCAGAATTTTTAGAACTTCCTATACTAAATTTTGCCGTGAGGTAAATATGAAAAATTACACAGAAGTATTTTGACCTGTATATTTTTTTTTAGCTCCTTTTTTCGTCCCAGACATGCTGTATTTCCATATGCCAAGAATGAAAGTAAACCCAAACCCTTGAGGGAAGTTCCACTGCAAGAGTGCAAATGTTACCAGAGAGGTGTTGGGTCAAACCTGAAACCCACACCCTATTTAGCCAGTCCACTATGATACTAAACAATTCCTCTCACTCAAACAGGAACAAAGTATCACACAGAAATAATTTGTTGCTCCTCAAAGCTATGATGTAAATGGCCCTTGGGGAGAAACGAGAAGGGGAGAATTTAAAAGAGCAGGAATGGTGCTGTGTGGGTGTTCAGATTAATCACCATCTGGTTCAGTGGACCCAAGATCCAAACAAACTCATAATTTTGAAGCCAGGTAGCCTTCAGGAGTGGCACATTTTTGAGCTTGGGATTAGTTTACGAGACGAAATGATTTTTAGAGTTATGATGTAAAAGCCATTCTAGTCTGCTAACTACCTGAAACAGCGAGATCAATTTTGAGAGTAAAACATCAATTACCTCACTTACCGAGACAGGATAAGCAGCAATTAAAAGGGTAGGGAATGCTGCTCTGCATGACATTACTTGTCTAGTTTTTTCAGTGTATCACAGCAATTGTTTTGATTTCTAATTGTGTCTAGAGACTGGAATTCAGGACTTTTACATCTCTGTTATGCGTATTTGGAGACAGGGTTAGATAAAAATTCCTGATGTGCCTCGAAGAGGCATGCAATAATAAAAATAACCATTCATTTCCATTGTGAAAGGATATTTTTGCATAAGAATTTCTACCTGAGCTCTGTTCCATATAATCATGGACAAATAATAGCATTTCTGATAGCTATCATCCATCATTACATAAAGAAGTAAATCTTGCAGGAATTAAGCACCCCTAGATAAAACACAGCCTTGGCCTTGCATCTGCTGCTTGGCATGAAGGTCTCTGAACTTCCAAAGTTTAGGAGGGCCATGGGATGGCCCTGGCAGCCTAGAAACAACCAGGAAGTTCAGAAAACAAAGGGAAATCCAACACCAAGTAGTGCAGGTTCCACCTGAGCACACGGGGTAGACACCAAGAGCTCCACAGAGGTTCAGGAACAGCAAAAATCTTATAGAAGTGACCAAACAGGCAACTCAAAAAGTATCACTGTGCACCTCCAGCTGGTTACACACATGGTGATGGAGACATTTGTTCATTAGATTTGCCAGATCAACAACAATAAAGTTCTGCAGAGTGTCCAACAAAATAGTGCCCCAACAGCTTTCTCTAAGCTCATTGCCCTCTCCTTTAGCCACTGATGTGCTGCTGTAGAGGGTTTTTAGGGAGCTGAGCCTTCCATGCCATCTGGACACCTGACCAGGCTCTCAGAACCTGCAGCTGCCATTGCCAAAGGGCTGGGACAGAGCTGGACACCACAAGTCACGGAGATTCCCTGACTCTGAAGCAGCCACAGGCTTTTTATAAATCTTCACTTTTTAAAGTGCTACTAAAAAAATCACTTCCGTTCTAAATAAAGACAAAAATCTGTTCTGCAACACCAGAATCTTCCAAGAAATGGATTATTCTTTGCCCCCAGTTTTTTCTTTTGTTCCTTTTCCCCTGCCTCAGCTCTCTCTGTAGGTCTGGTTGCTGAGAAAGAGAAAGGTCTCTTATGAAAAATGGGAAACCATCTTCTACAATCCGACCTTGGCAAGTGTGCACCAGTCTGACAGGTTACAGATGCAGACTGGCAAGAGAACCACACTTCTCACTCAGGGCATGCTTCCCATGCCAGTCAGGGTCAATAATTCCTTAAAATGACTACACAGCAGGTTTTAGAATAGAAAGCCAGACTTAAAATACATCATGGAGATGTCAGGGTTTTTTCCCCCCCGAAGCTTTTCATTTGATTCCTGAAACACTGTAATCCATATGTGTACATTTAGCAGCCTGGAGACCTGGGAATAATAACATTGCAAAGAAGGAAAAAAAACCCCAAACCACCACCTTTCACCTGTCCAAGTCAGATATAGATCAGTCATGAGAAATGTCTTTACCTGAAGTGAATAAAAAAATACCTTGATCTTATGAAAACAACAATTTGCAAGCACCTATTAAACAGATTTTTTAATTTCCTGCATATTTTTTATAGTCGTTCTCTGCTGTTTGATTCCTAGAGCTGAATCTACTGAGTAAGCAGTATTTGGTTATATTTTATAGTGTGTGTGTGTGTGTGTGGTTTGCATTCTAAGATTCGGGCCAACATTGATTTTATTTCCTCTTAGTATTTTATAGTTTTTAGACTGCAACAAATTTTTCTTAAATCAAGTCTGGATTTAAATATGGAAGCCAAGATGGAAAGGCACTGAATCTGTACTATCCCATAAATTAAAGTGTATTTTTTTTTCATTCATTATTTGCACTTCTACAGTTAGAGGGGAGATATTTGTGTGTTCAGTTTGTGTATCAACTTCTCTGGAAACCAAGGGAGACTTTGCAGCACTGGAAACAGCCACTCACTTCTAGTTGAGTCCTGCCTTGCACCTTCCCAGCTGTTCTCTTTTGTCTTTCAACAGAACAGAGTTGCCACCATCTGTCTTTAGGAAAAAAATAAAAATAAAAACACCAAGAAAGAAAGAGAAAAAAAAAAATTTTTTTTCTTAAAGCAAGTCAACAGCATAAGCAGAATGGGGGTGGAGGGTGGAACTCCAAGTCCATAGGAACTAAAATAGAAAATGGAATGAGAGAAACACAAAATAAAGCAATGAAGGAGTTTGTATTTTAAATAGCTTTGCTATCATTACCTAAACACCCATCTCCAGGAGAAATATGAAAAACTTGGCATCTCACTGTGTGTAAGGGAGAGTGGGGAAGGAGAATGAGTCACTTTTGTTTTTATTTGATAGTTCTCAACTAATTATATAAGAAATACATCTATAATCGGTTCTTTCTGAGAAGAAAATAAGTTCACCAGCTATCTAGGTATGAAAAAATAATAAAATTCTTTAAGGTTTCATACATTCTTGTTGTACATGTCATGTTCCAGCTTCAGCAATGTGAAATGTCTGAGGCCCAGAGAGCAGGAGAAGAACTATTCTTCATTACTAGGTTATATAAAATCTCTCTCTGATGTCTGGAATTATTTTCTAAAATAAAAAAAGAGTACTGCAGTCCACTTTCACTGCATTTCACTCCCTGTAATGCCCAATAACCAAGTTTCAAACCCCATTTTTCTCTCTGTTGTTTAGAGGCAATGAGGAACACAAGAACACGTTGGAAATTCCTCTTCCTGCTGAGTTTGGGGAGTCGGCTCCTGACAAGCTGGAAAACCTCACCTGGCCTCAGGATAATGCAGATTAAATCTTCCTAAAAGTAATGAATGTTTTCCTGAATGAACTGTTGGCATCCTGTTTCTTCCAACAGGAACTAAAGTGATTTTATACAGAATCTCAAGTACTGTGTTCTAGTGGTGCTGGAGTGAATTTAAGCCTGGCACTAAGTGCGTGAAGCTTTGTCTTTTCTCCCTTAATGAGCACTCTCAGCTTGCACACGAAAAGCAGTGCAGTCCATCCTCAGTGCATTGAGAGTAACCAGCCCTGCTGATGCACATTCCTGAGCTCAATTCACAGGCTTACACCTTAACTCCCATACTCCAGGAGCCCACACCTGGGTCATCTCAGAAGTGCCACATGCAGGACTTCAAGCAGTTGGAGAAAAAGAACATAGAACACCTAAAGTATTAATGTACTATTGCTGACAAGCTTGACATGATTTCCCAGTATTTACTGTATATATTCAAAAAAATGGTATTTTTCCCCCCTGTGACTACCATTAAAATATAATCATATATAAGTTTTAATATGATACACAATATCAGTGAAAAAAGGATATCTTAACCCCTCCTATGTTCAGGTCTAAGGGCATCCCACAATAGGAATAAATAGTACAGAGACCCCATCAATATATATCAGAATTTACTGAGCTTAAGAGTCTGAGCCTTTTTCACTGTAAGAACAATTCTACTGTTAAACAGCAAAAAAGTTGATCACCAGTCAACAATGTTCCCAGTGGTACCCAGCTGTACCTGCCACTTGGTCTCAACTGTAAAAGAAACAAGCAGGTTGTCAGCAGAATTGAAGATCATTTTGATGTCTTTTATTGTTCTGGAAATGTAAAAAAAAAAAAAAAAAAAAAAAAGAAAGAAGAAAAAAGCCAACTCTTTTTTTGCCTGCAAGAGTCTGTACTTAAGAGACAAATGTGGCAAATCATCAGAGGTTAAAAAAAAAAGAGGGAACATTCTGCTTTCCCTTTAATATCTAGATCATGTTAATTGATCCCAGTAGAGTCTCCTCATTGCCAGACTATCACAATTAGCTCACCGATTTCTGTGTTTGTATGATCTTGCCTCTGCTAATTACAGATGAAACAACACTACAGGGGAGGTTAAATTTCCCCTCTCTTTTCCTGGGGAAAAGCTGTAACACCTTTTCAAGCACTTGCCAGTCTCTAAGACCTTCCAGGGTCACCATCTGCGTTACAAGTTCTATTTCAAGAGCACAAAGTAGAAATTACCCAAGGCAATGATACTGTGCAAGGCAAACACCAGCAGCAACACCTGGGCAGTGAAGCTCCATGGAACCACCACATTCCCAGGGAAGGTGCATTTTTCCAAGCATGATTTTTCATCTCCCCAGTCCTAGTTGGTATGCATTATATGTGGGGGGAAAAAAACTAAACAAACCAATCTGAAAAAAAAAAAAAAAACAAACCAAAAAACAAAAAACAAAACCCCAACCAAAAAAACCAACCTGAAAATCACTAAACAAACAAAACCCCCAAATGGTATAGGACACAGGCTTTAAGATACTTCAGATTAGAGATACCACAATCACAGAAGGGTTTGGGTTGGAAGGGACCTCAGAAATCACCTCATTCCAGCCCCTGCCATGGGTTAGGGGGATCAGTGTGTGCCAAACCCAACTACACAGTTATACAGAACCTGGGAGACCAACTTGTTAAGCCACCTCTCAGTGTCAAAAAGAAGTGTAAAAAAATCCCACCTGATTCATCATCTCCATCATCATAATCCCAGCATGGTTAGGGTGGAAAGGGACCTTCAAGCTCATCCCATTCCACCCCCTGCCATGGGCAGGGACACCTTCCACCAGCCCAGGTTGCTCCAATCCCTGTTCAACCTGGCCTTGGACACTTCCAGGGATTAGGACTTTTTTCCTAATATCTTAACCTAAACCTGCCCTCTTGTCAGTTTGAAACCATTGCCCCTTGTCCTGTCGCTCTTCAGGAATGGCCAAGGAAGGTACCTACACACCTATTAGATGATGTCAAACTCCTGACGGCCAAGTTAAGCATTTCCATAAGTCCCTCTGCTGTGCTGATCCTGTGTTGGAGCTGCACACATTGCTGGTGGCACCCAGCAACTTGAGAGAAAAAAAAAACAGCATAGAAAAGGCATCACTGTAATCCGTTTGTTGGTTTTAGGCTCCCATTACCACTTCAGTCTTAACACAAAATGTCTTCATTTGCCACAGTGTTGAGTTGTTATGACTTTTTGCCTCAAATAGCTGCAGTAATCTCAAACGGAGGAGGGAAAATATCTGAACTCTTTCACTTAGACTTTACAGAATTATTCATAGCAGTTTGCAAGTCTGCTGGGATTACTCAAAACTTGAAAAGAAACCCAATATTTCTATTCTAATATTGCATGTACAGCTCTCCAGCAATTATAAAACACACTGCTCAGTACTTTCTTTAACATGGGCTGGCTTGAAACTAATTGTTCTGGATAGAGGTAAGTAGATCTCATTTACTGTTGCAACATAACTTGAATACAGTGTTCGTGTATTAAAATTATTCCCTACTGGCGACCAGAAACAACCAAAGTCTCAGGGAAGGCAAGGGTTTGTTCCACAGCAATTAGCTGCCACCATGGAGGCTGAACTCCCCTTTTCTTTCATTATGACTCTTCTGATGGGAGGTGTAAAACTAACTGTTAACACTTCATGCCATCAAAAATAGATTTAGAAAATACACACTGTATCATGCATTTCTCACAGAAACAGATGCTATTAAAATCTAGTATAGTGTTATGACATTCCCAGCCTGGTCACCTTGTCTTATTTTTTGGTTATACTGCAGTATTTTTGAAGGAAAAGCAAACAAAAAAAACCCCTGAAGAATGTGAATTTCTACTTTCTACTTGCAGAGAAACAAAAAGAGTCTTTGCTGTCAGCTCACTTAAGTCCTGAAATAATTTTCAGGCTGTTTATTGATCACTTATTAATCTAACTTTTAATTACATTTTTATATTGAAAACAAACAGTTTGGAGTACTTAGACACTTTAGGATAAAAGATCTCCTTAATTTCATCCCTGCATTCCCACTGAAACCACGAGATGAATCTTGTTTCTTTTGTTACTCTCTTCCCCACAGGTGTAATCACCTCGAGAGAGGAAGGAAAAGAGCCCTGTACAAATACTGACTGATCATTTCCCCGCAACACTCAGAAAATGACCATGCACTGAAAATGGAATGAAAGGTGTGAGCTGCAGCCTTAAAGGGTTGGCTTTTCTCCACCAGGGCATTAGGTGAGATGGCTGGACAATTCCTAGTCACACGTGCCCAGCTGGATGCTCCAGAATCAAAGATGCTTCAGCAGGACTTGCAGAGCCCCTTCATCTCTCATAGCAGTTGTTTCCAGCACACTCTAATACATAGAAATGAGAATATTTTTGTTTGCTTGCTATTTGCTTAAATAATTGTCCCCAAGATTCTCTGCCTCAGCAACTTCTTTAAGGAAAAAAGCACAGCAAAGGAAGCAAAATTATTTTGTTTGCGAAAACCCCTTTACATTTGTGTATAGAAATAGTGCCAGGTTGTGTTGAAGAGTGTCAGCAACTATGTAGTGTCAAACTCAGTCCAATTCATGCACTAACATTTTTTTCTGAAAAGTGGCAAGTGCCTATAGAATTAAAGGTCAAACTAAAGGTCAAGCCAATGGCAAAGTTGAGTCAAAACAGTAATGAGGAGGCTCACAGAGACAAACTTCATGATAGAAATTAACTATCAGTATTAAAGCAATAATATAAAAGTCAATACTTGCATAAGAACTGAAAGACTTTTAGTCCTTAATGTGACAAGTGCTATATTTTGGGGAGTATTTAGGTTGGTTTGATAATAAGTAGATGACCACTGATTCTTAACTTTAGCTACAGGTCTGGCTATATTTATATTACTACATTCTAAAACTCTGTTCTTCCCCCAATCAACACATAATGCTGAGCAGACTGAAAGTAGTGACCATAGGCAAACATTTACAGAAGTTAACTAAATTTGAATTCTTCAAGGGTCTCTTAAGTATATTATTTTGCCCACTGGGTCTTTAAACCTGTATAAAATCAAATTGATTTGCAGCACAGGACACTGCTGGCTCTCAATTCAGCATGTGGTCCTTTCTCCTCACAGGTAACCTGGGGAAACCAGCTCATCAACTGCTCAAATGCTCCCACTTAACTAGATATCTTGCCCACATCTTAATATTCATAGTTTGCTTTGATTAAAACACACCCTTTCCCATTAATTTAAGGGTTGCCTTTTGGAGCAGGGACAAGCTGCAGTGTCTGAGTGCCACTTAGGGGGGTGTTCAATCAGAAGTGCCCCTACAGCCGAGCCCATCAGGCTGCCCCCACTGCTGCCCGCTCCATCCTTGCCCATAATTGCAGGATATACTTTCCTTGACAAGGGCCAAGCAGTGGAATTCCAATGTGCCATTCATCAGGCTCTGCATTATTGGATTAGCTCGATGTGGCGTCATTACCGCGGCACTTTTGTGCCTATCATTGATCGCCTCGTTCCTTCTACTCCGCAATTAATGCAAGTCAGCGGCATTGATCAATCTGCTGATGAGTTTGAGCCACAGTCAATATATTCTTATGGTTCTCTGCTACTGATCTGTATGTTTTATAGCTGGGCCTAAGGATTTGTCATTCTGCCTACACATTTTCTTGGGTTTTTTTCTTTTTTTTTTTTTTTTCTTTTAGATGCTTCTGCTCCCACCTTGCTGCCTGAACCACAAGTGTTTGTGAATTACTCCTGTCGCCTGAAAAAAAGAGGGGGCAAGAAAGCAACTGAATTCATCACTGGAAAGAATTTTCTTTAAAAAATAAATAAATCACACTCTTGGTTGGCTCAATAACAACCAGTCTGGGGTTTGCACTTGAAAACACTGAGCTTCCAAGGAATTGCAGAGATTTGACACTACTGCAGGTATTTTTATTCCTTGTTTAGAGCTAACAGCATGTTTGTGAAATGGGGAAATATGTTAATAACTTTATTGCTAACATTTTTCTAACACTGTGATACCTCTAATCACTTTTGAAAGCTTGCTCTTCTTTCAAAGGGGAGATTGCAAGAAAATCTCTCTTCAGTGGGAGGGAGAATGCAATGATGGGACATCAGGAGAAATAGTGAAGCACAATATTTGCTTAACACCACTCTTCTGTTGCCCTGTGTCACAAGCATATTTGAAAAGTTCCTCTACAGAGAACAATATTGAGTTCTGTAATTTTCTAATAAAACATGTACACAGCTGTGCACCTTCTGAATATTCTTTGTAAAGAGGTGCCTTTTCCTATGACAATATATGCCTAGATCTATGCTTGTATTTTTGATGTCCTTAAAAATAATATCGTTGGGGAAAAAACCCTCGACACCACCAGCAAAACAAACAAACACATAAAACCCAAATGAAATAAAATCAAGCAAACTTGAAAGGAGCAATGGAACTGCTGGTGCACTATTATAGTTCCATTAATCTACATCCCAACCTGATCTCCCTTATAAGAAGCATCAATTAACAAAAGATGCCACATTTAAATATACAAAAATGAACTGAAACTTGGACAAAGGGTAAAGAACGGTAATGAACACCTTCAGAGAAGAGCTTGGACTTTCTGGACTGGTTTGCACATTACACACAATGCCCTCATTAAATGAAGAATAATTGCTCTTTTTCATCACTCTGTCTTGTCTAGTTGGCAATGCCAGGACTGGTGACAATTACAAGGTATTAGCAATGACAATTACACTGTGATTTTGTGACAGTGACACCACATTTTTCAATACTTGGGTTTCTCTTAAGGAATCTGACTTTACAGATAAGAACCACTTATAGCTAAAATCATTACCATTTCTTCCAATTTGAAAAGAAAAACAATCCCTGAACCAGTTTTTCAGTAAGCCCTGAAAATACCACCAACACAAGAAAAAAAAAAAAAATAGACTGTCTGACAGGTGGAAATGGTCTTCTAAATACAATGAGTTTTATTCTAAGCAAGTAATGTGTTCCCTTAAACATCCTGGCTTTGAAGAGAGCAGGCAGTTTAGATTATCCATACATAATTCAGTTCCACTGAAAGGGTTCTACCTAAACAATTTTCCATTACATTTCTAGCAAATTTGGAATAAAAAAGGACAGAGCTTATGCCTTAAACTGGCATAATATAATACAACATTGAACTGTTACAGAGCTTTCAAAAGTGCTTTTTGAAACAAGGAGCAATCCTTTCCCACTGAACTCGGGGTACTTTGCCATCAGTCCCAATCAGAGAAGGCTCACTGTCAATCACTGGTTTTCTCCTTTAAGAACAACATGAACTCTGAAACACGCCCAATAATTGGAAGTCTGTTTAAGTCTTAAATTAGTCCATGAATCTATATTTAGGCTACCTACATATATGGCCTGGTTTTAGAAATGCAGACCACAGTAAATCTTAGCCAGTCACTGTACCTAAAAGTGCTCACATCTCTGAAGAATCAGGCCATTATATTTAGATGCCTAATTATGGTGCAAGATTTGAATCAAGTCAGACTTTTAGCCTAGATAGGTGCATATTACATCACAGTGGGTTTGAAGTTGCTTTGAGATATGACACACAATGGCAGATGGCTCATATACATGTGAAAGTGAAAAAAAAAAAACACCTGATATTTATACATATATTACAATTTAATACATTAGAGGATTATGGAGAAAAGAATCCTATTTTATTTCCATTAAAAAGACTACAATATTTATTAACTGCCAAGGGAAAGAAATTAACATTGTATTTAATCCTATTACCAGAAGATTTACACTAAACACAGAAACTCTTCTGTTTCAGGAAAGTGAGCAATGAGATATTAAATCAAGACAACCCTAAAAATCAAGAAATGATGATGATGACTTTGTAGATAACTTTGGATATCTCAAATATCTTGGCTTTTATTTGACTTCACACTGTATTTCAAAGAAAACTGGAGAGTGATCCCAAACTTTGTAACTAAAAGATAAAGTATGAAATTTTTGATTCTGATTAAAAGTGAAATATTTTTTGTTCTAACTAAAAGTCCATCATTAGAAGAAAACCTGCTATACAAAAGCTCCCTTTTAAAACTGAGATGCTTTCTTGAAGTTTATAAAATTTAGTGAATTAATTGAATGTGAAACTGTGTGCCTTTCTCTCATGCTTTCTGTATTTTTGAGGATCACTTTGCAAACATATTGATATCTATATTTTCAGGAATATAGCAAGAAAAAACCTCATCCAAAATACTAAAATTTAGCCTTGCTAGGATTTACCATCTTTGGTATGAACTTTGCTTTTTAACATCATTGCAGTCAGACAGAGAAGTGCTACAGGAATTTAGATGGATGTGAATTCAAAGTCATTTCCAGGAAAAGGTTGAATGGTCACACAAACTGAAATTCCATCCTCAATTACTATGTCGTAAAAAAGCCTGACAATAAACACTTCCTATACCCATAAATGATTATTTGTGTTTAGAGTACAACGAATTAACCACATACATTTTTCCTTTCAAATTGTTTATGGAAACCTCAGAATAAGAATACTGCAGGCAAAAGAATTTGCATTATATCTAAAAGTAACAACCCCCCTAGGCCTAATTTTGCAGGTTTTTTAGTCCTTGCATAGGCAAAATGCAGAGTCAGAATGCACAGCCAGGCAGGAGCTCAGACAACAGGATACAGAGTCTCACCTTCTGTTTCCACCTCCTCAAATAAATGTTTATCACTTTTCCAAAAGAACTGACAAGTAATTTATGAGGTAATACACATAAATGCTCCAAGCACGAGAAAACACAGCTTTCAAATAATGCAAAGAAACTTATGTCTCTGAGGACTTAAGAGGTATTGCAGGTTCTCTTGTGCAGAGGTACAGAATAAATACTATAAAATGCAGGAGAAAGCATTAAACAATCCGTGCTTCCTGCTGAATTATAGATGTAATCAAAATGAGCAAATACACAACATTACTCTTCACCATGCTTGTCTTCCTGGAGAATTTAAGCTGAGGCTCCAGCTTTTGTGTTCCCTGGGTTTTATGCCATCTTCCCTGTTTACCTGAGAGATCCTGAGTTTCATAACGTGCCACAGCACATCATAAAAAAGGTTTAAACCTGCACATTTCTCTTGAAAGTCGTATATCAAGTTCCCACCAACACCAGGAATATAGATTTTGATTGCATCTTAAATGTATATTTCATTGCTTGTGTTTCAACACCATTTAAAATATTTACTTAACATCTTTCTAATGTCATTAAATCAGAGAGCAGAATTCTGTTATGGAAATAGCAATCATTACAGCCTGACCCAAACTGCTAATGTGGGCTTTTCTGGCTCTAATTTTGCAGCAGCAAAGCAGGTTCCTGGGGCTCAGTGATGCTGACAATCCCCTCTCCATGGGCAGACACCACTCCAAGAGCTGCCAGGACCAGCTAAGTGCACTTAGGCCTATTTGTTAAATTCCCAGGGGGAGGCACATTGGCCAAACTCATCCTGTAATTAAACCACATATTTCTTTGGAGCTGCCTCTCCCCTCTGCCCTCCCTGATCCCTCTGCCTCGCCCCCAGTCACTGAGGCCCTTACTGGCTGCAATCAATGCCGTGTGAGAGGCAGGAATTCAGTCCCTGAGAGGTTTGCCGGGAACGGGCAGTGTTGCTGTGCCAGCATTCCCACAGGCTCCTGAGAGCACGTCCAGCCAGCAGGGCAGGATTTGTGGCAGTGCCAGCCGTGTGCCCACAGCCCTGGGCAACAGCCAAACATGCCCAAACTGCATGGAAATGGGAAACACTCAATATAGGGGCTGATATACAGCCCGAGAAGCTGCGAGTGCCAGAAGGCTCACACAGAACCTGACAATGAGCTCAGGCTTTCCACGTCCTCACTCTGCAGAAAGCAAGATGGGGATTGGAAAGAAACCTCAATGAGGGTTCCCATTGACAGACATGGACTTCAAAATAACATCTCTGCTGCAATTTCTCTACATCTCCCTGGCAGCAGGTTGTAGCCAAGCATGGGTCGGTCTCTCCTCCCAGGAAACCAGCAGTAGGACAAGAGGGCACAGACTTGAGCTGCGCCAGGGGAGGTTTACGTGGGACATTGGGAAGAAGTTCTGCCCAGAGGGATCGTTAGGCTTTGAAATGGGCTGCCCAGGGACATGGTGGAGTCACTGTCACTGTCCCTGGAGGTATTTAAGAAGAGACTGGATGTGGCACTCAGTGCCATGGTCTAGTAGACAAGGTGATGTTGGGTCAAAGGTTGGACTTGATAATCTAAGAGGTCTTTTCCAACCTACTTGATTCTGTGATCTGGTATCTTAGTTTTAACTTGCACATCCTCCTGTTACAGAATTTGGTTTAATGTGGCTGGGATATGGTTTTGTCTTCAGTGAAGTGCAACAGGATGAAACCATCTATTTTCTTTGTAGAAAAAGAATATAAATAGAATTCTGAAACTCGCCTATGTTTAATTTCTAAGCATATACTATTGCATGATATATTGATAGGCAAATATATAAAACAAGTTTTAACATGCTACTGTGCAACTGAGGACTTAAAAGCATCAACAAGAAAACCATATTAAATGCTTCATAAATCCTAAGCATGTAACACACTGGGAAACTCTCATATGTACACCAAACCATATGGCATTTGCAATTAAAATTGTGTTTGTAACAGCAATGATGACTACCATTGGTACACACACAGATTACTAATGTGGTAGGCTAAAATGGGAAGTAAAAACAAGTAACACCCAAGACTTAATTGGATTATTTTTGCTGCAACCACAAAACCATAATCTATCAGGCAAACAAAAATTCTGTGTGCTATTGTATGTATCTAATTTTTAAAGAGTGGACTAACTAGAAATTTTTTGTATCCATTTTATAACGAATATAATTTATCAACTTTTGGATTAGCAATTTCTCATTTAAATGGTGTTGCATTGTCTATGTGAGCTCCTTTCCTAGGACAGCCTGGGGAAAAGCAGCAAAGTCATGGGGTGTGGTCAGAGCTGTGCAGAGCCCGAGGAGGGATTCATGTACTTAAGATTTTAGGGGACCATATCCTTTCCTTCCCTTTTTATTTCTATTTTATGTATTTCTTTTGTTTAGGGGTGAGACCTATTGCTTTATCATCTGAGTAGGAAAAAATGGTGGCACTTCACAGGTTTTCAGGGAACCTCTAATAAATTATGATTAAAACAGTCACAATGCATGCAAGAATCTTTTCAACTGCAGAAAGAAAAGTCAAGGTACCAAGAGGACATAATTCTTTACTGTGGGGAGGCTGTAAAGTATTGTAAAAAAATAACACTTCAACTGTTTTAAGGGATTTGCATTCCTTTACAAGGCTTTTTTTTTTTCTCTTCTGCTAAAGCTGCTTTCTAGTTGAAATTGCTGACATCAGTTGCAGTTTCAAGAGGAAAAAAACCCAAACATTCCTTTTCTAAGCAATAACCCATCAAGTTTACAAGGTTAATTGAAGTCTTCTCTTTCCAATTGGAGAAGAAAACCCACACCATCAATATTTATACTGGTGGCTCTTTCACTGACCCACAGCCATTTTCAAGAAATTCATTTTGGGCTTTGTACGTTTTGCTTTTCAGGAAATGTTTAAGGAGACGATTTTTATCTTTCAGAAGCCTCACAACAGAGTCTGCTGCCTTCTTGCCTCACCTTGTGCCTGTGCCTGCCCAGGGCACAGCCTGAACCATTAAGAATCCCAACTGGGACTCAGTGGTTTGGGGTCTTTGGGGTTTTTGAGGGGAGGGAAGAGGGGCACTGTTGGATAGGAATAATCTACTCATTAATCTCTTATAAACAAAGAATATTACAGATATTATACTAATAAATCTCATCTTTTCTATTACATTCTCGAGTCTTCCTGGGGACTTAAGTAACATTGAGCATTTGCAGCATCCTGATGCAGGATCCACAAACAGCATCTATAACATGTTTATTAAAGTAGTTTACACTAAAAATATAGACAACATACAAGCAAAGGAACTATCCAAAATCATATGGATAACAGGAATTCTAAGAGACCTGCCTCATGAGTGTTTACTTTAGCCATTTGTTTTTATTTTAATATGTTACTGTGGGTGTGAATATTGCTCATTATACATGAGGACACTTCTTCCCTAAAAACTGCCCTAGAACTATGTGAAAAAAAGACAAAAAAATAGTTGTATACAAAGACCATCAGCAATCATCAGCTTTAAGTTACTATTATGCATAACTGTTTTAGTAAGGAACCAGAGAGGGAAACAATGAGATTTTGTCTCAAACTAAAGTGGATTATATTCAGATAAATGAGAATATTCAGAGCAATATCAACTAAAACTTGTGCTGGACTGCTCTGGCCTTCTCCCACTTATGGGGGAAAAGCATCATCCTTCTGTTTAGGGGATCAAATTGTTGCTCCTTGGGTGGACTTCAAAAAAGTTTTGACTTGGGGGCTTGCATTTGTTTCCTGGGTACAGCTCATGCACTCCCCATCAATATATAAACAGCCTTCTAACTTAGGAAACAAATTAAAAAAAAAAAAAACAAAAAAAACTTACAAAAAAAACCTTACTGAAAAAAGGAATACAGTGCACACTTTCAACATAGAAATGTAGTGCCTTAACCTCACACCCCCGAGAGCTTCAATTAAGCATTCTAGAAATTAAGAAATTATTAGGAAAAATATGTTATCATCTAGGCAAATACTTTTATTATACTTTAATTCATCAGAAATAATTCTAAACTCTCCCTGGGGAAAGAGTACAGTTTAAAATTGCTTACATCTTTCTTAAAAGCTGAAGTAAGCTTTCCTGTTTCATCTTTTATAATCTTATTTTTAAAGTTTGCAAAAACTGCTGACTTGGTACTGCAGACAGATAATTATTCCAAATATCTTTTTTTTTTTTTGGTAATTTGGAAGGTATGCCTAATTGATGTCTACCATTTTGCATTTTACTTCTGGATGTGTTGAAGACTTGGAAACAGAAAAAAAAAACTAAGACAAGAAAACCCATGCTGGATACAGTTGCTTAATGACAGTAATTAGGTTACCACTAATTCCTAGAGCTGTCACTGGAGGCTGGGCAGGTAAATGACAAAGGCAGATACCTTCAGATCTTAAATAATTAGTCTGAGTTTGTTAATACCACTTTGAGGACAACAGCTCCGTTCCATCTGCCTTTTTTTAGCTCACAGATCCATTCCATAATTACTGGAGGACAGACCGAGGTATCTCTCCCACTTAAAGGAAACGTCTGCTTTCACATTTCTGCTCCCTGAAATGCTCCTGATTTTAGATTTCCACACTTGTTGGAGGGCAAAGGAGGAGTGAGAATTCTTCTGAATGCTCTCCCAGTCTCCAGCAGTTCATGGGTTTGGAACTTCTTGGTGCATTTTTGTGTTTGTTTATTGTTTCCTACTGGATTTCTTTTCCATTACATTCTTGAGTCGTCCCTTGGACTCAAGTAATATTGAGAAAGATCTACAAACAGCATCTATAACATGTTTATTAAAGTAGTTTACACTAAAAATATAGACAACATACAAGCAAAGGAACTATCCAAAACCATATGGATAACAGGAATTCTAAGAGACCTGCCTCATGAGTGTATTATTTCGCCATTTATTTTTATTTCAATATATGACTGCTGGTGTGAATGTTGCTCATTATAAATGAGGACACTTCTTCCCTAAAAACTTCCCTAGAACTACGTGAAAAAGGAAAAAAATAGTTGTAACACATCAAGGACTTGCAGTAATTATCAACTTTAAAGCTACTATTAGGCATAACTGTTCCAGTAGGGAAGCAAAGAGGGAAAGAAATTTTGTCTCAAACTAAGATGGATGGTCGGTAAATTTAATAGACAGAAAAGAAGTGAAAAATAAAATAATATTATAAAACAGTGAAGTGAAACCTGGTAAAAACAGCAAAAGTACTGAGAACTACAAGAGTTCTCTGCAAACTTACTTCATTTCAATTACCTTCTCTTCCACCTATAATCAGATATAACAACAACTTGGGTCTTTACAATAATTACATCCTAACTGTGTGATTGGAATCGCCTGAAGGCTCAGATTTGGTAGCACCTACAGATTACGTTATTTTATAAGTATTATTAAAAGCAAATGAAGGAAAACTAGGAAAATAAGATTAGCATTATATAAAAGAACACTGCTGTCAAAGACCTCATTAGGGACATAAACAGTATTTTCTTTAAAAGAACAAAGTATAAAGTTACAACATTTACATTTCACACTCCTAAAGGCAACAGGTTTTGTGCTACTGTGTGTTTTTATTATATCCCTTGCATCCATTGTAAAATTGGAGGATATACTGTCCATTTACTGCCTCTTTGTAAAATCTGTTCAGGCTTTTCTTTGTTTTGAGACTTTTTGTTTCCAGAAACCTTGGCTGTCAAACAGTAAGCCATTCTCAGCCTTACCTATAAGGCTGCCTCGTACATAAATCTCTTCTTATTTTCCCCCCTATATAACCCTAAATAACATATCAACTTTCTATTTGGCAAAGCCTAAATTCCAACTTAATTTCAGAACTCAGTACTTGGAAGCTGCCTATTTATTTAGAATATTTAGGCAGAGCTTTCTTCCCCAGAGGCAGCAGCAGCTCCCACCTCTGTGGAGTGCAGCCCCTGTGCCCAGAGCAGAAGGCAACACCAGGACAGACACACAGACTGTGCTCAGAGACACTGGAAAGGGTTTGGCACTCATGGGGTGGTGCTGGAGCAGCAAGCCCTGCTTAGAACAGTCTGCATTCTCCTTTGTCATTTCAAGAAAGCTCTTTACTTCCTTAAAATACTTAATCATAGAATGAGTTGGGTTGGAAGAGACCTCTGACATCATCAAGTCCAATCCTTGATCCAACCCCACGGTGATCACCAGATCATGGCACTCAGTGCCATGTCCAGTCTCATCTTAAAAACCTTGAGGGACAGTGAGTCCATCCCCTGTCTGGGCAGCCCATTCCAATGCCTGATTACTCTCTCTGGACAGAATTTCTTTCCGGTCTCCAACCTAAACCTCCTCTGGCAGAGCTTGAGCCCGTGCCCTCTTGTTCTACTGCCTGGGAGAAGAGACCAACCCCCACCTGGCCACAACTTCCCTTCAGGGAGTTCCAGACAGTGCTGAGGTCACCTC
>JAWWEV010000034.1:4012950-4064017 GCA_035583235.1 Hafferia zeledoni | reverse complement strand
CTCTCCCCACAGCACTTGTGCTCCAGTCCCTTCTCCAGCCTCGTTGCTCTTCTCTGGACCCACTCCAGCCCCTCAATATCTTTCCTGAACTGAGGGGCCCAGAACTGAACACAACACCTGAGGTGTGGCCTCACCAGTGCTGAGTACAGGGGAAGGATCACTTAAGGCCTCTGCTGGTTCAGGTAAGATCCCTCTTTCCACTCTGTAACACAAGTGTCCTTTCTTTATGCTCCTCCCCAGACTCTCGCTCCTCTCCCCTCGGGGTCTGTGGTTCTCTGGATGTCTGTGTAACAATAACCTCTCCACCCTTGCTGAATGCAGTGTTTCCATCATACACCAGAGTGTCCTTGGGACAGCTCCCACTCTGCTCTCCCATGCAATCCCTGTGTTTAGGGAAATGTGGTTGGCAAAGCCTCCTGAGGACTGTTGTGTAAGCCAAGGCTAAAAGCAAGTTCTTCATGTTCATGCTCACCTCTTCTGTAAACCACTTTCTCTACTGTCAGCCAGACAGCTGATCATAATTCCATGTAATTGCCTTCTCTCATTATCCATCTCACCTTCTTGCCTGCAGTCAGCTCTTTTTGGGTGCTCTAAGAGGTGCTTGTCCTTGCATTCTTGCTCTTTTCCCTACACTTCTTATCTTAGGCCATTTATCACCCACAAAGACATTTTCATGGGACTCCTGGGGTCAGCTCTCTAATGTAGATATTTGAACTAAATCTTGTCTCTGTCAAATCTCCACATAGATATCTAACAAGTGCTCCAAGTTCAAAACAGAACTTTATTTTTCTGATTGCCCATCAGCTTCTAGGCCCTCCTTGTTCAACTTCCCATGGATTTATTATCTTTAACTCAAGGACAAAATTTCCAGATTTTTAACATGAAACATTTCTAAGATCGAACACTTTATATCCATCTGGAGGACTCAAACTCTCATCTGACACAGCATCACAGCACTTTATAATTAACATTTGCTTCCACCTTGGCTCTACTCACAATCTTTTGGATTACTGCTGCAAGCACAATTTTATGAAACTGTTGTTTAGACCATTTGGGCCATCTTTTTACATCATACCTGTCTATCCCCTCAGACAGTCATTTTTCCTACCTCTTTCCATCTCATTAATACAGGCAGCAGTTTTGCACCTTAAAATATTCATTTCTTCTTTCTAACATTTTCAGATATATGCTTTTTTGTTCCCCCACCCCTAACATTTGCTGAGCTGCTCCATTTTTCCCCTCTCCAGTCACTCTTTGCTTCACTTTGCTGTGGTGGCCCCCCACACTTATTCAACTCGTGCCCTGGATGGGTGAGGAGTTACTATTTCCTTGTATTGCCTGTTTCCAAAATCAATTTGAACAAAGGCCACATTTAAATTTTGGACTTTCCAGCATGTATTACGAGAGGACTTGAGCACATGGCTGGATATCCTTGGCTTTATGGTCATATGGATAAGCGAAGAGCAGTAACAACAAACAACCAAATGATACAAGGAACATACTCAAAAATTAAATAATTAAAATGTAACATAATTAACATTCATTAAGTTATTTGGTATTTGTGCAGGTGCTAAACTAAAGCAATCCTTATTCCTTTAAAGGTGGTATGACATGGATAACTTGAGTTAGGAGAAAGGTTGTTGTACAGCCAAAGAGATGGCTGGTAAACCTTTTTTTTATGTATAAGAAGCAACATATGATTCCACACTTGATCATTTTTTGTCTCTTCTCCACCCTTTCCTGACATTTGCACCTTTAATATTCTTCTTTCTTATTTCCTTTTCTTAAACTCTTGTAATTATTTGGGGTCCCTGAAATTTTCAGCCGAAAAACTGACGTCAATCAATTTGCTTGTAATGGTGAGATTTTTTGGGAATATGAGGGGAAAAGTGGAAAGGTGTTACGCTCTAAAAGCTTTAAATGTTATAGTCAGGATCATTTGTATCATTTTGTTGCCACGCTGACTCTTATCCTTTCTGTATTGTATTGTTTTGTCAGCTTCTAAATTCCTGATTTTAATCCATCATGCCATGCAGGCCCACAATCAATCCAGAGGTACAAGAGAAAAAAGGTAGCTCTTAACCATTATGAGTTCTTTGTTCAAAAGAATCCTGCTTTAGCTTTTGATCTATGTACTTCAGACAATGCAAAAATCTATTTGCTTGAGGTTAATCTTCATCAGTGCTTTGTCTGGTAATTAGGCAAACAGGATGTCAGCATTACCAAGTTATAGTGTGTCCCACAAAAGAAAGTAAAATCATTTCACTTGGGATGATGTCATAGAGAGAGATCACTGATATCCAAGTCACACTTGGAAAGATTTTGATGTGTCTCCATGTGTGAGCCCAGGGGCTGGACACATCCACCTTGTACTTACACTTGTTTCTCCCTAGTGAACATCCAAAGTGTCCACCCAGGCTGGAGTGCAGGATGAGGCCACTGGTGCTGTGCTCTTTCGGGTGTCCTGCCTGTGACCTGTGTGGCTGACTGTACATAAATACATCTATATATACACTGGCTGATGGTACATATCTGTGCATATCCATGGGCATCTTCAGCCCCAGCTCTGCTCACAGCTGGAGAAACAGTGTGGAACAGCCTCACCTCCTGGGCTGTTGGCTCTGCTATGATAGACTTTCCTTTAATGTTTCACGTTGCGTTATTTTACAACATACAATAATCAACTAAATATAAATATGTCCAAAACACACAGAGAATACATAATACCTCCTACTTTTATTTTCAAGACAAATATTTCTACTTAAAAAAAAAAAACAAACAACCCTAATGGAAAACTGCTTTTTATTATTGCCATGCCTCCTACCTGAGCTGTTGAGTAACTTCTACCTTGTGGATATAATAATACATCAAATTACTCTCTTTATGTACTAGTGTTACCCTTGCTTAGGAGAAGAGAAACTGTGTCTGAGTGCACAGAGTGTGCCCCAGATTTAGCAGTGAGGGGAAGGGTTGTCCAACCAGGTGGAACAGTGACTCAGCTATGGAGAGCCCTGCGTGTATTTTGATTTTTCTTGGCTGAAGTGTCTGTTCCAGTTCTCAGACACACAAAGCCATTTGACCCCGATTTGTGGCAGGGGCCTGTCAGCCAAAGCCTGATTCACCTGAACACCACCAGCATCACCAGCAAAGTCAGTCTGTGGGGGCAGTGGTGCAATCCCAGACCTGCGATGAAAAGGAGCTGGATTGTGTTGGTGTGATTTTGCAGGATTTTCATGCTAAACCTACACCTTTCTCACAAAGGGAAGATCTGTGTTTTCCTGGGTTTAGGCATTTTGTTAGTTCTATTCAGGCTGGGACACACAGGTCAAACAGTTTCTATCTAATCCACCAACTCCCAGGAAAACCATTACCTTTGAAAAGTAATTGCTCCAGGAATCTTTCCCTGGGGCTGACTGGTTTATGACAAAGGTTGGTTTGCTCTGAGTTCTCCCAAACCAGCAAAACTTTGTTAGGAAATCTGAAACTTTAGGGGCAAAGTGGAACCCTCCTAAAGTCAGTGGCAGTTTTTGTTGTTACCCAAAGCACACCAAGAGCATTCTGTGCCAGGCTTACATGGTTCAAAGAGCCACTGGGAGCTGCCTCCTGCTGCACACTCTGACTGTAACAACAGCCCTTCCCTATGGTGTCTTTGGGAACATAAATTCATTTTATGGCTGACAAAGGGAGGGTTTTTTAAAACATGACTGTATTATTGTAAAATTGCACCAGTATCAGACAGTCATGAAAACGTAATTTTAAAGGTGTACCACCACTTTAAATTCTTTTCTGTCACCATGTACTCCTTGATTATGTTTCATATCTTAAGGAGTAACAAATAGAAGTGCTTGAAAACAGGGTTAAAAACCAGCAGGATGGAACTTTATAGCATTAGCCCTGATTATAAACATAAAGGTAACTGATGCATTGTAATAGAATGTTCTTATGACCCAGGCTAAGACTGTAAAATGTAGAGCTTCATACTGTGCTCACTGTGTTCAGTTAAAAGCAGAAAAAATAGTATTGCATTTCCCCATCCTCAGCAGAACTGCCATCCTCTCTCACAGGGTTTTCTAATCCCTTCTGACACCTGAGGCATCAGAACAGTTGGGGGGAAGAAGGGAAACTGTGACAAAGCGAGTCTCATCTCAGATTTACAGTCCAATCACTCACAAAACCTGCCAATTCACTTTATGGCATGTACTGTGAAAATTCATTATTTAATATGAGCCTACAAAATCTATTGGTGCAGCACAGCAACCTGACTTTGAATTATAAAAGAATGAGTAACACAGTATGTGGTGTCTTTAAGCTTGTGGTGAGACAGCCCAGCATATACTTAAAATGCCCTTTGTATGTTCCAATCAAACACAACATTTGTTCAGCCAGTAAGCTGCTCTACTTCAATATTTTTCTATGTATTTGCTACATACTACATATATTTATATTTTATGTATGTATAAATCTATGTAGTCATGTATGTGTTATGTGCTAAAAAAATAAGAGTACAGCAATAAATGACTGATCTTAGGCTAGAAACCATTTTAATTTCAAATATCTTCACTTAAAAAAAAATATCCTAACAAAATTAAAACATGCAAAATAAACCTTAGGAGGGCTGTAAGTTTCCCTTTCCTCCTCTTTATGTCTTATTCATTCTCTTTAATTCCTTACTTTTTATAGCAGCAGTTTGATGTAATAAACCATAGTTTGTAAAGACCATTAAGAGTAAGCTTTCTAGTAGCAATCCTATTAAGTTACCTCATCAAGTGATGTGCTGTAATGTTTTCACATCAACTTTTTTTAGTTTTTCATTGCAGCATTCATAAATGGATCAGATTCCTAAAACCTATAAGTGTTTTGTTGAAATTATGAGCTAAAAATTCTTAATGGAGCATAGAAAGGCAGAAGCAATGGAAAAAATCAAGTTCAATTACCAAAGTATTTTTGAAAAATCAGGTAATGCCAGCACTATTGTAACAGCATTAATTAAATTAAGGGTTGGGGTTCCTAACATGGTGCAGAGGAACAATTCACAGTCCAGTGAGATTACTTTCCCAGTTCAGTGAGAATGCCAAATCTCCAATTTTTTTAGCTCATTTTTGTTCAGGTAAATTAACATTCCATCCCTTGGCATCTGCACTGTGATACCTCCTCCCTGTTTCCCCTGAGCAGAGAGGGGTTAGTGCCTGGTTCCCACTGGCAATTATGAGCTCAAACCCAACACACTGCATTATGTTCATCACAGTTATCACAGGCTTCCAAGTTTCAAATAACTTTAGCTCTAAAATGCTGAGAGTCAAAATCCACCCCAAAGCTGAATGCAAGATAAAACACAATTCATCAGACATTAAGGCAACATCTTTTTTTTTTCTTAAAAAAATCATGGGGATAATAGTCATAGAGCTACTGTACTTCCTATTAAGTCAGAATCAAGTCTGCTAAATAAAATATGTTTGGCTTATTGAATTATGACATTTCTAATTACTTTGAGTATGAAATTATAAATAAAAACTAAATGGGAAATTTTTCTTTTCTAACAATCTTCTCAAAAATCACATTGCAATACCCTTTCAGTATTTCATAATTTTCATCCATATTACACACTGGATTAATTAATCTATTAATATTTCTGTTTCAATACATTTCAGAATATACATTTTTCCATTTTCCTTCTGTATGGCAAGTACCCCATGCTTTTGATTCATAATGAATAAAGCCACTGCACTAAACTTTTGTACAAGTTATTTTTCCACAAAGCCCTGTGCTTCCTTTTACTTCTCTATCAAATTTGAAATATTTTAACCCTTGCAGGTTTCCCTTGGTCTTTTCATCAGAATCAGGGCTTTTAAATTAAAGCAATACAACTGCCACAATTCTTAGGCAGGTCAAGGGGAGGTGCCCTCAAAGCTGTGAAGTGCAAGACAACCCTACCAATGGTGTGCCTGCTCCTGTAGCCAAATGCAAGTTTTACACTTCCAAACCCAAAGAACTGGGCGCTATTGAAGGACCACTGGACCTCCCAAGATGGGATAAGTGCAGAGCAGGCCTGCAAATGACTGTCACAATACCCAAAACTTCCTTGTAATGAAGGGAGGAGGAGGGCTGGGATGGATGTCCTCCCTGCAGAACACACGGACACGCTGCAGTCTGGAGACACGATACACACAAACAGCTCAAACACACCTCAGATTGATTGTTTAGTTTCAATTACCTTTCCTGGTTTAATAAACCGTGGCTGTACCCCGCTCAGAGTCAAAAACAGTGATAGAAGAAAGAGGAGTATGCAAGGGAATTCATGGCCTGTTCCTTTTTCCATTTACAATTTTATCTGTTGAAAAATTCCTCTTGTCACTCTTCCAAGAATGAAGGCTGACCTTTTACTTGTGAGTAAGGCAACTTCCTTTCCCCCTCCTCCCACTCCATTTTAATCTATTTATGAGTTATGTCTTTTATTACATTCTTATGGAAGAAGAGTGGTTTAGTGATAACTCCACTACTCAAACTCTGGAGACCTGAGTTCCACTGGCAACTTTCCCCAACTCCCTCACTTGCTGTACCTCATTCAATGAAAACAAATCAGAGACAGAACAACCAAATAAAAGTTCTTGTACAAGGGAGCACTGAACAGCAAATAACTCCTCTGCCTCAAAGATACAGGAGAAGGGAAATAGGATAAAACTACCCAGTGATAACAGAAAGAACAATTTCTGGTTCACTTTTCCCTCACATCATATTTTGAAGAACATGCTCTGCTTACAATGCAGCTCTGAGTTTCCTCCAATGGGCCTGTTTTTCCTGAGCATGGCACCCAGCCTGGATGTGAATCCATAGAACAGGTTCTCTTTGCTCCAGGTGTCCTGACCAAAGTCAAGAAAGCTTCTTTTTTTGCACAAGAAAAGATCATGTACAAAACAGTAAAAAAGTTTTTTTTAAATAAAGGTTGCAGGCGCCAGTTATAATTCAGGTTTCACTAATCCAGGCTATGCAAAGTTGTCTTTTTTTTTTCTCCCCCCCAACAGTTTGCACTGATGACATATATTCAGAGGCAGGACCTCTGCTCTGCAGGACTGGCAATTGGTCAGCATTGGCTGAATCCTCACTAAGAGCCTGGCAGTTGCTCCCATTTCACTGCATCTGTCTTGCAGTGAGTCAGCTCTGGAGGAGAGTTGTCCGAGTCCAACATTTGCCTTTGCACAGTCTGATCCCAACACCCTCATTGACTGGTCCCTGTACACCAAGGCTTTGGTGAGTCAGAATAGTCTCCCTGAGCACTCTGTGCTGGGCTGGGGTGCACATGGAGCAGGGCTGTGCTGTGCTGCACAGTGCCCAGGCTACAGGGCAACCCCACCCAGCCCTGAGCTGTGGGCAGCTCCCCCTGGGAATCACCTGCCTGGCCTTGCCTTGCTTTTCCCCAGCACTGCAGCAAGAACCTCTCAGGCAAACACCCTTTATACAGCTGGGTTTTGCAAGAAAATGATACAACAGATCAAACGACCAAAACCGAGGAAACTCCCTCCACAAACAGGGTCTGTGCAACATGTTGGGGGACCCCCATCCAGCATCCATCTGATACTATACCCAGTTAGGGTTCCCACCCTGTGAAGGGATGCAAGATATACTCCCTATTGCTATTCC
Source organism: Hafferia zeledoni (assembly GCA_035583235.1). NCBI lineage: Eukaryota > Metazoa > Chordata > Aves > Passeriformes > Thamnophilidae > Hafferia > Hafferia zeledoni. The sequence goes on along the minus strand of JAWWEV010000034.1, from coordinate 4,056,382 downwards.
TCCTTATATTCCAAGTTATTAAACCAGCCATTTTCTTAAGCCATTTGTTTTCAGCCCTTTCTTACTGAGCTCCAGAAAGAAGCCCACATGCTCTCCCTCCCCCTTTGCAGAAGAGGACCCAACTGACTGGAGACAACTGGACAATCCCTTAGGGATTCTGTACACACAGAAACAATCTGTTCTGCAGAAATGACACAAGTGTTTCTCCTTCAAAACCTTCTCATTGTGCTTATATTTAATTGACCAGTGAAATAATTACTTCCTCCCAAAAGAAACCATTTTAGTTTCCTATATTGTCCTTTCTTTTATTGCAGCCAGTGCAATACAGATGGACAATGTTTCTAATTCTTCCTATTCAGTTCTCCAGCTCCACAGCAAAGGTATTTCTCATCCAGGCTGCAGTTCCTGTTTCCCATGTTACATGCCCTGTCAGTCAGTTGTGTTTCTGCTGCCTCTTATTCCTTGTTATTGGACTGAGGAAACAGTATTTTTCCCCATTTTGGTTTCTGTACAGTATTAATGGCTTATTTCAAAAGGAAATGTGTAAGACCAAAAAGCAGCACTCCGTGCAAGCACCTCTTCTCACAAATATCACATAATTATTAGCAATGTATGATACTATTTTAAATAACTACATTCCTTCCTTTGTCCATCTGTAGCAAGCCTGGAAATGCTTTTCCGTGTCCCCAGCCCAAGAAATCCACAACACAAACTGACTTCAAAATTCTTTTTTGATTCTAATGTTTTCACAAGGGCATACCTTACAACGTTTTATAAACCTACTTTATTTTATTACATGCATTCATATAAAAACTATGAACCAAGTTTTACATCACTTGCAGCTTTTGACCATTCATCAGTTTTCCATGATAAAGCCCCAGCAAAATCAATATCCTTGTAAAGCCAAGCTGTCAAAAGTTACTAGACTATTTCCAAAGGCAATTCCAACGAGACAGACTACCAGATGTTTTCAATATATTTTCTACAAGATTGCATGATAATTTTAGTAGGACCGAAAGAAACAATACAACAAGTAGTGTTTTGAGGTTTGACATTTTAAATAGCAAGCCCAATTGATTTTTACAAGATACCAGAGACAAAAATGCCAGTTCTGGAAAATTTATACCCAAACATTCATCCAGAGAACTTAAGAGCAATTGTCTTGTCAAACAGCAAGGAAAAGAGACAGCCTTTAGCAACAAAGTCACTGCAAAAGTGCTCCCTGTACCTGTATTTGTGTCAATGTGTCTATACCTACACACAAAGGTGTGTATTTTACATACACACACAGAGAGGTGTATAGAAGCATAGTCACTTCACTGCATTAATTTTACCCTTCTGCTGATTTACAGTTTTATTTCTTATAGAAGACTGCCAATTATGATTAAAATTCCCCTTATAATTAATTCAAAATTTTATTAAATCCAGCTTTTATAACTTTAAATATAATAACGCCAGCCAAGCCAGGGCAAAGAATATGTCTAGTCATTAATTTCACTGGTATCATTTCTCATTCCTCAAAAAAATGGCAATAAAAGGATCCCTCCTTAGAAATCAGCCTGGCCATGGCCATACTCATCTCCATAATAGCACAATTTCCAATTCACGCCTCATTTTCATTAATGTTTCTTGCCATAAATTTTTAAGCATATGATAAAAAATTTCTGAAGCGGCATAAAACTAACATGAAGAGGGAGTTCATTAGTATGTGACCCTAATTAGAAATTCCATATTAACTTCCCATTTCTACTTGGGCATATCCAATAGCAGCAGGCCTAATATGCTGTGCATTAGTCATATGTTTGTTTTAAGAGCTCCTTCCCCTCCCTCCCTCATTTTTATTTTTACACAATTTCTATGTTTCCCCTGCTATTGAATAAGTCAACAGACAACTGTATCACAGCAGCACCTTTTGTGTCACAAATTATCCTGGAGAATTGTAAGGAGCTACCAGCCCAATGCTTTATTAATGATACCAGATCATAAAAAGAAAGGGGAAATTGCTGACTCCAACTCTTTTCTAATGCTGGGTGATAAAAATGCTACTTCAGGATTCAGAAGGTTAAGTTCTAATGTGTATTTTGAATAGAGTATGCTGAAATAATTGCCTCATAAAGCAATGCATTGACCAGCCTGCTAATGGCTGTATAGTGCAAAACTCAGCAAAGAGTGCCAAGCTCACTGGAAAAAATGCTGTGGCACTACTTTTGGAGCTTTCCATATTAAGTTAACTTCACCCTTTTCCACTGTTTTGTTTTTAATCCTGCCAAAAGAAAACCCTGCCACCTCAACCATTATGGACTCCTTTTGGCTATGTTAGGAGTAAATTATTAACATGCAAAACCAAAAAAAGCAAACACCCAAGGAAATGTGAATGCAACAGTAAGAAATGGCAATCACATTTCGCTCCTATGAACCCAATTACTAATTTATTTTTTTTCTGCTTTCTGCTAGTTTCAGTTTAATAACAAGCCAGTAGCCAAACAAAGCAAAGCAGTAATTACATTTTTGAATATGAATGGATTTATAGTTTATGAACTTTTCATTAACAAGCCTGGATAAAGAGTTCTTTTCTGCCAGTGCACACTCAGGGCCTCAAAGCAGCACAGCAGTGTTTTAACTCTGTCCCTGTTTAGAAAATACCCAAGAACAATCAACAAACCAACACCAATATAGAGTCACAGAATATTTTCAGTTGGAAGGGACCCACGGTGAGATACACAATACTCTACATGTGGTACCAAGAATTAAGAAAAACATGACATTAAACCCCCCTGCCAGGTACCTCCAGAGCCCCAGAAGTAGATTTAAAGCAGGACAAGAAGGCTCCATGCCCTGGTCCTGCCCAGGATGGCCCCCAGCAGCTCCTGCATCCCTCCCTGCTTGGTGCTGCCTCCAAGCCTGGCCTTGGCTTGCTCCCCCCACTGTTCCTTGCAATAGAGACAGTGACAACAGCACAGCAGCACAGCACAAGTGTCTCCAACCACATCTCCCATCAACCAAGAGCCAGGGAGCTGTTTGACAGGTGCCCGACTTGCCAGGAACTGTGTTTACACTCCCTGAGTGGGCAATGCAGGGAGACAGCAGCAAAATCACAGCAGAGAGCAAGAAAAAAGACAAGGAGACAAGTGAATGTTCATATTAGGTAATTACCAGCGTTCATTAACATCACTGGAAAGATTTAAGGTGTCCGTATCCCTGCGTTTTGAGTGAATACAAAAATTGATACATCTGTTTGCAGATGTTTTCATCCAACACCCAATTTTATCAGCACCTTTTTACTTTCTTACTTTCCTGCAGTCAGTCCATGTGGCTGTGACTTGGGAATGAAGTGGTTTTAGTCCCTGGCAGAGCTGGGAGTGCAGCTCAGGAGAACCACAGATTTCAGAGCACACCACCAATTCCAAGCACCCCGTTCCCTTCCAGTGACCTGCAGAGCACTGGCAGCATCTGCCAGTCTTGACCTTGGGCACAGCTCTGCTTTCAGAGGTGCCAACTGCCACTCCCATGTGAAAAGGACTGTTTATATCACAAAGGATACCCACTCTGCCAGACCTTACATTTTAATGCCAAGAAACCAGGCAAGCTTAGGAGAAGCCCTCAGTGTTAGAACTTACTGTCCCACAAAAGGCTGATAAAACCTGAATCATAATTTCTGCACTGATTAAAAAATAAAGCCACCACCAATACATTTCACTTTTCTCCCTGAGCTGTGTAGGTAGAGCTCAAGGTACAGACAAGTGTTTTGGTTTGGATTTTGATTACATCTACTTAGTTTTCTTAATTTACGTGAATTCAGCCAGTTATCAGTAATTTTAATTTGAGAAACAACTGGTGAAATCACATTACGAAGTTCAATGATAAAAGTCCTTTTGGCTTCAAAGTGGTTTGTATTAACAGTTAGATACAATCTTTTGTAAACACTGCTATGTTGATAACTACCACAAATATCTAGGAAATGACCCTTCATCCAAAACATCCTGAGCTGGGATGTGTTTGGCGTGGCTGATATTTGACTGTCATATTCTGTTAAAATATCAATATAGAGAATAGTAAAACAATTATCACAGCTGAAGAAAAACTTGCCTAGGCTACATATTAGTCAAAAAATCCCAAAGTCTAAAGTGCAATGAAGAATTTCATTGAATAATAATATATACCAACACCAGTGTACAGAAATAAACCTACAGTGAAGGCACTAAGTTGTTAAAAGTCCTTGGTTTTCTCTTGACTGACAGATGTGCAATTTTAAAAAACAAATATTTCACAGAAAAAAAACCCAACTGTGACATCTCTCTACATTATAAAAACTAATGGATCAGAACACTGATTACTGGAAGAATAAATCAGCATTTGAGATCTTAAGATGTCATAAACTAAGCATCACACACTGTGGATATGAGATGTATTACCAGAACCATTTGATTGATTTATTGTTAGTTTTGCCATCAGTCTTTTCAACCATTTTTTTTCACCCCATTATCACTTGTGCACAAAAATATTAAAAGCTCTTTGAGTGCAAAGTGTATCAATAATTTCATCTATTCTTAAAAGATTTATTACAAACAGAAATAAAGATCCAGCTTTATTTTTAAAAGTGCCCTTACCCTTTCCTCTAACAAAACAAAACCAGAGTAAAAGCAAACCAGAATGACCTTTCAAGATTGCTGTCTTATATGAAAATTCACAGACATCTAAAATTCCTGCTTCATTTTAAGGGCAAATATGAAAATTATTTTCAGTATTTCTATCCTCCCCCCCACTCCTCCACGCACATACATACTCTTTTTCCCCCTGGGAAATAGTAAAAAAGAACTATTAGTTATTACTATAAGTAGTAGTCAAAATCCTGTCAAAAGGCAATTTTGATAGATTGCTATTTGAATAAAAATAAGACAGGCATTGTATTCATATGACAAGTATAGATGTGAGATTAAATGATATTATGGAACTTCAGAATAATTTTTTTTTAATTACCTCTGTTTGGATCAAGCACATTACCATGAGACAAGCCAAAGTTAGCTCCAATTCACATACCCTAGCAACGTGACCCACTTGAAAGTTCTTTTCTAAGCCTTGGCTGACTTAGCCAAAGCTAAAGCACACAACATAATGGGCCAGAAAATAAATCAAGACTTATTTTTAATCCTCTACAGCTATTCTGAGGACTTTCAGAAACTTACTTAGATTTACTTATTCAAATACATGTTTTCATTGAACTCTGCTACTTTTACTCATTTTCACCAAAAACAATGGGAGAAGGATGAGCAAAGGTAACTATGGCATTAAGAAAAGGGCTGTGATTTGGAACTAATATCTGCTCTTATTCTATTTACAGAGCATGGCAACCTAAAACCTTTTCTATTTACCTTTGGCTCTTCAATTCTGTGCTTTGGGGCAGAGTTCAAACAAACAAAATAACAGGTAAAACAGCAATCAGATTGCAGCAGGTGGATTTGAATGTGAACCTGACACCTTTAGATGGGTGCCTTTATCATCTCAGCAGCTCTGGGCATTCACTGAGCCCCACGTTTGAACACTTTAACTTTCTATTTAAAAAAATTCAACAGGCAGAAAGCATTGAAGCCACATATAGATGGGTAAAAAAATCATCAAATATATTAGAGTGAAGGTTTAACTCCAGTGAATACTGTATTACATCCATTAAGTCAAATCATGAACTGGAAGGGACGTTCCCAAGAAGGTTTTTGAGTTACCCTATGTGATTAGGAATGCTCAGCTATTGGTTGCATTTTTGGTCTTGAGCATCACAGCATCACACAGTAACTCAGGTTGGAAGGGACCTCAAAAGATTTCAGGCCAAAACTTGTAACTAAAACATAGCCACCTATGAGCCACACCATGGTCACTCAGGGTTTAACCCAGACGCTCTTTGGAAACCTCTAAGACTGGAGGTCACACAGCTGCCTCTCTCAGCAACCTGTTCTAAAGCTTAACTGCTCACAGCGAAGAGCTTGTCCCTGTGGCCAGTTTGAACCCACCTTGTTTAACTTGTGTTCCTTGTCTTCTTGCCCCATAGCTCTGTGGAGAGATGGGCTCTGTGTCCTTCGTCTCCTCACAGGTACTCAGGAGCTGCTCTTCAGTTCACCAGGCTTCTGCTCTCCAAGCTGAACAAGCCCTATTCCCTCAGGGTCTCCTCTAGGCTGCATTCCTGACCCTTTGAGGGTCTTGAGGGACACTCTGCACCTTGTTTGTGTAGCTTTGAGGGGCTCAAAACCAGAGGCAGCATTCCCAGTGAGGCACAGCCAGTGCTGAGCACTGGGGATAATCACTGCCCCAATCCACCTTAAAGCAAAGCACCTGTGCTGGCAGGTGCCAACACTTGTCCCACTCTATCACCTCCACCTGATTGTCTCTCTGGGCACTACTGATAGTGCCAAGGCAATGTGGGGGCTGTCAGAAGAGACTGAAAGCAGGGACTTGGGGGTATCTTTGCCAGTAGAATGACTGATCTGATAAAAAAGCCTTTAAACAAGTAAAAATAAACAAGCCTTGGAGGGGAGTTGTGGAAGGGGCTGAGAGCAAAGAGCCTGGGGTGATGTGAACTAAAGGGAACACAGAATCAACAAAGCAAGGCTTAAGTGGAGTCTCCTCAAGCATAGCCGAGTAAAAGCAAGAAGTGCCTAGAGAGCAAGGGAGTAAAGAATAACAAATCCAGGAGGCTCCTGGATATGGACTGCACTGAAGAACAAATTCCTGCTGATGCAGCCTGGGTGAGGGGTAGAATGCACCCTCAGGAAGTGTATTGGTGACACAGAATAGGGAGGAGAGTGCTGCTGGCATCCTTCAGTTCCTTCTTGTAAGGGTGGCTGACCACTGGAGAAGACAGACTGTGAAACCTCCATCCTTGCAAATATTCAGAAGATGCTGGACCATAGACAGCAGCCTACTCTAGGATAGCCCTGCCTGAGCAAAGGAGCTGGAGCAGATGATCTCCAGAGGGCCCTTCCAACCTCAAACATGCTATGACACTGGCCATGCTCCTGAAAACACTGCCCAGGGCACTGCAGGGCCCTTTGCTGGCTCACATTTGGTTTGACATCTCCCAGGACCTCCAGGTCCTTTCCAAGCAACTCTGCTCTGCAGCCACTCAATCTCCACTGCTGTCACCAGGGTCTTCTTATTAAAGCAGGGACCTGCAGGTCGCTTAGTATCTACACACTGCATTATCTCACAAAATGTGCATTCAACACCAATTCTAAATTTTGATCCAGAAATACGAAGTTTTCTCTAATTTTCCACAAAAAATGTCACTTATAAAGTGCGGCCTTACAACTGTGTTATAGACATACTGTGTTCTAACTTGGATATTTGTTTCCTAAGTTATTTTTGTTGCATGCAAAACTTAGAACAGGGCAATGAAGACAAGATAGCTGGGAATGTCTGTTATTTTTTTTTTTTTTTGCTATTTTTTTCCATATTTATGTGTCTCTATTCTTTGCATAACCTAAAATGCAGTGAGTTAACAGACCAAGGCAGTTCACAGTTGTCCCCACAGCATTATGAGTTGCATTTCATTGTGTTAAGAGTCTTGACTTCATCTCACTAGTGTGTATTCCACTGAGTTTGGCTCTGTAAATTTGAAGAACTCTCTAATCATTTAACTGTTTTGCTTTCAAGAATAACAGTCTGAAATACAATGATAGCCAGACATGTACAAAGGCCTGAAAAAATTACTTAGGTTTTTTCCTAGTGGTTTTCAATTTATATATATAAAAATATTTAAGGAACTTCATTTGCAATCCACTTGTATACATGGGCTTAAGTATTGTAGCAGTGTGTGGGGAGAATAGCTAAAAAATAGCTAAATAGATAGAAAAGGAAGAAAAAGAAAACTCCTGTCAAGCCACCACAACTTGAGAGAAAAGTTGAGGACTTTTTCTCTAAGAGAATCAGACTCATTTACTTGACTTCAGAAAAAAACTTGACCTGATGAGAACCTGAACATTCCTAACTCCCAGTCATGCAAACAAATCACAGTTCTAACCTGACAGAAAGCTGAATGTGTCAGTCCTTTTGAGTTATTTATAGCTAAAAGAAACACACTCAACTGGAAGCTATATTTAGGGAAAGCTGGAGATTTTAAAAACAGAACCCAGACAGGAATTTGCAGTGCCATTAAAGCTGCTAGTTCGAAACGTCTGGGTGACATATTGACAACATTTTTCTGGTTGGTTATTTATCTTTTGCCTTCTCCACCCAGCACTTTTTTCTTTTTTTTTTCTTTTTAACATACATCTTTCTCTATTGCTTCCTCAGTAGCACTGATAGCTCCAGCTAGTTCATAAATTCCATTGCTGCCTGCTGCCATGGGATGTGGTCATGCAGAAAATATTTCATAGGGGAAAGTGTTCTCTAGCTAGAGGCGGTATTGTCGATCATTACTGGGAACTGCAGCTACTGGGATGTGACTGTGTATTCATTTCATGCATTATAACACCTAATGTACATGACAAAATGTTGAATATAAAGTTAATTCACAAACGAGAGTAGCTGGTGTTGCTGAAGCTGTACAGAAAATACATATTATTATTCCTTCTCCTCTTCCAGTGCTTTCTAGCAATTTGAAAATGGTTTGGTTTCAACATTGTTTAATTTCGGCATTTATTTTAGCTTGATTTAGTTCATTAAAGTTTGAATAAAGCTTTGATGTTCTTTGCTGGCAGCTGACATGCAATTTTACTATTGTCCCTTTATGCTCCAACCCCTGTAGAAATCCATGATGATAACCTGCCCTTAACTAATTTGTACAGTGAAATTTTTTCAAAATATTAGAAGGTAATTTGACACTGAGACAAACAACAAAAATACAAATAATGTCTATTATTATTATTATTATTATTATTATTATTATTATTATTATTATTATTATTATTATTATTATTATTAATTCCACCAGTACCAAGTGGATAAAAGCTAAGAAATACATGATGCAGGTCATGAATTTGAACAGCAAATTCCTGTTTTAGGGCTTTGAACTTATCCATGAAACCAGCCAGGCTAATAACCAAGTTTAAAGGGAAAAGTACAGTGTGCACCACTCAGAAAACTCATCTACCTCTCAAGTATTCTTTTTTTCAAATTTCCTCACTCCAAATCAGGAACAAACAGGTTATCTTGGCCTTCATTTCATACCAGTGCCTGTAGCACACTGGCAAAGACAGGATTAAAATCAAACAGCAAATACTCCAATGAAACAAACCATTTTTGGGAACTTCCTATTTCAGTAAGAATATTGCTTGGTGACCTGTTTGGCTTTTGTGATCATGCAATAGGGATGGGTGAAATCATATACATTTGGCATATATGAACATTCTGACTCCACAATTAAATTACAGGAGCTTCTCTTTGATATTTGCCCTATTCAGGTTCACCTTCTCTTGGCATTAAACTAATCCACTCACTGTTGTGAGTTATACAGTATACTTAAAAAACTGATGTAGAAATGATGAACTGTGAAACATTTAGTCCACCAGTGAAAGAAGGTCTAATGTGGAAAATAGGGCAGTTTTGACAGAGCCCATCACTACACACAATCAGACAATAGAAAGTGATGATCTTTGAAATGTATCCTTTTGTCTCCTTACACATGGTAAAGTCATATTGGTAGGCCCTGGAAATTAAAAAGTAGGTTATTCCAAAGAGTTCAATTCTTCCACTGTCATATGACAATAATAACAAGCAGCCAAAGCCTCAATGGAAATCAGTATATAAAGGTTAAAATAAACATATCTTGGTCAATATGACTGTGTTACATGAACAAAGCATTTAAGGACTACAGTTGTGAGAACACTCATGGAAGTCACACTCCACTGATATTGGAATGGTATTCCTTTTATTATGGAATTTATGTTATGCTTTCAAGGTAGATCTTGACAGAATGCATGTTATCATTTACAATTTATGGTACTGTAAAAACAGCCATGGTATGAGGTGAAAATTCCCCCCAGGAAAGGAAACCCCCTTTGGGCACTGCCAGGAGTGCTCACTGGGGAGGTTGGCACAAGAGTCAGGGCACACACAGGGGTGAGCAGGGAGCAACCAGGAGGGACTCTGTGCTCAACAGGGAACCTCCCAGGACTGAAGGGAACACAGCGGAGCTTGCTATAACTTGCCAAGCCACCAGCTGCACTCAGGGACCTGCCTCCATGGGCACAGGAGGCACAAGAAGAGCTGCATATAAATCCCTTTTAATTATTACTTATTTGCTCTGAGTCGTCTCTTCAAAACCCTAAGTATTCTAGTTTTAATTCTAATAAAACCTGCCATTTGAAATATGTAAAAAGCCTTTTAGCTTTCTTTGGGGATTTCTCTATAAAAAGGAGGTCTATTTAAATCCACTTAAAAGATCCAGCTGACTCAGGGTCTCATTATGTAAGTGTATGATCATATTACTGACAGCCAAAAAAGAGGAAAATAGAATGGGAAAACCTATCAGGCCTGTCAGCATTTGTTGCAGCACTGAGGACACACACACAGTATCAGAACAGAGTAATCAATTCTCAAGGAAGCAGCATAACTTCCAGTCTGATGCATGGACTTTATATTCAAACATTAAATATTGTTGAGAATTTGGTGAATGACACAAAGTGGGAATCCTGCTTTGCTCTTTCCAACAAAACCAAGCCAAACCCCTCAAAATAGTCACCTCCAGGTCAAAAGTGTGCAAGACAAACTCCATTACCCTGCTGGAGATGATCCTAACTCTTCTCCCAGTTTTATTCACGGATAAAATAAAAAGGGCAAGGATCCCTTTGGGTACAGAAGAAGGAAATTTCACCTGGCCCCAGAGCAGAAAACCTATTGCAAAGGTCTGCTGCTAATGCAGCATAAAACATACTGAAATGTCATTGAAAAAAATCTTGCCTAGTACATTTCTAGGCTCTGCAAAAGGAAAAAGATCACTGCAACACAGCACCAGTTTTGTTGAAAGAGTTAATCTTTCCATCTCATGCTAGTTTTATATATAGGTCTAGGAAGGATTTTCCAGTTTTATGTATTTCTTTCTGACAGTTGTCACCACCAAATGAAAAGTTTCAACACATTATTGCAGTAACAGGTTACACTGCAGTTAAATACAAGGCTAACTTTCCTCCTTGGGTGAACAGCTACTTACCCACTAATTAAGGCTGTCTGCTGAAAGAAGTGTTTAACCCTGTGGAATCCATGGAGGGCACTTGGGCTGAATAGACTGGGATGAAAGAGTGACCTGTGCAGGTGCCACAGCTCAGCTGGTTGAGTGTCTGGTTCCTATCTCTAAAAAGTCCCTGAACTTTCTCCTAAATAATTTTATAAAGACTTTTTTTTTTCCCCTGGCTTCAGAAAATGGGGAGGAAAAATATATTCTTCCTTGCTTATAAATTAAGTTTTAAGGCCAAAAAGTGGTGTCACAGAATTCTTTTTAAGCTGAAACATGTAGCAGAAGTTCTACTCACTGCACTCCCACCTGCCTTGCAATTTATACTATGACTGCCATAAAGCACATTTGTTGTATACATAATACTTGAAAACTAAAGGCACTTACAGTACACTTTGACTAAGTGGAATTTTGTGCTTTCTATTGAACAATAGTCATTTGGGGGCTCAGTTTAGTGTCTTCTACTGAGAAATCCCAGAGACAGAATGATGCTTTTTCAGCACTTTGCAAGATAGTGGAGCAGGAACTCCCACCTCAAACTCTTCCCTAGGGACTGGAATTAATCTCTTCTTCTAAAGAGACTGAAAAATACAGAATATGAACTGTGTCTCCAAAAACTTATTTGCAAATATTTTTATGGCCATTTGCAAATTCAAGCAACAGTAAAGCTGAGATAAGAGAATATTGCCAAGTTAACGAATGTTTAGTACATATTATAACCTAATATTAAGCAAATGGGATCTTCTCAACCAATACATTTCTCTCTATAAGTATAGGCATTTAAAGACATGTACTAACTTTTTTGAAATCTAGGTTAGGACAACAGGAGCCTGAACTTTTCATATTGGAATTAAAGCAGTATGAGTAAATCCTTTGACCACAATAGTATAGCTACAGGAAATCCCCTGAAACAATCATTTGGAACTATTTTTCTCTGCACTTCATAAATAATGAATAGTTAACAAGAAAAACAACCCACTGGTATCATATTTTTTCATGCACTACTTATGCAAGCAGGCTACAAGATACTCTAAACATAAGAATACTTGAAATGGATAGCACTTTATTTTTAAGAAAAAATAATATTATTTTGACACCTTGAAGTCATTATCCCTCACAGATGGATTTTTAAGCCTTGTGGGAAAAATACCCAAAACAACACTTTTTGCAAGTAAAACAGTTTAGGAAACTGTTTGGAATACAAACCCATTTTTCTTTTAATCTAACATCATAATAATGTTTCTTCTCACAAGTAACAAGCTATTTATTTTTTTTTTAATTACAAATTTCTCCCCAGAACACTTATTCATAATCTGGTAAAGTAATTTAGAATGCTTCTATAAATAGTGATGAGCAACTCAGTTTTTTAAAAATACTGTAAAAGAGAAACTGCCTCACCCACACTGAATTCCCAAATGTGAAAACCAATTTGCCTGAAAATCTGTACTTTTCTCTTTTTTTTAAAATGGAAAAACCTGGGGGACCAAGGTCATTAGAAAGTGAATACAAAATTATTGGATATATTTGCCTTACAATTCGTGTTCTCCAAGCAGGTAATTAAGATAATCTTTCAATAATTACAACTCAATTCTGCCATCCCATTAGTTATCATAAAGAATATCCCATGTTGAGGCATAAAATGTAACAGTACAACAGACAACACAAAAATCACCAAAGGTTAAATGGGAAAGAGAGGGCTTAGGAATGCCATTATTCTTGGTGGGAACTGGCCATGGTGCTAAGCCTTAGAACACTTTGTTAGTGGATAGAGCCCTAATTTCATGTCTAACCCAAAGTCAGGTAAGACACGAACATCATTTGCTTCATGTCTAGAGTTTTCCTTGGACAACTCCAACCAAAACACTGCAGTTTAAATGATAAAATCTGATTAAACCAATCCACCAAGTAATGACTGAACAGCTTATGTTAAAAAAAAAAAATTAAAAAATGAAAAAAAATTCACAGTTTCAGAAAATTGGACCCCAAACCTCTTAACCTGTTTTTAGAGTACTTGGTGAGAGTGTTCTGTCTAAACCAACTATTCTTGTGTTGATCCTTCCATTGGTGCAATCCATTACAGCTGCAAAAATCCAGGCTGCCACTAAACCAACCCTACTAGTCCCAAAGCAGTGTATTTCTTCCATCCATCCATCCATCCATCCATCCATCCATCCATCCATCCATCCATCCATCCATCCATCCGTCTGTCCGTCCATCCGTCCGTCTGTCCATCCATCAGTCCATCCATCCATCCGTCCGTCCGTCCGTCAGTCCATCCATCCATCCATCCACCCACCCATCCATCCAAGAGACTCCCTGAATGATCCCATCAGGGCCAAAAGCATGGATCTGTCTCAAGAATCTCCTCCCATACAGACTTGGTAATGCTGAATCTTAAATTTCCTCCTCAAGAATTAACCCCAGGTCCATGTACCCTTGGGTGCCACTGGAAAGCCAGGCTGTTGGCCAGTCACAGGGGGATCCCAGGGAATGTGCCAGGTCCCAGCACTTGGCAGCACTCAGAGATTCACTCTTGGAGCAGCACCGAAGCCTCCATGGGTGAGACAAACTCAGGATAAAGGATCTTCCACCACTAAAGATGCACAAACACTCAAATAATCCCCATCAAACCCACAAAACCAAAAGCCTCAAATAATTTACTGGAGTTCTTAGAGGAATTCAGTCTTCTCTACACCCATTATTTGCCAACATCCCTTACCTCAGTCACAACGGAAAACAGTTTAAAGTCCTCAGCTGGGAAATAACCTCACTAAAGTGTTAGTAAAGTATATGTATGTTCATGTAGTTTCATACTATAATATCTATACTTGCATTTTCCAAGGTAACTGAAAAAGTTAGCATCATTCTACAAATATGCAAAGACTTTTTTTGTATGTGTTAAGTTGAAATTTAAATGAAATTTTTAAAACTACACTAAAAAGAGATTTGCAGTGTTTATTTCAGACGTACTTATAAATAACTGAAGACAAGATACTGTTTTTTAGATATATATTTGAAAATTATGAATAAAACAAGATTTACTCTAACTGAAAGACACAAATGGCAGAGCACGTTTACAGAAGAATAAATTACTCTAAGTTTTTTCAGCAGTGAAGTGGCCAGAAAAGTTATTTTTATGTATCCAGTTGGAAAAACACATTGAAACATTATTTTGCACACTGTGAGTGCATCTTACTATCCTTTTTAGTAGTCAGATAATTGTTAATTGTGAGAGTGGGAAATGACTTAGCAGGTGTAGAAAAAGCAGAGCAGAAGGGAGAAATAATGAAGGAGAGCATCATGTCTTGGAGAGGAAGATGAGAAAACCTGCTAACATGGAGAACCACAAAATAACAACACTGATCTTTAGGAAGTGAGGTTATTATTGAGTGATCCCCCACCAGAGTTTCTGCTCAGCTTTTAAAGAAAACATTCTAATGATGTGCAGACATAATTTTAAACTATATTTTTATTTTTTTCCCTGCAGTAATGTAATTTAAAGAAAATATTTTCATTGTTTACAGACCTACTTATAAAAAAGGTACATCATTGGGAATTTTGGACAAACATTGGCCAAAAAAAAAAAATAAATCAAAGAAATGAGACAAAGAAGTTTGAAAGCCAAATTTGTCACAGTTTCACTTATATACATGATAAAAATAGTTTAAAATCCGTTTTTGAAAATAATTCATATGACCTGGGACTGGTGTGGTGAATGAAATTTATCCAGGTGAGTGATACTGAGAATGCAGAGAACAAAGCAGAAGAGTTAACTCATGTGATATTTCCTTCCATATGAAACATTTTCTTAAATTTCCCATTCTCACTACCAAGGTTTATCCTCCTGTCCAGTCTCTGCTCTCCCAGACTACTGTGGTTTTTCTTATTCTCACTTTACTGATTCTCACTTCACTTGCATGAATCCATCATTAACTTCACTTGCAACATCATTAACTTCACTTGACACATCTCCAACTTATAACAACACTTAAATAACTTTAGAAACAATCTCATTATCTCCATCACTCAGGAAATGGAGAAGGAAGGTGAAGGCCACCCTAATGAACAACCTCAATGTTAAATGGACTCATGATAAAAAGCAGCTTAAGTGTCAAAACAGCAACTGTGTCCAGTTTTAGATTTAGTGGCTCTATTCTTTCTGGCCATTTCATACAGGAGACACCAACAGCCCTGCCTTCCTCTGATTGCCACAAAGGCTGTGTTGTCATCAACACCATTAAAACAATCAGCAGGTACACAATGTGTATTTTTTCAACAATGTAAACCAACAGGATCTTTTAAAAACACTTTTATGTAGCTGTAATGTTCCAAAACCATTGTAGAACCTGAAGCTGCTTTCCATCCCAGAGGATGCACTGCCAGGCACAGAAAGGCTGGAGTTGGAATGGACCTCTGGAAGGTCCAACCCCACAGCTCCAGCAGGGACACCTCAAGCTGGTTGACCAGGACCATGTTTCTGGCTGCCTGAGAACTGAAGAATTCTTGCAAAACTCAGATTAAGTTTTACCACTTTAGGCAAGCACCATCCAGCTGCACTTTATAAAGATAATTATACTGTCCCTGGAGAGAGCAGTTCAAGGTTGACACTGATGGATGAAGTGACTCTGGAGTGTGTTTGAAGCTCCTGCTGTCTCAGTTACACAAACCTCATCACTGGTGATGAGAAAAGCTTCTCTGTTTTCACCATGATTAATAATAAAGACCAACTTGTTCCCTTGCATCTTACACTGAGTATATGTCAATGGCCTACAATGAAAAAGCACTGATTTATAGTAAAGGTGCACACACCAAAAAAAAAAAAAAAAAGTCTCCTGGCCTATTCAAGTGGAGGCTCAGAAGAGTGAGCCAGCATGTATTTCAGAGAGGAAAAGGAGAAATTACATGGTGGATTTTTAAATCTTTCCCATGTTATACAGGACAAGTTTTTGATATGTCTACTGAAATCAATCTTGGAGTTCAAACACCTCATGTGCTGCTTACACTCAATGAAGTGCTACAAACGAAACTGTATTGAACTTAACTTTGCTTTTATGCTGCAGTTCAGACATGCAGGGATTGGCTCAGGTTCTTTCAGGTTTCTCTTATCTAATTAAAAAACAATCTCTGAATGAACTAATTCAAACATGGCAAAGGGATGGTTGTGTTCTATTTTAATGGCATCCAAGGTTACAGTTGTATAAATCTTTGGATCAAAGAACCCAGAAAAAGTAGAAATCCTGTTGCCAAATAATGAATTTCTAAGAAGACAAGGGAGTTACTTTTCCTGTAGCGAGATTGCATTACTTTTGCTTTGTATATTCATCTATAAACAGCAATTGCTTTGTGTCAAAAGACAAACAGCTAGATAGACAGAATGCTGATGCCATTTAAATTCCTATGTTCAAATTTAAAGGTTTTTTTGAGTAATTCTGTATTTCTACTCTTCCAATAAGTCTTCTGAGAAATCTGTTATGCATTGACAAAAACCAGCTGAAAGAGAAGCTTTTGTTTCATATTTCCTGTTTTACAAATTCCCACTTCAGATGCTGTTCACTTGAAACCATGAAGACAAACAAAACTTTTAATTTCTTACAAGGATGGAAACAGAACTGTCCTTAGTCACCCTGTCAATAAATGACACCAGGACATAATTGATTCCCCAGTGGGGTTGGGGTGGTGAGGTGACCATCACCCAGAAAAAGGTCACCATCAAGCAGGACAAAGCCATGTTCTTCCGCCTTGGGCAGGAAGCCCAGACTGTTCTCTAGATATAAACCTGCAGGCATGTGCACATCTACAGAACCAGAATCCCGTTTTTCTTGCCTAGGCCCACACTGGGAGGTGTGGGAAAAATAAGAGGAATGAGACACAGTACTAAGGAAAGAATTGCCACTGCTATTGGACATAAATTGCACGGTTTACCATGTCCCTGCATGAGCATCTCATTCATTTACACCAAGCAGTTCATGTTGGAGTCCCCAGTTAGTTCACGTATGAGCACTCTATTAGTTCCCACAGACTGACACACCTCTCTGCTGAAAGCTAAAAGTAAATATTTCAGTCTTATTTCTGGTATCTTCAGCTCCCATTAACAGTCCATGCAGTGGACTATGAATCACAGTAACTATAACAGTGATCAGACACTCCAGATTTCAGTATGACAGTAAACTTTATGCTTTTTGGAAGAAAAATACTGCAGATGTGATGTTATAGATAAAAGCTTGATAGGAATAAGGTAATACAAAATGCTCAAGTAGCAAACCAGCTACTAGCAGGAATTTGAAATTGGTTTGTTGCATCCTTACTTCTATACCAGCATCATGTAAAATGTAGTTCTAATAATTTCAGCAAGCACACACTCATGTAGAAATATGTACACAGAACCTGATTAAATGCTTCCAGTCCTTTCTGACAGAGCACATAGTAGATACATTACTCAGCTGGCACAGTGTAACTTCCACAAAATTGTGATTCACAACAATTTAAGAGGTCTTTGCTGTTCCCTTCATAAAGCTGCAGAGCACTCACACCTCAGTGTTCCAGAAATGCCATTATGCCCCATGCAGGGATGGCAAACATGCTGCAGTCTCCTATTTCAGCCACAATGCACTGGGCAATATACTATCAAATACTTAACCACTGGTTGTCCATGAACTCTTATTTGGAGATCTCTCTAGTGTGCTAATTAGTTCAGAACGTAGATTCCAAAATAAAATGACATAAAAGAGACTAATGCATCCCAAATATCCCACCTGAGTAAAATAAGAAAACATCTGTTAAAGAGCTTCATTCATTTATTTATTGTGGAGGGGAAAAAGTAGTACATAAAAACCAAAAAGGGAAAAAAAAAAAAAATAAACAGGGACTAAATGTCCATTTCTTCCTATTTTCCAGAGCTGGATTAATTTGTTTCTTTTTTAATATGTAGAAGGTTCAAATATGGGGGTTTGGTGAGAAAAATGGGGCAACAGATTGCCATTTTTTCCCTGAGCTTCATCACTCATGCTCATTAGAGAGAGTGGAAAAAAAATTCTCATTTCAGCATATGAGGGTAAAAAAATACCTTGAATCCCCCAACCTGGCTGTGCTGGCTACAACACCAACAGTCCAGATGTGCAGCACTGCTTCCTCAGGCAGGGTGGGGAGAGCAGATCCCTGTCCCACACTGCTGCTGTCTGAGACAGCAACTCCACGCGTGGCATGATGGAACCTCCACCTAACAATTAGTAAAATAAACTGAGCACAATTAGCAAAATAAACTGATCGCAACAGACAGGCTCAGGATCAGAAGTGGCAAAGCACTAGAGGATCCAGCTGCATGTTAACATGCAATGAATTCCTGAGGAATCCTCACACTTCTAAGGGCAGAAGGCTCTCAACTGTCTGATAAGAACTTGTGATCTCATGTGTTCTGTAGCCTTTATTAAAGAGCTGGCAGCACTGAGGTGGCTGCAGTTTGAGGGCGGCTGAGATGCTTCCTGCTAGTAACAGTCTCAATCTCAAGAAGAACATTCCATTGCTAATGCAAAATAATATTACTATAAAAGTCTTCATATATATATATATTTTCAAAGCTGAATAAATGACAAACGCTTTTCTTGTGCCATGTTAAAACTCTTAAAGATGTTCTCTTTTGTATCCTCCTCTTTCAAACACTGATTCGAATTGAGCCATTGCTATGGGAAAAATACCCAGCACGAAAAAATTTTGTGGCAGCTTGTTACTCAGACATCCTAAAACCGGTACATGTTGCAGGAAAAATAGGCCTGACCTGGGGAATTTTATTTAACATGAACTAAGTTAAAAAAGGAAGACATTCTACAGTTCTACTGTGCACTAATCGAAAATTAAGAAACATGACAGTCCTACAAGAAGTAATGTGTATTTGAGTGCTGACAGTTTCTGATCTCCTAAGCATAAAAAGTAATATTATCCTAGCTGATCTTGTGCATACCATGCACACGACTAGTCTGATTGGGTTTGATTTTTCCTTTGGCCAGGCTTACAGTTTGGTTTTAAACACGGTTATCTTTTAAGTATTTTGTTATCAATACTGGCACGTGGCCCAGACCATGGGCACTGCTGATATTTGCCCATTTTCTCCATTTCCTTCAGGGTGTTGACTAACAGAAGTAGGAAAGCACTTCTGTGTTTGCCAAAATTCATTACTGCTGTTTCAAAATAGTTCGATGCACTCGAGCCATAGTGATGCATAAACACACCTAACAACCTGGTGGCATATTGTCAAACTTATTAATGGAAGCATGACAATTAGCAGAATAACTGTGAAGCTGTTAAGGATCAATGGATGCATTTACTGGGAGGAAATGAGAAAATAATTCCAATTCCTCTGATAATGCTTTTAAAACTATCCTACTTGCATAGGAATGGAGTCATTTCCAGCAACAGTTTGGAAGCAGTGGGATTTCCGACATGTTCTGCTGAGTTTTCATTCCTAATGGTTGGGACTGTTTGCAAAGTGTATCTCAGAGATAAGAGGGAGAATTATGGCATGAGGGAAAGCAAGGGTTAATAACGCTCCTCCCTCTGAGAGCCAAGGCAGTGCCAGCACCAGCTAAGCACAAAATTGTCAGGGCACAGCTGACAAAGTTATACACAACAGAGCCAGCAGAAATAAAGGGGAGGGTTTCTCACAAAGATGTGCCTGCAGTGAGCAAGTCGCAGAGGAACTGCAAACCCACAAGGAAACATCCTGACCGAGAGATGCCGCTGCTTTGTGTTTGGAACCCAAAGGTGCAGAGCCAGTTCTGGGCCCAGGGCAAGGGGGTTTCTCACTCAGCTGGTGCCAATTCCCTGGATGACACACAGTCAGCACCACAAGAAAGGGGCCCAGGTGGGCACTCAGGACCCCTTGGCTTTCTTGTTTAAGTGGCAGAGAATGTGAGAAATGTACTGCAGAGTCCCTGGGAAAGGATTTGTATTTAGGAAGATAAGTGAGAACTTATCCCAGCTAAAGAAAAAGACAGCTCTTGCTGCATTTTTAAGGGTTTATAAAGCTTGGACCAGTCATGAGGGACAACCCTGATTCATCGTGCAACCCCAAAGCACTGCAGCTTTTGGGCTCATCGACAGCACAACACCTTTGAAATTCACATTTATGGCCACCACAGTCTGCTGGGGGGTTTTCATCTGTCTCAATAATTATCGTAACAAACAAGCAAATTCTACGGACCAGAGAATATTTTCCCATAATGTTTTCTCATGTATTGTTTATACTATATATTTTACCATTTGCAACATTATTAGAGACCTCAACAATCATTTGGTAGTGTCTGCAAGATAATTGAATAGAGTTTTATTGTCCCAGTGAGTAGGTATAAATATTTAATTCTTATGTACCACATGACAGTGGGAATAGTTTTAGCCAATAAATCTTTTTGTTATTCTACTTTTGCTTATGTACTTTTTGTTGCGAATCAAGTGCTTGTAAAAAACCCTCTCAGATACTTCAATGAAAATAAAATATTTGGCAAGTTATTTTTATTTAAAACTTTGTCCTGTCTTTCCATATATAATAGGAAGCAAAAGTGGGGGCTGCTGGGGAGTGTTTTATCCTTTTTCAAAGAATCCAAGAAAACAGAGACTTAAATCAACCAAAGGAGAGAAGAAAAAGAAGCAATAAAACCCCATAATGTAATAAATACATCTCAGTTTAACCCTGTGCTTCCCAAGACTCATCTTCCTTTCATCACTTGGGTAACACTGAGTAAAAGCACAAGTGTCACCAAAGGGGACAAACACCTTCCTCCAAGGGCAGGCTCTTGTGGAAGCTAAAACAACACAGCAAAGAAACCTGAAATCAGTCAGAGTTTCAGAACATTGACAGCGATTTTAACATGCTGAACACAGTGTTATTTGTCAGAGTTTCTAAACAACAGATAATTTGGCAGAAATGGTTTTGTTATGCAAAGAAACAGAAAACCACCAGGAGAGATCCTGAGACTGTTGCAAGAAAGCAACATCCCATCTCCAGAGGGCATCACCTTCATAGAGAAAGTAGTGGCTTGAGAATAGGTGAATTGGAGATTTTTGTTTTTAAGAAATTAAATATTCCATCCATAAGAAAAGGAGGCTGGAGATTTTCCTCTCAATTTTTAAAAGAAAAACTAAATTTTATAGGATTCCTCATTTTAGTTAAAAAAAAAAAGGCGGGGGGGAAGTTTTACAAAGTTCTATTAATTTAAGTCTGGATGAACTGAAGAAATTCACTGAGTCTTTTGATATGCAAACAACCAGATTTCCTCTGCCAGATGGGGGTATCCAGAGAGACTCAGTCCCTACTGCTGCTGTTTATACAACAAATTATTGTTCTGTTGTCCTAGGGAATATGAGAGTGGGAGTTCAAGGTAAAGCCTAATCTAGATGGAATTTCTCACAAAATTAACAACTCTAATTTGTTTGTGTTCAAACGCAACCTGGAATCAGAGTAAGTGCTCTCAGAATTCAGCTCGGAGCTCCACAGCAGTACTCACAGAGTGCTTTTGAAAAGAGGAGCTCCTTTGCCTGGGTTTGGCTTTTGGGGGTTGGGGGGTTTGTTTGTCTGTTTTCCTGTTGGGTTTTTTTTGTTATTTTCCTCAATTCAGTGAGGAAAATGTAATGAATTTAATAGTCTTTTCTGAGCAGAAAGGCAAAAAGCACGATGGCCTTCAGACAGACAAGACAAAATGGGGCAGGATGCTAAAAATCACTAATCACAATCAAAATAACCATATTACATCTTAGGATTCTCATTTAAAAGAAACAATATAACAAATCTGAATCACTGACACTTAAATATCTGAATAGGGTTTCTAAAAAGACAAAGTTTTCCTTCTTTTCCATTACATGACAAGAAACAGCATTACAGAAGAAAATCAGCCCAACTCAGAGCTGCAGACAGCACAAATTCTCCCCAGTAGAATGGGTGGTGGAACTGGTTCTGGAAGGCTCCCTGAACCTCTGGGTGTGCTTTTATACCCCAACTGAGCCACGGAGAAGGTGGTGACAGAACATCTCAAGAACTTCAGTCTGAGCTGGTGCAACAGCAAGCTGAACCAAGAATAAAAATCTGTCCAGGCAAAATGATTTTTTGGAAGTTTGTTTGACTTGGAAATGGTCTTGTTTCTACTACTCCTTGCTATCCATATCAGTAATGTTAATTTTATGGATTAATCTATGTGTGTAATGTTTGGAAAATGTGCTTTATTAGTAGTCTCAACAGGTCATCCAGAAAGCAACAAACCTCCTGGCTGCAGAACACAAAGATTGAATAGATTGACCTTCATGAGCTCAACAATATTAGAGAGGTTTGGATTTTTATACAGGCCACTTTAATTTGGAGAGAGAACTTCAGAATGCTGTCAACCTTTCATGGACAATATTCATTCTATATTCACTCTGAAAAATAGATCAAATAGATCAACTATTCTGTTTTACTTTAGCAAGAGAAAAGAAGCTGAGTCATAACTGTTACAACAATTATTAATATAAGTGCAAGAGAGCACCATAAAGAAAAAGGAATCAATTTGCCATATGCTAAAACTGCCATCACTTTGTTGAATGAAGTGCAGAAACACCAATTTGTACCACCAGGAATTTGGCCAAAGTTTATTTTATAGCTTCACACAAACTAAATGGCAACATTCAGTAACTTAGATGGCACAAGCAGCCACTTTGCAAAGTTACTCTCCTTATACCCCTCATTTTTCCCCTAAATAAATGGTCACTTTGTAAGAGCTGGCTACTTACACATTGCCTCTTTCACTGCTCCCAAGATAACAAGCTGTAATAATCATGGGGAAATCCAAGCTCATGTTTGATTCCAGGATATCACTTTCAAAAAGCAAATGTCAACAGGCCATAACAGCATTTAATCTGTTGTCTTCTCCACTCCTGTCACCCTGCCACATTATCCATCCCAGCAGCTACTTAAAAAACTTGTGAAATTAAGTGTTTGGAGGGAATTCTTTCTACTCACTCCAGTATTTACACAAGTTTTGTTTCTCCTGAATGCTTAGCATCATTTTATGGAAAATGCAGAAAGATTCTACACTTTAATGCCTTTTTCTTCCCCTTCTCTCACTCCACACTTCTCCTTCTTCTTCTCTAGACTTGTTGCTATTTAGAAAATCCCCTATTTAAATAGTGCCTTTGCTTCTGCCCAAGTGTTCAATAAGCTTTCTAATTACAGACAGTCCTGCACTTTCCTCCTTAAGGCCAAAACCAGTAGTGAGACATCACATTTTGGGCTGGATCTTGGCAGGATTTTAGGTATGAGGTTATTAACAGTGGCTGAATCATGAGGAAAAAAGACTTCTAATCTCATAGAGAACACATGCACGTTCTCACAGCTCTGCTCAGTTGTTCTGAGCCTTCTTAAACCAACCTTTCCAAACTTTCGAAGCTGAAATCCACTTGAAGAGAGTATTTCAACTGAAAACTTTAGTTCTGTTTCTTTGTAATTTTTAACCTTTTTTCGCCCCCACTTTGTCAAAATGACCAATCTCACTTGTTACACCTGCTCTCCAACATTTGGGATGGGCATGGGCAACATGTGTGGCAAATATCTAAAGCTCAGCTCTGATCAATGGCATCAGATATATGAATATATATATGATATACTATATGTGTGCTAATAAAACTTTAAAAATAAGCATTAAAACTTTTGAATATGCAACTGGAACAAGTCTGGGAGCCTCCAGATGCTTAGATGCTCACACAGTTGGCTAAATCATATTTCACTCCAGAAAGGTGAAAAGTGTTGGGGTCCAATAAGTAAGGTGAAGATTTAAACATCAGTATGATTTTTTTTTTCCCATCTGGGAGCATAACATCTACATTGCCCTTCCATGTGTTAGGACTTCTATTCAAGTCATAACACAAACCAATCCTACACCTTTTTTTTTTCTTTTTGCATGTGTATCACCCTGATGCAGGACCAGAGTGTGTTGGTGCAAGGCACAAAGTACTTCTTGTGAACACAGAACTTCTCCCTTTCTCTTAAATACTTATTCCCATTTCTTGCTGCAATAATTATGATATCTCAAATAAGTAATTTTCTCATATTAGACATTTGCCAGAAAAAAAGAAAAAAAAAAAAAGTACTTGTTGACAAGGAGAAATGAAGCACTAAGATATTTTCTGGACTTTCCACTAGGGATAAGTGGCAAAAATGAAAACTGTACGGAGATAAAATTGATTCATAAGAAAAAGACATTGGACTGGAATTTGAAAATAACCATTATTTGAAAACAGAAAAGGAAGCCTAATGAAATAACATTACACAACTGAATTTGATTCTTTCAAAACCACCAAAACAGATAGATTGATTCCCATTTATAATTTGGATTTGCTGTAACCATGCCAGAAGCTGTCAGAATCTATTCCAGCTGATGTCTGCCTCACTGGAGGTTAAACTCCAAGACTCAGCTTTCTGCATTTGCTGACAGTACAACAAAGTTGTAAAGATGTGTCTCAGCGCGTATGTACACAAATGACAAACTAATATTGAAATAATTAGTGTCTAGTACTTGTGAAAAGCAAGAGCTGGGGATCCCAACTGCCAGGAGCAGCACAGAAAGCATATTTAGTCAGTATGGGATAACCTTAATAACTAATTCAAGAACTTGCTTCAAAAACTGTACTCTAGCTGCAAATTTCTTCCTTAAAAAATTCATTATTCGAAAAATCGGTTTCTCAACGGTATTTTATCAAGAAATTGTAATCCTGGCAACATTCTATAACAAAGTATTTAGTGGTTTTGATTTATATACACTTTTCAAAGAATATTAGAAAGGTGGATTTTAATAATTTGAAAACAGATTTAAGCATCTCAGATCTGAATACAGAACTATTCTAAAAATCAGGATGCCCTCGAGGAAGTCAATAAGCCATATACAGTCTTTGGGCATAAACATGACACTAATTTTCATTTTCAAGCTTTATGGCCACTTGAAGCCAAATACAAACCCAGCTATCACCATATTAGTGCTTATTGAATTAAAAGAGAAAGAAAAAGGAGAAAGGAAAAAATGAACCACCAACCAAAGTGATTGAGTGCCCCAAACTGACTCCACTCAATGTTCCCTTTCCCTGCATTTCTCAGCAGGTGAACACACGACACAAGCAAAGCATCAGCTTGATGCAAAGCAAACTCCACTGTATCATCTAAAATGTAACAGTGGGAGGTGCTGCCCCTATAAACTGTCCAGAAGCTCTGAGAATGGTACATTCTGGTGTAAAGCATAGAAGTTCTGTATATAATGGTTTAAATAAGGCCTTCCCAAAGATTTCAAAAGCTCCCTAAAGCAGCATTGCTCATATCTAGGTATGGAGTTCAAGATAAACTCAAGCAGTTGAACAAAAAAAGGGGCACTGCATGGGCAGTCTGGTACCAAGGTAAATTAAGGAAAAGGATTAAGCCAAAATTCATTTCCAGGACATTCCCTCCTAACACAACTTCACTGCATTACAAAGCAGAATCCATGTTTAAGATCTTATTTCTTAGGTCAGAAAATACCATTAGATAATCCTGTTTGATCTCTCATATGCCACAGACAAGTAGATTACATTGCTGTTTGTTGTTTTTTGGGGTTTTTTAATTATTAATTTATTTTACTATCAAATCTTCTCCAGTCTGTTTCTGCCTCCTGATTCTGCAGGGAATGGGCTGCAACAGCAGCAAAATTTCTGTTCTGTCACAGAGCACAGGGTTTGCTTGATAACTCCACTACTGATACAAAGCTGCATCAAATAATGCAAAATACGAACTAATTAGGAAATGCTCAATATCCTGGCAGTAGCTCCTCAGAGAGGAGAGGGCCGTATCTAACATTTTTCAGCAAAAGAACAAACTGCACAGCATAATTACTCAACTTTATGTCACAGTTTTTCTTAATATGGCAAATGACAAACTAAATTTCAGATTTGAAAAGACTGAAATATTTAAAACTTGGCCTTACCACCTCAGATTTCACTCTGACGTACAAAAAAACCCCAAAATAAAAGAAAAATAAAACAAAATAAAAATCACTCTCAAAGTTACAGCCCTTCTCTGTCCATGATGAACATACTGCACATTTCCATAAAACTCCATAAAAACCAGCACAGCAGGTTGGGAGGAAAGAAAGTCACCACTTTGGTGGAAATGACAGAACGGCATCGAGAAAATACTCCTGAAGTAATTTAAACATTGAAGGAACTTCCAGACTACCAAGGACAAGTTTTGATACTGGAAAATGAACTTGGAAGTTGTGATGGGAGAAAGAAACATGAGCAGGAGTCAGAATTCCTAAAGGGTCAAATGGAATTCTGAATATGGAGGTTTATCCTTCTTCCTCTGAAATTTCATAAAATATTGACAATTCTTGTTTCAAGAACCTGCATGCAAAACTTTCCTGTAAAAATTAATCAGCTTATTTGCTGTGGCTGGTGGATGATGCAAAAGAACCATTCCAGTTCTAGGTTTTAATACTGACGAACAAACCTCCCAGCCCATAAAAGATTATTAGTTATCAAAGGTCTTTCCCACTCTAGTGGTGTGTTTTAACTACCTAGAATTATTTTTTTTAAAAAAATCAGGGTATTTTTACACTATTGTAAAGATTTGGACTATATTTGAACTCTTATCTCTCCTTTGTGAGTGCCACTTATAAAAGCCAGAGGAGAGACTGGAAAGGGTTTTTTTTTTTTTTATTATTTTAAAAATGGGTGGTAAATGCTTGTAAATATTGTGGGGGGAAACACAGTTCAGGGAATTATTTATAGCAAAGTTTAGATATGGGCTACAAGCCATTTTGCAGAGCTGTCCTTCTCTATATATCACACCTTGATGCTGAGTTCTTACAGCTGGATATTTATGAAGGCAATTTGAAGAGTGCCTTGAATAATAACAGCAAGGAAGACTTTGCTGTGAGAGAAGTACCCTCTTTAAGTAACTGCATTTGTCACAAGAGCAACACAGTGATTTAACATAATCAGCCTTAAATCACACTGTTCCCACACTACATGCAGATAAACCAGGACCATTAATTCAGATTTTCCAAAGTAACAGACAGCTACATTTGGTTCAAAAAGGGGCAGGGAGTCTAAAAAGGTATGAAAATGGTGTTTCCCCAATTTAGCAAGATGAAATTATGCAGTTAAAAATACCTTGTCAAACATTTGAAATGAACCTTTAATATCAACAGCAAAACCCTCATCTCTGCAGTGATGATCTATTAGATGGATAATGCATCTACTCATATCAATTACATCATTATAAACGTGTTCTGGTAATTTAAAAATACCAAGTAATATCCTGATGACTTTCTTCCCCACTGGGGACACATTTTGCCACGCCAGCAAGAATGATTAGATAGTGAGCTAAGGAAGCAGAGCTGGGGCAGCCTCTGAAGGTGCTGTTTATTCTCTTTTTTTCTCTGATTTTGAAACTTCTCCTATGATTTCATAGGCAAAATTTAATGATGCCCATTAACTTCACTTTTATGCAATCTGAACACATTCTAGATACTTTCGCTTACCATTCTTGTGTTTTGTGGCTTTTATATTAAGGAATTATGTGCTTAATTATTGAATGTACCACAAGACCTTTCTCCTTAAATGTTTAATATTTTCAAAAATTAAATCAACCTTATATTTGGACCTTGAGATGTAGTGAATTTGGGGATTAGATGAAAATATTAAAATCTCTAAGCACACTATTGGATATGTAACTTTCTTATAACACCAAGGCATCAAAAAAATAGTTTTATTTTTTTAGTGTTGAGAAGCCAGCACTAAACTAATGGCTTTGGGTTTTTTACCTTAACTGAACCAGCATTGTTTGCTAAAAGACAGAGCAGGCAGGAGTTGCCCCCCAAGTGACTAGAAACTCACAACATCCATATTTAATAAGACTCTATAGCAGAAATATAGCACACATTCTGTACTTCTATAAGAAAGCAATATTCATTATTCTGCAGATTATTCCTTAATAAATATTTCAGAAACTCGAAGTAGGAAAAAAAATTAGAACAGCATATACTGTGCTCTTGATAGTTTAAAAGCACTTCTGTTTTCTGACCTATGATGAATCCTTATGTTCTTTTCATTTCTGGTGCATTTTAATGCCATTATGGGTTTGAAATTCATCTTTTGGTCAGTTTGAACGGATAAAGATATTTGATGTTTACTTGGTGTGCACAAACAAGTTAAAAGTCATCTCCCATTAGCATGTATAGAGCTGATACTTTTTAAATATTTTTCTTGTTCCAGATTCTTTGGATACCTTCACATAAATATGACTATTTCCAGCATGGTAGCAAGAACAAACTGCCAGGCTTGCTCACAAATCCCTCCTCCTGAAAGCCAAGGCAACTGTCTGCTGGGCTGCCAATTCTTCTCACTTGCCTATGGCAATGTCAAAAGCAAAGAGCTATTTGAGAAACAAACAAACAAAACACATTATTCCTCCAGTAGTGTGTTTTTTCAGTTGATTTGTGTAACTGTGCAAATGTTCTTAAACCAATCATAGCAGACAGTGGGTTGAGTCAATGCAGTGTAACTGCAAGTTATGAAGTAGATACAGCTCTAGGACCTGTTGCCCAGGTGTCATCCACGTATCCAGGTTCATCCATATGCTCCTTAGAGGGGGAAAAAATATCACACTGATGTTTAAATCTTCACTTTATTGGATTCCAACACTTCACCTTCTGGGAAGGATCCCAAGGGAGCCTCTCAAATGAGTGAAACATGATTAAGCCGAGTGTGTGAGCAGTGATATCTAAACACCAGGAGGCTCCCAGACCTGTTCCAGCTGCATGTTCAAAAGTTTTAATGCTTGTTTTAAAGTTATCTTGATGGGAATGTGTCATCAGTGTATTTGAGTAGAGCAGACACAAGGATCTGAGAGGGGTTTTGCCCAGAAATTATCACTAAAGAGGAACTCAACAATCAAGAAGCTGAGTTGAAGCAACCATTTGCCATATCAACAGCATCTGAGGGATTCACAGAAGATTTCCCTGAAACCAGAAAGTCAACTCAAAAAGAAGCATGTAAGGAACATGAATTGAGCAGCTGGGAGAGCCCTGAGTGGCTGTGGTGCAGGAACCAGCATGGTGCAAACTGGCACGGGAGGGGAGGCAGCTCTGCAGGGGGGGCAGCACTTCAGGGGTGGCAGCACTGCAGGGGAGACAGCACTCCTGGGAGGGTAGCATTGCAGGCATGGCAGCACGGGAGGGGTGGCAGCACTGCAAGGGGGACAGCACTGCAGGAGATGCCCGTGGTACCCCACGCGGGAGGTGCCTGGGTATTAATGGGAAGGTGTGAGGGATTTTCTGACATCACTTCCAGCAGGAGGTTTAAAACGTGTAGATGTTCATTAGTGTGTTGAAGTACCTGGTGTTCTGGTTTCTCTGGTGCACTCCTGGTGTTGGTCCTCAATGGACAGTTCACTGACAGTCAGTTAATTACATTTTGTTAAATCAATAAACAGATTTGATGTAAAACATGTAAATTGAGATTTTTGAGAGCACTTGTGTTCACATGTGTACACACATTAGGGAGGAGTTTGAGAACATCTTTAAGGTGTGGGTGGGATATACAGGAGAGAAGAGAAGTCCCTGTTCTGTTCTATTTTGTTTCAATGAATTCCCTCCAGTGTTCCCAGTGTCAGACACTGAGGTAGGACCTGAGCAGAGCTGAGCTGATGGGCAGGGCACCTCCCTCCCCTGCTGTTCCAGGGGCAGCCCAGCATGGCACCCCCTGGCTGTGCCCAGGCCACCTTGCTGACTCCTCTTAGCTCTGTGGCCATCAGGACCCCCAGGGAGCTTTCCACTTCCCCTCCCCACCATCCTCCACATCCAGCTGATTTCAATGCACAAAATAAAGTTCAACAAGAATGTTAGGCTGTTCTACATGTGGAGATATTACAATGGGAGATATTCTCCAAAAGGCAGACAGAAAATCAGAATAATTAAGAACTGATCAACATCTTAAAAGACCAAACAAGGTGTGCCTTTTTTTTCGTTTTCCCTTTCAGTGAAGCACAGTAAGGGAGAAAATTTGGGGACTCAAAAGGGATTAAAAATGTCACTGTAATTTTGCTTAGAGCAGCATAACTAAACATCTTGGTAAAACTGAAGACAATTGCAGGGGGGGATTTGAACACTGGAGCAGAGTAGAAATATGAGGGTGAATCCTCCTGTTTTTAAGTTCCACAAAGACTGCTGTTAAAGTAGTCAGAAATTTGATTTTAGATCCCTTCTAAAGGACGAAATAATTAATGAGGCACACAAAGTTACACCTGAGGCCAGAAATAGGTCCAGATTATCCTCAAAGAGTATTCATTCTGTGGGGAAGAAAAAATCTTGCTAGGATCAAAAAAATCTTGAAGTAGCTCATATTCAGACAGGAGAAAGATTTTGACCTCAGCCTCTGACACACATCAGCCTGAAAACTGACTTTTGTCTGCATGGGAAGTGTTTGGGAATTCAAACTCTTGCGGGATATTAAAGAACCAAATGAACCCACAGCCAGCCCTGCCCCAGGGCTGGATCCAAAGCACTACCCCTGGAGGTGGCCCCAGTGTTTGGAGTCACATCCCTGTCCCATGAGAGGGCAGGGACAGCCAGGGCTGAGCCAGCACTGGGGACAGCACAGAAAGGGAAGGTTCTCCTTTTAATGAGTTGTTAATTCATATCTCCTATCCAGGCCTTTTATTAGAGACTGTAAATCTCACACTGACAAGGAGTCATGAGACTTGGAAATTGCCTTGTAAATAAGTTACTGGTAATGAAACCATTTAGTTTTTGAAGGGATGGGATTGTGAGGGCTTTCCACATTGAAATGATTATTGAACATTACTGAACCAAACAATTAAACTGTGCTGTATAAAAACTCCCATAATAATATTCACACAATTTCCCCTTCTTCCTTTTAAAAATTTTACATTATGAGACTTGTTACTGATATGTGAAGTAAAAATATGACTGTCACAGCCAACATTACACTCATTGTTTCAAGTTACATAAAAGATTTGGTACATTATGTATATGATTCAAGAGCAATTCATCTTCACCACATAATCTATAGTCTTACATTTCAGAGATATAAAAAATATACCAAGATAAAGAGATATTTTTAAAACCTTAAGATAGTCATAGATTTAAAATTAAACTCCGAACAGGTGAAATAATAAAAACTTGAGAATCTGAAGTTATAGACATGCCTATGACCTCACAGCATCTTAAGTCTCTAAGCTTGAATGATTCAATGCTGAATGTGAAAACTCTCATTTTTTCCTCCTCACTGCTTAAATACACAGAGTGGGCACAAACCACCATTTCCAACTCCCCCCTGTGCCCCTCAGGCTGGGAGAGGAGGTAGAAGTTGCAAATAAAGATGGCAAGTTCAGCCTGGAAAGAAAAGGTACTGGGGTCAGGTATTTCTAGTTTTGTCTTTCTTTCTCACCATCCAACTTCATTTTAATTGGTAATAAATGTAATTAATCTTCCCCAAGCTGAGTGTGTTCTGACCCTGATGGTAACTGATAAATGGTCTCCCTGTCTTTGTCATGGTCCATGAGCTTTTTTGGATTATTTTCTCCTCCTATTCTGCTGTGGAGAAGGAGCAAAAGTGGCTGTCTGGGGTCTGGCAGCCAGCAAAGGTCATCCCATCATCATCTGAAAGCAAAGAATTCTGCACCTGCATCCTAAATAATTCCTTTACACTTATTCAATTGTCTTCTGTGTGACTATTGATTTTGCCTATAATTGGAGTCATTTAAATAATGAAAACAGAAATATACAGACCCCTAACTTCAAATGATCTGAGAAATATCAGGTAGGAAAA
Source organism: Hafferia zeledoni (assembly GCA_035583235.1). Taxonomy (NCBI): domain Eukaryota; kingdom Metazoa; phylum Chordata; class Aves; order Passeriformes; family Thamnophilidae; genus Hafferia; species Hafferia zeledoni. Next base: position 4,024,395 of record JAWWEV010000034.1, on the reverse strand, counting down.
ATGCCAGTAACTTCAATATCTTTGACAAACATTTCAGTTTGATCTTTTACTCTAAAAAAGCTCCCTTTTTAAGTGAAAAAGGGAAAAACAAATCAAAAACCAGAGTAGAAAGAATCTAATTTTAGACAATTTTGCTTTAATGCTCCTGAGGAAAAAACCATCTTTTCTGTCTGTACACAAATCCACTTCTCCCTAACACAAAAAACCCCCCGCACATCCTGTGAAATCCTTAACAAAAATAATCCTCCCCCCTAATATCTGCAGGTAGCTTTTTGAGTCTATAATAGCACTCCAGTGAATTCCTGACACAGAAGCATGGCAGGGATTTCCCCATCTGGAGGCATGAGATAAGTTCTGATTTGATGTGATAAGAGGTGTTCAATGTTCATAAAACAGAGGTTAGTACTGAGCTCACAGCTTGAAACACAATTCCCACACGTGAATTACCAGGAATATTATTTACCTGTTTTCAGAGCCTCTGAGCTAGAAGTTGGCATTTATACAGGGGAAGACTGCAATAAAAATAAATAAATAAATAACTTTTACAGGTTAGAAAAGTAATTTCAAGGGAGATTCACTAATATGTACTCCTAGTGAAGGAACATTAAAAATAGATTTTTGTCATTTCAGCCATTTATTTTTCCAGAAATCTTTTAATGAAGCTTTATGGTGAGTCTGTATTTGTGTTTTAACTCAGCTGAGTAAGACCGTTTGATCTCCCACCTGCACATGGTTAATGCCCTGGAAGGGATGAAGGCAAGAACTCAGGGATTTGACCTAAAAACACATCTGAGTTCATTGACATCTTCAGACATTCCTTTTTCACTTTAGTCTTTTCCCCATTTACTCTGATAAGAGAAAGAAGAAATCCGAAGAACATTCTTGTTTGATTTTTAATCCAACTCTCCTCATCTGAAAGTGGGTGAGGGATGATTGTTCCTACTCATGGGCACAAATTGGGGATGAAAAATCCAATCCCGTGTTCTAAGGTTACAAAGATTTCTCAGCTGAGTTCCACTGCAAACAGAACTTACCTGTCCAGGCAGGTTTTTCCTCTCAGTGGTACTAAAGGAACTTGATCTTCAATAACTTAGTCAAAATTTTCAGTACTTTCACCATGGAGACGAAAAATTTATTTACTAACAGATTTGGTTTATGTTCTGATTCTGCAATAAATTACTGAGTGTATAAATCCAATCTGTCAAAAGTGATTTTTATTGACTATATTCCAAGATGATTTAAAATTATATGTACTCATACTTACTACACTGGTTGTGTTCAGAGTTTTAAAAAAGCAGAATGTTTCCTCTGTGAAAATATGCAGTTCTGAAGTTTTGTATCAGTGAAATTAAATGTGTTTATAATCTTGCAACATAACCTGAAACTCTCAAAGTAGCACAACTGCTGTTTGCTTAAGTGCTGGCAAATCCAAGAATGGCATAAATAGGTTTAATGGCTTATTTTTCTTTAGTTAGAAATTTCAGGCAAAGAATGAAAAGCACAACTCCAACACAAACAAGGAGAAAGGTTTGCTGAAGAACCAGATCATTTCCTAACTTAGTGTAAGTCAAAGCAGGATTCTGTAAAATCAGAGGAATACTTCAGCATCCTCAGGCATCATATTTACTTTTTCTTGAAAACTTCTCTATCAAAGTGTTTGCAAGTGGAAAGTTGTTTTAACTTTGAGCTCAAGTTCAGCCTGGGATTTCAAAGTCAAATTGGATTCTTCTCTTTTTTGCCCATCACTAATTCTAGTAAAGATTTTTTTCCCCTAAGCTGGATTTCATCTCTGGTGAAACCTCATTTTTATAACTAAACCCTCAGATAAACTAATACAGAGTTTTTTCCTTTAATGGGCTCACTCCTACACAATTAACTAGACAGAATCTGTAAGATAATTGTTCATGTTACTAAATAGTTACTTTAAAACCTGGAGACTAAGCTTTAAAAAAATGGTGGATTATCTGCTTTTGCTATTTTTAAATAAAAGTGTGATGCCCTTCAGGACTATTTGTGTTATAGATTAGATTATTCAGCACATGAGGCAGTAACAAAACCAAGCAAGATAATAATTTTTACTATAAATTATACCTGTCTAATAAATTAAAACAACTTCTTTTTGCAAAAGTTGGGGTCTAGCTGAGTCCTTGCTTTAGAGATTATTCCTTTTTCCTGTTTACAAGGCAGGCAGTCTTGTTTCTTGAAAGAAAAAAAAAAAACAGTTACTTTGATTGTTCTCCAAGTCATTTGCTGTCAACACTTAATCCAGGAAATTTTCTGACACCTATTTTTTTTCCTCTGGCCCTTATTCTTATATCTGTGTCCTAATCCATGTAGTGTTCCCTCAACTTTTCTAGTTTTTTTTCCTCACTATTTTATTTCCATATATTTTAACAAGTCTAAAACCCCACTCCATTCCCCGATTTTAAGGCTGTGGTTTGGCAGTGCTGCATTTAATGATCTTACAATTTTTCAACTTCTATAAATAAAGATCACAGAGAAGCACAAGGAAACCTCAGTGATGGGACCTTATAAATTTTCATCTTATACACCAACTCTTTGGACCCTCTTTTCTCACAGTTCCCACTATCAGAGGAATGATTTCTTCTACATCTATTTGCTTTTTGTGCAGCAAAACAGATTTTATCTCAAAAACTGTCACTGTGTCTTTCAGTTCAAGTAAAATTGGAAAAGACAAATGATTAAACAATACAATGACAGGAAATGTGGTGAAAAATGACACCTTTACAGCTTGGGATCATTGTTAAATAATGAAACACAAGTACTGTCTGTGACAACTGGACATAACACTCAGGTTGGGGCTTCACTCTTAAAAGACTTAACAAATGGAGATGGACAGGATAAGGAGATTAATATACTGTTAAACATATCAACTTCCAGCACAATTTAAGTACTTATTTACATTTCTTTGTAGCCAAAAATCAAGCAGCATTTCTCAAAATATTAAGCAAATCGTATCAAAATATCCCTTCTGGTGAACAAAATTTACCTTTTTTAGTTCCAACTACCCAAATCTTTAACATGAATGCAAACTGTTTGTGTGATGTATTTTGGAAACCTGAAGTTTAATATTCCAAATTACACCCCAAAGCTTGGTCAGAGAGCGCTGCAGTCCCCTAGCACTGCCCTGGGAGGGGACATGGGGCATTTCTCTGAGAACAAGTAGTAGGGCTGAGCCTTCAACTGCTTCAGGTGAAGGAAGTGATGCCCTAACTTCGACAAGGCTGGAAATGATCTCACAGCTCCACAGATTGGCATCTGAACCAGATTATCTAATTTCCTTTTCCCTCCTGTTGTTTTAGTTTTGAAGCTTTTCCCTTTTCCCTGCAGTGAGGCTATGAGGGGTTTTTTTTAAATTATTTTTTTTTAAGAACATCATAAAATCCCAAGAACAGAAAACTTATTTATATATATATATTTTTACCAATCACATCAAATGTCACTTTATCAGCTCTCCAGCAAATAGAAGTACTGAACATACTGCCATGTATCAACCTCTAATCTGAATCTCGATATTTACAGAGAAATCCATGATTATTGCTCAGATGTAAAGTGCAGTTTTACTTATTTATGGTTCTCTCTGGGAACACCTCACCAGCTGCACAACAGTAGCTGCTGCTGCTGGTAAATACTTGTTATTTGGGCACACTCTGCCTTCACCTTGATAATTTGCAGAGACTTATTAGCTCTTGCAAAGTTAGCAAACATCACTCGTTAAGAGGGAAGGAACTGCCAGGATGTGAAACAAATGATCTGACTGCTTAAAAAAAAAAAAAAAAAATCACCCAAACCAAAAATTCCCCCCCAAAGAAACAAAAAACTCCCCTAAAGCACATATGGCCAAAATGAAATAATAGAAACAGTTTTATAACCAACATGGGCAATTCCTGCCATGGGCAGGGACACCTTCCACTAGACCAGGTGCTCCAAACCCCGTGCAACCTGACCATACACATTATTTATGGCATAGGAAACACCCACACATGTTCTGCTTCCATATATTCATACATATATTTCCTTAGAACCATATTCTCATCCTTATCTTGAACTCGACACAAAACCAAAATGTCATGAAAAATTATCTTTTGAAACATTAGAAAAATTAAAGTCCATAACTGTCTTGTAGGTTATTTTAGAAAATAGAGTATATATTTAGTGAATAAAATAAGGGAAATATTGGGGTGGGGCAGGGAGTGGTCTTAAAAATTATAAGTTCTTTTAGAAACACAGAGAAATTGATCAATTTCAAAATGTTTTCATTTGACTGTTTTTGTTGTTAAACACTGATTTTTCAGCACCGGGGGAAACATTTTAAAAAGTAATTCCATTAAACACAGACTTGCATTTGAATTTCGAAATACACATGGGAAGGCACCTGTTAAAATTTATACTGTAAGTTCAGCACTAATTTCCACAAATAAGAAGTACTGTAATGAAGCAATTATGGTTATAAATAAACATTTTACACCTGCAATGCAATCAACTAATAAGAAAACTCCCTGAGTAAAGGAGGCGGGGCACAAGTAGAACAAATTCACAAAATACACTCAAAGAATCTCTGCTACTTTAAACCAAATGAATTTGCCAGGAGACAAAGCCACAGAAAACTTCATAATGTCCCTGTGGAAAGGCCTTTCCTTCCACTTGAACCATCTCATGGCAGTGTCTTAACTTCATGTGAACCAAAGAGGGGGAAGAGAAATAGTCCCCCCCAGCTCAGGTAAACTCAGCATCTCCAAATCCACGCAATGGGCTTATTAGTTGAGTTTTGACATGTTGCTAAATGGTGACTAGAGTGAGGAGCTGCAAACATTGCACAATTAATTACCTCACCGAGCCAGAGCCTGCCCAGGAACTGCTGACAGCACAAAATTCCCGTCCCACTGCTCCTCCTGCCTCTCCCAATTTACAGGAGAATGGGAAATCATGAGCAATTGATACACTCTGTTAGCTCCTCTCATGGAGGGTGAGCTCACACGGAGCTTTAGGGGTATCTTACACACTTTAATGCTGAAAATAAAAGGTAATGTTCTTGGCAAAGAGCTGGGGGGATTAAATTTGGAAGGCTTGAAGCAGCTTTGAATTGTAGTCAATAAAAAAGAACCAAATAGTAATTTTGTAATTTAACTCTGCTGGTTATGCCCAATGAGTCAGACACTTGTGAAATAAACCATGTAAATAGAAAAATGGCTTAACTCTTTGTCCATGGCAATGCCTTTGCTCCCTTCTTTTCCCTCCTTCCTTCCTTCCCTTGGGTTGCTGTTTCACTAACCCTCCAGCAGCAAGAATAACACAAGGCTTTCTCATCAGCTCCACAGTGAGGCCATGATTAACCCCCACATGAGTAATTGGCCTGCCACTACTTAAATTTTATATTTTTACAATTAAAACAGGAATTACTTTGGTTTCCATAATACAACTATACAAGATATACATTATTAACCACTTCCTTAATTGTAATAATTTTTATGATTTCTCAAATTACTGAAGCATGAAATTTATTTTAAAGACTCCAAGCAGTTTTAAGTAGAGGTAAAACTAAATTATTTTTTCAAAAATGTGCCCGTACAATTACCTCACAGTAGTAAATTATTCAGATTATGATTGTACTGATTTAATAGGGTCATAACCACATACAGCCTCATTTAGAAAAAATACAGAACACTTCAAAAACGAGGTCATTCTCCACTGTTTCACTGGCTGAAACTGTCTTTACAATAACACTCTTGATTTTTGATTTCTTAGAAGTAGTTTCATTTTGGTGAAAAAAATAACTAGTTTATTTCAAAAGTGAAGGAACCCTAAAAAAACCACACGACACTCCTCCGTAAGTTTTTACTGCTAAAATTCTTAAAAACCAGCAGTCTTCTGGATTTAAAAACAATATTAATTCTTGGTTTTATAAGGAATGTGAGTTCAACTTATTCTGAAAATCCTACCTGAACTATCTCAGATGTTTGCTGCTGTTAGTGCCTGCTGAGAATCTCAGTTTAGAGTTTAAACCACTCCTTTGCTTAGGAAGAGCTATTTAAAAAGAAGACTAACAGATTTTTCCTATAATATGATGCCTAAAATGGAAGAAAAAAAATCTAGACATTGTTATTGTAGATAAAATAGAGAGCAGGTCTTTAACAAAAGTCCTTTTAGGAGCAATGAATACATAAGTGCACAATACAATATAAGGCTCCTACAAATTTATAACACTCATTAATTACCTTATCTAATGGAGACACCCAACCTGAGACTTGTCTGCCCCCAGAACCTCCCTCAGAAGTCAATCAGAGGTCTTAAGACCCCTTTACTTCTTCACCATCATCATCCTCACACCACATGCCTTCTTTGGAGCTTCTCCAAGGCTTCTGGGCCTCCTGCTTTGACTACGAGGATATTTTATTATGTCCTTCTAAGTATGTCCCAAACAGGATGTCCTTGCTGAAATCTTTTTCCCTTGTAAAGAACATCAAACAAAATTTCAAGAATCTGATGTAAAGCATAGGAAAGGGGTTTAGTGACTGTTAACTGCTGTTTTAAAGTGTTAGGAACTATACAGCTCTATTAAAAATCTATATGCCACAAATCTTAAGGGCATCATCTGCCCCCTCAGAGGGGAAAGGCAGCCAGTGGCAATGCTCAGTGACCATCCCTGGACTTTGGAGGCAGCCTTGATGTTTAATGTGACACATCTACAAGGATAACACATGCAAACTTCTCTGGTTTGGAAGGAAACAGCTGGGACTTCAGGATGAACAATTCCCAGCAATTTTAGTAGAGGCATCCTCAAATCTCCATAAAATAAATTAAACCAAGCAATCATGATCCTCCTCAGTGCTCTCAATCAAAAGATATTCAACACTAAGATTTATCCATTTTAAACACATCTAACTTCTCAATGGGAAATTGGCATCTCTGGTGCTGGAATCTAAAAAATACATTCAATTCTGAATATCCCTTCATGAAACTACATTTATAAAATGGTGCACACATTCAAGAGATCATGAGAGTTTGTCTCTCCAGTTGATTATCTTCAGTATTGTTCTGTTGCACTTAGAAATGAAAGCAAATGAATGATTTCTCTACTTGGTTGCTAGAAAACATTGCATAATGTTTTTTTAAGGTTTGCCATCCCCATTTTGTTTTCATTTAGCAGGTTTAAAGATAATATTGCACATTCTACCCTTTTGGCTGTGCCTTCTCCCCCCTCCCCCAGTCCTGTTACTAGAATTTTCCTTGCTCCAAGTGGAAAAATAGGCATCTGAACATGATGGTCTTAATCTACTCCATCCATTTTAAATTTTTCGCCCCTTCCACTGAACTGAGTGACCCTCTAGCTCCCTTCAGTTTTGAACTAGCAGAAAATGTCATTACCTTTCAATAAATCCTTTTCCCCCATAGGTCACTTCTATTTGAAATGAACAAAATCTGTCCCTGGTATAAATTCTTGTCATATTCAGCTAGTCTCCGATTCAAAGACAGACATAAGAAAGGAAGATATCAAGTTCCACTCTATGAACCAAGAAATTCAGATAAAATAAGAAAAAAGAAAATAAGGGTAATATGCAAGGGAAATGAGGAGTTCTGTGGGAGAGCTCTGTGGTGCAAAGGAAAGCACTGTGGTGCAATATGAGGGCAAGAAGTAACAGATTATAAGAGACAGAATAGTTCAGGATGATGTGGAAATTTCTGAAGACCTTTGCCCTTATGAATCATGGATGGAAGAACCAGTTGAGACTGCATGGACTGCCAACTAGCAAATAGAATTTCATGGATGGTAATGCTTGCAGGGACAGGCCAGCAAGGCTGACCTCACTGGGGGCTTTGCTAACGTAATCAGTTTGTTTGTTTGGCCAAAAGGTGCTTGCAAATGTTTCCTTTTGCTTGCCTGGCACCCAGGGCCTCTGCAGAAAGCTCCCAGCAATGTCCTCCTACCATTTAGTCAAAGCCTTCCCAGCATCATTGGAGAGACCCTTCAAAGGTAGGGTTTGGGGGGAATAAAAAGTCAAGTGACAAAGTCACTTGGTTAACCCTCATATAATTTTATTTTTAGTGATTACTCAGAGTACAGTGGTGAAAGCATTTCTTTGCACACTCTTCCATAGCCCTGCCCACTCAAAGTGTTGGTTTTAATTTAGCTCCACTTGTGCCAGGGCAATCCCAGGTGGGAGTTAAGGCTTGGCAGGACAACGCTATGAAACTGTAACAGGTTAATTCAGACATTCTTCAGTGAAAATCATCAAAGAAAGGGCAACCTGCACTTTGCTGGTCGAGTGGACTCTGCCCCAAGTCATAACTTAGGTCAACAGCACTTTCTGGTGGGGATTAATCCATTTTTTGAACAAAGTGAGCTACTTCTTGTCAAGGACAATCCCTATTCATGTGGCTGTCAGGGCTTTGTGCTGGCAGAGGTACTTCAGTTAAGAGGCTGTAATTTGAGAGGGTCTTTTTTTCATTCCTGTTCCTAACCAGTATATGTTGTATGCAGAAATTAGGTACAATAAGTCCTTCTTAAAACTGCTGTCCCTACACACAAAGTTTACAAAAGTTTGAGGGTTTTTTGTGAGTAGAGGAAGAAGAGACAGTTGAGCTGAAAAGCGTAAAATATTCTGGACTGAAAAATATGTGAAAAATACTTTGCAGTAAATCTTGGAGGAACTGTTTGTTTGTAAACAACTGAATCTATCACAGCAAATATCTATGCAACTTCCTCATATTTATGCACAAAAAGTTGCATAATTTGAGGCACATCAGATCTACTGAGCAAATCTTATAGGATGCAAGCACTTGTATTTCTTCTCAGACATCTCAGACAGAAATAGTGCAGCCCTCCCTTGGGTACTACATGATGATTTAAACTTCTCTGTACCTGAATTATTTGAGCCATAAATAATATTTGCTTAGTCCTTAGAGGAGTGCTGCCTCATTAAATAAGAGCATTATAATTATTATGATCAGTTGTTTGAAGAAGTGATCAAAGAATTACCAGCAATCAGCAAATCCTTCTAGACTGGGAATTAAGAGAGATTTGCACAGTGACACCAGGAAATCACTGACACAGTTTAAGAAAGCAAACCAGAGGACTTGATTCAACAACACAGAGTGTGTGGATGTGGCTACTGAGAATCTTCTCTCCCTCTTCTGCAAAGGAGACTTTGGGCAAAGTGGAATTCTCATGTTCCTCAGTTGGGAGTGTGTTTTCCTGGAATCTACAGAAGCTCAATGCCTCTCCAATTCCTCCCTCCCTTGACAGTATATTTGGATAATAATTATTGCTTACCCTGAGTGTCCCTGTGGCAGGAAGGCTCCAACCCAAGCTCCTTGGGGCAGCCATAATTTACAATTCCTCATTTACAAACAGATTCTAAAGACAAGTCATTGGTTCTGCATCATTTTAGGCAGAGACTGAGAAGGTTCATTTACAGTTCTTATATGCACTAAGTATATATCCCTTAAAGCAAGATGATTTCTGAAACTCTCACTGCATCTATACCCCATCATTCACTAATTGGTACCACAAATTCATGCTATTCCCCCCTCCCATACCAGAATATGTTTTTTCCTCCCTCCTTCAAATTCAACATTTTTGACCAAATCTCTGGTGAAAAAGAACACTTTTTTCTCTTGCCTGAGCAGCAGATATTTCCATTTCACATTTTCTTTGGACATGAAATTAAAAAGAAACACACTGAGGAAAATAACATCCCCTACCAGAGCATGCACCTTCTCTCCTCCCTTACTGCCCTACACTAGTGCTTCCCCAGCTGATAATTCTATACAACATAAAAAGAAATTTTAATTAAAAAGGCTAGATTTTGTTAACTAAAGTCTCCCATCTGCTAAAGTAAAAAAAAAAAAAAAATCTCAAAAATTGTTTTGGAACATCTTAAATTTTCTTTTAGCATCTTGGGTCCAGTTTCAAAGACAAACAAAGCTGAATTTAAACAAGAAGGGAAACTTCAGGAGAAGTTGCTAATTGCAATAGTTAATTGCAATAGTGAATTTTGGGAGTATAGTGTGATATCCTGATGAGAGAGTTGTATTTTTTAATCTGCTCCAGAAAGCCCAGACCATCTTTAAGACAGGTGGGCTGTCACTTCTAAACCCTAGAATTCAACCCTCAAAAAGATAATTTCTGTAGAAACAGACCCCTAATCTTCAGCTGATGTACTGAACACATCAGGCACAAAATTCAAAGTTGAATTATTTCTGTGCTGCATCTTTATCTGCATTTAAAAGCACAAACAAACCACTGTAGAGCTGCTGACTGAACGTATAATAAATAACAAAGTTATTACTGTCCTGCTCCCGCTCATTGACTGTTTACCTGCATATTCCTTCAATAATGTTTTTAAGCACATAGTACTGAACTAATTAATAAAAAGCTCTCCATGACACATGATGAATTGTACAACATAATTCTAAGAATTTTAAAAGCTGGAAAATACTCATCCAGAGACAGGAGATACTAATAATATGAACCTTAGCAATCAAAACAGCAAAACATTCTGCCTCTGCCATTGTCTGACCTCGGGGTCTCTGGTTTACTGTAACAATTCTGGATTGACATGAGTAAACCAATTGTTGATATTTCATTGTGTCCAAACCCAAAAGCCTGCACTCAGATTCTTTCACTTGTCTTCCAGTAAGTCATGTGGCATTTAAAAAAAAAAAAAAAAAAAAAAAAAAAAAAGGACAAGAGGAGATGTAACTGATAGTTTCCTCCATCAGTTACTGTGGAGTATCAGGTTTCCCTTGTCTTAAGATACCCACGACTAAAGCATGGGGTGACAATGCCACTCATCCCACACACACAAAGGCACAGCATTTCTGTTTAGGGACTGGGAGCCAATTAGAGATGGGGGACCAAACTACCACAAATGAAACCATAGTTTCTTTCAATAGCTAAATTAATTCATTTAGTTGCCTGCTCCAATAAAGGCAAGTAATGCTTGAAATAAAGTCCTTTGACAATTCTCCCCTGCTGATTTGAAAAGGCAAAACTCAGTAACTGCAATAAAATATTACACTGCCCACTCAATATTCTACTTCAGAAGATTATGTATGAAATGTCCTGCAATAGCTACAAGTTCCTTAGCTTGACAGGGATAAAAACTTCAGAAAGTTTGAGGAGCATCTTAGCATGTTGCTTTCTGAGGAAGCACAAGATAAATGAAACATAATCTCATCAGTGTTATCTGTAATAATCTGTAATGTCTACTGTTAATAACTGTAATAGTGGAAGAATACTTAAGCTAAGCTTCCTGAGATAAAGTCAGTTGAACCAAGTAGGAATGTTCCCTCTTGTGCCCTGGAAGGAACAAGTGACATACTATCTGTCTGATTTATCATAGAATAGAATCATAGAATGGATTGGGTTGGAAAAGACCTCCAAGATCATCAAGTCCAACCCTTGGGCCAACTCCAGTCCCT
>JAWWEV010000034.1:3999784-4012073 GCA_035583235.1 Hafferia zeledoni | reverse complement strand
GGCCAATCTCAGTTTAAAAACCTCCAGGGATGGGGAATCCACCCCCTCTCTGGGCAGCCCATTCCAATGCCTGATTAGATTTAGAGGAGGAATAAGGAAACAAAACTCCTTGTCTAACTTTCAACCACTGAATATGCACTAGATTTGACTGTACCAGAAGTACAAAAAGCAAGTCTGATAAAAACTGGATGAAGGAACCAGGCACTGGGAAGTTCTGCTTCACAAACTGACCACAGATAGCGCTCAGATGAACAACACCTGAGCCCTGCATGGGAATGAGGAACAGCAGAGAAATTCATCTCCTCAGAGTGTCTCTGCCAGGACACAACTCCCAAGGAAGGTGGCACTGCCACACCATCTGCTCTTTGCCATGCTGCACACACTCCTGGACTGCAGTGGCACTGCAGAGCACAGGGTCAGCAGGTACAATGTATGGCTCACCATACGATCTGTGACAAACCTGCCACCCCTGCCAGCCCTACAGACCTGCTCAGGGTGTCTCCTTGGGCTGTAACATGATCCATCACCAGTGCCACTAAAACGAATAGGGAGCAGTTTGCCAGTTAAAACACTGTAAATGGCAATGAGCAAATCCAAATGTGGCCCCATGCTATTCCCTGTTTTTAGGCCACTGTGTGTCCCCATCCATGGCATGGGCTCTATACATTAGCCTCTCTTAACCTGCTCAGCAAGTAAAACAGGCCATTTAATACTTACAGAGGTAGGAATGAAGTTAAAAATAAATTTTAAAACTTTGCTTGGCTTTAAACATTTATGCAGCTATTAAGTGCTGGGACAGGACAACTTGACGTAAAACTCAACTGCCATTTTCTGAACTTTTTTACTGCCTTAAAATTTTGCTTTCTGATCAGAGAAAATACACAATAATGTTTTGCTAAATAATAAATGTCTAATTTTTAATAGTTTCTGCCAAATCAAAGCATGGGTGAAAGTTCTATTAGGTTACAATTCAGTGCTGTTAATTTAAGTAGGGGTGCTGCAGGAACAACATCAAACAGCATCTGAATAAAAAAATTAGTGAATTACAAATAGATTTTGTAGAAAATATTTCAGAACTGTAACAATGGCAGCTCTTGCCCTGTTTGCTACATTACACCCATATGCCAGTTTCTCACTAGATCTGGATATTTACATGTATTTTAACCAGATTTATTCACCGTTGAAAAATTTGAATTATTTTTTAAAGAACTCTAATGATCCCCCTGAAAAGCCTGAAAAGGAGCTTAACAAATTGATGCTCCAGCACAGTGTGTAAGTTTGTGAGTGCCACACTGAGAGCATTGCTCCAAATGGCATCTATTATTCCATTCTGAATGACAAAAACAAAGGAACACAACACATTTAATTTGCAATCTCTGTGCTAACCAAAAGAGTTCTTAATAGAAATTTTAAAGGGAAAGACAGACTATTTATGATATTCTAATGCAACCTCTGGATGACACAGAGCCCAGAATTCCTCCAGTAATTCAAGCCCTGAAGAAAGTGACTCTTTCCTGCTAAATAAGTTAACACTGTCAACCCCAATAAAACATGCCTGAGAATAGAGCATCTTTTTGCTTCATTTACTTTTTCATTTCATGAACAGGCACCACTGATGCTCTCAGTACAGCTTGTGAAGTGGGTCTAATTAAAATCCTTTTAGTCTTGCAGTGAACTGAGTAGAAAATGGAATAAAATTATTACAGGGTTTTAAGGTTTTGATACTGGAGAAGTCACGCAAAAGTAGAGCTAGAAATGCACACACTTCAGGCTTTTACTTTCACACTAAAATGTAGACAATAAAATAATATTTGGCTTTCAAATTTTCCATATTTTTCCACCAGATTTCTCGCTGCCCCTTAGATGAATATTTAAAATCCTTTCATTTGGAGTACTTGAGATTCTCTTTCAAATGAACAAAATTATTTTCTAGAGAACAGAGAAGCATTTGAGATTACAATTTTACAAAGCCTTACTCAAAAAATATCCAAGAGATTTCTTCAATAACCCCCACATATTTCATGAGCAGTTGCATTAAAACATGCATATAGATACCATATATTGCTAAAATATATTCCTAAAACTTCTAACAAACACTTCAGTTAACATCAGTGGGCACAACTCTGTACCAAACACAGATGTGCAAGGAAATACCAATTCAAACTTTGGCTATGTAATATCACATATATTTAAACTAAGAGTTACATTTGAGCTCTTCCACAAACAATAAAACACCTGAACCAATACATCAGCCACAATAGGTTGCATTAAGATCATTATTAGAGCTTAACTAAACATCATTAGGGCATTATTTCATTCTTTGGCACAAAATCTATTTGCTGGAGCAAAGCTGTTCGAACAGCTTGAGCTGGTCCATGTTCTGTGCCCTGACATAAAAAAACACCATTTAAATGCTTTGGTGACAGTCTAACTCAGAGCAAGAGTGTTGTACTTCTTGAGAAGAGTGAAACCCACAAAAAAATTTTTATTACCATAAGCTTCTGTTGATGGGGCCATGAAATAATGAAGCTTTTAGGTTACAACCACAACTGTCCAGTGGTGCAACTCTGTGACAGGAAAACAAAGCTCTTCCAGGGCACATCTGCTTCCATGGCAAACCCAGCTCATCCCTGGGCTGAAGTGCTGAACACAGACAATAATGAGAGGGACACAGAGTTAGTTAGAGACAGAATGCAAGTTTCTGGCTCTTGGCAAAGCTTTGGTTTTCAGCCAACAGAGTCAACAAGCACTGCAAATATTGTGCAGGCAAAGGTCTTGCAAATCCTAAGCAGAAACCTCTTAGTGCGAAGCTGAAATACACATTGACTGTATTTTTGTGGAAAACCGAGGAAAAGCACGAATTCTTCACAGAGACATAGGCAACTAAAGATTTGCAGTTATTCTCAGAGCTGCAGGTCTCATTTGAAGAGCCTCCCCTTGCCCAGCCCCATGCCCACACTGCCCTGCTGCCCTGCCTGTCTGAGGCTGCCTGGGCATTTCTGCTTTCAAAGATCCCACCTTCAGACAAGATACTTCTCCATTTGGCTTTATATCCAACAACCACAGTGCTCAGTTTCAGGATTAACATGGGAGTTTTGAATATTTACTCTCTGAATATTATAAGTTTTGTCCTTTTTAATATGTGTTATCGAAGTGCCTTAGGCTTTGGCTTCACACAACATCAAAGCTGTTGCTCTGAGCAAAGGGCTGTCTCCCATCATCTTCAGCACAAAGTAAATTGCTGTTATTGTGAAGGTGAATTCCATGATCTCTAGCCCTGAGACACACCATTACACTACACTGAGACTTCTCCACAGAGAGAAATAAATACAGCAATTTCAATTAGCATTCCCTCACATGCTCTGCATTTTGGGACACAGTATTTCACAGATCTAAACCTTATCAGCATGAAGCTTACAGAAAGTGGGATGGGTAAAGCACCACATCTTTCAGCCTTGAGAAGAAGCAACAGAAGAATATTGCAAGGATGAGACAACCGACTGTGCAATGCAACAACTAATAGTATGTAATTATTCAACAAAAAATGTAATATTTCAATAGCAACTAATACCTGATCTGAGTTCAAATCTTGCTCTAATATGTGGAGGATCAAAGACAAATAGTTTGCTTTCTTGATGAGTATTTTAATTACATTAAGTTTCTCATTGTTTTCCAAATGTTAAATATATATGATGTTTGAGGCTGCTAAATAAAACCCCAGTTTTTCAGACAGGAATACTGAGGCACAAAGCACGTAATTGATTTTTGTGACAGTAACTAAACAGCACAGTCAAGTTTGGAACACTTGTACTTCACAGCTTTTACAGAAATCAAAGACTGAAGGGACCAAACCATCTGGTCTGACATCCAGACCACAGGCCATTAAATTAGTCCCAATATACCTTAAAGAGGGCAGGGGAAGAGGTGGGAGAAAGTGAAAAGTCAAAACCAGAGCAGGACAAATAGCAAACATGACTCCCTAAATGGAGCTAAACCCCTGCTGAAGGACAAGGTGTCCCCTGCTGAAGGACAAGGTGTCCCCTGCTGAAGGACAAGGTGTCCCCTGCTGAAGGACAAGGTTTTCCCACTTGTTCCCCTGTAATCCTGACACTGTGAAAATTTATTCGATTTAGGGAAAACATAATATAACCAAAGATGTCCTTTCATAGCCCAAGGGATGGCAGAACAATATTAAACTATACAGGGGAAAAAAACAAAACAAAAAAACATAACCTTGAAAAAAATTAATTTTTGCTACACGGAAGTGGAATAAATATGATCAGTTCAGTAGGGTTTTATACAGAACAATAGAATGTAGCTTTCATCTCCTATTAACTAAGCCCAAAATTTTACGAGATATAAATAATCATCACAAACAAAATGATCATTCATGTATGTTTGCCTTAACTATCCCTTCTGGTTTTCAAATCTCATTTGTAACTCTTTATACAGGTTTTCTCCTTCTAGACAAAAAATTTGTTTCCAAATTTTGAGTTCTCATCTTAGAATGAGCTACAATAACTTCATTCTGCACCTTGAACTCCTCCTCTGCATTAAACACAGTCATATCAAATCACCCCAGACACCTTCACTGATCAATTCATCCATTGTGTTCATTGCATGACACTTCAGGGATACTCCAGTATCATGCTTCTTCTTGCACAGTTAATATCTTACTGTGCTGCAGAAATATCAACAGCAAAAGCAATTTCTGAAAGCCAGAGATTTGCAATTAATACAATATAATAAATAACTTCATTTGTGTAAGTGGTTGAATTCAGGGAGCAATGTCTCTAACAAATATCAAAAAAAGCCCCTGTTCTACAGAAGCTATAAATGTTCATTGGAAATTTTGCTGAGCACTGTAAGACAGCTATTTAATCTTCTAAGCTAAAGGAAATAATAACAATTAAAAATCCCCATCAGCAATTTTCTTTTTGAAGAGCACAACATCGACATTAAGAGATGAACTACTCAGGGATCAGTGAAACTCAGAAGGTGCATCAGCTCAGATGATTCTGAATATATTTAAGATCTTGGTTTTAATTCCTCACTATTTACAGATTTACCAATTAATCTTAGTTACTTCCTGAGTCAACATGCTGATCCAAAAAGACTTAAGCCATTCCCAGAATCCAAAGACTGCAAACGTGAGTTTCAGAATCTGGGAGTTCTCTTGTACTTTATTTAAATTTACAATCTATTCCAGGAAAGGTAGAAATCAGGATTATTGCAGACAGGATAGGAGTAATTTCTTCCTTTGCTCATCTCCCTGTTTGCAAAAGAACATTGAAATACTTTAGTTCCATGTGTTGCTTTAAAGTAGATGGACAGGATGACTTCTTAGCTCCTTTGTCAAGGTATTTTCTATGTAAAAGTTAGTCTGGGCTACTTGCACCTGACATTTTCACTACGCAGAAAGTGGGGGGGTTTTTCCCCTTCATCATCAGGGAATAGAAGCACAGCAGCTCCAAGTTTTTTGTGGCACACCAGAATTAACATAGTGCTGGACTAAAGCTCATTCCTCTGCACTTCAGTCCAGGACCTGCACACAATAACGTAATTTTCTTTCCCAGTAAAACAGTATTTTGGCTTAACTTCATGGAATCTGGCAAAGAAATTCTACATATCATGGGTGAAATACAACAGGATTTTGTTGTTTGGTTTTTTTATCTTTTTTTTTTTTTTAATTTAAGGTAATTTCTAATTCAGTTTTTCTTCAAAAATGCTCTGTGCACACCCCACAAGTAATTTAGCTAAACATTGTCCAAGCAGGGCTTACATATACCCCCTAAAAATTAAAGAAATTTCACAGTTTAAATTCTTCCTCAAAGTACTTTAATAATTCTGCTTGAAAACATGAACTGCTTTTGTTTATAAGTAAGTCATGGCAAACATTCCATTATCAAGAGCGACCAGCTGGAGTCCAGCAAACTAAACCCAGCCTGGCCATTCCTCCAGAAGGGCAAAAGGAAGGTCCCAGTGTTGCCATCCGACTCCAACCCTCTCCAACCCTGAAATTACAGAGGCTTTAACAGATAAAGGAAAGAAACAGCAGCTGACAGGAACTTGGTAATGAAAAACAGTGAGAAATGGGCAAACCTACTTTAGTCTATGAAGTTATACTAATTTGTTTAGAAAACAGTGGAGAAAAAAAATCCCCAGTAAATACTTTGGAAAGTGCTGGATCAATTTGCAAGTGCTGAAAGCACACGAGCCTCAGAGACTCAGGGACATTTGGATTAAGCAAGAGACACACAATTAAGCTGCATCTCAAGCTAAAACCCTGAGGGCTCCACATTTCATCCCAGTCAACCACTGCTGTTTGCTGGCACTATTTTCTTTGCAAATATGAGTAATGTGGGCCCTTTAGTCACTATTAAGCAGTAATCTGGGGAAATCAACTCTTCCAATAATCTTATACTCCAATTTAGGGCACTCTAAAACCACATAATGAATAACACTGTCGCCAGTTCCCTCCTCTAATGACACATGACATATGCCTGCTATTGCTCTTTTCAGAGCAAATCCAACTGGTTGGCTTCTTTTTTAGGAAAATCTGGTTTATTGTATTCATTTCAGTTTGTTTCTTCACTCATTAGATGAAGGAGTAAATTTCTGCTTCATTGCCAACTTCGCATTCCGAAAGCTTTGCAATCCAAACAGAAGTGTTTTTTTCAAGTAACACCATGTGAGGTTACAAGTTACTCATGACTGGTAAAAAAATCTATTTTCACCATAAATTAGAGAGCTAATTAAGAGACCTTCTAACGTGCTTGCTCCTCCTGGATGGATTTTACCTGTGACTAAGGTCTGCCACTGAAGAATTTGCAAGAATGATTCCCCTGTTGGCAGAGGGAGAAAAGCTTTTACAGACAATCCTGTTGGATGCCAGACTAAAATCAAGACATTTATCCAGTTTTATGTCTTATGACCTGTTTGGGTTTTGTCAATAACATACACTGGAGTAATGTTCTAAAGAATGCAGCAAATTCCAATCTGTGCTGACTATGGAAGAAAACAACAACTTGCAACAGAAAAAGGCTTTTAAAGATGCTCAGGGACCTAGAGAAGAAAAGTCTGTATTAGATCAGTCCAAAATTAGGGCTTTCTCAATGTTTTTTTTTGTTGTTGTTGTTGTTTTTGTTTGTTTGTTTGTTTTAATTTATCTGCTGTCTAAATTTATAGTTGTGGTATCTCCACTATACCCCGTACACGCGTAATGGTGAATTTCATAGAACATACACATGAAAAATACAATTTTGTGCAACTAGATGACCTTTGATGTTAAAAGATATACAGTTATATACTCATTTGACTCCTATTGCTATATACCTATGAGAAATTAATTTCCACTGAAGACACTGAACAGTTTTTCCTGCCCAGTTTAACAGCAGTCCCCACACCCAAACAGTATTTTTCAATCCAAAGGAAATTTAATCTGAAATTACACATACCTAGAGTTTTCTTCTTGCCTTATTCTGCTGTTTTCCAAAATGTAATTACATTAGGGCATCAAAAGCAGTTGTGTTTTGCACAGGTATTACCATTTTTATTAACCAAAGTAACAATGGGTATATATTATTTACAATTAGTCCCTCTAAGTGCTTAACTAAATACCTCAGAAATGTTGGAAATTAAACCAGTAACAAACAACTGTTATTTACTGGCATCTTTTAATAAGGTTAGAGCCCTGTGTGTTTTATCTTCTGAAATTATTTCACTCTAGACTGGTGTAAAATCCTTGACTAAGACACATTGTCACTCTGAGAGGTGACTCTTCCCCTTATGATTAATGGACACCTGCATTCACTGGATAATTTAAAATATGCAGAAACCTTGCAAGCAAATTAATAGCCCCCAGAAATCTCCGCAAATTTCATGCAGACATATTTTGAGAAATAAAGTTATACTGTAAATAAAGTGGTAGAAAAGTTAGAACAAGTTTAACAAATGTATTCACTAGGAAATCAGTCTATATTTCAGCAATATTAGTTTTCTAAATATTGCACTCCTGAGGCAAGTTTTCCAACAAACACCTGACATTTATTTTCTCTGCTGGTATTAAAATCACTGTTATTCCCCCTTAATTGTTTTTCAAATATTTTCTAAAATACTGGTTGCAAGCAGCTCCCATAATTACAAGCCACCTGTATTCCTTTTTCATATGACACACTGATTTGGATTTAAAGGCACACAGAACCAGCAAACTGTAAAATTAGTATCAAAATGAACGAATCCCACTACACAAATTCTTACAAGAATGAAGCACCTTACAGCAAAACTCCCTAAATTGTTTCTATTGTTATTCTCCTTTTGGATTGATTATTTCATAAAGCCCCAAATAATAGAAAGGACATTAAATTCATTCCAGGGTCACAATCTCAGTTATATTTGCTATAAACCAGTAAAGTTTCAATCTTCACTATGGAAACAAGTTATCAAGGAGAGTATTTTCTGAAGTTCTAACTTTACTTAAGCATCTTTCACTATTATACATGCAGCCTGCTCAGCAAATCATTTCAGCAAATTTTGTGCCTCTATTTTTTTAATATCTCTATTTATGATCATAAATGCCATCAGCAAAGAGGGGAATTGAAATTACATCGTGAGGAGAAAATAGGCCCTGTTCTATATTTGAAAGATTAAAATTGAATTGCAAAAAAAAGTGGCTTAATATTCATAGATGTTTATCTTATTACAACAAAAACACCCAGTTTATAAAATGTATCCCATAAGCCATATGCAATTTGTATTGATTTTACTTTCCTAAAATTGCTACCTTTTTATAATGATTTATAAGTAAATGACTTAAGTATTTTAATATATTTATCTGTAAACATCTCTTCAGACTACTGGCTATAGGGAAGACCACAAAGCAGCTTTTTATGTTTTACAGCAATAAAAGACACAGAAAATAGAATCTTTTGAGTTATTCCTTAGTCACTCCCCTTTCATGTTATTAGTTCAGTAAAAGGGGCTCTGTGTGCAGCCTTAGAGAAACAGGCTTTAAAGTGAGCAAATATAACAATGCAGGTCACACTGTCAGCTCATTATAAAGTCCACTGAGAGGTTTTTAGGCTGTATAAACCACAAATATTCCAACAGCAATGAAGTTGTCCAGGTGTGGTCACCAGGAGCTGGGCTGAGGTATTTGGGTGTGAAATGCACACCATTTGATCTGCCTGAGTAGATTCAAGTTCTCAAAAAAACACCAGTCCATAGCCCAAATTCTGATTTGACAAAGATAAGGAAAAATCTAACAAAACTTCCTTTTAGGATTTATTGGTTAAACAGAAAATATTTCCTCAAATTATCCAAGGGAAGTTTCCCCAAATCTCCTTATTACCCTTTTTATATTCCCTTTGCTCCAATCCCTGTGGACTTTGTCTGACTGCCATGACTTCAAATATCACAGGCAGTGGCCCAGGAACTCCACCTGCCAATTCCTCCAGGACAAACTCCTTCAGGTCCCACAGATTTGGGTGGGTCCAGGTTCCTCAGGTGGTCTCAAACCTGATCTCCTCCCACAATGGCAGGATCTTGGTTTGCCCAGTCCCTGCCTTGAGGTTCAGGGGCTTGAGAGATGTGGGAAGAGTGACACCAAGTGAAAGCCCCACAGCCTTCTCCATGCTGGTTGCCACCAGATTTCCTGTCCTATTTATAGGAGTGGGTACATTTTCTTGCTTCTTCCTTTTCTGACCAGTGTATCTATAGAAGCCCTTCTTACTGTTCTTCAAATTCCTTGCCTCATTCCAAACTCCAGCTGTGCTTTCGCTTTCCTGGTCCCATTCCTACACATGCTGGCAACATCCCTATATTCTTCCCAAGACACAAGTCCTTCTTACACTTCAGTTCCACCAGGAGGTCCTTACTCAGTCATGTTTTATTCTCCTGCCTTCCCTTGCCTGATTTCTCACACATGGAAATGGAGAGCTGCTGTGCTGTAAGAAAAAAGTCTCCAAGCAGCTGCCATTTCTCCTCTGTCCCTTCATCCCTGAGGGCAGTTCCCAGGGGTTTGAGATGAAAAATGAACCAAACCAATGCAGTCTGTGCAGTCAATAATGCAGATGCAGCCAGTGTCTTCTTGAGGAGTTCTGCTGAGCTCCAGCCACAGGGCTTTGCTTTATCACTTCCCAAGGTAACAGTCCATGCTGGGACATGTAAGCCCTTCCATAAACTGGAGTTGAGCAGTGCATTTGTCCAGAGCTGGGCACACTTATTCTCATGCTCACATTTAAGCATAGAAGGAGTCACCCTGAAAGGAAAATGTGACTAAACCCCTAAATAAGGCTTAACCAACACTTGGCGTGCACATAAACTAAGATTTGCTGTGTTCCCTTTTCATTTTCATCCTGTACAGTATTCCTTGGTTAGATCTTGCTTTCTACTCAACAGATGTAGGATTGTCTTAGTCAGTTAGGACTGGTTCAATCCCAACAAATGCCAGAGTGAAGAGACTCTAAGGTACCATGTTCCCACAGAGCTGAGAACTTTCAGGTTAATCCAACTAACTGGATTACTTCTATTCATTACCTTCAAGCACACTGAAATTAAAAAGTTCATCAATTGAACACTTTACTAGGAATCATTACTATTTATTCTTGTATTCCTGCACCAGGGGCTACCACTTAAATGACCTCATAAACAACACATACTTAAATACAAATCTAAAAATTAACTAGAAAGCCAATAAACAAAAAGCAGTCCTGAAAAAGGTAAACACATTGCATTTACTGCTGAGTGATGAAATTAAAACACCCCTCTACAACATAGCATTCCTTTGCTACCAGGGTAAAAATACATTTATAAATATGTTGGATAATTTCACAACATCAAACAAAACTCCCCAAATTAACATTTATCATGGTCTGGTTTATCATATGATAGAGGGAACAGTTTAACTTGTAGCCAGCCCAGCACACAGTTTTACTACCTGTGACTAAGTACAATATAGAGATTTATGCTTGCCTACACATACTCACAGTTTCGTATCATTAATACCATTAAAAGAGAGGTGTTCAGTCAACAAAGCAGCAGACTCAGACCAGCAGAACTACTTAGATTAAATGCTTTCTGACAAGAACATTGTTTTTAATTGAGATTGAAATAATTGACTTAAGTGGAGGATTTTTGGTTTCATTACTTGGCAAATCTGATTCTGTTTGATAAAAAAAGGCTTGGTGGAAAGATTCACTCTGATCTTTCCCAGATTTCAAAATAAATCACCATCCCTTGGCAATCATTTACCTGAGTCAACTTAGTATTCCCTAAGTCAGCTGTGCTTTCTAGCCTTTCATAACATAAAATTAAAACAGTAGAAATTATTGATTAATGACAAGAATATATATAGCCAGCTCCATCATTTAATAAAGGGAAAAAATCCATACCATTAAAAAAATGGATTTGGTTCAGTGTCCATAAATGTAAAAATGTGCATGCTTTACTATTCTCTCAGGAATTTCTGATTAACCCTCTAGTGCATACTGTACTCAGCACTTTTTATTGCAGTTCTAGCATGGTTTCTGTTAAACAGAAATGCCATTAGCCAAGAAAACCAAAAGGCATAAAGCATAATGCAATTCTGTGCTGTCACAAAAGGGGCAATAACCAACAGTGTGAAATCAGGCAGACGACTTGCTGCTTAAATATCATTTCCTTACAGTGAAATACATCACGAAGAAAAGAAATTCTCTTAGAAAGCATCTGATAACTGGGGAGTTCAAAGGACTGATTGTATGTGCCAAATTGTACAGATAAGGACACAAACTCCCGGCAGTCACTGGCTCAGTCTGACAAAGATGATGATGTTGCTTTAATGCTCAAAGCTCTGGCATGAGAAGGGACTGAATTACACTCTTGGCACAACACAGAGATAATTCACACAAGTTCAGAGTTCAACAGGGGAAATCCAAAGCAGCACCAACAAGAGTCAAGGAAATAAAAACACTGCTGTTCACAAACATTTCCATAATTAGCAAGTAAACTACAGGCAAGTTTTGCTCATGCCTTTCAGTCTATAAATATGATTTTACACTAAAACAAAGTCAGAGGGGGATTTATTGATTAAGGAAGACAATTAATCCAGCTTTTGTCATTCTGTTCCACTATTAGCAACCTGAGCAAACCCTGGTAACAAACATTGCTATGTGACTAACAGATCTCTGGGGGAAAAAAAAAATATTCTTAAGACTGTCTTATTACCCAGTTTACAGGTGTTGTAGTTTGGAATTATTATGTAAATTCTCTCCCCTGCCACTCTTAACGACCCTAGCCAACTGTTAACAAA
>JAWWEV010000034.1:3959973-3991496 GCA_035583235.1 Hafferia zeledoni | reverse complement strand
GGGGGGGGCGGGGGGCAGGTAAGAACTAATATGTGGCACAAGGTAGTCCTAAAAACAATTCCTTCCCCTCCCACCCCAAACTTACATATATTTCAGTTTAATCACTTTTTTCAGTGTATTACAATAAGGTTTCCAAGGCACTTAGTATGATATGCAATGATAGTTTCTCTTTCACGAAGAAGCAAACTTCAAATTCCCATTAAATTCCCATTAATTTTTAAAAACTAAAATATCAGCATTTAAATTACCTTGTGACTCCCCGTTTTCCTAAACAACTGTTTAATATTCTGTTAAAATATTATTTTAACCTTTCCACCAGCCTGAAATCGCCTATGGAATGTACACTAATTGTGTGATACTAATAATAAGCAATGCAATAAACCACATTAAGGAAACAAAACCCTTTAGGACATCTCCTTAATCCAGAGGAGTTTTGTGCTCAGTATAAACTTCACACTCAGATTCCTATGACAGCCCACATGTAGGTCACTGGTATTGTGTGAGGTGCTCAGAGGATGACCCT
The DNA here is from genome assembly GCA_035583235.1 of Hafferia zeledoni. NCBI lineage: Eukaryota > Metazoa > Chordata > Aves > Passeriformes > Thamnophilidae > Hafferia > Hafferia zeledoni. Next base: position 3,990,973 of record JAWWEV010000034.1, on the reverse strand, counting down.
TGATAAGGTTTATCTCTGGAGTATGATGCAGAAAACTTACACTGCTAATCAAACACTACCAGCTCACTCTGATTGCTTCTCCTCAGATGTTTCCAAACACACATAGAACTTTGCAGAGCCAGTTCATGGAACACTGCAGGGCAACAGGCTTGTATTTCCATAATTCCATGATCATGCCTGATAATGACTTTGTTAGTTTCTTTTCTGATTCCACAGTCATGTCTGGTAATGTCACAAGGATGCAATTAACTACATGATACCCAAAATAAATTTTATTCTAGTACATGCAATAGAGAATTTCTAAATGTTTTCCCTTGCCAAATAAACTGCAGTTTCAACCACCCACCCAATGAACACAGGCTTCTACTCTCCAACACTGAAATAGTGACTAAAATTTAATTGAGGGTTCTTGAACATCTCTAAAGGATGAGAAATGCACATAAATGTAATGGGTCATTCAGGCTGTTGGAACCCAACAGGTCTCCCCTGCTAAGGTCAGCTACTGACTCCTTCTGGCCTGGTTTCCCCTTTGTTGAATATTAAAATAAGACAATAAATAAAGTTTCCGACCAGCCTGCTCCTGCTCTAGGAGAGGTTCATATCATCAGTGAGGTTAATATAGTCAATAAAACTTTACATTGAAGCCTCAGGATGAAGCCTGTCCCCAGGACAAGGGAAGCCTCTGCCACCAGAGTCAGACACTGTGGCACCTCCCCCTGCCCTGGTGTGTGTGCCCAGGGGTTGCACTCAGCAGCTCTGCTGGCACAGTATTTCTGTTTAAACATAGCATAGGCCATGTTCATGACTCAGATCTATCCTACTAAATCCACCCAGAGCCAACACAAACTCAACCACCACACGCCTTGCAGCTGAGAAGTAGTTTGTAAGTGCTGAAGGGAATTAAGTGAAGAACAGAAAGAGGCCCAGACAGAGAAGGTTTCTCCTCAGCTAAGTGCTCAAGGTAAAACCATACAGATGTAGCAGTGCCTGGACTAGCTGTGTAACGGTGCCAGGCTTGAGAGAGGAAAAGTGAAGTGCCGCACACTGCCAAATGCTCTCTTCTCACACAACCAGATAACACAAGTGCTCAGAGGCTTCATTTCACTTATCATTCTTTTCCCATGCCAGTACATGAATTATGAGTGTAAGCAATAACTGTGGCATTACACCACAAGTTCAAGTCCACATCACTCATAAAGAACTGTCCTATTTTTTGTGCAGTAAAGCCAGTTTTGTCTTCCACTACTATAATACCAATGCAATGTTTTCCAAGTGAAACTTGAAAAGAAACAATGACTGTGGAATTTAACATTTTACTTTCCTGCTAGTACATCTCTCAAACAAAAATAGAGACAATGAATTTCTTGGATTACTTAAATATATTTATAATTCATACCAAATCAAAGAGAATTCTCGGAATTTACCTTCAGCATTAGAAGCCGCTATTCAAACTTATCAGATCCAGCAGAACAATACAGTTTGACTCTCTAAGCAAGTTCCTCACCTATCCAGTTCTACAGTTCATGTCCCACCTGTATTTGTTTTTTGAATGCCAGCAGGCTTTAAATACCTACTGCATTCCTTCCAGTTCCCATCCTCTTCTTCAATAAACACATTCTTGAACTTTTTAAGATCTATATTGCACTCACATGAAGAGGATTTATGAATAAACATGTTAGATGAGCTCCCCCTCACCCAGACTAACATCAAAATGCAGCAGCACTTAATACTTAGTTTCCAAGTTGGGTGAGAACTCCCTGCAGAATATGCATTGTGTAATACTCAACAGAAACCTAACAGTCCTCTTTGATTTGTTCTCTGAAAAGTACAAATAAAAAGACATAACCTTGTAATACAACTTTATGACATGTTGGAATTAGCATCCATGTGTTCCTGAGCACTGTGAGCTGCATCAACTGCTTGGCTGTTAACAAATTCCAGGCAATCACAGCTCTGTACATTTGTATTAAATTAATTCATCAACCATGCTGCTCTTCTGCTTTATTCAAAACCCCTTTCCATGTGACTAGCAGGCTCTCACTGAGTCTGTTTTTTTCCATCTGTAAAACCCATAATGTAAAGATTAAGTCATTTTTAATTACAAAGTAATAACAAACTAATGGTATAATTTATGTAGTAATCTAATTTGTCATTTGAACACTGTTGAAAACAACAGTAGCTGCCAAGCAAGACATCCTAGAAAATTGTTGGAATACATATTTAGATAACTGAAACCTCATCATACTATTCCAAATCAAGAATTTATAAGGAATACAGAGCAAATGCCAACAGCACAGCAAACACAACAGCACAGAGCTCAGTGAAAGGGAACTGCAGACACTCTGGGTACAAATATTTTAAGAGACAATTAACTTTCCTCCCACTTTTTCAAACTGTGTCTTCTCCACATATTTGAAGTCACTCTCAGGCTGTACATTCCAAGTTGTGAGAGATACATGGAATCCATGGTAAAATTCATACCAAGGAGACACCTGCCACCCCACCAAGTCTCAGAATGAGGTGTGAGAAAGCACCAGCCATGGGACACATCCTAAACTGATGGAGGGGTAACTTCTTTTGCATATATACCAGTTTCTATAGCCTATTTTTAGATTCAACATTTAACTGTAAATTATGCAGAATAATAAAAATTACGTAACTGCTGCTTTGCCTGGGCATTAAACGAGACTGAGATGAGATGGAGGTGGAGTTGGGAAGGCAAAAGCATGACAAGCAGCACTTCTAAGTGAAATCAGAGTCTGAAAAGGCCTTTTGATAAAGCCACAATGTTGCATTAAGAACTAATTTTTGCCAAATATCAGAAAGTTGTGCATTCTAGAGCAGAAAACTGCAACTGTTTGTCCAATGGAGTGTGTGGCTCATCAGTACCAAAAGTGCTGTCCTTAAGACAGGATTCTGACACCATCTCCTAAGCTCAGATCTGTTTAAATTTATAGCATATCTATGCTAAAAAACCAAACTAACAACTGAACAAACACCCAAAGTATAAAACCAACTATGGCAAATATCAATTTATACCATTTTGAGCAGTTTCTTACATTTATAAGTACACTGGAATGAGAAGGGGATTAAACAAGATTTAAGTTTACTAACAACAGGAAACTACAGAATATTTTACTTCCTTATCCCAAAACTGTTAACAAGTGAAGGACAGAAGAAAAATAGTTCAGGGGATCTTATTTGTGTGTGTATTTGCACATGGAAATTAAGATACATGCTATACGCTCTTTATCTCCACTAACATACTGACATATACCTCTAAAAAAACCCCCAAGAACAAAGCCCAATTTTTTAGGAGGTTTGATTCCTTATTTCCCTCTGCAATGATGCAGGAATAAATTGATCAATGACATTGCTGAGTATCACAAAGCACTGGGTGTACTTGCCTGATTCAGTGTTCAGTCAAGTAAGTAGAAATCAAAGAATGTTGTTAAGATGTTAATCAGACCTTTGCCCTTCCCGTTCAATACCATAACTTTGTTCTCTAAATTCCTGGAAAATCTGAAGTTTTTGTTTGAGAGGAAAAACTGAAACTTTCATGCTGGTTACAGATTACAGAATTTTTTTAAAATGCATTTGATTACACAGCCAAAACATATAGCAAAAAATGTCTCAAAGGTTTTTTCCAGCCTAAATGATTCTATGATTCTATAAAAGGGTAAAAAATGAACAATACTGGAGTACTCAATGAGCTACAAAGAAAAAAGTGTGCTTTAGTTTATACTTCTCAATAAATACAGAAACATTTCTGCAACAAGCTTTGCTATTTCAACACATTCACTTGTGCCTTTTTGCTACTACCTTTGTCATGAGGAGGAGGTATCAGAATTATCATTCTCCATATTTCTGACCTTTTCAGTATTCAGTTATGTTTAGATTCACTGTCAGTTCCACCTCTTCTTCAGAGGTTACTAAGGCTGTAACCAAAGAAAAATGTGAATTGCCAGCAAGTCAAATTACAGAACATTAATAAGGTCAAAGCAGTACAGTTTATTATCATCTTTCACAGAATACACGAAACATTAACACTGTGTTACTTCATTCTCGTGACAATAATTGTTAAGAGACCTTCCTGCGCAACTTATTCTCATTACAACTTTAAAATTACATTGTGATTTGTAATCCTGTAGTCCTCTTAGAATTTGTCTTACTCTAAATATCTTATTTCAAAATGCACCGAGCTGCATGTGAAATAATGTCACATGGTTTATTTGTACTTCAGAATTTTACTGAACCTACTGGAAAGCAGCCTAAAGCATGTGAGCAGGAATACTCTAAGTCAGGATGCCATTTCACATGCAAATACATGAAAACAATGCATGGACTCCATGGTCGAGCAAGAGATGGGGCTAAAGGCCTCCTTTCACCCTACTCCCTTGGAATTATTCTCTATCATTCTGAAGGTCAAAGTACAAGCAATGTCTGAGAATGCCTGCTTAGGGCAGAGTGTATTATACAGGCAGAGAACGCTAAATTGTCAATAAAAAATGCACCTGGAGATGCAAGAATGGGCACACAGGAATCCAGTGAACTCAGCTAAGACAGTTTTTATAGTTGCACTCTATCCAGCTGGAGATGCTGTTACAAGTACACTTGGAATGCAGATTTTTCTCCCCAGAGTCCATAACTGAGTGCTCTGTTCAGACCCCACAGGGGTCCAGCTCTGGGGCCCTCAACAGCAGAAGGACATGGAGCCGCTGGAGCGAGTGCAGAGAAGGCCATGGAGATGCTCCAAGGGCTGGAGCCCCTCTGCTCTGGAGCCAGGCTGGGAGAGCTGGGGGAACTTGAGATGAGCTCAGCTGGTCAGAACATGTTGCTAGGAATGCCAAGCTCAAGGGTTTGATCCACCTACAGGCCACTCACTTAAGAACTGGACTTGATGATCCTTGTGGGCTCCTTCCAACTCAGACATTCTGTGGCTGTCACCAGCCTGGAGAAGAGAAGGCTCCAGGGAGACCTTACAGCACCTTCCAGTAGCTAAAGGGGCTCCAAGAGAGCTGGAGAGGGACTTTGGACAAGGGCCTGAAGTGACAGGACAGGGAGGAATGCTTTCAAACTGAAAGAGGGCAGGCTTCGATTGGATTTTAGGAAGAATTTTTTTCCCTGTGAAGGTGGTGATGCCCTGGCACAGGTTACTCAGAGAAGCTGTGGCTGGCCCATCCCTGGAAGTGTCCAAGGCCAGGCTGGAAAGCGCTTGGAGCACCCTGGGCTGTGGAAGGTCCCCATGCCAATGGTAAGGAGGTTGGAACTGGATAATCTTTAAGGTCCCTTCTATCCCAACCCTCTCTGTGCTGCTCTGACTCTGTGCAAAGCTTTCAGCATCCCTCCAACAGGAGACAGTTTTCTCTCCCAGTCCACATTGCAACTTAAACTGCCCAGCCCAAACTGTACATTTCTCATAAATTAATATATTCTTCCTGAGAAGAGCTAATTGGCTGCAGGCTTATCTAGTCTGACCTCTGGGATAGCAAGGGATGGGTATTCAGCTCAGTGCTAGGAAATACATCTTATTAACATCAAGGGAACTTGCAAACCAAACTCTCTGTGCAATAGGGTGAACATTAACCTTAATTTGCTCAGCAAATATTCATAGAAGCTGCTAAATTATACATTATATATGGAATACTTTCCCCTGAACAATAAAAATATCCTTGCTTTTTATTCAGAGCATCAGTGTTTGAAAGCAAAAGTAATTATAATTGAAAGCCATTTATTTCCTATACACTGAAGTGGGTAGACAATGCTTGAGTGCTGGTATAGATGCCATTTATGAGCAATTTATGAAACATAGAAAGTGTGCTTCATTTTGAAGTTAAAACCTCCTTTCTTTGTTTTGGTTTTGTAGGCTTTTATTCATTTTAAGTCTCCAGATTTAGCAAGTCCAGCTCTGTGTTCAGGTAGACTGTACAACTTAGAAGCTCCACTTAAATGGAGACTGAGGAACTCCATATTCATAGGACCTTTCATGAGTCTCTTGGTCACAGACAACACCTGGACAGGAAAACTCTGACCAAAACCTGATGAGACTGCAGAGGTATTTTCAATTCCCAGGCTTGAAGCTGGTGCTAAATCGTCCCTTTCCTGTCTCCCTGGCAAAGTGCACAGGCTGCACTTTGCAGCAACATCTCAAAAAGGCAATTTCACTTTTTGGTGGCCTTGAATATTACTCAGAAGAACTCAAAATAGAGGCAAGAGACAAAAATAAAATGTCTTCTGGTAAAATAAAACAAAACTCCAATAGTTAATAGTGCAATTTCCTCTTTACAATCCTTTTCACATTTTTTTTCCAGAAGTCTTATAGAGTGAATTTAAATGAGCTGCATTATGGCCCAATGAAAAACAGAAATACCACAAAGTCCTGCTGATTTCAAGAGAAATGTAACATCAAAATGGTAGCAAATTTTTACAGTTACATTGGTAAATTACCTCAGCATTAGAAGATGAATTGCCTGGTTTTATCCATCTCTATGCTAAAGTATATACACCCAAATTCAAAACAGTCTTGCACCTGAAAAGCACAGTGCAAGATAAAATATAATTTTTTTTTATAGCAAACCAAAACCAAATTTGTGCTTTTCCCTGCACCTGTCAAGAAGCACCTGAGTAGGAAAGGGCACTGTGAGAAATAGGAAATAAAAATCTGTTGGTTTTCTTTAAATAATAGTCTAAAAAGAAAATGACCCCCTTGAAGCAGATTTTAAGTAGTAAAAAAAAGACAAAGGTATTATATTTACAATCCTGAATATTTTCACCTATTTTCTTTGGACTATAAACAAATTGAATACATTTTCCCAGCTTGCTTCTCTATTTTTCAAAGGTTACAAAGACTCGTTAAAACCTTTTAAAACCTTTTGCCATTGATGTCAGATGACACCTAAAACATGTGATGAGCAGATGACCAGTAAAAATAAAAGGAAGTCAATTCAGTTTTGAAATATGCATTTGGACTATAAAATTATTGGTGTTATTGTGTTCGGATTAAAATAAAACAATCACTTTAGTAATTTAAAAAACAAAACAGATGTTTATAGGTAAAATCTTCACAATATGGAAACCAAGGCTGCCAGTCCAGTGCTGTTGGATTGATTGAAAGCAGGGGAAAAAAGGTCAAATAAATGGATAAAGACTCAAATCAATGAATAGGACACCAGGCTGTATATAGGGCTAACAAAATAAAGACTCAAATCAATGAATAGGACACCAGGCTGTATATAGGGCTAACTGAAAATGCCTTTATTTACTGAGGTTTCCATATTGCAGCAGGCACTCCACTGTGTACGTGCTGCAATGCAGAAGGTGGTGAGGATCACAGATTTACTACAACACTTCAAAGTGAAGTGTTTTGAACCCCTTTGATTGTAATTTCACTTGATTAAAAGCAGCTTTGTTGCACCAAGTGCACTGCAGGATGAAAATCATAATGCAAACAGAACCACATACACCCTCCCAATGCATATGTACCATATTATATACAAATAGGTCCTAACAAGGGAGTGTTGAGTGGAGAAGGAGAACAAAAAGAGCAAGAGGTGGAGGGGCAGAAAGCAACGTGATGATTTGCCTGCATATGGAATATTAAGTGTTAAAGGTGGCATGTTTTCACAATGCCAAACCTCAGCAGCCTCCAGTGCTGAACTCCTATCTCTGACCCACTCCCAGGTATATTTTCTGTGGGCTTTTCACATGGAACCGGCATATTAATTAGAATGAGATCATCCAGTTTCATCCAATAATGCCAATGCTGTCTGAGGGCTGGACAGCATCCAAATTTGATTCAATATATCACTTTGGTATTATAAATGATAACTCAATATTCCTAATAGTTTTCCAGTCTAATGTATTACAGTGGAAATAAGCCAGCATAGCCTGCAAGAAATATGCAGATTAAAAAGGTCATACTTCCAGCATAATGAAATGCAATTATTATTTTTGTTAAGTGAAACGTGGAGGCAACTGGTCACTGAAATCAAGGGAAATTCAAGAGGAATTTGAAAAATTAACATAATTTTGAAGTTATACCAAAAAGTAACAGGTCAGCAAGTCAACTCGGCTGAAAAAAAAAATGTTCATTAGCTTTGAGCAAGGTAAAGGAAGTGAAGTGAACTCCTAAGAATTCAAAATGCATAACTAAAGTGTATGAGCTTAAGTCTAGCACATAATGGCCATAATTCAAGAGAACATCATATATGAACAGTGGCACTTGCATAACATGGTAATAAACACATCCATTATTCAACTCTAGGGAATAATTTATATGTTTTTCCCACCTTGCCTACATGCACTTAACTCAATTAAAGTTCTTGTATGCTGCCTTTGTTTTTGTTGTTTGGGGCTTTGATGGTCTTTTTTTTTCTTTTTTTTCCTTCAAGATTGTAACAGTAAAATGTACCTGATTGACAAGACATAGAATAGAAAGAAAATACTCTGCCTTATTTAAATGGTGAAATAGAGACAGTTAAGCAGAATGCTATAACAGGCATTTGAGTATTTACAGCATTTGAGACTATTTCAGATATTATGTCAGTAAGAGTATAAGAGAAATTAAAACAACTGAGAAATAATTAGTAGAATAAAAAGAAAAACAACACACATTCCATTTCTAAGTGCATTCTCTCACATTCTAAAGACGTAACAGCAGCTTCAAAACACTCTTCAAGAATGGTACTACTCAATATTTATCAAAAGTATCTACAATTCAAACCAGTTGTTATGATGAACTTGTCTAATTTTTAAACTTGAAAAAAAATTGACTTAAATCTCATTTAAAATAATGCAAAAATAGCCAATTCCATTAAAATCAGTGCTGAAAACTATAAAATGGACTGAACTCCTACTGAATTCCAGGAGCTACCAAACATACTCACTTAATAGGTTAAATCAAATATATATCTCAGGAGTCTGTTAAGAAACAAGGTAAGTCCTGCAGGAAAGTTCAGCCATCAGATCTAAAATCTTAATGGCTGGAACTGAAATTCAAGCCTTAAATTTTTTGGAACATGAGCATGTAACTTGCTTACACTGACAGCCCAAAGCATGGCCACAAATCAGCTCTTTACAGACCTCATATGACATGAATGGAAATTCTCCCAGTTTCTGGTATATATTTACCTGTAGAACAGCAACAAGGAATCTGAGGTTCCTTTGCTTTTTTAATTTTTTTTTTTTTTTAATGAAAAAATGGTAAACTATTTTCTATTTTTCTGACGAAATTAGAGATAACATCAAGCCAAAATGAAATCAAAACTACCAGTGCCATATTGACTGAAAATTGCTCACCAAGAAAAATCTTCCTGATCTTCACAGAGTGGAGACAGGTCTGATCAACAATAAACTTAAAACATTCCCTGGCCATGTGCCTTGGGTATGAAAAGCTGAGGTTTGCCTTCTTTTTTTCTTCTTTTTTTAAAACTCTGTGGGAGACTTTTTTTTTTCCCAAGTACATTGTAACTCCTGAGAAGAATAAAAATAATACAAGTGCTTTATGGCTTTCCTTAGAGAACATAAAACCTTAATTTTATTATAGCCTATTGTTATGAAAATTTGAGTTTATTTAAAGCAGTGTGTATTGGAGTGTAAGTCCCCAATTATGAAACGCTGCTGCAAAGGTGTGGGCAGATCCAAGAGATCTCCTGGTTACAAAGACAGAGCATTGAGAGAGAGGAGAGGGGCAGAGACACAGAGGAGCTGCAGCACCCCCTGTGATGGCAGCTCTGAGTGCCTTTATGGGGTGTTGGATGCAGCAGGAACTGAGGTGCAACCTGCAGAACATCCTTTGTTTTCCTGCCAGGACAAACTGAGGGAATTTTCTTCTTCATTTAAAGCATCCTCACTGCAGAGCAGGCCCATTGTACAGAGATGTGCAGGACCAAGGCCCACACTTTTCTTTGCTCTGGGAGCATTTGTTTTTCTCTTGTTGCACACATGAGCTGCATTCTTTCAGCACACCTCAAAAATACTGCATTTCTTAATACCCACCAGTGCAACAATTCCCAGGACTCCACAGACTCTTAGTTTCTTGTCCATTCATGAACTGGGCAGTCAGAGATGGTCAGTATTTGTAGTCTGTCCTTGGGGTGGGGATGCTGGAGAAGGCACTGCAGAGAGATGGGCACAGACTGGCACAGAGAGATGGGCAGAGACTGGCACAGAGACACATTGGCACACACTGCTCTTGTCTGGAAAAACAGGAACTGTAACTCATTTACATGACCAATACATTGGCTTACCCAGATTCATCTTCAGCTTCCACTGAGTCAGCAATAATGTTTAGACAGGACACATATCCATCCTCCTGATACAACACAGATACTCTTATTTATAGATACTGTTTGTTTATACATTTGCATTCCAACTTCCTTCACACTAAATCAAACACCTGCTAAATATGTGACATCATATGAGACTGTTTTTGTAATAGTTATGAACTCCATAAAATAAGCTCTTGAAAAATGCATTGCAGCTCACAATGAAGGTCTACATGACCACACAGGGATTGGGCTACTCCAATGGAATGAAAACAATCCTTAAGCCTCCTCTCTTCTGAAGACTATTCATTTTCAAAATACCAAAATGGAATACAATTTCAAGTTCCAAAAATTTGAATTGTGGAGGTAATTATTTCTGGGGAACTGCTGTAAGCACATCTGAAGATTCTCCTGGTGAATCTCTCAAAAATCCATGCCTGGCATTCCAACCTTTCTTGCCCATTGGTTTGAATGGTGGATGAATTAGATTAACTGTCCTGATTATTCAAAGAAATTTAGCTTAACGACCTGCAATTACTTTAATGGCTTTGAAATTCAGAAGGTAAGAAGGCACTATGTTTCTTTAAATGAACATTAAATATAAAATGTCTCTGACTGACTGTCATGAAAACCCAATTTTATTGCCATTTAAATTATTCAGAATCAATATCAGACATTAGCTATAGTTAGGAAGCTTATGAAGACAGAAGGATCTCAAAGCAACCTTTTAAAATACGGAATAATGACATATTGTTTCGAAAGTAACAGGCTCTTTGCTATGTATCACTGTTTCAGAAAGCAGTACCTTCATCTCTTTTAACACTAAGCTATAAAAAGAAAAAATGGACTGAAGTTCCTCTTTGATGACTTTGTGCTTAAGTTCATTTCCCCACTTTGACTGTTGAATTTTCCAAGTTCTGATGAATGTCATTTATATTCCAGTACCATCGTGTGTCTCCAGTCAGAGGTGGTAAAACAGTACCAGAGATTCCACACACAAAGTGTAGTAGGAAATGTTTCAGGTCTAGCAAGAATTAAAGCAATCTTGAAAAGCTTAAATTAATGAAAAATGCATAATATTGGTATGTAACAATTCTCAGTAGTGATTTAAAAATACCTTCAGTGGTGTTGCTGCTTAAGGAGACATCATTTCTAAAGAGGAAAGAAAATGCATAAGGAATGATAAAGCTGGAAAATATATTAAATGTATAACCAACTTTTTATTTTTTTCTTGCCAGTTCAGGATAGCTAAAGTACAAGGTGGCATAGACAGACCATTAGATCACTCACTCTGAATTCCAGGCAGCAACAGGCAAAACTTAAAAAACTTGAAATTGGAAAATACAAGCACAGAGTAAACAAGAAATCTTCACTAAACATACAAATGGGATTGTTCAAAGGGATGTTCTTTGCTACTCAATTCAAGCACCTCCCAGGAGAACTTAAGCTACATCACTGCATTGTAGGTACCTGTAAATAGGAGCTAAACCCCATCTATAAGACTCCAGTTTTTCCTTCTCTTTTGAGGAAACACTGGAATATGGCATTTATTAGCTATTATATATAAAACTAACATTTTAAGTAATTATATAATGTATTACTTTTTCCTGAGTTAAAGGCAAATAAAATAATCAAGTGCTTAGGTCCCCAACCTTTAAAAAGGGAAGGAGGATGAATGTCACTGAAATCACATATCATGAAAAAGCAAAAGACAACTGCAGGATAAACCCTGTTTTTCATTAAACTCTGGGATTACATTTCACCTATCAATGCAATCACACAGAAGCCATCATATACTGGGCACAGCTGCTAAAATCTTTTGGGAAAGGTTTAAATAGGTACAAGCAATCTGGTTTTAATAGCTGTGAACCATAAGCAGTTCCCATCAACTCCCATCACCAGTCACAGCTGACTCACACTCTGGAAATAAGTCCCTTCCATTTGCATATGCAACTTTAGGCACCTGATTTGGATAACTTTGGTCTGAGAGTTTTAGCTCTCCACAGAGCTATTGTATTCAATGTCATTGGCACTTACTCAGAATCTATACTGCATTTATTAATTCAAGTCACTCACAAAGTTTCTCCCACGTTCTTCCAGCCCACTCCTATTCTAAATTTCTAGGCTAGGATTTATTTCAGACACGTTTTCATATGAAATATTTTTTTTTTCCCCATCAGCACCCTCTAACTCCACAAATAGCATTAAGAAGACAAAGTTGTGATATTTTTTCACAAATAATTATAGTGTGTAATAACGATAGTAGTAGTAAAACCAATAAATAAGAGCATTGAAATGCAAACAGCACTTTCCAAGGCACTTTGCAGCAGCAGTTTGTCCTTCAGAAGAAATAAACTGTTGCTGTTTGTGGTGCAACACGGGTTATGAGCCATCAGCTGCACACATTTTAAAGAGAGAAATTACAAGGCTTTCAAGAGAAATAAAGTTGTTTGGGGAAACATTTCCACGGATTCATCCACCAAATAAACAGCAAGTGTTTCTCTGGGACTTGCTGTGACCACATGGGACTGTTCTGTGTTCCCAGGATATGAGAAACAGCTTCCAAATGACAGCACAAATCACACCCTATGAGAGCCCTGAAAGCAACAGTTCAGCTGTTCAGGTGTAGCAGAACACACAGCCAGGGCTCTACAAAGTTCCTACATAACTGATGAGTATGTAGGCCTAAAATAATAACTAAAAAGAATAACACCATCACCTTAAGAGATCTTATATCAAGGTTAAAAGTACTATTTCCACTCCCTCTGGGATGAACTTTTGGACCAACTATGATTATTATCATTTGTATGTTTTGTGGGATTTTTCAAAAGAAATTTCTTGAGAATTACAGGAATTCTAAACTGTGAAAACTTTCAAGCAGGTTATTTGGAATCATGAAGCCTCTTTAATTGTCCCTGAAATCTCATGCTAATCACTTTGCCCAACAGCAACAACAAAACTCTACAGAATCAACTGACTGCAGGAGCTTCCTGTCCACCTACAACCAGTGTCACATGCACTGGATTTGTATTCCTGCTTTCTCTTTCTCACAGCCAGCAATCATTGCCATTTTACCTCCAAGCCAAGCAAGAAAAAAGAACTTGGAATCATAAAACCTGTCCAAAAAATATTATGTGCGTTCATACAAACTTCGTTTTTTGCATCCTATTAACGTCTATTTCAGTGTAATACACTGAGAAATACAAACATGCACATTGGGAGCCTGTATGTAAAATGAGCTTGATCCCTCTGTACACATTATGTACCAGAATATTAGGGTTAGAAAAGAGAAGAAAACAAGAAGACTTCAGCACAGAGGGAAAGTCTGCTCCATTTCATCAGTGCTCTTTAAAAATAGAGTATTTTCAACAAAACTGACAAAGAATGGAATAAATTACATATGAAATTTTAATATTTAAAATGCCTACCCTATTACAGATTATTTTGAATATACTGAAGATCAAAGCTACAAATACCTAATTTTGAAAGTTCTGGTAATTTTCTATTCTATAAAAAGGCTGTCAGGAAAGGAGAGTTAAAACAATGACAGTGTTAAGAAATTGTGGAGTAAAGATGCTGGTTTCTAATTAAAAAAAAAAAAAGGCTATTTTTAAGAGAAGAGCCTTTCACTGTGAGAGAATGTTGGGCTTGCTTCCAAAAACAATAAAAAGAAATTTACTGCCCCCTCCTGGGCTGGTAAAACAAGTTACATTTTCTCTCAAATCACAGAACAGGAACTTTTATTAGTTAACTCAAACTTCACCCATATATAAAGTTGGTGAAAGAGCTGCTGACTATGGATGACTCGTGGAAGTTAAAAGCACCAAGTTCAACACAGGAGCCTAAGAACTTCTGGAATATTTCCTCAGGATTGTCCTTAACTCTACCTGTTTTATGGCTAAATGGTGTAATAGTTCTATAAATACAAGAAAATCACAATGTGATGCTGTAATGGGAAAAGCATAAGCTGTCCTAAAAAGCAGAAGAACTTATTTATGTCAGTTAAGCTGGTGCTGGTTTTGTTTCGGGTTTTTTGTTTGAGTTTTATTTTTTGTTTGTTTGTTTTATTGTTTGGGGGTTTGGTTGGTTGATTTGGGGGTTGGGGCTGGTTTTGTGGTTGTTTTTTGGTTTTTTGGTTTTGTTTGTTTTTTTGGTTTTTTCCAGTTTGGGCCGTGGTTTTGGTTTTTGCTTTGGTTTTGGGTGCTGATGGTGTGTCTGGTGTGTGTGAATGACTATGATACCTGATAATTCAAGATTTGAAGAAAACACTGGTTTTCTGAAACACAAAAATATAAAATGCCAACTGATCTTGCACACATTACTTCATTTTAAAAACTATTTGAAAAAAATACCCCATGCTAAATTTAAATTCGAATAAAATAAAACAACACATAAATTGGAAAGAAATAGGTCACGTGAGCTTTCAAAAATCTTCATCAAAATCTTCTTTTTACACGTAAAAAGAAAACACTATGACTATATTTACAAACTACTTTTAGACGACAGTTAAATAAAAATCAATATTTGTTGGCACAAACTGGAGTAAGGATTGAGAAGTCTTTGTGAGATGACAAAAACAAAAGAGAAGCAGTTCAGAAGGACATGGTATATAAATGCCAAAATGAAGGAGGTGAATGGCCTGGAAAGCCAAACTCAGCAAAGAATATTTTCAAAACATGAGATCACAGAATCACAGAATATGCTGAGCTGGAAGGGACCCACAGGGATCATCGAGTCCAACCCTCAGCCCTGCACAGGCCCATCCCCAGGAGTCACCCCCTGTGCTCCAGAGCATCATCCAAACACTCCTGGAGCTCTGGCAGCCTTGGGGCTGTGCCCACTGCCCTGGGGAGCCTGGTCAGTGCCCACCACCCTCTGGGGGAAGAGCCTTTTCCTGAGATCCAACCTGACCCTGCCCTGACACAGCTCCAGCCATTCCCTGGGTACTGTCCCTGGTCCCACAGAGCAGAGATCAGTGCCTGCCCCTACTCTGCCGCTGAGGAAGTTGTTCCTGCACTGAGATCTGCCCTCAGTATCCTCTTCTCCACCTGAACACACCAAGTGCCTTCAGTGTCCTCACATGCTGCCTCTCCAGGCCCTGAACCATCTCCATGTCCCTCCTTTGGACACTCTCCAATGGCTCAATCTCTCCCTTCCATTGTGTCCCCCCAACTGCTCCTCATTGCAGGTGAGGCTGCCCCAGAGCAGAGCAGGACAATCCCCTCCCTGGCCTGGCCATGCTGGGCCTGATGCCCCCAGAACAGGGATGTCCCCCCTGGCTCCAGGACACTGCTGGCTTGTGGCCAACTTGCCCTCAACCAGGACCCCTCTCCCAGGACAGGATTAGCTCATGCAATTGGTACAGGTGGCACAGCTTTGCCCAACCAGGTTGGTACCTGACCTCATCAGTGCTCTGGGTGCATTTCTGCCAGGGTGAAATGTGCCTCAGTATTGCCCAAATTACTTGGCACAAACAGCCTTTTGGTCAACACCAAATCTGCCTCTTTTCTGCAGTCTGCTTGGCATTTGTTGCCACAGATTTATAGGCAATGCAAAGAAATCCTGTTTTCTTCTTATTCCTTTATGCCCTCCTGGAATATCAGAAAGTGACACAGTTGATACTCTTGTCCAAAATCCCACTGAATTTTGGTCACCATGGCCTTTAGGACTTGTGCTACAGCTGTAGGAGCAGTAGCCCCTGATCACCACCCAGTTTTACCCTCTGGGATGAAAATTTCCTTCATGCTCGCACATGCAGTTGGGAAGGACTTGCCTGTATCTGTGCTTTTCAAAAACCCCTTTGAAAATAGAGATGATTTTAAGCCAGGAGAACCTGCAGCATCACATCCCTGAGTAACCAGTTATCCCTCCCACTCTGCCATGCAAACAGCACATCCCTGTCCATTCGGGGCTAAGCAAAGCTCCCTCTGCCCTTACAAATGAAGCACAAAGAGCATCATCTCTTCCTGAGATTAAAAACAAGGCAGTTCATTGCAGTTTGGAAGTGAACATGTGTGCTCAGGTCTCACACAGATGTCGGGATGCTCTGAGATTCCTTCTGATGAATATGGTAAAACAAAACCCCCATCTGGCCACACAAAAACCATGCAAATGAAACCCTGGCCAAATCATTCACTCTGTATTGATGAGTATGGCTTTTAATTTAGTTTGCTCATAAAACTCATTTAATTGTAGACTATCTAAACACAGTTCTAAAATAATAAAAATTTTATTAATCTGAGAAAAAGACATAAAAATGTTTATAAGCCTCTAAAGTTATCACCATAGAAACTCTGGCTTCAAAAGGCAAAGCACTTTACAATTATCTGCTTTGATATGATATTCACTCTGTTATTAAGTTTAATCAACTGTTAATATGAAATTACGTGGCCTTCTAAGTACCTCTCAGAACAATCTTTACTGATAATATATTGGGGGGTGTAGACAGTCCTCAAAGAAAATTCTACTCATTTCTCAGGCTATCATCCACATAATATAAATTATGATTTCAGAGGAAATGCAGATCTGTTTCAGCTCTAGAAAGAATATTGATAATAAGACAAGCTTGAAAACAATAAATCTTAAAAAAAGATACCTAATGCAAAGGAAATCTGACTGATATCAGAATCATACATTACATTTAAAAACAAAATCATAATTGTTGCAGATTTCAAAATAAAGAGCTGGAAGAATTTGTCATATGAATTGCAGCTCTGGTAATTGTTTCTCAGCCCATGCAAACAGGTCTTCTACATTCACACTTTGTCTTTAACAAAACGCATGAAATTCCCCTTCTCTAACTGCTTCTGTTAAGACTTTCTGGGAATGAAGTATGTGCCATGAGGTTTCAGAGGGAGGAAGGTGTTTGGGGAACAAACACATGCACACAGAGACACTTCCAACCTCCTTTGATCTTCCATCATCTAAATCCCTGCTTCCACTGTGGGCTTGTTCTGCCTGTTGAAATCATCCACAAAAAGTCAATCTGCCCATTTTGGAAGCTAACTCACCTTCATTAGGAATAAATCTCACATTACAGAGAGCACTAAATGGATTTAGCCATGCAGTGGAATGCCTTAGCTGTGTGCCTGCTGCACATTGCTAACTGCTGCTGGAAAAGCCCAACAACAGTAATGCAATTTTTCTGCATAACAAAGAGTGCAAATGTGATCTGCTATTTCAAATCCAGCTGGGGATGACAGACACTGATTTGCCCTCATCAAGATGATACAGTTAAATGATGATCTAGAGTTAAAGTGATGAGTTTTCTCCTAAATGTGCCTCTCCATACTTGAACTTTTTTGAATCTAGCCTTGTGCCTGTCTTTTCTAAGAATGTTTTGGGAGCATTTTAACTTCTGCTTGTCTTATCTTCAAGTGCTGACTATACTATGACCTGTTATAATTCTATATTATATTGTGATATTATTTATTCAATACTATAAAGTTAGTTCCCATTGTCAGTGGAGGAAAATGAATGAAGAACAGAGCTGAAATTTGGAGATACAGAACTGACTGGAACTCAAATTTGAAGATATGTGTATAGTTAATGATGACATGAAGCTCGTGCATTGTTTCTTCTGTGACTGCAAATACATTTCTGATCAAGGCTGGGGATAACCCAGAGATGTTACAGAATCTGCAGAGGTTTACAAAGAGCCCTTGGACCAGTCACCTCATTTTTCACTTCTTTATGCCAACTGTGTGTCTTTAGCTTGCCTTGCTTTTGAGATGTGCAGAGAGGAGCCTTACCATGGCCACTACATTTCCAGTATCCACCAGTTACAACTGGCTCCATCTCACACTGGTAAGGTGCAAGAGGAAGGTCAATGCCCAGGCAAAGCCAACTTTCTACACGTGTGGTACCCAAACAAGGGTGCCAAAATTCTCTTGGCTGTTTAATTAAGGTTTGTGTGTACTGGAGATTGTATTGTCTTTTAGGACATAACACACCAACAGCTGACAGGGTATTTCTGAAAATATGAAGCAGGAATTAAGCTCCACAGGGATGAGGGATGTTACGGAAGAGAAGGTCTGTTAAACCATAATGGTCAAACAAAAACTTGGCAATTTAAAAAAAAAAAAATCAAATGTTATAGCACTTTCAGCAAATTGCTGAAGAACTTTAGAAAAAACCCCACACACATTACCTTGTACTTGATAAACCAGAAAATAAACAAAGGTAAATCTTCAAGGAAACTTCTGAGGAGGACCTTGTGATGACAAGTAAAGTGGAGTTTTATATCCATGTTTCAAGTGGTGAAGAGGATTCTGTTCAGACTATGACCCTCTCCCTAGGCAACTAAAAGCTCTGCTGTTGTTTATGATGATTAATTTCCTAGACTGTTATGTTGCAAGGTAATAAATTATTTACAATGAACTTCAGTAAAGCTAAATGAGTTCAGACTTGGGAAGGCATTTTGAAGGTGTGAAAATGATGGGAATGAGAGGAACTCAAAATGGCTAGACAAAGAATCCTGTCAGCTTCAGAGGGTGAAAATTGTAAAAGGAAATGCAATGATTGACTATAAAATATGCACGAGGGAAGTGAAATCTGGAGAATACATTTTTGAGTCATAGTTTTCATGACAAGCAAAAGAGAATGTTAAGGTTGTAAAGGTAGGGAAGTGTATCTGGTGATGTTCCAGTATTGCACTACACCAAAAATACAATAAAAAAACCCCAACAAGATATTAAAACTTCCAGTCAGGATCCTGTGCAATCCACAGAATGCTCAAACTGCACCTTACAGCAAGATTTGTGGGTGACACTCAAGCCCAGCCATTCAGCTGCAACAGCCTGTATGTGCATCCCATGCCAAGCCACTACTGGAAACGTACACGAACAATTAGGGAAGCTCCTACTCAGTAACATTGGGGAGAATATCTAAAACCAACGGCAGCTTAATGGATAAATAAATCTTTCTGTTTTCTACACACTGAGACATTTCTGCCAGCAAGACCACTAAGCCCCTGTGCCATGGGGAGCCAGGAAACATTGATGCAGAGCAGATTCTCTCCTCTCAGTGCTCTTACAGACTGAGAGGGTTAGCGAGCCCATGTACTGATGCACTCTGCCCACAACTTCTTTAACAGATAAGAAAGAAACTTGACAAATGTTTAAGCAATTAAAATAATGTCCAATTAGTGTATCTTTCTCTCATCTCCTTTTTTTTTTTTTTCCAAATAGATTCTTTGATGCCTTTTCCCTTCAGGTTAAAGAACTTCCCCTTAGTGCTACACAAAGCATATTCAGTAAAAGGAAAATAAAGTATAAACAGAATATGGAATGGGTTGCCGGGGGAAAGCCAACCTATTTCACTATCTGCATGGATCGTGACACCTTCAGTTCATTTGAAAAAATCTTACCTATTTGTGCTAAGGGATTAAAGTATTATGAATCTCCTCCAATTCCTAACTCAAGGATAAAGTACAGGCAAGTTGTAACCAGTAAATCTATGTTTTGAAGCAAGAGAACCTACACTCCACAATTTAAAATGTGTTTACACCCACATAAAGAGCGTCATATTTAAAATATTGCAGAGACTGAAATTGCATGGCCTGGTTTGTTTACTTTAGGTCTAACAAAGACACACACTGAGTATGATTTGAAGCTTCCAATGAGAGAGTGGGAATCAGGAGCCACAAATAGCGAGTAATGCCCCTTGGAGCTGAGGCAATTCACTGGGTTCAGGTTTCCCACCTCAGTGGAGGGAGCAGAGAGCAACATGTGCCACAAGGGTTACCTTCCTCAACACTTGGAGACCTGCCTCAAATATCTGCCTTCCTCAGACACTCAATACAACCACACTCACACTTTGAAGGCATCGGTGTGGAACAATTTTTAAAAACAGGTCCTAAAATCTTAGTTTGTTGGAGCAATTTCCTGGCTTTCAGTAGAGCACCTTTAGGATACACCTCCAGTTCCATTTCCCTTTCTGGCCTCTGTGCTTTAGGGCCATGGTGAGGAGGAAATTATTGTGCACAGGGGACACAGGGTAATTAGCAAAGTGGCACAGTAGGGGAATCAAAATGATTTTAAAATCCTCAGAAATTAAGCAGCCACTATTCCACTGATGTTTGGTTTCAATTGCTATAGAAGCATCGAAGCAAAAAGCTTGAACAACGAATCAAAAGAATGAGTGGGATTATAAATAATTAAAATCTCTGCCCTATCATTTCTCAAGGCTCACAAGAAGCAAGGATGTGCAACCAACTGGGTCAGACAAATGAATCCATTCCCACAGCTGGTAAAAGAGTCTGCCTGAGCATAGCTAATGTGCTGGGGTAGCAATATTTGAGCAGGTGTAATTATACTAATGATTTATTGAATGTTTGATTAATTGGAAATTAAGTGAATGCACAGTGGCAGAATTGTCATAGCAAATCGTTCAGCTGTTTGGTTAAAAGGTGCTCAATCTCCCTTCAGTAAAGCAATTAAGAACATCCTAAATCATGGAAATGAATTATCTCTGCAGAATTATCTGATGTAATGATACTCCTGCACACAAACTAAAACTTAGGAACAAACTGCCCTAACAAGAAGCAAATTCATGAACTTAAAACACAAATTCCTTACATTGCTCATTAAAACAGTGGATTAAATGGCCCTCCTGACTTCCTGAGTGTGAGAGGAAGATAAAGAGAATAGCTGAAAAAAGTCTAAGTACTCAGTCCTGAAGGTCTAAAAGGCAGCTTAGAAACCTCTGAAAGAGGCTCACGTTGAAAATTATTAATAATTATTTTTTCACATAGCTGTGTGCCAGGTAAGTCTTTGGTTTATGTTTTCAATGAACTGGTTTAGAGTAACTTAACAATGAAGCCCTAATGCTGCCTTATTCAATTTTTTTCAAGCAGTATTTAAAGAATCTGCCAAAATAGATTTCTGACATTTCTTTTTCATTTAGAGTTCACTGATTACAAGTCAACTCTAATTCAAAACTATTTGAGTGCAAAAATTGGGATATTGTTCCCTGGACATATCTAGAACAATCATTTCCATTTGGATCCAGAAATTTTCTTGTAAGACCTTTTTAATAGTGTGGTTATTACAAAAAAGCTGAGTCCCTTCATAACTGGGATACTATCAAAAGATTAAAATTATATAATGCAAATGCAGAATCAGAACACGCAAATGAATAGTCAGCTTGCAGCAGGTAATTATCAGATAATAGGTTTACTATTCTTATCATTTCAAGTATTTGGAAAGGCAGTTCAGAAAATTTTAGAAGAGAACAGCAAGCCCACTGCTAGTTCCTGGAACAGAAGATTTCTTTAGGAGTTCTATAAAAAATAAACACTGGCTTTACTATTCATCTAGTCTATATATAGAAAACATCCTTTATTCATCCCAAGCAAACAGCTCTGTTCAACTTCTAGGAGGGTCTGGCAGCTACCAAAGATTGGAAGATTTTCACATCTAATCATGGTGACTTTTCCCAAAAGGCTCTCATTTCATGATGCAAAACAGAGAATGTCTGTAGTTTAAGGAGAGAGTTTTAATGATCAAAATTTAAAAAACAATCTGTGTTTTCTTCTTTTACCCTCTAAACTGGACTCTTCTATTTACTATTTTTTTCTCCTTGTGGGTGGGAAGAGTAGGAGCCCTGTGAGCTCTCAGAAATTAATAAAAGCCATGAACTAAAGAGAGATCAAGTGAGCCCTTTCCTATTTCTTGTATGCTCATTCTCAACTTGAACAGCTCCTTCAGCAACACTTGAGAACACTTCATGCTCTAACCACAGTCAAATGGATGCCACTTGACAGAGTCAAGCGTGGAGCAATTCTGTATCATCACACTGCTCCCCCTTCCCCACTTAGTGGCAGAATCCTCTGATCCCAATTAACAGAAAAGCTTAATTAAAATAAAATTAGTGCTCTTTGCTTTCCCTGCTGTCCTCCCTGCTGTGAAAATCTACTGGTACACCAAATTGTAATTACCAAATTGACTTCTTTAAAAATGTGTTCTTTGAATTTCCATTTATCGTATTTTGTTCTCCAACCAGTCTGGCTTTTTGCCACTGCAATGAAAAGAAACACCACCCTTCCATCCATAGAAAAAATGTCAATATAAAGCTCATTGCTAAGCTCCAAATTGTCTATCAGGCAGCTGAAATACTATTTCTGGTTTTAGATAACCCTACAATCAGGAAAATGCATGCATAATTGATATTAACATGCCAAAACATAATAAACAGCACATACACCCAGTAAGCTATTCACAGAGAAGTCTCTCCAAGATAGAAAAACTAAGTATTACAGGTTATTTCCAACAATTATCAACTCATATCTTGTGCTGTTTTACATGGCAGGACTTGATCTCCTTTCCTAGAGTCAAACAGGAACCATGTCACCTTATTGCTACTGATCCAGCTAAGTTTGAGAAAATAAATCTGAGTAACTCTGAAATCACTTGACTCATCTTGCAGCAGGAATCAAACCTCTTGCCAAATAGAGTCTCCATCTAACACTTTCCTTCACCAATAATAGGACAAGATCTTTCTACACCAATAAGAAAGAAAAATACATGATGAACCATATGCAGGACACAGAAAACATGGTCTGACAAGATGTAAAAGAACCACATATTAATAATTCAGGTGATTTTCCATATATTGTATGCTATAGAATGAAAGCTGCAGAGGAAACAGGAAGGTTCAAATCTTTTTTTCATAACCATGTATGAATAATTCCACTTCTATCTGGATAATGTCACATATTTGAATAGGTGTTGACATTGGAATCACCTGGCACACCACAAACTGGGATTTTTAATGTGGATAAAAAAAGATATTGAAAAAATAAGAAATAGTGTATCAACCAGCAGAAAGAAGGAACAGGTAAGAGGTCATCTTAGAAAATAAGAGATCATCATCAGTCAGTTCAGTACTTAATGAAATTCTCAGGTTTCCCAGTACAGAGGTAGGAGTCCGACGTAAACTGAGGAATATAACATGCTGGATATTTAGGATCAAAAATAATTTTGAAAAATCTACCACTGCACTAAAGAGAGATGACCATTTGCTAGAAGGAAGGAATGAAGTGTTGGTTTCTAGATTTGGACTGAAAGTGTGATATCTTTTGCTTTAAACCAATGCACATTCTTTAAGTTTGTTAGAACTCTTCCTGAAAGCTAACTGCAAATCTCCCAGTTTTCTCCCCAAACCTGCATATACACTCCTAGCAACAACATATAGCAGAGTCAGATCACCAACACACACCAAGAACACTGTTTAGTCATTCACAAGTCTTTCAACTGCTTTCACTGTCTTAGTAAGTTCTGACAAACATGCCCAGGTAATTTTTTTCCATAGTGACTGGCCAAGCTGCAGTGGCTGAAATACCTAAATCTCTTTGTGGACACAGTTGTTGATCCCTATTTCCACTTCCCTCTTCACTTGCTGGGCACAAGTTTAACTAATAATTGAGGGTCTCCAAAGATCCTTTTCCCTTCCCAAATAAATCATGCAATTCCAATTGTTAAATATAGAAACACACTCCTTCCTATGCATGCACTCAGTGAGGGGTGATGCCATTTCCTCAAAAACTCCTGCACATTAAGAACAAATGCCAACTTGATAACAAGATTGAGACACATCTTCACCACTGAGGGTCCCTTTCTCAGATATTCTAAATCTACAAACAGCTCAGGGCAAACATCCAGGTCCTTTTCAGAGCTGATCAGACTGGCAAGAGGCAGAGGAGAAATTCCCAGTGGATGTTCTGAATACAGAAGTGGAAATGGCACAGGATTCCCCTGGGCAGCACTGCCTGTGGTCCCCATGGCACTGCCCCTGCAGGCACCCACCCAGCCCTGGGTCAGCAGGTCCAAGTTCAGCTGCCTGCCTGCAGAACAGGGGCAGTTCTGCCTCTGCCTGCTCAAGATTTCCAGGAGAAAGTTCCAGTTCATTATTAGGGACATACTCCCCCAACACAAGTACTTTCAATTTTACAGCAGAGAAGAGTGAGCTCCATGAACTGTTAATGTTCTGTTTGGGATCTTCCACACTTTCTCACTTTTCAGTTCAGTTCCCTGTTATTCCAGTAACACAAGCTGTGTATCACTGTAACTGTGACAGCACAGACTGCACATCTGAAACCATAAAAGCAAAGAAAAACCTCACTTTAAGACATAACCCATGTCATAATTGAACTGTGGCAGAGGAACAAATAGCATAACGTGCAAATCTTGTGGGTTTTAATAGATGGCAAATCTCCATGGTACAGACAGCTCCAAACACGGTGGTAGTTGGGGGAAGATGTTACATCAGCTCCAGTTGTGCTCCAGTTCAAGCCCAGGTGCCTGGGAGACTTCCAGAAAATGAGGAATCAGTGATGGAATGTGGAGCACAGTTGTTGAGCTGTTGCTGCTCAAAGCATCCTGGTGCTCAGTGCTGTCGTGGTGAGGGCCTGCTGCTTGCCACCAGGCACAAAGGTTTCATTAACCAGCCCCCAGGATTTATTCCTTACCATGCTTCTGACATTCACACAATATTTTTCATTTTTCATTACCCCAAGGAAAAACATGGGGGGAAGGAATAAAGGAGCTCTCGTTTGCCAGACCATCATTTAAAAAGACTGAGCTGGCTTTATGGAATTGTTTTTATGCTGCCATTTTTAACTTAGTATGGAATTATAATCAGCAAAGAACTAAATGCATTTTTAGACTTTGTGGTTTATATAGGGAATCAACAATTTATATGGAAAACAACATTTCCCATATTTTATTTTTTGTTAAGAGACAACAACTAAAAATGAGAACACTTTTAACCCCACTTACCTCAGTCTTGCTGCTCATTTCTAGCACCCAGAGGGCTAAAAACTTTGTCAGTGTAAATATATGTATTCCTACATGTGTCCATTAACCTCAGCTGACAGTCCAATATGAGAACTGTATACAAAAAGCATGAAAATAAAGATTGTGCAGGTATTTTTCACCTGTTCACAAAAATGAACTAGCTTTACCTATTAATTATAAAAATTAGAAGGTTTTTTTCCTTTTTTAATAGAAACTGATGCTTTCTATGTTGAAGTATCAGTAAAATTACAGTTATATTGTATCAACTTGGTGTTTCACAAGGAGAAAAACTGATTGTGAAATATTGGGCTTCTTCTTCCATGCACTGAAGTATTTTTGCATGTTTTATCTGGAACTACACATCTCACCAATTCAGCTTACACCGAGAGTGAAAAGTCACAAATGGGAAAACTTTGGAGCAAAACTTAACTTTTATTATTATTATTATAAATGTTGTTCAGTTTTTGCTTCAATGCAGAGGAATCAAAGTTATCATAATCTGCATACTGATAGTAAATGCATTTCTTTTCCTTAGCCAGCCCCTATAACCATCACATCCTCCCCCACACTGCAAGAGGGAATTTTACAGACAACACTGAAGCTCAGCAGCTCTAAACCCTTTTGTGGTTGATAATGTGAAGTGTTTCAGAGCTGAGAACAGATGACTGGTGACTCATCCAGCCCTCTGCCCACCAGCACAGCCCCAAAGGCAGGACAGGAGAACTCTTGTCTGTAATGGAGTCACACAAAACCTGAGAGCCACTCCCAGGAAAGGTTTACATGAAGTCAAACACAAGCAAGATTTCAGAGCTCCAAGGTCCTTGGAATGTCCCTCACATCTCCTCCTCCATGTTTGCAACAGATGAGGTGCACACCTCTTGATTTTTGAGGTCAGCACCCATGAATGGTGCAGTGAGCTGATAAACCCCTTTCCACACAGGTCTATATAGGAAAAATAACCCAGAGAACATCCATAATGCCCCTGTGACTATAGAGAAGCGCGAGTACATGAGCACCTTAAAGAGAAGTCAACCATTGGACAGCACATCTGGTTGGCCAAGTGCCAAAGGAATACACTTCATCACACTCACTGGGGATTTTGCAGTCATGATTGACCAAACCAAGATTCTGTACCAAATGTGCCCACCACTGCCAATGATTTCTTAGCTGTCCATGCTACATGAAAACAAATTGAGAGGAAATGCTTTCCCTACTATTTCCAAAACGTTCTGTTATCTGCATGGAGTTTCAACTGCCTTTGATTATCAACAGCTCCCCTAGAACACAAAATTACCACAGGTCTGGATTATTTGTGATAAAACCATAATGAAAAAGCATTAAAGTAGAACAGATGGCTTTCTGTGGGACTTTATAGCCTGTTAGTGGGAACTCTAAGATCAGAACACTGGGGAGTCCTTGGGTGCCTTGAATAAAACCCATGGTGGAGGCTCATCATGAGTTTTTGGGGGGGGAGTGTTTGTTGGGGGTTTGTTTTTTTTTTTTTTGTTGTTGTTGTTGTGGTTTTTTTTTTTTTTTTCCATGCTTGTAGTTGGCATTAAGTCAGCATTTTTATGCCTGGAATAATGTGCTTGGGAAAACAAACAAACAAAAAAATGAACTCTTCATTTAAAAAATCCACCACATTCTGTAGAACTCTGATGGTATTTGACTTTTCCCTTATAAGAATACCAGTTATAATAAAAATTACATTCCCTCTACAACATCTTAAAAAGAAAATCATAATTAAAAAAAATTCTAAAACCACTGGTAACTTTAATGTGTAAAATAAACAAGTAGAGCATTATAATTGCTAGAGAAGTTATTCCCAGCATCCAGATAAACCATTGCACCTTAAAGAAGGCCAAAAATCCCTAGTACACTGTTTCAAGATCTTATTGATACTATCTCAGTGCAGTGGATAAAACAAGGTCATTTATTCCCAGGGAAGAAATGCTGGTCACTACAAAACACCCCTCTTGCACTGGATATTTCACTTTCTAGTCAAGCAGCTGATCACCTGCTGCCAAAATGCACATCAGCCCGAGGGGCACTAAGCAAACAAGATGGCAGAAAAATCAAGTTGGTGTGTAAAAAGGAGGGACCAAGAGCACCTCATTTTCCTATTAATGAGAAATTAATGTTCACATCTAATACTAAGTCAGTAATTCTCCAAATCATGATGAAACAAACAATAGGGAATTATTTTTTACCCCTTTGGAATTATATACTGCTTGCATTGTATTTTCAAGATTTTCACCATCCCCACATGGAAACAGAAATTGTTCTATTAGCATTTGCCTACTATTCAATAGGAAAGACTTAAGACTGAGAGAACAGTAAGTTTCAAGAAGCAGACTGTTAAAGAAATAATCTAAAAAACTGCATATTTAAGAATTAGAGAGAATTTTTAAGGCAGCTGCACATTTTCATAAATGCACACACGTATCTGAATAAAACAAAATCTTTACAGAGTTTTGAAATTACATGACCTCAGAATAACAGTTGCTTTTTCATGTTCATAGAGAAGAGAATCTGGAACATCTAATTAAATGTCAGGATTGATTTCACATTTTTAAGTTTGAATTTTATGGATCTGCTTTTCAAAAACTTACAATACTAAAACAATAATTTAAAAAAAAAAGATTAAAAAGATAAAAAGAATTACTGTTTTGTCAGAGGTTATGAATTACTCAAAAGTCTTGTATATTAACCATTTTATTAAGACTGATTTACTGTTATGGGTTTTGATGAAGACAACAGTTAAAATCTGTATAATTAATCTATGCCAACTCAAAGAGATTCTTATCTCCTGGAAGAAACCGGTAAAGATAAGAAGAATTGATTTCCTGCCCCTCCCATCTCTCATATGAGCCCATGTTTGAAGAACAGTTTCAGTGGTTTGTTATTTGCTGAAAAAACCCACCTCACCAATATATTTAACAAAAATACAAGAATGAGCACTCAGCCTCACACTAACATCACACAGAGAACAGTCAAACCAGAGAGCAATGACAGAAGGCTCTGTTTGAACATTGAGAAATGCCTAAGCTGGAGAATGTCACACATCTCACACCAGCAACATCATAATTTGTCCTCTGCAAATTAAAACAACCCAAATCACATGGATTATTCTAAAGGAGATTTGTATGTGCCTGAGAAATTAATACAGTTCAAAATAACCCATTTTATGTCCCTGTATGACTAGCTAATCCTAGAATAATCAAAATTATTCTGTGACTTTATAAGTAGTTCCACCCATCCTGAGGTTTTACAACAAGGAACTTTACCCAGAAGTTATAAAGGAAAAGGAACAAGACAAACCTTAAAGCCCATCCTGTTACAACCCCTGTCATGGGCAGGGGCATCTCCCACCAGCCCAGGTTGCTTAAAGCCCCATACACCCTGGCCTGGGACACTTCCAGGGATGAGACCTCACCACCCTCACAGTAACATCTCATCTAAATCCAACCTAAATTTCCTTTACTGACAAGCAGTACTTACATGCCTTACCTGCACTGTATCAGCATCGTTTTCTGCTGAGCTTTTTTCTCATATTTTTCTCAATCTTATGTCTGAAAAGACCAAGCTCACATAAAAGATGGTATTACTGATAGAATTCCTTCCCAAGAAAACTCTTAGCCACTATTAAATAAGCACAGTCCTTTAGCATAAGTTTCCCCCATGAAGATTTCCATGATGGCAACTGGGATAAAACTCTCTGTGGTGATTGCAGTCTCTGTATCTTTAGATGACACTCTACATTTGGGTTTAAAAGGGAATATCACTGCAGGGCTGAGGACTCGGTACCATTTGCTCCAATCAGGTTTTCTGCCACCTGTACTATCCTTTGATACAGAGGGGCCTCTGAGCAGCCTGGTCCAGTGGAAGGTGCCCCTGCCCATGCCAGGGGCTTGGAAATGCATCACCTTTAAGGTCCCTTCCTAGTCATACAATTCTGTGATGGTGTCAGCTGCCAGAAGAAACCAAACCTCTTAAAGTGCTTAAGAGACTTCAAGAATCTGTATGCACTGTCAGCCAAAGAGCCACACAAGCTCACGAATTACAGAGAGATGTTTGAGATTACAGTTACCCTCTCATAATACAATAAAAGAATAAATAAATGTTGTGTGGCCACACAGCTTTGGGAAAACCAGACTAACATGTAAGTTGTTATGAATGTTCTGCTACTGACACTCCTAAAAGCAAGAACAACCACCCAGTCACAAGATAAGAGCAGCTGAATGACCTTTCAAAAGAAATAAAAAACTCAAGTAAAGTTGTGGAAGGACTGTAACATCTGAAATTGGTCACTTCACTGTGGCCTCTGTGCAGGCCACCAAAATTGGAGACAATGAACAACAGAGGGACTTCTCCAGGGAACCAAGCTTTGGAAGCCAGGGGGAGACTCCAACAACTTTTTCTAAGTAGAACAGAACAGGAATTCTTCCTCAAACAGCCAAGTTCTCCACCCAATTCACTACCCAGGTAATTTGTTCCCTTCAGGCAACATCCAGTCCTTGCCCTGTACAGTCAATTCAGCATTTTCAAATGGAATTAAACTTACTTTAACAACAAAAAAAAAAGGGTATTTTAGGAACCTCTTTTCACTGACCAGTACTTGGCACAAAATACTGAGCTAGAAGATAAGCCACAGTAACATACAGCTTCTTGTTCTTTTTTTTCCCTACAAGATAAAGTCCCTGATGTGACACTGAATCTCTGCCAGCTTGTTTGTTTTTTTAATTTCCCACTTCATGACAGGTAGATATTTAATACCACTGGATGACTTTTATTCATGGTGAAAGATCTTTCAGGATTCTCCAGTACTTTCTACACTAATAGAAATGTAATTAAGAATAATTGAGTTAAAACCTATAAATCATAAAACTCCACAGTGCACACCTCCACTCCCAGCTGTACAGGCTCAGTTCAGAGACAGATTCAAAACACAACATCCAGGCAGCAATTTTTCTTGAGCACTAAATTCATATTAAAGTTTCATTGGCAGTTGATTCCAACTTCATTAAACCTTAAACACTTTATTGAACAATTAGAAAATACCATAAAGGCATATTTTATTCCTTCAAATACTGTTCCAAAAAGGATGACACATACTAAATTTAATCTAACTATTTAACAGATTCTTAAGCACAAATGAGAAAATCAACCTGATGAGAAAATGCAACAGGTAGAAACTGTAAATAAATAAGACGTTCCATTAGCTACTGAGAAAATAAAGATTACAAACCCCACTATTAGGAAAACAAAATAAAACCTCCAACAACCAACACAAACAATTATGGAAGTTGTAAATCCTGTGCTTTGTTGCACAAGTTTATAGGTTTCAAAGGGCAGAGCCACAGATCCACTTGGGTTATCAGATCTCTAGACAGGCAAACACTGAAGCTGCTCTAGGTTGCTTCAAAAAGTTACATACAAACTACTATTAACACATAGCTGGCCAAACCAAGTAAATTCACAGCTTTCAATTCCTGGAAGAACTTATTCTTCAGTTGTGTACAGAATGCAGTTGGATCCCATCAACGTGTCAATCAGCCAGAATTTCCCTTTCCATACATAAGAACAGCTGTGTCTATATAATTTAGCATCACACTTAAAAATTCTGATAAAAAGCTTGATGTAAGTAATGGGAACTGGACTTAGAGTGACTATTTGTTGTGCTCCACATTGCACTTCTAAATACTATTTCATGTAAGAGATCAGGTACACTGTGAGACAACACAAGTGATCTTATCAGCAGTTCATCAGCCATGGCAGAAAGAACATAAAGAGTACTACAGGTCCTGCAATTTTTGATTTATTCCTCACACAACTGCTTTACTATACCTACAAAATCGTAGCTTTCTGTGCTGGTTTCAAGGTAAACCAGCAGGAGAAATGAACTCAACACGAGAGAGATTATAAATCAGAGCTACAATT